>OX336348.1:13534591-14734591 GCA_946902875.1 Nematopogon swammerdamellus | reverse complement strand
TTGGTGCAATGCCATGCTTACCATATTCAACAAAGGCGCTTCAAATTTGGTGTGGGACATAGTAACAGGTGACGGCACCTTGTGACTTTTTTCTGTTCCCAAACATTAAGAACCAATTACGCGGTCAACGATATTCATCACCAGAAGAGGCTGTCGAAGAATATGAAAAACACGTTTCTGATGTCACCACGGAGGAGTGGCACAAAATTTTTCAAAATTGGTTTAATCGTATGAAAAAGTGCATTTACGCAAAGGGAGAATATTTTGAGAAACAATAAATTCATTTTTGACCTTTAATAGTATTTTATTCCTATTAATTCCGGAAACTTTTAGTGTGCCCCACGTATTATGGATGTACTACTGCAAAAATATACATAAAAAAATTAAAGTAATTTTATGGACAAATTTTAAAAATATCATTGAATGGGCCCTTGTCGAACCCAACAAAATTTTCCACACTTTGTATTAACAAAAATTTTCACAAAAGTACAACAAAACAATCAGCAAGAAACCTAAACTCGCACAGAACCACAATAACGGACTTTGACATTCAACCGATGCCACACTTCAACATTGACATCTAACAGTTACAATCGCCTAAATCAAATTTGCGGTAAAAGGGCCCAATTTTGTAATAGGTATTGGGCCCTTGTTTCACTCATAAATTATTTTGATCTCTTTTGACGTGATGACGTCACGTCTTATAAATTGATGAACACCGGCTGCACTCACGAAAAAGTGTCACGTTCCATCTAAACCTGTGTGTGCAAGCGAGAGCGCGATAGAGAGGCATATACAATAGTAGGAAATACAAAATATATTTGTCCGTCTTTTGCGAGCCTCGAACCCGCGGTCCCTGCCACCTGTGACCGACGAGACGTCTTAAACCATCCGGCTAATCGGTCCTGCACCAGTTTCTCGAAATTCGGACACCAGTTGGTGAAGACTTCATGGAGCGACATCTAGCGTCAACATCTAGCACTTCAGCAGTAGTTGATTTCGCAGTTAGGTAGTTGTTGTAACGTTGTAGTATGACACGTTGTAGTATGCGCTTTGATACGTAGATGGCGTAAATTAAAAGTTTATATTGATAATTAATCTTTATTTCCACATTTTCATCATGTACTTAAATTAATTTTAGATATTTTATATTCTACAAAAACTTATAAAAATACACAAAGTTAATAAAAATCTAAATAAAAACGGTAAATATCCGCCGGCGGCGGAAGGCAGGCCTCCAAGCACGCCAGTGGGTGCAGGCCGTGGCTACGGAGCTCTCCGGGACGACGCGAGACAAGCTACGAGCGATAGGTGGTGGTACTAGACACGTAGGCCACCACCACCCCCATCCCGGAGAGCTCCGTATCCGTCGGACTGCTTGGCGAAGTCACACAGCTCTTCTATCTTTGTTGGCCCTCTTGCGTGTGTCGCTGTTGCGCACAGCGCTGCACCGGTAGCGGAGGCTGCAAGCGCGACACAAGGCCGCGATAGCCCCAAGCTAACCGGTGGCGGCGGACTTCGTCCCGTCGTAGCTGGTGTGGCGGGGCGTGTCCCTGGTTCGTCATCCTCACCGGCAGACGCGGGCGATGGATCAGCGAACCGTGGTGGATTGGGTGTGCTGGTTGCGAAAGAAGCAGCAGGTCTTGTCACTGGATCCGGCCACACCGCGAGGAGGGCGGGGCGTGTTGACAGGGACGCGTGACGTCACTTGTCCCTCCTCTGACACAGCGGGGTGGTGAGGCGCTGAGGTGGTGTCGCCGGTAATCCACTGCCGAGGCTGTCGGGTAACCGGTTTTATAAAATTTTCATTTTTTCAAATTTTCAGAAAAAATTTTTACCCCCTGTCAGTCTGACAGCTTTTCTTCTTAATATTATTAGTTTCTAAAGTACTCACATTTGCGATTTAAGAATTAAACTTCTAAGCACGATAAAGTATTATAAACTGATTTTGTATCTGACTTCGCACTTTATATACTTTATGAAGTCATCACGTAAAACTATCGTCCGTAAACCGACTTTACAGACAACCAATTTTTTTATGTACGAAGTAGTAAGAAATTGGGCCTGTATTCACATCAAGGCGATGCGTTCTACCTTTAAAGAATACGAAAAAGAAAAAAATCATTTTCGTAAAAAAAAACATATTGGGCCCTTATGGAACTCACCGCTTCATGTACTCTGGAAAGGTTCAAATTAGAAAAATGTTATAAATAAAATAAAACCTGTAGCAAGGCGGACTCGATGGCGGGGTGAAAATAAACGGCTTGATGTTTAGTAACATACTCGTATATTCCGTAAGTTCCGTAACATGTACTTTTCCGTAATGTAAGTAATGTAAACTGTCCGAAGGGCGACCACCGTGGCGATTCAGGCCTTCGTACTCGTTGTTCTCCTAAATAGGTGCGTCGAGCAATTTCCAGGGACCGACCATGAGATGCACTCCTGGATACTTGCCCTAGCAACCTAATTATTGGAGACCGGCTAACTACATTACATATGACAAACTATGACTATAATATATAATATAGTACACTGAAACTGTATATCTCAATGGTTGCTAGCACTCCTTTTTATGTGAGTGGTTGAACATTTGGTTAGCGCGATGTAGGAATCACGCAGAATGTACTAGCAGCGCCATCTACCGGCGCGCGGTGGCACGCGCGTGTGGCGGCTGCGCGCATCAATGTTACAGACTCCCCCTCTGGAACCGAAGACGACCCGGCGAGGTGACAGCAAAAAGGAACAGTGATGCGGCTAGATCTTCTTGGGTTAGTGACCTGCAGTTGTTGAAGCAGCTGTTGGTTGTGCCATCGTTTCTTTCCTAGGTCCTCCCCTCTTGCGCAGAGGCCGAACAGGTTCAGATGGGATGTCAGCATTCCACAGGATGTTCATTCTCGCCCTCCCCCTGGACCAAAACAGCCCCGAGGGCATAGCTGCTAGCGTCAGTCTTGATTACATAGGGTTTGGCTTCGTCCGCCTGTTGGAGGACAGGGGCGGACGTACGGCGTTGCTTCAGTTCGTTGAATGCTTCTTGTTATATCCTATATCTCAAGATATATTCTATACCTTGTTCTCGTCTGCGTTCAGGGTGCTGACATTGATGTCGATAGCACTGATGTCGATATCAGGATCAGGGAACAGTGCCATAGAATAGGGAGACAAATTAACCTGTGCTGCGTCAATGTTGGTCTGTGCGTCCCTAAACATGAAGTCTGTTCGGGAAAATCCATCAAACAGCATCTTAGGGCGTTTGGCAGGTGATACTGCGGTAGACTGGAATGTGCTGGGAGCTGCTTGGTCTTCAAGGTCGTCGCTCACCTGCTGCGTTTCCTGACTACTTGGGAACATTGCATAGTCCTCTGAATATAGTTCGTACATGTCGTCTGGGTTATCAATGAAATTTACGGGTAGCCAATGTGTTTAAGAGTTGCTCAAACTGGGCATTGGTTAAGTTAACCGCCATCTTGTCTTTCTTGGCCTTAAATCCCTTTGGTGATTTCACCGGAGTTGTGGTCACTTTATCGTATTTTGTGATAATAAACTTCGGTCGTGATTCGTGCTTCACGTGGTGCGCCAGTGTAGACAGGAGTTGTTGAAATTGTTCGTTTGTGAAATTCACCGCCATCTCGTCTTGCTTCTCTTCTTTCCCGGGTTTCGCCGACGTCGTTGTCACACGTCCGTACTTCGTGGTGACGAACTTCGATGACGTTCCGGGCCCCACGTTGGGCGCCAGATTGTAGCAAGGCGGACTCGATGGCGGGGTGAAAATAAACGGCTTGATGTTTAGTAACATACTCGTATATTCCGTAAGTTCCGTAACATGTACTTTTACGTAATGTAAGTAATGTAAACTGTCCGAAGGGCGACCACCGTGGCGATTCAGGCCTTCGTACTCGTTGTTCTCCTAAATAGGTGCGTCGAGCAATTTCCAGGGACCGACCATGAGATGCACTCCTGAATACTTGCCCTAGCAACCTAATTATTGGAGACCGGCTAACTACATTACATATGACAAACTATAATATAGTACACTGAAACTGTATATCTCAATGGTTGCTAGCACTCCTTTTTATGTGAGTGGTTGAACATTTGGTTAGCGCGATGTAGGAATCACGCAGAATGTACTGGCAGCGCCATCTACCGGCGCGCGGTGGCACGCGCGTGTGGCGGCTGCGCGCATCAATGTTACAAACCTATTTTAACTATGCATTATATTTTCAAAACTACATATTTTGACGATAACTGGTCACTTTTTTATTAGAAAATACGTATAAAAGTTAGAGAATGTAAGTGGCCACTCGCTAGTCCCGGCCTCGATTAATACCCTCCTCTACTGCCGATGGGCCCGGATATGTTCGGTGAAGCCATCGCAAGCTTAGATCGACACCTTCCCTTATTACCCGACTGCGCGACGCAAAGGAGGGTAATGTGTTTATCAGCCTATGTATGTATGTATGTATGTTTGTTCCTTTGTGGCACGCTAGAGACCAAACGCGTGGGCCGATTTTGATGATTCTTACGTCAATCGATTTGTCTTAATCTTGCGAGTGTCACTAAAGACATGACAGTAATCAAAATTTAATATGGCGACAACTAGGTGCCATATTGTGAAAAAGAAAAAAATGAAAGTTGACTAACTATGTTAAGTGGGGTATCGTTGAATAGGTATTTGAAAATGATCTTTAGGTTTCTCTTACAATTTTTCATTTCGAATGACCATTTAGGATCTATAACGATTTAAAGTTGGTTAGCAACCATTCTCACTTAACTTTTAGTAGAGCTGTGATAAAGTTCTTATTATACAGGGTGTTCGGCACATCGACGGAAATTTTTTTTTTGCAGGTAAGTGGGGTCATTTGCTACGTTTTGATACATCATACCTTTTGTCAGGTACCACGTGGTATCAAGATACGATTTTTTTTCTTTATTTTTGAAAATTAAAAAATCCCAGTTTTAAACCTTTGTAACTTTTTTTTTTGTTTATGATTGTATCAACACGAAATAAAATTTATTGGATTTTACAATGTATCCTTCTTCTAGAAAAAATATCATTTACATACATAGCGTCACGCCTGTTTCCCGGTGGGGTAGGCAGAGACAACGGATCTCCACGTGCCACGATCCTGAAACACCTCGGCCGCCTCTTCCACTCCCATAATGTCCTTCATGCATGCTCGTCGGTTACGGGTACTACGCACTTGACCCTTATTGAGCACATACCCGATCTGGTTCAGGTACGTGCGTCTAGGGCGACCCTTCCCGTCTCTTCCACTCACATTTGCTTCATAAATGTCTTTCGTTAGTCTCCTATCATCCATTCTTCCAACATGACCGAACCACCGAAGCATCCCTTTCTCAATCCTTTCATCTCTCATTTGATGAAGTTAATACCATGAAAAGGACTTATGACCTCCCAAAGTCCCGAGAACGAGTAAAAATATGACAGAATCTTAATTTCTTAATTCATTAAAAAAAATCACAGATTTCGTGCCTTACACGACTATCGAGCACATTGAAAATGAATCTACTGAATTCGAAAAAATATTGTCGCTGAGCGACACGAGAAAGTCGGAATAAGGAAAAGGTTAGTTGGGTTCTGATGATGGAGCCGGAAGGAAGCCATAGGAACTAGGATCTCCTAAACTACACATGATAAGCCCATCATGTTTGGGCTCGTTGGATTTGTCTTCGCAAGTACTCTAGTCATATGTTATTTCCAGGGTACTGATGATGGAGCCGGAAGGAAGCCATAGGAACTCCTAAACTACACATGATAAGCCCATCGTGTTTGGGCTCGTTGGATTTGTCTTCGCAAGTAATCTAGTCATATGTTATTCCCAGGGTACTGATGATGGAGCCGGAAGGAAGCTATAAGAACTCCTAAACTACACATGATAAATCCACCATATTTGGGCTCGTTGAATATAGGAATATAGGATAGGTTAGAAGATGCGTCGCGTAGCGCGTAACCTATATTCTTATCTTCTACGAGTATATCCTTAATTTTCGAAAAAAAAATCGACTTTTTCAATTTGTACCATCTTAAAGCCCTTAAAAGTCCGCGTCTTTTTAGTCCTAATAGATCCTCGTATCTCAAACCTGCGAAGTTCCACGGGGCTGTGACGCCTGAGTGACCGCGCGCCGACGCGCCGACGCGCCGCTAAGGGACCTCCCACCTCCTCCCCCATCACTCCTACGAAACAAGCTGTAATGACATAAAATGTTCCGCGTCTCAATATCGCCAGGCCATTTTTTTTTGTTTTTCAATTTTCAACCTCGTTCACGAGATATCGACTTAATATTTACTTAATATTTCGTGTCTTTTGAGTCCTAATAGATCCTCGTATCTTAAACGTGCGAAGTTCCACAGGGCTGTCGCACTTTCAGCGAAAATGGGGCCCTACCGGAGCGAACGAAAATACATTTTCAATGTTAAAAATTGACAGCAATTGAGAGCTTCTTTTCTTTTAAAGAGTTTGCTAGTTTACGCTCTTTCGAACGGTATACCACATGTCATGCAAATAATTCACTATGTGGTCAAAATTAGGGACAGAGACCAGAATAGAACGACAACACGGGCACTTTGTAACAGGGCCTCTCACTTATTTAGGTATTGCACTGGCAGTTTGCCAGCGCAAGTTTTTATACTTTTGAAAAGCATAGGTTGTCTCTATGGTCAAAAGTATAAAAACTTAAACCTAGACCACCGCAAGCATGGAGAGCTACCTAATAACGATATTAACTCCCTCAATGAAATGACAACATTGCGAAATTTACCGTCTTATAATCCTAACTAAAAAGTGTAAAATAAAAAAAGTTTATTTAAAAAATAAAAAAACCCGACTGCGTAAAAAGTTAACTTTAAATAAAAACTGAAAAGAAAAAAACAAGTCCATGTAATATTGAATAACTACACCATTGAAATAGTTTCATGATCGATACACAAATATATAACCAATATAAACTCTAATGCGGAAAATAGCTACTTTAACAGTCGGGACCCATTATTGGAAATCATCCCATTATTGGCATTATCCCGGTTGCGCATCAATGTTACAAACCTATTTTAACTATGCATTATATTTTCAAAACTACATATTTTGACGATAACTGGTCACTTTTTTAGAAAATACGTATAAAAGTTAGAGAATGTAAGTGGCCACTCGCTAGTCCCGGCCTCGATTAATACCCTCCTCTACTGCCGATGGGCCCGGATATGTTCGGTGAAGCCATCGCAAGCTTAGATCCACACCTTCCCTTATTTTAATTTGTACTCAGTAAAGATTATAACTTATTTGTCCATTGTGCGCTAATAATGGAAAACTCTCGTTCAGTGTTTGCATTTTGCGATGAAATACAAAAATAAAACAGAGCCGGTGAATGCAACGCGGGCGGGAACTTTGAGTACCTAATGGGTTTAATTCAAATAAAGAGGATAAATTGAGGACGGAAGGAGGACGTTTCTAATTGATCCGAAAAGGAGGACATGTCCTCGTTTGGGATACCATCTGGTAACCCTAGATGCACCTCTATTGGCGTCACCTAACGACCGATAGATGAGATGTGTTCTAATTATTTTACTTTGTGTTTATTTTGTTTTTGCTATTCCAAGCTAGATGGCGTATTATAACCTTGAGCTCAAAATATTTATACGAAAATATTCCCAATGTCCTCTCTATAGCCCCTTTTAATCTCTTTGCTAGCACACGAATACGACCTCACATGCGGACTGGTGGCGCTAGACTGAACGACTTTGTACCACTAGGATCTAAGTAGTAGATTACGATTTTGTTCTTGTTGTCCGGTCTATATGGAAGAGGGTGGGTTTAATGTCTTTGATGCTGATGCACCAAATAAAATCTATTGAATTTTACGATGTATTCTTGTTCTAGAAAAAATATTATTTGATGAAGTTAAACCATCAAAAGGTCTTATGACCTCCCAAAGTCCCGAGAACGAGTAAAAATATGACAGAATCTTAATTTCCTAATTCATAAAAAAAAATTAATTGATAGCTTCATTTTCTTTTAAAAAGTTCGCTAGTTTACGCCTTTTCCAACGGTATAGCATGCGCGGGAAATTTAGAGGGTGGCCACTCGCTAGTCCCGACCTCGATTAACACCCTCCTCTACTGCCGATGGGCCCGGATATGTTCGGTGCAGACATCGCAAGCTCAGGTCCACACCTTCAAAAGGAAAGGGCAAACCAGTAGCGGCTTCCAGAAGGTCAACTTTGTGAAACCTGGAGCCAAAAAGCTGCCCAAAGATAGGAGTCTTAAATTTTGGGAGCAGCAAAGGATTGGGAATTGTTGATGGACACACATGAGAAGCATTACCAGATGCCTTCGGATATACTCATATTTGTTGAAATAAAAGTGTTTCGTTTAGAAACTTAACTTATGTTACTTTCGGTTGTATTGCGTCATCTGGTGTGTAGAGTTTGGAAGAGCTGAGGTTCTGTCAGCGACCATTTTTCCGTTAGTTCTGCTGTACCTTTTATTTAATAAAAACATAATATGGTTGACTAACTCAAGTCTGTTTTATTCAAACCACATAACTCAATAGGTTGTGGGCCCAGGACATGCGTAAAGTGATGTAAAACAGACAGTTTAGTCGTGCGTGAGATGTGAAGTTCTGCGTCGTATTTTTTCTTTGTTCACGGGCGTATTTGTGAGCGCGGAACAAAAGAAAAATGGAGTTCGCGTCGTCGGCTCTAGTGAAGAGATTTGACGGTAGCGGCGGATACAGACAGTGGAAGTTCCAAGTCAAATGCGCGTTAGTCGCAAAAGGACTTGGGGAACACATCACGAAAGAAAAGTCCGCGGGACTCAAAGAAGCGGAGGAAACGAAATGGCTTCAGATGGACGCGCAAGCCATGTTTATACTGTCTTCTGGTTTGGAGTATAATCAAATCTCATTGATAGAAACGTGTGCAACAGCCAAGGAAATAGGAGGAAGGTGTGGATCTAAGCTTGCGATGGCTTCACCGAACATATCCGGGCCCATCGGCAGTAAAGTAGGGTATTAATCGAGGTCGGGACTAGCGAGTGGCCACTCTAAATTTCCCGCGCATGCTTCACGTTTCGGCTCGCATCAAGCCCTCGTCAGCTAGTCTGCGTTGACTAGGACGCGGGGAAACACCAGTCCCGCTCTCGACCTCCATCTCTCTACCTATCCATATTCTGTAGGATGCTTCCAGTGACGTTTTCGAAGCTTTCTCCATCTTAGCGTCGATCTTGGCAGCCCTAGATTCTTGAAGAGACTGTAGAGCGACTTTGCTGGTAGTCCTCTTGCTTCGACTTCCACAGCAAAGAGATCAGTCTTGAGTATATCCGGTCTTAATGCTGTGGTACAGATTTCCGAAGGCAACTGGTAATGCTTCTCATGTGTGTCCATCAAAAATTCTCAATCCTTTGCTGCTCCCAAAATAGAAGAAGGTTTAGTCCTATCTTTGGGCAGCTTTTTGCTCCAGGTTTCACAAAGTTGACCTTCTGGAAGCCGCTACTGGTTTTTCCTTTCCTTTTGAAGGTGTGGACCTGAGCTTTCGATGTCTTCACCGAACATATCTGGGCCCATCAGCAGTAGAGGAGAGTGTTAATCGAGGTCGGGACTAGCGAGTGGCCACTCTAAATTTCCCGCGCATGCTTCACGTTTCGGCTCGCATCAAGCCCTCGTCAGCTAGTCTGCGTTGACTAGGACGCGGAGAAACCACCAGTCCCGCTCACGACCTCCCTCTCTCTACCTATCCATATTCTGTAGGATGCTTCCAGTGACGTTTTCGAAGCTCTCTCCATATATGAGCTTAGCGTCGATCTTGGCAGCCCTAGGTTCTTGAAGAGACTGTAGAGCGACTTCGCTGGTAGTCCTCTTGCTCCGACTTCCACAGCCAAGAGATCAGTCTTGAATCCGTTTCTCACAATCCGGTCTACTAAGTTGCAGTACTTGTTAAGTTTGATGTTGTGGTCCTTCGGTATGTTACTTTCCCATGGAACTGTAAGTTCAACAAGTACTACATGCTTTGTCGCTTTTGAGAATATGAGTATATCCGGTCTTAATGCTGTGGTACAGATTTCCGAAGGCATTTGGTAATGCTTCTCATGTGTGTCCATCAACAATTCCCAATCCTTTGCTGCTCCCAATATTGAAGAAGGTTTGGTCCTCTCTTTGGGCAGCTTGTTGGCTCCAGGTTTCACAAAGCTGACCTTCTGGAAGCCGTAAATGGTTTGCCCTTTCCTGGTCCGTGCAATTTACAGGTTGATGGCCTCTCTGATGATTTGGAGGACTTCATCATGACGGTAGGAATACTGGCCTCGCTCAAGTAGTATTTTGCATCCGCATAACAAATGTTTGGCCGTGCCTACGAACTCCTTACATGACGGGCATAGTCTATTTGTAGATTTCCCCCATCTAACTAGGTTACTCGGGTCGGGGAGAGTAAGCTGGAATGCATTTAAGCAGAACTTAAGCAGCTCAGGGGACCAGTTGTATATTATGGATTTCCACTTCAATGCAGGAGGGATGCAGAAGTCGCCCACTGTTAGCGAATCATTCTGCATTCCTAGGTTTAAGGCGTGAAGTTTGAAGCCTTGTTCCATGTCCTCCTGAGCAAAACGTTACAGTATTTCTTTATCAGACTTTGCTGTTTCTATGCCCAGTCCAGATCTATTGGTGCGTGTACCAACTTGGAATGATTTGTAGTCTCGATTCCAGTTCATATGATAGCGATGTGTTGGGTAAGGCTTGAATAGCGCTATCATTGGAGTCTTTTAGTATACATCGTTTGGCTATTCTCGCCTTTTGATAAAATATCGACGGTTTCTTAATGTTCAGTCCAAAGTTATTGTGAGATCTGTACAGCGTTGACGAGTCAGCCGGGTGAGCCAGTCCAAACCATGACTTCAGGAATCTGGTCACATAAGAGTCTAATTTAGTCAGGTTTTGCTTTGTGAAGTCGTAGACGAGAAATGACCATGAAAGTTTTGATGTCAGGTAGTTATCGTAAATCCATGCTTTTTGTGTACCCAGGAGGGGAAGATTGTCAGTTTGGCGGAGGCTCTCTTCGAAAAGTTGGACAATATCATCAGTAGGATGCTCCTTTCCTCTGCTGGTGATCCTTTTGCCCAAGAATTTAAAAGGGGCTTCATCAGCCACAGTTGCGATTGGTTTTCCGGCTACTGTTAGACATGGATTGCTCGAGGTAAACTTTGAACCTTTCCTGGTTAAGCTCAAACAGTAGCACTTCGCTGGTTTTATCTTCATCCCTTTGGTCCATTCTTGCTTTGGATTGCGGGTTAACAGCGTAATATCATCCGCAAATGCCAGGATGGCCGCCATATATGTTTTTTTTTTATTAAAAGCGCGACATATGGCGCCGAACCACCCATAAGGTGTCTAACGCCCATGGTCATTCGGTCGTATGCGGGGCTTGCGAATGCCATGACGGCCTGACAGGTGCCCATTCACGCCCCTCTTGAAGGATCCGAGACTGTACTTGGAGGGAAAAATATGAGCAGGGAGAGCGTTCCAGAGTTTACAGGTTCTGTAGAGGAAAGATCTGCAGAATCGATTAGTACGCATCCGCGGTAAGTCCAGCGTATAGGGATGCAATCCCTGCCCAGTGCGTGTGGTGCGGAGGTGGAAAGGGGACGTTGGGATTGCGTTAAACAGCTCCTCCGAGCACTCCCCATGGAATAAGCGATAGAACACACTTAGGGAGCCGACATCCCTACGGTGTTGCAGTGGTTCTAGATCGCGGGACACTTCGGGGTCACCCACTAGTCGCACGGCTCGACGCTGGATCGAGTCCAGAGGTGCCAGCTGGTATTTGGCAGAGCCATCCCACAGGTGCGCGCAGTACTCCAAGCAGGACCTGATCTGCGATTTATACAAAAGCAGCCTTTGGTCCGTCGTGAAGTACCGTCGTACCTTATTGAGTACGCCCAGCTTTTTAGAAGCCAGCTTGGCCTTCTCCTCGATATGGCGACGAAAGTTCAAGTCGTGCGACAGTTCGACTCCGAGGACCCCGAGGTGTTCGCTTAATTTAAGCGACGTGCCTTGGAATGAAGGAGCCGGTGTGAACGCCGCTCTCTTCGCACTGAACGCGCAAGCTTGTGTCTTTGAAGCGTTGAACTCGACCAAATTACTACGGCCCCATTCGGAAATAGAGCCGAGTGTGTCTTCGAGCTCAGACACAAGTCTTCGCCTCTTCTCATCCACAATATCCCGACTGGCTGAAGGGTGACTGGTGTAGGATCCGTGTGCCGTACTGTCATCCGCATAACAATGTTTGTTGCCCAGAGAAAAAGCGTGGGTGACAACACAGATCCTTGTGGTACGCCGGCGTTCACTGACATGGCGTCCGACGAGCAACCGTCCACTAGGACCTGAATGCTACGCCCATGTAGGAAGTCGGCGACTCAGTCACAGAGGCCAGAAGGAAGTCCGTAAGCCGGCAATTTGCCCAAGAGCGACTTGTGCCAAACCCGATCAAATGCCTTGGCAATATCAAGGCCAATTGCCAAGGATTCACCATGACCTTCAAGCGATTCCCCCCAAAGGTGAGTGCCGTACGCTAGGAGATCACCAGCAGATCGTTTTGGCCGGAAGCCGTATTGCCGATCGCTGATGAGGTCATTAATCTCCAGGTACTTCATGAGCTGCGCATTGAGAATGCGCTCCATCGCCTTACAGAGAAGGGAGGTAATCGCTATAGGTCGGTAGTCTGATGGGTTTGAGCGGTCACCCTTTTTAGGGACCGCTTGCACAAACGCAGATTTCCAGGCCGCCGGCACACGGCCATTGGAGTAGGAGAGACGGAATAGGCGCGTCAGCACTGGGGCCAGCTCGGGAGCACACCTTTTCAACACCAATGCAGGAATCCTATCCGGCCCACTCGCCTTCCTGACGTCTAGGGAGAGAAGCTCCGCCCGTACAGTCCGTTGTCGAAACTGTACTTCCGGCATGGAGTTCTCACACCTAGGTGGAGTGGCACCCCCATCGTCCAGGTTGAAGTTCCCCGCAAAGAGAGATACCAGTAAGTCGGCTTTCTCTTTTGCGGAGTGGGCAAGTGAGCCTCCAGGACACTGCAGAGGTGGAAGAGAGGAGCGGCAGAAATTTGACTCGACAGATTTGGCGAGAGACCAGAACTCACGGCTCCCAGTTGGGTGCTGGTTCAGTCTATCGCCGATTCTGCCGATGTGGTCAAATTTGGCCATGGCAATAACCCTTTTGCAGGATCTGGAGAGGCGGTTGTATTCCTTCTTCAGTTCGGATTCTCTCCATATTTGATGTGTCTCCATATTTGAACCTGTATCCCCATTTGTTTTCTTTTACGACAAGCGTATCAATTAGAATGTTGATAACAATGTTAAATGTGACAGAAGAGAGGCAGCAACCCTGGAAAAGTCCTATGCCGTAATGAATTTCCGGTGTCTTCTCCGTTTCGCCTTTTACTTGTATTAGAAAGGATAGTTTTTTGTAGTAGGAGGCTATTATTACAGATCAGAGGTGGCACATTATACCACTCTAGCGCCTTTAATAGTAACTCTTGGCGCACCGAACCGAAGTCTAACCACGTGGCAGTTAATTGTCTCTCATTTTTCCTTGCATCTCTAAGACATTCAGTCAGCAAAGAATTATGTTCGAGGCACCCTGCAACTCTTGGGAGAAAACCTTTCTGGTACTTCTTCGGTAAGTAGTCGTTGGTACACATGTGTTTGAGTAGTCTGGCCTGTATAATGGAGAAGAATATTTTCGAAATTGTGTTCGTAAGGGCTATAGGTCTAATATCCTTGGGATCAGTAAATTCTTTCTTTTTTGGTAGAAGAACAAACACGGCTTTACCAAGACAGTCTGGCACTTCTCTGTTCGTCCAAATTCTTTTGTAGATGTTCAACATGTGTTTCCGCACTGATGGACATTTTTTGTATATGATGTATGGTATGCCATCGGGTCCCGGGGCGGAACTATTTGGTTTCCTATTTATGTGGTATTCCAGCTCTTCCATCGTCGGTGAATCAGCATCAAATGCTAGAGCAGGTTCTTTGGGTTTTGGAGCTGGTGGATCCCTGTAAGTTATATCTGCCTCCGGGGTGGTATATGTGGATTTAAAGTAGTTTAACATCTCGTCCGTACTTAACCTAATTGCACCCTGCTGTTCCTTAAAAGCTTTTTTGGCGAAATAAAAGGGGTTCTTCTCGAAAGCTGCTATATTCTGAGCCTTTCGAAATTCATTGCCAGCAACCGTAATTTGCTCAGATACTTTCTGGATGAGTTTTAGGATAGATCTCATCGCTCTGGCTAATTGGTGGCATAGATTTCTGTCTCCTGAGGCTTTAGCCTTCCTTAGCTGCTTTATCAACTCTCTCTTCCTTCTCCTAAGCTTTGCTTTGAAAGTGTTTTCTCTTTCCATTGGGTTGTGGTGATAGCGAACAGGGTACAATTCGGAGAAGTAATTGTAAATTGTTCCCTGGAAGTCATACAGCTGATCTTCGGGACTCTGCCTGCAGCCTGGGAGGTCAAGTCTTTCGGCTAGGCATCGATCATGTTGCTTCCAAGTGGTCTCGGATATGCTCGGTAAGCTTAGTCGGTCTCTGGGCGAAAATGCTTCATGGTGAGAGGAAGGTTGCGCAACAATTTGTGACGTGTGAGGTTGTACTCTGTCAATAGTGTCAGGTGGAGAACTTACAGGCGCTTTCTGCCCTGCTTCACTGTCGCTATGTTTCTCCTTTACGTGCTTTTCTAGCCAGATGTTTCGCTTATATTGTTTCCCACACTTCGAGCGTTTCAAGTCCATATTCATGCCAAGGTTGTCAGAGATATCGATCGGTGAGCGGTTCATCCTCCCTCCCTCTCGGACCGCTCTGAGGGTATTTTCTCTTTTTACTGACGTAGCTTGATTTCCGGGCGCGGCTTGCTAGGCCTAACGCCCGTCTGTCTCTCCAGCGTCACCAGTCTTTCTTGGTCGTCAAATGGACTTTTCCATTCGTCAACGGTCTTTCCCGGTCGCCAGCTGTCTTTCCAGCGTCATCCCGTCTCTCCGGGCTGTCTTGTTTCGAATGTGTGGATCTAAGCTTGCGACAAGTTAGACGCGATTTACGAACAGAAAAGCGAAAACAACAAGCTATTGTTACATGAGAAATTTTACAACATGAAGTTGGTAGAAGGTGAACCAATCGCCTCATACATTGCGAAAATTACAAGTATTGCTCAGCAACTTAACGACGTGGGAGAGAATATGTCAGAAATGAGTGTGATTCACAAAGATATTAGGATCTTTGCCAGAAAAATATCGAATGGTATGGCAAGCGTGGCTGTCAGTCGATCCAGTTAGACAGAGTTGGATGAGAAAGCGTCATTTAAAAACACGGAGGAGACTGCACTCGCTACCGAAAAGAAGACGAAAATGTTTGCAACTAATAATAGCGAATTAAGGTGCCAGCAGTGCAATAAGTCACTGGAAAACACGGAGGAGACAGCGCTTGCTACAAAGAAAGTATTTACGAGTAATAATCGCGATATCAGATGCTATAAGTGCAATAAGAAAGGACACATTGCAAGAAACTGTTGCTCAAACATGAACGAGAGAAGTACAGGACTTTCATCGTCAGAAGCTTCGTCTTCAAAGAAAGAATCGGCTTAAACCTCAAATAAGTTGGAGGCAAACTTCATAGAAGAATCAGACTGGATTCTAGAAGGTGGAGCATCTGCTCACATGCGCTATCAGGCAGCGTCACTATTTTTCTGAATTTCGTGCGACAATGAACATCGTGAAGTTAGGCGATAGTAGCGAACTAGAAGCGAAAGATGTTGGGAAAATAAAAATTTAAAAGTTCATTGAAGGACAGTGGTACAATTCGACAATAAATAATGCACTTTTTGTACCGGACTTGAAACGAAACTTGATGTCTGAAGGTGTCCTCACTTCAGAGGCTTCAGTGTCGTGAAAAAAGGTTTATATCGCAGAAATTAGAGACTGTGAAAATGATCTTTCTGCGATCGCGTATAAACAAGAAAATAACCTTTATAAGTTGCTATTTAAAATGATAATAAATGATTGTGAAGTCAATGTGGCCACTTTAAAAATGTGGCATGAAAGGCTGGGACATGTAAAAATAAAAACATTACGTGAAATGGTGAAAAATAAACTTATAAACGGAGTGAGTGATATGAGTGACTTTTTCTGTGAGCCATGCATGCTCGGCAAGCAGCATAGGTTCCCGTTCAAGAACTCGAAAGCAAGGTATGAAAATAATGGTGACAAAATATACAGTGATTTGTGTGGACCACAGAGCACCGGACGCCCCCCGCCCGCGCCCCCTACTAGAGGCGCCCTAAGCGATAATATTTGAAACCCAATAACTGGACGCAGTGCTACTAGCGCTTCGTATGTGTGTGTGTGTGTTAGTATCGACACTACACACAAAGAGGAGCAAGTTAGGCACACGCACAAAACAAATGAACACGCACAATACACATAATGAAAGTCATAGGCCACGCCTACAGGCTTCAACGCCGTTGTAGAGAAATCGCGCTCAGGGCGCCTCTAGGAGGGGGCGCGGGCGGGGGGCGTTCCGTGCTCTGTGGTGTGGACCGATGCCCGTGACATCAGTAAATGGAGCTAGATACTTCATCACATTTAAAGACTCGAACTCTGGTTATTTGTCAGTGTATTTTTTAAAACATAAAAATGAGGCATTGGACACATTCAAAAAGTTTGTGAATATTGTAGAAAACAAATGCGGTACCAGAGTAAAGTGTCTGCACAGTGACAATGGAAAAGAGTTTGATAATGTACTGTTCAAGGATTATGCAGCACAAAAAGGTATCGAACTCGAGTACACCGCTCCATACACACCTCAACAAAACGGCAGGAGTGAACGTGTCAATCGTACTATAATGGATGCGCCAGATCTATGCTCTATGCGAAGAAGATGCCGCTGTACCTGTGGGCTGAGGCAGTGAATACAGCAGTGTATCTGATCAATAGAAGAAGCTATAAGCCCGTGACGCCGTACGAGCTGTGGACGGGACAGAAACCAGATTTGTCACATATTAAAACATTCGGTTGTGATGCCTACATACATGTACCCAAGGAGAAGCGAAACAAGCTGGATGTGAAGAGTAAGAATGATACTAATGATACTAGAATGATATAAGAATGATACTAGTCGGCTATGATAGAAATTCGCACAACTACAGACTATATGATAGTCAGACTAAACAAATACATGTGTCGAGAGATGTCATCTTCAATGAAATTGAAGAGTCGCTCGGCGGAGCAGGGAATCGAAAAGAACCACACTCGTTTTTATCACTTGAAAATGATGGAATAGTTTAAAATTATGAACAGTCATATGATTACGACAAATTTGAGCAGTTTTATCAAGAAAATATTATGCAGGAGTTATCGGCTATTGATCTGAGTACTTTTTATTTATTTTATTTATTTATTTCGGAAATACAAACAAAATAGCAAGAAAAAGAGAAATTAATTAAGGTAATAATATAGCGATTACACAATATGCTACTTCAGCTACGTATTTCACATATTTAACTTAAATTATAGAACGAGAAAAAAAAATACTAATGTGTCAGTGGACTTCATAATCAAGAACACTTAGAGGAGAAAATAAAATGTATATATATATTTATATAGGTAGGTAGGTTTGTGATTCACAGCCAATGTTCACAGCAAACAAGTGTGCCATCCCGATCGCACACATTACAATCTGTCTTAATAATGATTATGTATGATGCATTAAATAGTATAGTACAGTTATTGGTTAGGGGGGCTTGGGACCAAAGCAAAATAAAACAACATTGACAGGACGGACTTGATATGTACATAATATATAATGCGAATGTGTGCGGATTTAAGATAATAATATAATAAATAAGTTATGCACAATATTCGCGATGTCAGCCCATACCACAGTGAGTACGCCACGGTGCTGTAGTGCCATGTCAGTGCGACCCACAGTCGCAGGTTATTTAGATATTAAGCTAAAATACTTACATATACTAAAAACATAATTATAAAATACAAGTACAAACTATAATATTAGTTCCTACACATTGTATTGACTCTAGACAGAAAGTATACACAAAATAGCTTTCTTAAATTGGTATGACGTCATGAAGAAGATGTCCACATCCGCATCCGAATCACTGAGTTTAGTGTTGTATGTATTGCACATGCGCCAGATCGGCATACGGAATCCTGAGTTGGTTCTACAGAGTTCCAAGTGGAAGAGATGGGTGTTTCTGGTCGAGCGTGACGGAACCCGTAAACCTATTTGATTAAGTAAATCAGGACAGTCTATTAAGTCGTTTACTATTTTAAATAAGAATGACATGTCAAGTAATAAACGTCTATTATGGAGACTTGGTAATGAGAAATGTTCTAAGTGTAACTCATACGAAAGCGAACGCCTGAACATGCGACGATGTAGTATTTTTAGGAATATGCGCTGGATTCTTTCAACTGATTGCGAGTATTTATTGTAAAAGGGATTCCAAACTGGTGTCGCGTATTCGAGTTGTGACCGGACTAGTGTCTTATATAGTAGAAGATAGGTCGAAACTCTTTTAAACTGGCGAGCCGTGCGAAGTACAAATCCCATCATCATATATGCACGATTAGTTATGCTATCGACGTGTTTATCAAAATGTAGTTTAGTGTCAAATAACACACCAAGATCCCTAATAACCTCAACACGTTCTAATAAGGCACCACCAATGTGGTAATTAAAGTAGATTGGGTGTTTTTTCTTAGTAAAGGTAATGACCTTGCATTTCGAGAGACTTAAGAATAATTTGTTTTGATTACAGTAGGTGTAGAAAGAATCTAAATCAATCTGGAGTGCCTCACAATCTTCGTTAGAACGTATTTTGGCATAAATTTTCATGTCATCAGCATATATAAGAACTTTACTGTAGCGAAAATTATGAATGACATCGTTGATGAATAAAATAAATAGAAATGGGCCCAGGATGGACCCTTGGGGCACGCCAGAGGATACTGTGATGTAGTCCGAACAATAACCATTGACAACTACGCGCTGCTTTCTATTAGATATATATGAAGAGAACCATCTCAACAAATTTCCTTTTATACCATTAAAGGAGATTTTTTTGAGGAGAAGCTCATGGTCCACCTTATCGAAAGCCTTTTGAAAATCAGTGTAAATAGAGTCGACCTGCTCACCATCGTCCAGGCTGTGAAATATAAAATTGGAATAAATAGTTAGGTTAGTGATGGTCGAACGTCGTTCAACGAAGCCATGCTGTTGTGATAGAATTTGATCATGATATATTGGATAGATAGCCTGATGTACCAACCTTTCAAAAAGCTTCGACAAGGCGGACAATATAGATATAGGTCTGTAATTTTTAACTTCATTCTTGCAACCACTTTTAAAAACTGGTGTGACATTGGCGATTTTCCAAACATCAGGGAACACTCCCTCTAAGATGCATTTATTGAAAATAATATACAATGGGCAGGCAATAGTATCGGCAACTGCAACCAGGAAGAAGGGCTCAATTAGGTCAGGGCCAGCACCCTTATTTATGTCTAAATTTTTAATTTCTCTAAGGATTATGTCCGAACTGAAGTGCAGAGAGTGCAAAGAAATGTTATTTAACGCGGTCTCGGTGGGCTCCACCCACGAATCAAGGTCTAGTGACGACGGTTCATAAACGGATTTAAAAAAGTCAGAAAACATATAGCATATTTCATTAGGATTATTTGTAGTCTCGTTTCCATTTTTTAATGTAGCTGGATATGAGCTCTCCTTACGACGGTCCGACACGTATGACCAGAAACACTTAATATTAGTAGCTATTCCATTTTCAAGCCGAGAGATGTACTCCTTGTAGCAATCGGCGGACGTTTTCTTGAACCTTTTACGAATTTCAGAGAAAGCTACGTAATCAGAGATGTTCCCATATTTTTTATATTTAACCCAAGCCTTAGTTTTACATTTGTATAGCTTAAGAAGGTCGGGTGTAAACCAAGAGGCGCATTTCCTTTGTTTTTTTACTCTGAGTGGTACGTGTGTCCTTATGATATTATACAGTCTGTCATAGAAGAAGTCAACCGCACTTACTGCGGATTGCAGAGACAGCTCACCTGACCAATCTACGTCGGCTATCGCTGAGTTAACTTCAGTATAATTTGCATTGCGAAATTTGAAACGTGGAGCCGGATAGCGATCCATTGACGTTTCCAGCGCAGCGTGCAATACACACAGGAACGGTGGATGGTGCCGATCAGGAGGTACGAGAGGTTCAGGTAAAATCAGCATTTCACACGGTAAACTGCAAATGAGCAAATCCAGAATACGGCCATTTGCGTTAAAATGGGTATTATATTGCCTAGCTGAGAGAAAATGTAATGTGTTTAATAGTAAATTAGCGGGACTAGATTCGCGCACTGTGCAGCTTGATGAGCAGTATCCATCAACATTCACCGTCCAACGAATGTCAGGTATGTTGTAATCGCCGATCAGGCATAGCGTACAATCATCTGTATCAACATAGTAGCGCTGTATGGATTCAAAATGATTGACGTAGGCATCGTACGAAAATGCGGGTGGGATGTAAGACGCGCAGAGGAGGAGTCGCTCTCGCGACCGTGCACTGCCGCGGCTCGAGTCCGACGGCGGCGGCCCCTGACCGCCACCGCCGCCGCCGCCGCCGCCTCCGCTCCGTCGTCGCAGCGACACCATGACACAGACCGTGTCGATGCCAGCGGCGGCGGCCGCGGCGGCGGCGGGGCCAGGTAACTCGCACCGCTCTGATATTAGGTCTTTGCGAACCGCGATAAGACAGCCGCCGCCATCCTTACGCTGTGTAATCGCACGATTACGGTCCGCACGATATATCGAGAATAAGTTTTCGTCGCAGAATTCCGAGTTAGATATATCTGGTACTAACCAACTTTCCGTCAGTACAAGGATCTCATAATCACAGTTTATAATATTCATATATAGTGTATTCAGTTTGGTCCTAAGCCCAGCACAGTTTTGGTAATATAAAGACAAGTTGTTATTAGACATAGTAATAAATAAGAAATAAGAATACAATTAAACAGATATGTAAGCGATTCATAAAGGGATGACAAACCTTGTAAGATAATTGACCTTTTGCCGTGTGAATTTTATTTAAGTAAACTATTTTAAGTACAATGAGAATAATATTATATCTTTTTATGTATTTGAATTTCATAATTTTAAAGATTTTATTGACATCGCATAGTAGTCGACTCTTTGTCCTATACATGTTATTTATGTAAACTATTTTAACTATAATTAGAATCATATAACATTTGGTGTATTCAAGTTTCTTAATTTTGAGGATTTTATTGACGACCAACAGTTTCCCTTTAAAAGTGCATAATTTTATCATTATTAATAAAAATTTATACAAGTCAGGTATATTCCTACAGTATAAAATCATGATACGTAGGTACGTGTTTGTAGCAGGCATAGTACTTGTCATAGATTTCATAGCAAGGATAGTGCAAATATTATAGGCATGATTCACATGTTTGTTATTATTATCCTTCATGTTTTGAGGATAATGGATACGGAGAGAGGATTGACACTGAGAAAAAGTGCGAAAGACATATTTCAAAATGAATATGGTTTGAAAGAACATCATTCTCATTATTTTGTTACACAATATGAGTTTTATACGCCACAGACACTTAGCAGCTAATAATAACAGTATGACAAAAAAACTTGTCAAGAGCAAGGACGCTGGTGTTTGATTAATATAGCTATGTACGTACCAGATATAAAAGTTATTTGATCTTAGCAAGGTCACTAGGGTTTCTGATAGCAAGCACCCTGCTGTGCGGGTTATCATCACGCCTAACCAAGAGAGTTCCATGTTTGACCCACGAGTACTTGAACTTATGCTGAGTACATCTGCTGCGAACTTCGCGAAACAACAATTTTCGCTGCAAGGTGAGATGCTCATTGAGGTATATCTTACGAGGAGGGCCAGCCAGTCCTATACTATCAGTGGTTACTCCGCGTCTGACTCTGGCGGCAGCGATGATATTATCGCGCATTACTCTTGTGGTAAGTTTTGCAATTATATTTTTAGGTCTCCCATCGCCGCCAATTCCGCCGCTGTGAGCAGCGCCTCCGGTGTCGGTGTCGTCATCGCCTGCGCCTGCGCCGCGCTGCGCCGATGCCCCGCCTCCGCCGGTGGTGCCGCGCGCGACGCGGTGCACGGCAACGACGTCATTCGCCGATATCGGAGAGCCGACCGCCGTGCATAAATCTAGCAGGATCCCCATTAAGTTTTCTCCTTTTCTCTCGGGTACACCATGGACTTCTATGTTGCAGCTTCTGGCCTGCTGATCTGCGTCTTCCTGCCTCCTTTTGACATCAGCGAGCTCCTGCCGAAGTTCAATCATCTCCCGTTTGTGTTCAGACTGGTGCGATTCGTGTTCACTCTCAAGATTATCCAACCTCGAGGTGATGGACTGGATGGAGCACAATAACTCGCCGCACTTTGATTCCAGACGCTTGCTGCATTCATCCATCTGGGACATGTAGTGGGCCGCCAGCTCAGACATCCTCTTGTCGACGATTTGCAGCAGACTGTCCATAGGAAAGGAGTTGGGTACCGGCGTGCCAGAGGCCGGAGTTTGTGCTGAGTCGAAGGGCGATGCACCTCCAATGAGTAGGTCCGCCGTGTCGGGCGTAGTCGGTGCGCTGACGCTGTCGCGGGCGAGGGCCGCATCGCCATGGGGCGCTCGCTTGTTGCCAGTTATGTTGAGCGCCAACTTGTTACGAGGGCTGTTAATGTTACCCGACCCTAATTTGTGACTGGATTGACAGTAAGGGCATGTCCATTCCTTTGTCATCCGCAACTTGGTGCGTTTTGTAGTAACGCACGCAACGTGATACGTTTCTGAGCAGATTTTGCACGAAATTGTTTCTTCAGTTCCAATCTCGGCATTGCACGCGTTGCATGTAGTCATTGCATCTGGCGCCTCTTTACTTGCCATTTTCGTTACCGTGTTTGTGAGGCTTCGTCAGTCCAGATGGTCAGTGGAGTAGGCAGTTGAGGTAACGCTTATACGACGGACGGCGACGCTGCACACACTCGCACACCTGCGCCTCAGACCGCTAGTCGGAGCGGACGCGGGACGGGACATGGGTGTGCAAACGAGTGCGAGCTAGATAGCACTGTTATACGCTACACCAATACACCGGCAACTTCAACACTGCGTTATCAATATCACAATCACGTCTATATCGTCTATAATAGGGGTTGAATTTTTATATATTTACAAGCACTAGGACCGCCAAAACTTTGCGGTTCGAACAATATAAGTCTGGTAGGCTATAAATCGCTTTTGACAGGCTTTTGAGTTTTTTCAATTCGGAGCTCGTAAATACGTGACAGCACGAACTGAGCACGTTTGCTGACTGAGCACGAACTGAGCACGTTTGCTGACTGAAAAGCTTAACCAAGAGGACAATGAAGAAGAAAACAGAAACAAGCAGAATCAATACTCGTATAATCTCAGATCGAGACAAAATTTAGTTCATGTAAATTATATGGAAGTAATAGAAACGGTAACATATGAAGAAGCGATGACGAGTGTGGTGAAGGAACGCTGGGTGGAAGCGATGGAAGACGAGCTAAATTCTCATGAAGTAAACAAAACGAGGGAGCTGACCGAGTTGCCTGAAGGAAAGAAGACTGTTGGCTGCAAGTGGTTGTACAAGCTTAAGGAGAATCAAGATAACACAGTTCGTTTCAAAGCAAGACTCTGTGCTAAGGGATACTCGCAAAAACATGGAATTGACTATGAAGAAACATTCTCTCCGACTGTTCGTTTTGATACGGTTCGACTCATGCTCTCTCACTCGGCAAGAGAACAGATGCACGTAATGCAGTTTGATATAAAAAAATAAAGTTTAAAAAACTGTAACCCGACTATGGAAAAAAGTAACTATAATTAAAAAAACTAAAAAAAGTTTCAAAACCTTTACCATAAATAAAATAAACTAAAAAGTAAGAAACAAGATATTTGGGCGCCATGGCAGTGCTTCCCTTCGGACGTTGCTATCATCGTCTTATTGGGTAAGAGCAGTCTTTTGATTTTCCTGTTTATTTAGTTTTATTGAAGTCTTCTGGCAGTTTCACATTAATAACGTTATAATTAAATTGAAATGCCGTAGTCGTGCGTTGTCAGCTATAAAAAAAATTATGCTTGATTGACGGCATCTCGTTGTTAATTTTGCGATCATGCTGAGGAAGGGGAAGAGAGGGAGTGAGGGAGTGATGGAGGGGAAGAGGGAATGAGGGAGGGAGGTAAAGATAATATTTTGCCTCGACTCATACAACAGCAATCGGCCACAATAATATAATCCTATAACCTTTCATTTATTCATTAGAGTTACTCAGTAGCAGTAGGTAAATAACACATAATTCTGTGAAAATTTCAACTGTCTACCTATTACGGTTCCAAAGATACAGCAGTAGGACAGACAGACGGACGGACAGACAGACAGACGGCGTAGGCTTAAATATAATATTAAATATAATCCGTATGGGATACGGAAACCTAAAGAAAAGTATTTTCGTATATTTAAAGTTAAGTAGATAATTTTTTTTTATAGCTGACAACGCACGACTACGGCATTTCAATTTAATTATAACGTTATTAATGTGAAACTGCCAGAAGACTTCAATAAAACTAAATAAACAGGAAAATCAAAAGACTGCTCTTACCCAATAAGACGATGATAGCAACGTCCGAAGGGAAGCACTGCCATGGCGCCCAAATATCTTGTTTCTTACTTTTTAGTTTATTTTATTTATGGTAAAGGTTTTGAAACTTTTTTTAGTTTTTTTAATTATAGTTACTTTTTTCCATAGTCGGGTTACAGTTTTTTAAACTTTATTTTTTATTTCATTCTTTTTAGTAATATTACATAAATAAAACTTCTCGAATAAGTAAGTAACTGAGGGAGAGGCCGAAGGCCGAGCTGCGGTCAAGAAGACCATAAAACTTCTCGAAGACAGTAAGTAACTATGGGCGAGGCCGAAGGCCGAGCTGCGTTCAGGAAGACGAATAACCTTCTCGAAGACAGTAAGTAACTATGGGCGAGGCCGAAGGCCGAGCTGCGTTCAAGAAGACGATAAACCTTCTCGAAGACAGTAAGTAACTATGGGCGAGGCCGAAGGCCGAGCTGCGTTCAGGAATACGATTAAGCTAGAAACTCATTGGGCCCACGTACGCTACGCACGCGTATCTGGGCGCGTCGGTCTCCATACATTTTATATGGAAGAGTGCAGCACGCAGTTTCATTGCGCCCACGCCACCCTACGCTACGCGACACACGCGACGCCGATGCCCTGTTCCCAGATTTTCGTCAGCGACGTCAGCGAGTGGAGGGAGGTGGCCCACGTGTGCGTACGCGTGTGGCTAGTGAGTTTCTACGCCACACGCATTTGCGCGTCAGTGTGTCCAAGTTCGCGATACGGGCAAGACGCCTTGATTCCATAGCGACAGGAAGCATCGCAGATATATGTAAATAGATAGATGTAGACGTAGATGCAGTGGAGCAATTTTTTCTAAGTAGGTACCGACCCACACATGCACAGTGTCAGTTGCCAAAAAAAAAAACATGTGGAAATGAAGTACACACGATTGCTCTCATTTCTCACACTTTAGGAACCTTGTCAAATTAACATTCACTCATTACCCCTAAAAAATTATACAAATAATCAAATATTTTATTTTGACAGGGTTCCTGAAGTGTGAGAAATGAGTGCTGTCGTTCTTACCTATTAGATTAAATGTAATATTATTCAATTTGTCAAACTTTCTGTATTAGTAACTAGCTGAGCCCGCGGCTCCGCTCGCGTGAAATTCGTATTCCAAAGAAGAATGTAAGTAACTAAGGGCGAGGCGCAAGGCCGAGCTGCTTTCAGGTAAACGATAAACCTTTCTCAAATAAAGGAAGTAAGTAAGGGCGAGGCCGAAGACCGAGCTGCGTTCAGGAAGACGATAAACCTTCTGGAAGAAAGGAAGGAACTAAGTGCGAGGCCGAAGGCCGAGCTGCGTTCAGGTAAACCAAAAACCCTCTTCCGCCTTCGGGCCTCGCCCTTAAAGACTTCCTTTCTTCGATAGAATATAATATCGTTTACTCAATCTATTTATTTCATAAAAATAAAAAAGTAATATTAAGAACTAAAGAATTAAACCTACCTAACAAACATTAAAATAACTATCAAAACGGGCATTTTCAAATGTTCTTAGAGCACTTGCGGCATTACCCCGCTGGATGGCAAGGCTTACCCTTTGAATGAAGTACATAAGCCCTTGATGGCGGGACACCAGTTGCGTCAACCAGCTCAAGCCTCTTTTGGCTTCACTGCTCCACGGACCGAGGGTTTCAATCGCAAACGCAACAAATTGGAAATCTTGAATTATATGTCTATATTTGCTGCGTTTGAGGCTCTCCGCCCCAGCCTCGGCCGCGCCAGCCGCTCTTGAAGATGTCCTAACGTGACTTGGAGCCAATGTGAGAACAAAAGTGGCGTCCCACATCAAAGAACTACCCTTAGTCCATGGCACTAAGGTGATAGACAGTCTTGGGATATAAATTATAGATAGATAGAATTTCTTTATTGCTCCAAAACAATTATTATTATAACAAATATAATATTATATATCTCGCGGCGGATGGCCGAGTGGTCTGGGTGTTGCGTCGTCGGCTTCTCTTGCGAGAGATCCGAGGTTCGAATCCGGTCGGCGTGCAGCAATGAGTTTTTTCTGACGAAAAAATTTACATGCAGAAGCGGTGTAAAACTGTAGGTCCCTTCCCTTGTCACTTACTAGGTGGTAGGCTCAAATTGTAGCCGACTGGGTTGATACCACCGTACTGGATGTGAGATAGTCGCATAGCAGCCTCGGTTGTGTTCTCGACAATGGTGCGCTGAGGTGCGCGCGCTCTGTACGAAAACTAACACCAGACTGACGTGCCACACGGACGAACGTCCGCGTCGGCGTAGTGTGTTCACACACGCCCACGTACGCGGACGTCGCAGACGTGTGCGTCGGCCCAATGAGTTTCCAGCTTAAACCTTCTCGACTCCTATCTATATATCTATATATATCTATATATTAATAATGACCAAATTTCTGAGTGGATATCTGCCTCCTGACAGTGAAGACAATAATATTATGTAACTCAAGACTGATCGGTGGGCCCGTCTTCTATCTTGGGAGGCACTCGAGCGAGGACGGGTGGCAGACCGGCGAGTACAATCGCCGACGACTCCGAAGAAATCCGGAAGAATAAAATTATATATATCTATCTATATATATACATATATATACCTATAATATATATATATAACAAATACAAATACATATACCTACATATAGTGTCACACATGTGTACATATACATATTAGGAAAGAGAGGGAATGGGAAGAAGTGCCTAGTGCCTGATCTGTGGTGATCTGCCATTCTTTGACGGTCGCCGACAAATGGACCTAGCAACAGCAATTCGATATTTGTGATGTGAAGATATTCATGAAAGTGAGGGTACTCAGAGAGTTGTTAAATTTCATGTGTAAATGACGGTTTAGTGTTGTGTTTATTAATGTGTATAGACGACTTTTTGTGCTAGTAGATAGATTAGCAAACATTCATTGTAGTAAATATTTAAGTTAAGTTTCATGTATCAATGATGGTTTAGTGTTGGGTTTATTAATGTTGCATAGACGACTTTTTGTGCTAGTAGATAGTTTAACAAACATTAATTTTAGTAATGTATAAATCTTTGTATAATCAATGACAATTGACAATTATCTTGATACAATTGTTCCATGTTTTAAATATTTCATTGACAAGTCTATTGACGCTACTTTAATTAGGGACAAATCTATTGATGCTAAATTAATTATTATTATATTCCTTGACTATTATTAATCTTTGACTAATGTTATTGTATCAAATTATTTTATTTTTAACGCAGCTTATCTGTGATTTAGGATAGGGATATTGACAAGTTTATTAACGCTAATTTAAGTAGATAGTAGTAGTATTAGGTAAGTGCAGTAGTAGTCTATAAGCATAAGATAGCTTGTTGTTGTCTTTTATCTGGTTCTGCACAGCCCTTGTCATTGTTTGTCATTGTTTCCATTGTGTTTGTTTTTCATTGTTGTTACATTTCGAAAGATAACGAATTAAAGTGCAAAATTTATTTGCACGAATGATAATAAAAAAACAAAACAAACAAACAATACTAATAATAAATCTGTAAGGGATGGTGATGGAGTAAGTTACTTTGTTTTGGGAAATATTCAGTTTGTAGCCTCTATGTATGATACTAAAGCTAAATTGACGATTTTTAGAAATCTTTTCTGTATGTATGTATGTATGTATGTATGTATGTTCCTCCATAACTCTTAAAGCCATCATCCGAATTTGATGAACCTTACTACAAGCCCATTTTAATATACGGGACACAGGATAGGCTTACTAAAATTCACTTCCGGCTACGCTAAGATGTGGCTCCCATACAAATCGAATTGTTCCAAGCGCCGAAATAAAGAGCGGCGCGGCGCGGCGGGGGTTAGTGGCGCGGGGTGCGGTCTGGCGGAGCGCGGTGTGTGTATGCATTGTCTTGAGCAGACTTATTCGATTCATAATATTATGTAGGTTAACTTCGTTAGGTATCTATTTGATTAATTTTAGGTGCAAACCTATCGGCTCCAGAGTGAAACACTGTATTAACCAAATGCTAAATTGTCCAGGAGAGCGAAAATAGCGGAAAATTGAAATATAACAATTTCTGTTCTATTTAAAGGAAAAGTAAATATGCAGTTAATTAAAAAAAAATACATCTTTGTAGTGATATGTACCATATGTTTTTATTGTTATAACTAGCTTTTGCCCGCGGCTTCGCTCGCGTGAAATTCGTATTTCAAAGAAAGAAAGTAAGTAACTAAGGGCGAGCTGGGTTCAGGTAAACGATAAACCGTCTCGAAGAAAGTGAGTAACTTTTTGAGGCCGAAGGCGGAGTTGCGTTCAGGAAGACGATAAACCTTCTCCGAAGACAGTAACTATGGGCGAGGCCGAAGGCCGAGCTGCGTTCAGGAAGAGGATAAACCGTCTTTAAGAAAGTAAGTAACAAAGGGCGAGGCCGAAGGCCGAGCTGCGTTCAGGAAGAGGGTAACCTTTTCGAAGAAAGTAAGTAACTATGGGCAAGGCCGAAGGCCGAGCTGCGTTCAGGATGAGGGTAAACTTTTCGAAGAAAGTAAGTAACAGAGGGCGAGGCCGAAGGCCGAGCTGCGTTCAGGAAGACGATAAAACTTTTCGAAGACAGTAAGTAACTATGGGCGAGGCCGAAGGCCGAGCTGCGTTCAGGATGAGGGTAAACTTTTCGAAGAAAGTAAGTAACAGAGGGCGAGGCCGAAGGCCGAGCTGCGTTCAGGAAAACGATAAACCTTCTCGAAGACAGTAAGTAACTATGGGCAAGACCGAAGGCCGAGCTGCGTTCAGGAAGAAGGCCTAGCTGCGTTCAGGAAGACGATAAACCTTTTCGAAGACAGTAAGTAACTATGGGCGAGGCCGAAGGCCGAGCTGCGTTCAGGAAGACGAAAAATTCTCGAAGACAATAAGTAACTATGGGAGAGGCCGAAAGCCGAGATGAGTTCAGGAAGAGGATAAACCTTTTCGAAGAAAGTAAGTAACAAAGAAGTTACTTTCTTCGAGAAGATTTATGGTCTTCCTGAACGTCGCTCGGCCTTCGGACTCGCCCTCTGTTACTTACTGTCTTCGAAAAGGTTTATCGTCTTCCTGAACGCAGCTCGGCCTTCGGCCTCGCCCTCTGTTACTTCCTTTCTTGGAAAAGGTTATCCTCTTCCTGAACGCAGCTCGGCCATCGGCCTCGCCCATAGTTACTTACTGTCTTCGAGAAGGTTTATAGTTTTCCTGAACGCAGCTCGGCCTTCGGCCTCGCTCTCTGTTACTTACTTTCTTCGAAAAGTTTACTCTCATCCTGAACGAAGCTCGGCCTTCGGCCTCGCCCATAGTTACTTACTTTCTTCGAAAAGGTTATCCTCTTCCTGAACGCAGCTCGGCCTTCGGCCTCGCCCTTTGTTACTTACTTTCTTAAAGATGGTTTATCCTCTTCCTGAACACAGCTCGGCCTTCGGCCTCGCCCATAGTTACTTACTGTCTTCGAGAAGGTTTATCGTCTTCCTGAACGCAACTCCGCCTTCGGCCTCAAAAAGTTACTCACTTTCTTCGAGACGGTTTATGGTTTACCTGAACCCAGCTCGCCCTTAGTTACTTACTTTCTTCCTTTGAAATACGAATTTCACGCGAGCGAAGCCGCGGGCAAAAGCTAGTATAGGAATAAATTAGTACTTATATATCTGTTGCTCATGAAGCAGCCGCAAGGCCAGTTTGGGCGATAGCTATTGCTTTTACATTGTAATGCAAAATATATAATAAACTTTTTGAACTTTTGAACTTTTTATCCTATCCTGTCCTGTCCTGTCCTGTCCTGTCCTGTCCTGTCCTGTCCTGCCCTGCCCTGCCCTGCCCTGCCCTGCCCTGCCCTGCCCTGCCCTGCCCTGCCCTGCCCTGCCCTGCCCTGCCCTGCCCTGCCCTGCCCTGCCCTGCCCTGCCCTGCCCTGCCCTGCCCTGCCCTGCCCTGCCCTGCCCTGCCCTGCCCTGCCCTGCCCTGCCCTGCCCTGCCCTGCCCTGCCCTGCCCTGCCCTGCCCTGCCCTGCCCTGCCCTGCCCTGCCCTGCCCTGCCCTGCCCTGCCCTGCCCTGCCCTGCCCTGCCCTGCCCTGCCCTGCCCTGCCCTGCCCTGCCCTGCCCTGCCCTGCCCTGCCCTGCCCTGCCCTGCCCTGCCCTGCCCTGCCCTGCCCTGCCCTGCCCTGCCCTGCCCTGCCCTGCCCTGCCCTGCCCTGCCCTGCCCTGCCCTGCCCTGCCCTGCCCTGCCCTGCCCTGCCCTGCCCTGCCCTGCCCTGCCCTGCCCTGCCCTGCCCTGCCCTGCCCTGCCCTGCCCTGCCCTGCCCTGCCCTGCCCTGCCCTGCCCTGCCCTGTCCTGTCCTGTCCTGTCCTGTCCTGTCCTGTCCTGTCCTATCCTATCCTATCCTATAAGGTAAGGGAATAATAAATATGGCAAAATAAATATCTGAATCTGAATCTGAAGGGACCTACAGTTTTACGTGGAATCCGAACCACGGTTGGGTTTATAATTTTTTATTTCATTCATTTTGGTTTAAACCATTAAGTGTCTTATATTTTTGAAATCGCCTTTAGAAGCTCTTGACAATGATACCCCACTCGGTGGGGTTTGAAGAAAATAATTTTTTAAAGTGTGACAATATGGGGTCCCACGGCCGCCATTTTTAATTTATGGAAAAATTTGGTACCCTATGACAAGGGCACCATCATAACAAATCGATAGACACCACGATCATCAAAATCGAATGAGTAGTTTAGCAGTTACGATGGAACATCCGTCAACATACCCAGCCACATAGACTGCCAACCACATTACCCTCCTTTTTGGCTCTGCCATAGTCGGGTAAAAAACAGCATTTTTATATGGTACTTCAGATGAAGAAATGTACATGGAATCTCCTCCTGGCTTAGAAACTTCTGGGCATGTATGTAAACTTTTAAAATCATTGTATGGCCTTAAGCAATCTCCCAGATGTTGGAATAATAAGTATGATCAGTTTCTTATAAGTTTAAGCTTCATAAACTCTAAGGCATACAAGTGTTTGTATATATCTAATAAGACTTTCACTTTATAAATATATATATTTTTTAATTAAATACTAACAACTTTTTGTTGCTTTATTTTTATGTAAAACACATATTTTATTAATAATAATAAAAAAGCACATTTATTAATATATCTAATGGCAATAATGAACCTATGTATTTGTTGTTGTATGTAGATGATAAAAACTTAATTGATAGATTTATTTGTGAGTTAAAACAAAGTTTCGAAGTAACTCTAATGAATCCTAAGAACTTTGTCGTTTTAGAATTACATATAAAAAAGGACGGAATTTTTATTAACCAGCAAAAATATGTTGACATAAAAGATTCAATATCGATAGTTCTAAAAAATGTAGTGTTCCGTTTGATCCTAACGTGAAGTTATGCGAAAAAAAAAGTGGTAAAGTGAACCAAGTTCACGTGCCGGGGGTCCCGTACTTTCATCTTATTATATTTTCTACCAGGGCGCGGCGCGGTCAGGCTTTGGATGGGTAGCTGTACGACCATGGTTCGGCTGGCTGTGGTTCGGATTCCACTTGAAACTGTAGTTTCATCCCTTTATGTACATATTTAGCTGGTGGGGATCAACCCGTTTGGATTGGTACACCAGCACTGAACGAATGTCGGTCGAAGAAAACTGCTATAAAAATTATACATGTTTTCCATCTATTTCAATGTAGCCGGCACGACCAAAGGAAAGACTGACATGGCACCTCTCTGACACTGACTGACTAACTAACAATTACTCGGGCATACACTTTACATGATAATAGCATCAAGTCGAAGTTTATTTCCATGTTTGTGCAGTCATCACGTAAACTACTAAACCAATTTGAATGTAGTTTCACAAAAATGTGGAATATGCCACTTTGTTTAATAAAAAAGTCCTTCTGCGAGACAGGACCTGTTGATTGCAGGAGAATCGTTTGTTGTACTGTATGATTTTATGTGTTATTAAATATTTTCATTTCAGTTATTTCCATTTCCTTTCAACCATATCTCCTACTTCCATCTTAATTATTATTTTGCCATATCTCACTTCTCAGTTCTCACTTCTCACTTCTCACTATTCACCTTTGAGTGCGAACACCCATATTATGGGCGCGGGCAGGATGTCCACAAGTGCGAACACCCATATTATGGGCGCGAGTCATGTCATACTAAATAAATTTATAGTAACGTGCAACATCCTTCTTAACTCTTCTAACGAATGTCTAGTTATTCGTGAAAGAGTAGGCTACCTAAAAATACACACTTCTATGTGCTTGTCCTGTCAAAATAATTTTGACAAGCGATCTTCAGTCGGTCTCTTCGCGTTCGCGGACGGTGACGTGTGCGCCTCGTGTTTTTAGTGGTTTTTTGTGGATTTTTTGGTGTTTTCTTTGTGAAAAACGATGGAAGGGTAAGTAATCTTCATTTACAATAGTTTCTCGGCGCTGAGGAACGATTTATTCGTAAAGTATCGTAATTTTGGTAACCCCCTAGGCAAAAACCGTTCCGAAAATTCTTGATTTTTTTAAACCAGTTTAATAATGATAGTATTAAACACATTACCAATGAAATTATAGAAAATTTTATGTACATTTGGAAAAGAAAACCTTTTCATATACGTTTAAAATAAAAAAGTCTAGAAATATCGCCAAAAACGCAGAGCGCACCCGATTTTGACCAAAATTGATTTTGCCCAAAATGGCGCGTCGCACTTATGGGTTGACAGCTAAACTTATTGTCGCACTCAAAGGGGACACTATAATATATATATATATATATAAATAGCACAGGATAGAGATAAGTGGGCATCATTGGAGGAGGCCTTTACCCAACCTGGGGACCTTGCTTAATAAATCAAACCTAATTTAGTAATTATAACATTAATAGTAAATATGATTGAAATGTAGCACGGTCAAATAAAGGCTTTTTTATTTTTATTTTTATTTTTATTTATTTATTATTTATATATATATTATCCCTATTGTTTGTTCCTCTTTCACGCCTGAACGGCTTGACGGATTTTGACGAAACTTTGTATAGTGGTAGTGTATATCCCGGAGTAAAATAATTTTGAAAAAAAGTGGTCAAGTTCGAGTCGAGCTCGCGTAAAGAGGGTTCCGTACCATCCTGCGTTTTCTGTGAAAACTTGAAGGCTTAGGATATAAGATTAGGTTTTCCTGTAAATGAAGTGTATATAGCATGGTAATATAATTTAAAAAGAAAGTGGTCAAATGGTCGGGAGAGGAGCGTAGGTAGGGAGATGAAGGAAGGGGAAGGAGGTTGGGGGAGGAAGAGCAGCGATAGGAGGGGGGAGGAAAAGAAGGGAAGGGTGAGGAGGGGGTGGGTGGGGCAAGAGGGAGGGATGGTGTAGGGAGAGATAGAGATAAAGGGAGAGGGAGAGGGAGAGGGAGAGGGAGAGGGAGAGGGAGAGGGAGAGGGAGAGGGAGAGGGAGAGGGAGAGGGAGAGGGAGAGGGAGAGGGAGAGGGAGAGGGAGAGGGAGAGGGAGAGGGAGAGGGAGAGGGAGAGGGAGAGGGAGAGGGAGAGGGAGAGGGAGAGGGAGAGGGAGAGGTATAGGGAGAGGGAGAGGGAGAGGGAGAGGGAGAGGGAGAAACATTTTATTATCATATTTGCGTTTAAATCGGATTTGCTGTTAAATCGAGTCTACAGCGAGCGAAGCCGCGGGCAAAAGCTATAGGTATTATAAACGAGAAATGGATGGATGTATGGACCTTTATTCCTCTTTCACGTGAAAACTACTGAACTGATTCAGTACATCAAATAACATAAATAGACTATAATTTATAAATTCATTGTGTAAATTGGCCCAAATAGGTATATCGATAAAGTAAGTCGGAAAAAATCCTGCCATCTGAGAGCTATCTCGGCGTGCGCTGCATAAACCGTTAGACGAAGATAATGTATGGTGAGGTTGTTTCTCTTAAATAGTTCTAAAAAAAAGTCCGCGACAGCATATATCTTTTTGTGAAAGCCACTGTAGCCAAAATAGTGAACCATAAATACATTTAAATTGGATACTGTATTTACAATGCATATTTTATAATATTGGATTAATTCTTATCAAAATACATACTTTTATCGCTTCTGGTATTTAAAGTAGGTAAACATTGGCTTTTACACTAAGTAATTTGGACAAATAGTTTAAAAGTTACGACAGAATGTCTTGATAACATGTCGTCCTGCGGCGCACAGTACGGGCGGGGCGGGGGGCAGCGGGGCGCGGCGAATAGGTATGTATGAATTTCCTCCATAAAATTTAAGCTGATCATCTAAATTCGATTAAAATTAGTACACGCACATTTAGCTATACGAGACAGGATAGGCTAAATAAAATTCAGTTTTACTTAGTTAGGTATCTAAAGTATTTGATTTATTTGAACTGAAGTTTCATATTTTAATATCGATAGATTTTCCCGCGGATTCGCTCGCGTAAAACTCGTATTTGAAAAGAAGAAAGTAAGTAACTTAGGCCGGGGCCGGAGGGTGAACTGGATTCAGATAAACAATAAACATTCTCAAAGAAAGGAAGTAACATACTAAAGAGCGAGGCCGAAGGCCGAGCTGCGTTCAGGAAGAGTATAAACCTTTTCGAAGAAAGTAAGTAACAAAGGGCGAGGCAGAAGGCTGAGCTGCGTTCAGAAAGACCTTCAACCTTCTCGAAGAAAGTAAGTAACTGAGGGCGAGGCATAAGGTCGAGCTGCGTTCAGGAAGTCTATAATCCTTCTCGAAGAAAGTACGTAACTAAGGGCGCGGCCAAAGGCCGAGCTGTATCCTGGAAGACGCTAAACCTTCTCGATGACAGTAAGTAACTATGGGTGATAGTTACTTACTTTCTTCAAGGCCGAGCTGTATCCTGGAAGACGCTAAACCTTCTCGATGACAGTAAGTAACTATGGGTGATAGTTACTTACTTTCTTCAAGATGGTCTAGTATAGTCTTTCTCAACGCAGCTCGGCCTTCGGCCTCGCCCTTAGTTGCTTACTTTCTTCGAGAAGGTTTATGGTCTTCCTGAACGCAGCTCGGCCTTCGGTCTCGCTCTCTGTTACTTACTTTCATCAAGAAGGTTTATAGTCTTCCTGAACGCAGCTCGGCCGTCGGCCTCGCCATTAGTTACTTATTTTCTTCGAGAAGGTTTATGGTCTTCCTGAACGCAGCTCGGCCTTCGGCCTCGCCCTTAGTTACTTACTCTCTTCGAGAAGGTTTATGGTCTTCCTGAACGCAGCTCGGCCATCGGCCTCGCTCTCTGTTACTTACTTTCTTCGAGAAGTTTATCGTCTTCCTGAACGCAGCTCGACCTTCGGCCTCGCCCTCAGTTACTTACTTTCATCAAGAAGGTTTATAGTCTTCCTGAACGCAGCTCGGCCTTCGCCTCGCCCTTGGTTACTTACTTTCTTCGAGAAGGTTTTTGGTCTTCCTGAACGCAGCTCGGCCTTCGGCCTCGCTCTCTGTTACTTACTTTCTTCAAAAAGTTTATCGTCTTCCTGAACGCAGCTCCGCCTTCGGCCTCGCCCTCAGTTACTTACTTTCATCAAGAAGGTTTATCGTTTACCTTAACGCAGATCGGTCTTTGTTACTTACTTTCTTCCTTTGAAATACGAATTTCACGCGAGCGAAGCCGCGGGCAAAAGCTAGTAAATAAATAAAGCGAAGTTTCTACGGGCGACCGGTGGCGTGGCGGCCGTGTAACGTATGTCAATTTATTTTAATTTTTTTATTTTATTGATAGCACAACATGTGGGGCCGTGCTACCCATAAAGTGTCTAACGACGCCCGTGATTTCACATGGGATGTCTCTGCCAAATACCAACTTGCGCCTCTGGACTTGTGTCGAGCCGTGCGACTAGTGAGTGACCTCGATCGAAGTGTCCCGCGATCCAGAACCACTGCAACTCCGTGGGATGCCGGCTCTCTAAGTGTGTTCTATCGCGAATTCCTGGGGGATTACTCGGAGGAGCTGTTTAACGCGATCCCACCGTCCACTTTTCACCTCCGCACCACCCGCACTGGGCAGGGATTGCATTATAGCGGATGCATGTCAATCGGTTCTCCTCATCTTCCTCTACAGAACCGGTAGTCTCTGGAACGCTATCCCTGCCCATATATTTTCCCTTTATACTGTACAGACTGTACTTGTACAGTCTCAGATTCTCCAAGGGCGTAAATAGGCGCCTGTAAGGCCGGCATTGCATTCGCAACTCTCGTATACGACCGAATGTCCATGAGCATATATATATATGAATGTCCTTATAACTCGTGAACCACTTTATCGATTTATATATTTATGGTTTCCATTCTGATAAATAAATCTTTCTTTTTTTCCGCCCAGTTCAGTGTAGCCGGCACAATCAAAGCATAATTTTTTCTGTCATACCTAGGTCACATGTAAATGACTTCGTTTGGTAGATTTAGTAACAGGGCAGCAGAAATTGAAAGGAGGTTTCCATAATTTTATAAAAGACTACTGGGAACTGCCGGGTCAACCGGACTACCAACCGAATAACTTAATGACATTAAAAAATAATCAAATTATATTAGCCGAACTACTGCTACTAAAGGGTTTCAATTGTTCGGTATTACGTAACAACCGAACTTTTGCCACTGCAAAGGTTCACTAGTTCGGTCAACCGGACTACCAACCGAACTACTGCTACTAGACGGTGAAATACTCTTAGTATAAAGACATGATGTTTCAACAAAATGTATTGCATTCGCATACTCCAGCTATACAGTAGAAGACATCAAGAACCATATGAGAAGGACCTTGATCGTCTAGAAATTGTTTCTTTAAATTAATATAAGTATATAACTGATACTCAGTACATAACAGTTATTTCAACAGTTTAATCGAGCCTCTAGTCAGATAGGCTTTATTGTCATGACTTCACTAATAAATAATCTTGACCGGCCATTGTTCAACGGAGAGAAAAATATTGTTAGCGCAACAACAAAACTTTGTTCCCTGAGAGCCGTTTAAGGTAATTGGTTCCGATGACAAACCGTTTATTGTTAGATCAACAACGTTTCTTAACAAAGCTGAACTTTGTGGGATGCTAACAAAGCGATAGTATTGTTAAATAAACAAAGTTCACAACATAGTTGAGAATACAAAGTTCACAACATAGTTGGGATAACAAAGTTCACAAAATGGTTGCGATAACAAAGTTCACAACATAGTTGGGGTAACAAAGTTCACAACTTAGTTGGCATAACAAAGTTCACAACATTGTTGCGATAGCAAAGTTCACAACATTGTTGCGATAACAAAGTTCGCAACATTGTGCAATATACTTTGTTAGAGCATACTTTGTAGTTCTATCTATTCTCCTTTGTTGTGCTATCCAAGTTAACTTTGTTGCAGTAGCTATGGCCTTTGTTGCTGTATCAATGCTAACTTTGTTGTTCTATCTATTCCCTTTTGTTGTTCTATCCAAGTTCACTTTGTTGCAGTAACTATGCCCTTTGTTGCTGTATCAATGTTAACTTTGTTGTTCTATCCAAGTTCACTTTGTTGCAGTAACTATGCCCTTTGTTGCTGTGTCAATGTTAACTTTGTTGTTCTATCCAAGTTCACTTTGTTGCAGTAACTATGCCCTTTGTTGCTGTGTCAATTTATTTTATTTATGGTAAAGGTTTTGAAACTTTTTTAGTTTTTTTAATAATAGTTACTTTTTTCCATAGTCGGGTTACAGTTTTTTAAACTTTATTTTTTATTTCATTCTTTTTAGTAATATTACATAAATAAAACTTCTCGAATAAGTAAGTAACTGAGGGCGAGGCCGAAGGCCGAGCTGCGGTTAAGAATACCATAAACCTTCTCGAAGACAGTAAGTAACTATGGGTGAGGCCGAAGGCCGAGCTGCGTTCAGGAAGACGAATAACCTTCTCGAAGACAGTAAGTAACTATGGGCGAGGTCGAAGGCCGAGCTGCGTTCAGGAAGACGAAAAACCTTCTCGAAGACAGTAAGTAACTATGGGTGAGGCCGAAGGCCGAGCTGCGTTCAGGAAGACGATAAACCTGCTCGAAGACAGTAAGTAACTATGGGCGAGGCCGAAGGCCGAGCTGCGTTCAGGTAGACAAATAACCTTCTCGAAGACAGTAAGTAACTATGGGTGAGGCCGAAGGCCGAGCTGCGTTCAGGAAGACGAATAACCTTCTCGAAGACTGTAAGTAACTATGGGCGAGGCCGAAGGCCGAGCTGCGTTCAGGATCACGATAAACCTTCTCGAAGACAGTAAGTAACCATGGGCGAGGCCGAAGGCCGAGCTGCGTTCAAGAAGACGATAAACCTTCTCGATGATAGTAAGTAACTATGGGCGAGGCCGAAGGCCGAGCTGCGTTCAGGAAGACGATAAACCTTCTCGAAGACAGTAAGTAACCATGGGCGAGGCCGAAGGCCGAGCTGCGTTCAAGAAGACGATAAACCTTCTCGATGATAGTAAGTAACTATGGGCGAGGCCGAAGGCCGAGCTGCGTTCAGGAAGACGATAAACCTTCTCGAAGACAGTAAGTAACCATGGGCGAGGCGGAAGGCCGAGCTGCGTTCAAGAAGACGATAAACCTTCTCGAAGACAGTAAGTAACTATGGGCGAGGCCGAAGGCCGAGCTGCGTTCAGGAAGACGATAAACCTTCTCGAAGACAGTAAGTAACTATGGGTGAGGCCGAAGGCCGAGCTGCGTTCAGGAAGACGATAAACCTTCTCGAACAGAGTAAGTAACTGTGGGCGAGGCCGAAGGCCGAGCTGCGTTCAGGAAGACGATAAACCTTCTCGAAGACAGTAAGTAACCATGGGAGAGGCCGAAGGCCGAGCTGCGTTCAAGAAGACGATAAACATTCTCGAAGACAGTTAGTAACTATGGGCGAGGCCGAAGGCCGAGCTGCGTTCAAGAAGACGACAAACGTTCTCGAAGACAGTAAGTAACTATGGGCGAGGCCGAAGGCCGAGCTGCGTTCAGGAGGACGATAAACCTTCTCGAAGACAGTAAGTAACCATGGGCGAGGCCGAAGGCCGAGCTGCGTTCAAGAAGACCATAAACCTTCTCGGAGACAGTAAGTAACTATGGGCGAGGCCGAAGGCCGAGCTGCGTTCAGGAAGACGATAAACCTTCTCGAAGACAGTAAGTAACTATGGGTGAGGCCGAAGGCCGAGCTGCGTTTAGGAAGACGATAAACCTTCTCGAAGAGAGTAAGTAACTACGGGCGAGGCCGAAGGCCGAGCTGCGTTCAAGAAGACGATAAACCTTCTCGAAGACAGTAAGTAACTATGGGTGAGGCCGAAGGCCGAGCTGCGTTCAGGAAGACGATAAACCTGCTCGAAGACAGTAAGTAACTATGGGCGAGGCCGAAGGCCGAGCTGCGTTCAGGTGGACAAATAACCTTCTCGAAGACAGTAAGTAACTATGGGTGAGGCCGAAGGCCGAGCTGCGTTCAAGAAGACGATAAACCTTCTTGAAGACAGTAAGTAACTATGGGCGAGGCCGAAGGCCGAGCTGCGTTCAGGAAGTCGATAAACCTTCTCGAAGGCAGTAAGTAACTATGGGTGAGGCCAAAAGCCGAGCTGCGTTCAGCTAGACAAATAACCTTCTCGAAGACAGTAAGTAACTATGGGCGAGGCCGAAGGCCGAGCTGCGTTCAGGAAGACGATAAACCTGCTCGAAGACAGTAAGTAACTATGAGCGAGGCCGAAGGCCGAGCTGCGTTCAGGAAGTCGATAAACCTTCTCGAAGACAGTAAGTAACTATAGGCGAGGCCGAAGGCCGAGCTGCGTTCAGGTAGACAAATAACCTTCTCGAAGACAGTAAGTAACTATGGGTGAGGCTGAAGGCCGAGCTGCGTTCAAGAAGACGATAAACCTTCTCGAAGACTTTATCTTATTCTATCCTATCCTATCCTATCCTATCCTATCCTATCCTATCCTATCCTATCCTACCCTATCCTATCCTATCCTATCCTATCCTATCCTATCCTATCCTATCCCATGCTATGCTATGCTATGCTATGCTATGCTATGCTATGCTATGCTATGCTATGCTATGCTATGCTATGCTATGCTATGCTATGCTATGCTATGCTATGCTATGCTATGCTATGCTATGCTATGCTATGCTATGCTATGCTATGCTATGCTATGCTATGCTATGCTATGCTATGCTATGCTATGCTATGCTATGCTATGCTATGCTATGCTATGCTATGCTATGCTATGCTATCCTATCCTATCCTATCCTATCCTATCCTATCCTATCCTCACCTATCCTATCCTATCCTATCCTATAAGGTAAGAAGGGAATAATAAATATGGCAAAATAAATATCTGAATCTGAATCTGAAGGGACCTACAGTTTTACGTGCAATCCGAACCACGGTTGGGCTTATAATTTTTTATTTCACTCATTTTGGGTTAAACCATTAAGTGTCTTATATTTTTGAAATCGCCTTTAGAAGCTCTTGACAATGATACCCCACTCGGTGGGGTTTGAAGAAAATATTTTTTTAAAGTGTGACAATATGGGGTCCCACGGCCGCCATTTTTTATTTATGGAAAAATTTGGTACCCCATGACAAGGGGACCATCATAACAAACCGATTGACACCACGATCATCAAAATCGAATGAGTAGTTTAGCAGTTACGGTGGAACATCCGTACATACCCAGCCACATAGACTGCCAACCACATTACCCTCCTTTTTGGCTCTGCCATAGTCGGGTAAAAAGAGCGAGGAAGTCGGCCGCGGATAAGGCCAAACACGCAGCGAGTTGGGGTACCACGGCACCTCCCAGCGGCTCGGGCACCGGCGGTGACCCCGCCGCGGGAAGGACGCCCCCCCCCCCCCCCCCCCCTCCGACCACTCCTACAAAGGTACCTGTAAAACCGCAGGTACAAGCCGCAGCACCCAAGATGCAAAATGTATCTTACGCGGCCGCGGTAGCGACGGCTAACGGTAAACAGCGGGCGAGCGGAGCCAGTAAGCACGTCGCCCCCTCCTCCCTCCCCTTCCCCCGACCGGCCGCCCGAACGAAGAATGCGAGCAGAGCCCGTCAGAAGAATCCGTCAGAAGAAGTGACGGTCAGAAGAAGCGACGGTCGCAACGCGGCGAGCTTCCGAGTACAGTCCGCACCTCGGCCTGCACTCTTATGCGTTCACTCCGCTGATACTGTCGCTTCTTCTTATGGTCGAGCCTCTTCGCCGAAGCCTCCTTCTACCAACACATGGTACTTTTTATGTCAGCTAACGCGTAGGATTTAGTCCCCCAGGGACGGTTCAACGACGCACGCCGTGCCCCTCGACCAGATTGACTTCCGATGTTATAAGTTTATACCTTCACTGCATGATGGTATTGACAGAAGTGAGTTTTCGCCTCGGGCGACGTCTCACGTCACCCGCGCTAGTGCTGCCAACATAACTGCGCTGCGGATCCGCGCACAACAAAACCATAGTCGACTAGCTCCCTAGATAAAACAATTTAACGCCCTCTCAACACGTTTGGACTCATTCGCGAGGCATCTACCCTGCACTACTGTTGGGTTTAATAATAAAATGAATTTAATGAGCCTCCTTTTAAATTATTAATATGCCGTCTGGGAGTATAATAGCGCTGAGCAGTTATACATACCTGACTACACCGGCTTTCCTTGTCGTCTTCGGTAACTTTCTATTGGGACGTGCAAGGTCCAGATTTAAGGCCGGTGTAGACGATCGTGGTTTACAGCGTTACAATCCACAGGTCCAGCTGGCCCTGTTCGCCGACGACACCGCTCTCTATTACAGATGCAGACCGATCTAGCGCATCGTAAAGCTGCTGCAGAAGGCCGCCTCCGCTCTCGAACACTGTTTCAGAAAGTGGAGGGTCGAGGTCAACCCCGACAAGAGTCAGGCCATCACCTTCAGCCGGACTAATAAGCCGATTTTACCTCCCAAACAGGTGCAGATCTTCGGCGGTGCCATACCCTGGGTCACCGAGGTGAAGTACCTGGGCGTCACACTGGACAGACGGCTCACGTTTGCGAATCACATCAAAAACGTGACCGCTAGAGCCGCAAGTATTTGTGGCCGCCTGTACCTCATGTAGAACAGGAAAAGTAAATTGTCACTTAGAAATAAGCTGACAATTTACAAAACCTGTATCAGACCCATCATGACCTACGCCTCACCGGCGTGGGCGTATGCGGCCAAAGGACTCATCAACAAGGTGCGGGTCAGGCAACACAAATTCTTGCGCATCGCCACAGGTGCGCCCTGGTACCGCAGAAACGCCAACCTGCACAGAGACCTAGGGATAGCACCGCTGGAGGAGTATCTCCAGAAGCTGTCCACGGGCTTCTTCAAGGGAGCGTACCAACACGACAACCCGCTGATCGCTAGAGCTTGCGACTACCGACTGCGGGATCCATCGACCAGGCGCCCCCTGTCGTTACTAACACATCCTTTTAACTTCGCAGGTCCAGAGCCTCCACGCCGCGCAGCCGCCGACGACCAGGACGCGACCAGTGAAGTTTCTTTGCCAGTTCTTCTTCACTGTGATAATCGAACTGGCGGACACGTTTTTCTTCCAGCAAGCGTCGAGCAAGCAGGCGGTTCGACCGACATTCGCGACTCATTCGCTCTTCTCCTCACCACAGGCAGCTGCAGCAGTCGAGAGACTGCAGAACGTGCAGTAGCGGCTTCGATGCCGCTCACCCCTAGCCAGAAGTCGGTCACTGCGACCGCCCTAACTTAGGGCGGACAAAGTGACCGCTAATAAATCGCCAGCCGGCCGGCCACGGCGACTGCCCTATTTTATATAGGGCGAACAAAGTGACGGCAGGACTCGCGCGGTCTACCGCGCAAAAAAGACCGGCAGCGGCGTGATAGTATTACGACTAATACCTTTTTTACAGATGCAGATACCAGATACCACTGGCTCGCCAGTTCTTCTACCACACTCCCCTCGTACGCCTCGTTCACTCGGGAGTTGTACTAGCCTCTCGTCAGCCACTGGATTTGTCGGAGACCTTCGTTCCTTCAGTCGCGCTTTCCACCTTGGGTGGCTAGTGCTTCGGTTTGGGCGGGGGGCTGCGGCGAAGCTGACTTGAGGTGAGCCGATCTGTGTCGCCGTGTTAGTCTGCTGTAGACCTGATCCTCGGGATCCTCATCGGGTGACCTCCCACCATGGCGTGGTTGTAGGGCCCCGGTAGAGTTCGGTCTCATAGGCGCATAACTGCCAGTCGGCTCGCGCAGCGTAAGCGAGTCACGTACACGCCGTACGTGCTATATAGATTTCGCAAGTTGTGACCTCTCTGCCGCCGCCGTAACGTCCTCTGACCGGCACAGTCGCGGAGTACACCGTTCGGCGCTATTGTCCCGTAGACGCGTGTTTTATCACTCCCGCGTCGCCCGCGCATCCGCGCCCGTCTATTCCCGTTCTCCTCCGCGGAGCGGACGACACGACTCACGTCGGGTCGCGCGGGTCACAGGTCGCGGGTCGGAGGTCGCGGTCTCATTTGTAGCGGTCACGATCGCACCTAAGGACGGTGGGTCGTCGCCCAGGAAGCTCGCTCTGAGGGTTCTGCGCACCGCAACTCAGCTCGGTGGGCGGCTCGGCTACACAGTGTTAATTTCTTTAAACTCTGTTAAAATTTACCTAAACATTTACTACAAACTCGGGTCCGCAAAATGTCTTAGTTTCGCACTAAAAATTAGAGAAAACGTTAAGGTTTACGGTTTTCTCGCAGAAATAAATATTATGAAAACATGCGTACGGTGAATGGTTGTAACATAAAGAAATTATCTACGAACATTTTAAGAGTACGTGTTTACGTATTATTTGCCAAATTTTCTAGAAATTAAATAATTTGTAAATGTCATCCATTCCATGATTCCGTCCGTCGTACGGAAAATAGGACGTGGAGAATTAGGTACTGACCCTATCATCGTACGACAGTTTATTGTTAATATTTCGAAAAAAAATACAACTAATCCGACTAAAGCGGCGGGTGGCCGAGTGGTTTGGGCATCGGCTTCTCATGCGAGAGGTCCGCGGTTCGAATCCCGTCGGCGTGTACCAATGAGTTTTTTCTGACGAAAAAAATTACGTGCATACCTACACCTGCTGCTTCACCGTTCGGAACCGGTGTAAAACTGTAGGTCCCTTCCCTTGCCCCTTACTAGGTGGTAGGCTCAAATTGTAGCCGACTGGGTTGGTACCACCGTACTGGATGTAAGATGGCCGCATAGCAGCCTCGGCTGTGTTCTCCTCTAGTCCAGTATAGCCAGCAATCCAGGGAAGTCTCCGGTATGGCACCTACCTTCTCGGAGGTGATATTGGCTGGTCGGAGCATGCGCTTTGGCCCCTCCGACTCAGCCACCCATACCGGATTACATAACAAAAAAAAAAAAAAAATTTAAATAAAAATTTCAAAGAAAATTAAGCAGTGAATCGGATAAAATAAGTTTTATATTGAGAATTTACCACAGAAGCCGGTACGAGCCTTAAGAAACTTTTCGCGCAAATCACTGTTCCTTACTTAATCTGTCATACAACACACTCACTCTCATTGATTAACCGCGCACAACTGACGAATGCGCGTTTCTTTACTAGTGACGTCGTATATTCATTAGTTAGAGGTGGGTCAATGGCATCGTAAAAAAAATACGGAACTCACGGGGGGGGAGGGGATTGAGGAGATAATTATTCCCCCCCCCCCCCCCCCCCCTTAGCATAGCACCCCCTCCTATACCCCGTCTTCCCTCACTGATCATCATATTACGTTTTTGCCTCCCCCACTTATCCCTTCCCTTCCGCGGGGGCGGGGGGGGGGGGAGGGTATCACCCCAAACGAACGAACATCCGCCCCCCCCCTCCTCCACTTCCCCCGCCACCCGCCTCTTTCTACAGCACAGCCCAGAGGTATCCCTCAGCAATATATTCTGGTAACGGAATAAACTTTGTCTCAGCTGCTTACAAACAGCTGACCGGGGTAGCAAAATTCTTAGTTCCAAATCGACCCACAACGACATTATTCGTGGATGTGCAGTTCGAAATATAATAAAATGGTATTTCAATCCTCCTACCGGCTCACATTTTGGCGGGATTTTCGAAAGCTAAATTAAACAAGCAAAATACTATGCCCGTCGAATTGTACGTGACAAATCCATGACGTTCGAAGAGTTGTCAACCTTGTTTTGTCGAATCGAAGCTATACTCAACTCTCGGCCGTCACTGCTGGACATTTTCTCGTAGGTAGGTAGTACGACATCACTGAAGTTACCTCACAATCACCTCGACTCGGTGAGATTTGTAAAAAATTGTGCCCCAGCATTTTTGGAAACGTTGGTCTCATGAATATTTACATAGTATTCAACAACGTGGAAAATGGTAAAAACGCAGGCAATTTAAATATCGATGCTCTTGTCCTAATAAAAAATTAACATGCCAGTCCAACGATGGACCTGAAGCGAGCAGTTAACAAACTGTATCCGCTTCCGTATGCATATTGATTCAATTGTGAATTTATTTTTTTAAACTCTTTTTTTTCATTCGCATGCTCACTGTATGCTTGCGTCCTAATATACTTAAGTTAGGTATTGAATTTATTTTTATTTATTATAGTTTTAATTATTTTGAGTACATTATGTGAAATAATTGTATGTTCTAATTCGTATGATGAATTGTGGGGGGGAATTTGTTGCGTACTGCCAGTCCGACAATGAAAATCCCATCCAAAATCTCACCTTATATTGTCCTCTTTCCTGCTTCCATCAGACCAGCAGCATCGGTTAAAATTTAAATACCATGACGCGCTCAAAACCCACCCCCTCCATGGTGCTATCGCCGTGCGCGAATCTGATTGGACAGCAAATCTATTGAACACCTACGTCATCGATAGTATGATCTGTTTTGCGAGTATACCCACCACAGATCATATACCCACCACAGATCATATACCCACCGATACCTTACTATTCAACTAACAAGAAAGAAGTGCCTGCTCGCGCTCCGTTATAAAAGCACTGTGTTCCCGTGGCCCCTACGTAGTTCTACGGCCTGGAACAGCTCCCTCGCATCTGCTTATGCTAACCGAAATTATCGAAATTGATTCAGCGGTTTTTGAAAAATCAACAAAAAACTATGGTTTGCGGTTACCTTCAGCAAAACTTTTGATGTGGCCTTTTTCAGCAATAAAAACATAAGCATGTCGATAGCTCAGCACTATTATATACTGCAGCCACGACTGCAACACGCTCAAAATATTGCAGTTTGACACATGGCGAATAATTCTGTACCACTTCAACCGATTTCGATTACTTTTAGGTTTCCGTATCCCAGACGGAAGCCTCCGTCGTCCGTCCGTCCGTCCGTCCGTCCGTCCGTCCGTCCGAGGGCTGTATCTCTTGAACCGTAATAGGTAGCCCGTTGACACAGAATTTGCGTTACTATGGCGGATGAAACAGCAAATAAAATAAGAAAAATTTAAAAATTAAGGGGGGCCCCCATACAAGAAACATTTTATTAAAATAGATTAGTCACACTATTTAATAATAAATGGCGCAAACGACTTTTATACATTGCATGCATTGGTAGGTGCTGTCATTTTCCCACCGTAAGGTGCTATAGACCGAATTGAGGCGTCTCTAAAAGATAGCAGCTTTGTAACCTTTGGTCGTTCCAAAAAAAGAATTTTCAAGTTCATTTGTTCAGTTCATTCAAGTTTGATGTTTGGCAGATCACTTTTAAAAAATAAAGTGACGTTACTATGGTAACAGCTGTCAGTGGGCAAACATGGAGACCTGTCATAACATAATATATCCAAAATATCCAATGACGTATCATGTATTCTAAAATATCTGATAAATTCAAATTCGAAGACGGAGCGGATGGATAGGCGGATAGATAAGGAAACCTTCGCGCGCGAGTGAAACTCGCACTTAACAGATTTTTTATCTAATGTTACTAAAAAGATTGAAATAAAAACTGTTAAAAAAATTGGTTGTCTGTAAAGTCGGTTTACGGACGATAGTTTCACGTGATAACGTCATAAAGTGGTAAGACTACGCATGTCGTTTTTGTTACGTTTGTATTTCCTAAAATAATTCTTAGGTGGTTATAAAAAAAACTAAACACCCTAAAAAAATTTAAAGACCGTAACATTGCTTAAAAAAGAAAAAAAAAAAGAAAAAATTTTTGAGGGATTCGAACCCATGGTAAAAAAAATACAAATCTTACACTCTTACCACTGAGCCACGAAATATCATAAACGACCAAACGAATATCGGATTCCCTTGGTTCGCTTTCGGCTTGGGCCGATTGTGCCTCTCTATCGCTTGTTACGTGCTCTCGCTTGCACACACAGGCTCAGATGGAACGTGACATTTTTTCGTGCGTGCAGCCGGTGTTCATCAATTTATAAGACGTGACGTTATCCAAATCACGTCAAAAACATAAACAGACTTCAAAAAATACTAGTACCTACTAAAAACTGTTAAATAATATTTTGAAATTTTCTCTGTCATTGTCATGTCATTGTATTGAAATATATGAATAGATATTGTGATTCATGTTCGGACCCCTTCAGTTGAAGGCCGTACAAAAGCACATCTGAATATCGTTCATATATTTCAATACAATGACAGAGAAAATTTAAAAATAATTATTATTAATAGGTACTTTTTAATTCCAGAATGTTTTTTTTTAATTCGGTTTTATTTTGTTTTTTAACCATTATTTACTTATTTTTAATTAATACTAAATAATAGAGTATTTATTAAACAACCAAAAAATTAAGATACAATAAAAATTAAACTAATTATCTAAGCTGAACTAATATAAAATATAACTAAGTTAAAAACTAAAATTAACCTAAAATTAAAACTAACCTAAAAAATATAAAATATTTCGTCCAGCCCGTCCTCCGTGTCCTGTCCGCGAAGCGAGCCCATTACACCTGCTGCATTCCCACGCTGGATCGCCAGGCTGACTCTCTGCCTGAAGTATTCACCAGCGCGTTTGTCATTTGCTTTTTCTATTAATTTTTTTGATAAGTTGCCAATAAATTTCTTTGTATCGCCGCACCACGGACCAAAAGTCTCGACAGCGAATGCGATGAAGTGGTAGTTCGCCTTCACTGACGAGTACTTTGTGTGCTTTAGCCGCGCAGCTGTTTCTGCGGCCGCACCAGCTGTTTTCGAGGTGCGATCGATGTAGGACGCCGCAAGTGTATCCACGCATGTGGCGTCCCACACCAACGCCTGACCTCTCTCCCAAGGCATAATGGTCATACCGTCTGGACGCTTTCCGTCGTTTCGACTCACCCCTGATGGTTCTAAAATTGCCGGTACATTCACAGAACAAAGGCCTCTTTTTATTATGTCATTAAGTGCAGCGTGTCGTGGGAGACGACCCGCGCACTTTAAACAACTTAGGCCATGTCTTCCCTTTGAGTCTACAGACGACCCGCAAATGCACACGTGAGGCCGGCAGATGTCGCATCCAAGTCGTAGAGCTGTGGCAATGCGAAGCGTGTTATCATCTAAAAGCGTCCCGATGTTGGAGGACGGTATGACCTTAAGCCAGAGGCCAGACTCTACGCAAGAAACAGCGCGTAGCCTTGCACTTTCAGTCCGTGAGGACGAATTTGCAAGAAGTGCATCGTGCGACTTTTTCACCAAGATCATGTCCCATTCTTTTTGTGAGAAGATATCAATACAGTTTGAATCTGGGGAAATTGTGGACCATGAACTCCTTGCCTCCACCAAATGGGTGATCTCTGAGCTGCTACCTATTTGGGGTAATATGTTAGCAACCAGCCCAGAAACCCCATTAGCAGAACCAAGGAAGGCAGGAAGACCTATATCGGCCACACGACGCACACCCAGACCTCCGAAATTTATTGGCAACGAGGCCTGATCCCACTGACATTTATCAAGTTGTATGTTTAAGATGTTTTCCAAGGCTGATTTTATAGCATTGTCGATTGCACTTACATGTTCTGGGAAAAGCCATGAAGGTGTTGTTCTAACTAAAAATGTCATTTTTGGAATACCCAGGCAGTATTTTAGCAAGACTTAGGCAACGTGAGAATGCAACTCTGGAAATTTCGCATATGCTTGCTCTAAGACTTTTGTTTTATTTTGAAAAAAGGCTGGCATTGCTTCCAATTGTATCGGAGCGCCAAGCAGAGATAAGTTTTCCCTATTCATGGTTCGAATTCCAGGAAGAATATTAGTTATGCTTTCTGCTGTTACTAGCGAATCGTTACAACAATATAGTTCACATTTGTCTGTATTAAGAACCAGACCAAGCGCCTTCATTTTGGCAACTAAATATCTTAAATCATTAGTCACATCCTCTACGGTACCACCTAACGTACCATCGTCAAGGTACCATAAATTTAATTCTGATTTTAGATTTTCTACAATAGGATGAATTGCTAAGCTGAATAAAAGAGGCCCGAGGGGATCACCTTGTTGGGCACCTACTTTTGATTTTATTATATGCTCCCCGAAAAACAAATTAGTCGGCTCTGAATAACATTGCCATAAATATGGATAAATTTTTGGCGTTTTCTCTTTCACTTCTCGAAGCAAACTATCTCTCTCTAAAGAATTAAAAGCATACTTTACATCTATTTTTACAATAATTTTTTCTGTATCCTGATATTTTGTCAAATACGTTCGTGTGGCGTGTATTGCACTTTCACAACCTCTTTTTGTCGCGAACCCGAGCTGCTTCGGTTGTAGGTATGAGACAATGTTATTCTTTACAGCAAGACAACACAGCTTTGAAGCGAGTCTCCGGAACGTACAACCGATAGCAATGGGCCGGATGCCACCGTCCTTTTTACTTAAAGCACAAAGAGTTGCTCCATAGAGATACTCGCATATTTTGTTATTAATCTTTCCAAGGAGCATCAAATTCATTAATCTTTTTATTGAACTTTTAAGATTATTTCCTGATTTTCCTGTACAATGAGAAATCATGTCTTTCAAATGTTGCGGGCGTATACCGTCGATGCCTGGAGAAGAACCATTTGGAAAACTAGAAATACCTAGCACGACCATATCTTCATCAACTTGTAGTGCCTCTGAGTTATTTGGTATTTCGTCGGCTAAGTTTATTACTCTGGAAGGTTCCGGATGTTTTGCAATCAGATGTTGAAGGGTGTGATCGGAACTTGTGGCCAAAGAGCAATCTGACAATAAAAGTTTTACCGCACCTCTAATGTCGCCGTCTGATACTTTTGCCTCTACGCATCTACTTATGTTTGACCGATGTGTGCTACTGTTTGAAGCAGATGCAACGTTGTTAGTTGGGTCCTCGATTTGTTTTTTTAACATTTTAGTCAGCGATGACTTCCTATCATGATTTTCTGGAATACGCAGAGAATTGTAGGAGAACAACAAAAGGTTCTCCCAATTAGTGAAATTGTTGTTTTCTTTACAACAATTGTCAATTAAAGAACATAATTTATCCGCTGCGGCAATACGTGCCCCTTTCGGGATGCGTCTGACTGTCTTTATATTATTTTTGCACTGGGTTAATTGGTCTAAGAAAGACTTTGTACAGGTTGGTTCCGGGGTATATGTTATATTCATGTTAGTAATAACCTGGTGTGCGCGGCTTGTGTGAATGCGTAACCCTATTTCTCCTTTGAATGTTTCATTGTTTTCTGCTGGGCATAACGGGCACCGCAAGCGGATCTCGTTGGTATTACTTACCGTAGGACAGGTTGAAGGAAACATTTTCCCCTTGAAAATATTGTAAAGTTAAAAACCTATATAATATACAAACAATACTTCTTAAAAGACATAAATTATTTAAAGTAATATTGTTGAAATGGTTCATGCACTCGCTTGTCAAGCTATTTCCTATTCTTGATCGTAACCTCGGTCGGGCTGATCTCCTCGTAATGACGTAATCTGCTTGACAGACGTGAGCTTGAGACCTCAGGAGAAACGATCCCTACAGCTCGCTGCAGCGCACCATAACATGCCCAGGTGCGTGCTGATTTGTAGATATGTACTGTTGACCACATGGAGTTGAGGAAGTGTTGACCATTGTATTGACAAAACCTGCTTGTCAGTCGTGAACTTGAGGTCTTAGATTAAACGGGCAGCTCGATATAAAAAAGAAAACCTCCGAGGCGATCGATAGGTTATTTAGCTTGTCTCCAAGGCCGCCTCGGATTCCTTAGGCGAGGCGCTCACTTACTGCAGCGCACCATAGCATACCGAAGTGCGGGCTGATTTGTCGATATGTAGGTGAGGAAGTGTTGATCATTGTATTGACAAAACCTGCCCGTCAGTCGTGAACTTGAGATCTTAGATGAAACAATCCCGGCAGCTCAATGGGCAGCTCGATATAAAAAAAAGAAAACCCTCCAAGGCGATAGGTTATTTAGCTTGTCTCCAAGGCCGCCTCGGACTCCTTAGGCGAGGCTCTCCATATCTCCGATGGTGACAAGTATTTCACTGCGAATTTTCACTAGAATATTGGATTTGTAATTTAATGTAAATATTTTGAAAAATAGAGCAAATTTTTTCCGTCTTGTCACTTTGACAGGTTTCAGTTTTTTTTTTATTTACTTATATTTATTTTACATTCCCACACTCAAGTCTTTTGCTACTACCTACTTATATCTCACAACATACGACTCTCAAACATCCAAAGGTTGCCTTGACTGAGAAATCCCTGTAGGAATAAGTCCGCCTTTGTCCCTCATGTAAATTACTTATCGTTTATTTCTGTAAAATGTTTTTTTGGAGCAATAAAGTATTTCTATCTATTGTAATGAAATTAACTCGCCCGTGATAATATTTTTTATTTTGCCAGTAATATAACACGGCAGCGTGCGGTAGATCGGCAGATAGAGATAAAAAGAGAAAGTCCTCCATCCGGCGTAGGTTCTTATAGCCTCTCATGGTGGAGGGGTGTTCCCTCCCTCCACTTGCCCGCCAGCCAATCGACGCGCACCAGCAACAACACAGCTCAGCACAGCTCGGCGCATACGCCCTCTGCCAGCACGGCTCAGCTAGCCGTTACACTATCTATCTATATATCTATCAATCTCTCTCAAAAAATACTAAAAATAAAAAAAATGAAAAATTTATAAAATAAAATAAAACTCTCGTCGAGCGAGACCTATCATTTCCTCCAGCTGATGAGTTGAGTTTCAGAGATATGCCCTAAAAAAAAGTTTAATTTCGTCGAGACTTATCATTTTCCATATGGGAATGATTAGGCTGGAATCATTAGTATCCGAGATATGCCCTCTCAGTCTTTTCCTTTTTTTTTCGAAACGGTTGAACCGATTTTGAAAACATTATTTCAGTAAGAGAATTTTTTATTGACGGAACGAAACAAATTTCAAGTTGATCCGACCAGTAGTTTAAGAGTTATAGGCATTTATTGATTTTCGAAGCCTTTTTTGTAAAGGCTATGACGTCATGAATTGTTCATATTATTCATGAGCGGTTCGTGAGATAGTGGTATGCCAAAAGTACATTAAAAATGACGGCCGATTTTTGCAAATGGCACGGGTAAGACATTATTACATTATGGACTCCATGTCAAACAAGGTGAGCGGAGCCGTGGACTACTCTATGGGCTCAGCTAGTGTAGCTACAACATTATTAGAAAGACACTTTATTTATTTTAGTACCTAGGGATGACCATTTTGTAGATGAAATAAAATCTCGGATATTTACATTTCGTATGTTGTAAATGGCTATACATCAAGTACTGTCAAAATAAGTTCAGGGGTACCCCAAGGGTCAATCTTAGGGCCTCTGTTATTCACTCTATTTATCGATGACATTTCGTTGTGCTTTAAACACTCACATTTTACTTTTTGCCGACAACTTAAAAATTTATAAAAAAATACAATCACAAGATGACTGTCAATTGATGCAAGAGGACCTCAGCAGATTTACTGAATACACTGCCTTGAAAATAAACTGTTTCTTAGCAATGAAAAATGTAAACGTATTACCTTTACTAAAAACATTATTAAGTATACATACAATTATAACCTAGGTGGCTACATTCTGGAGAAAGTAGTCAATATACGAGATCTTGGTGTAATAATGGGCGATAAACTTCATTTTGATAAATATATTGAGGCCGTCACCACTAAAGCATACCAAATGATGGGATTTGTATTAAGGACAACAAAAAAACTTAAAAAGTCAAGTACTTACAGATTACTTTATCAGGCCCTGGCTCGTTCACAACTGGAATATGTTTCTGCCGTTTGGAATCCTTTTTATGCAAAATACGCACACAAAATAGAAATGAATCAGAGGAAGTACCTGCGTGCAATACACTTTCGTCTTACTCACTCAAAAGTCTTGACTGTTAAGTACCACCTTCCCAAGCTAGACATCCGACGCAATATGCTGGACGCATCTGTATTGCGTAACATTTGTATAAGCTCGTATGACTGTCCTGACCTATTAGACCTTTAATTTCCATGTGCCCGGAAACCTACTCGCTCTGCAACTTTATTTCACGTGAACGTAGGCTCCACAAATGCCGGTATGCGAGCACCTATTCGCAGAATGTGTGACAGGTATAATAAAAAGCTAAACTTGTCTGACATGTTCCACAAGTCGACGCAAGCCTACAAATTTAATGTCCGTAAGATGCTGGAAAACAGTGAAAACTAGATATAAGTATATAGTTACAAAAAAATAAGTTCAAAAACGAAACCCGACTACTGAAAAATCACGCTCTAAAAAGTATGAAACAAGAAAATATTCTCATCTGAAATTGTTATGTACAAACTATTCAATATTTTGTCGTCTATTAAATAAACAACTTACACGTAATATATTTTAATGTATTTAATAAATATTCATAGTGTTGTTCAGAGGATAGCCGTGGTCGTATGCCACCTACCCTAGGGCAAAGTGGCATACGACCGACGACCACGGCTATCCTCTGAACAACACTATGAATATTTATTAAATACATTAAAATATATTACGTGTAACTTGTTTATTTAATAGACGATAAAATATTGAATAGTTTGTACATAACAATTTCAGATGAGAATATTTTCTTGTTTCATACATTTTAGAGCGTGATTTTTCAGTAGTCGGGTTTTACTTTTTGAACTTATTTTTTATTTCATTTATTTTGGGGTTATATCTTCGTGATAAAGTACTTGCAGAGCCGTTTTACATGTTTTGTTTGTTTAGGTTTTATTGTTTTATAATTTTAACTTGTCTACCATAGTCCATAAGGGCGAGCTGGGTTCAGGTAAACGATAAACCGTCTCGAAGAAAGAAAGTAACTGATGGCGAGGCCGAAGGCCGAGCTGCGTTCAGGAAGACTATAAAACTTCTTGAAGTAAATAAATAACTAAGGGCGAGGCCGAAGGCCGAGATGCGTTCAGGAAGAAGATAAACCTTCTTGAAGATAGTAAGTAACCATAGGCGAGGGCGAAGGCCGAGCTGCGTTCGGGAAGACTATTAACCTTCTCGAAGAAAGTAAGTAACAAAGGGCGAGGTCGAAGGCCGAGCTGCGTTCAGGAAGACGATAAACTTTCTCGAAGACAGTAAGTAACTATGGGCGAGGCTGAAGGCCGAGCTGCGTTCGGAAAGACTATAAACCTTCTTGAAGAAAGTAAGTAACAAAGGGCGAGGCCGAAGGCCGAGCTGCGTTCAGAAAGAGGATAAACCATCTTTAAGAAAGTAAGTAACTGAGGGCGAGGCCGAAGGCCGAGCTGCGTTCGGGAAGACTATAAACCTTCTCAAAGAAAGTAAGTAACAAAGGGCGAGGGCGAAGGCTGAGCTGCGTTCAGGAAGACCATAAACTTTCTCGAAGATAATAAGTAACTATGGGCGAGGCCGAAGGCCGAGCTGCGTTCAGGAAGAGGATAAACCATCTTTAAGAAAGTAAGTAACAAAGGGCGAGGCCGAAGGCCGAGCTGCGTTCGGGAAGACTATAAACCTTCTCGAAGAAAGTAAGTAACAAAGGGCGAGGCCGAAGGCCGAGCTGCATTCAGGAAGACGATAAACTTTCTCGAATACAATAAGTAACTATGGGCGAGGCCAAAGGCCGACCTGCATTCAGGAAGAGGATAAACCATCTTTAAGTGTGTAAGTAACAAAGGGCGAGGCCGAAGGCCGAGCTGCGTTCGGGAAGACTGAACCTTCTCGAAGAAAGTAAGTAACAAAGGGCGAGGCCAAAGGCCGAGCTTCGTTCAGGAAGACGATAAACTTTCTCGAAGACAGTAAGTAACTATGGGCGAGGCCGAAGGCCGAGCTGCGTTCAGGAAGAGGATAAACCATCTTTAAGAAAGTAAGTAACAAAGGGCGAGGCCGAAGGCGGAGCTGCGTTCGGGAAGAGGGTAAACCTTTTCGAAATAAGTAGGAAAGAAGTTACGTTCTTCGAGAAGATTTATGGTCTTCCTGAACGCAGCTCGGCCTTCGGACTCGCCCTCTGTTACTTACTTTCTTCGAAAAAGTTATCCTCTTCCTGAACGCAGTTTGGCCTTCGGCTTCGCCCTTTGTTACTTACTTTCTTAAAGATGGTTTATCCTCTTCCTGAACGCAGCTCGGCCTTCGGCCTAGCCCTTTGTTACTAACTTTCTTAAAGATGGTTTATCCTCTTCCTGAACGCAGCTCGGCCTTCGGCCTCGCCCTTTGTTACCTACTCTCTTCGAGAAGGTTTTGTCTTCCCGAACGCAGCTCGGCCTTCGGTCTCGCCCATAGTTACTTACTGTCTTCGAGAAAGTTTATAGTCTTCCCGAACGCAGCTCGACCTTCGGCCTCGCCCTCAGTTACTTACTGTCTTTAAGAAGGTTTATCTTCTTCCTGAACGCAGCTCGGCCTTCGGCCTCGCCCTTAGTTACTTACTTTCTTTAAGTAGATTTATCGTCTTCCTGAATGCATCTCATTCACAAACTTTCGCGGTTATAATATTAGTAAGATGTATTTTGGGTAGGTTTGGAGTGAGGCCTGATTTTATTTAGAAATTATTCCTAATTATCGGGTGCATGCAAGCAAATCCGAAAGCAACAGCTAACAATATATATATGTTTTTGAAATGTGCTAATTAGGCCCTTTCATTTGATACGCAACACGGCATCATTAAAAAAAATTTTTTTTTAGATCATGACTTTTTGTCACCTAGAGGGAGTCATAGTCAATTTCATGTGACGTGACATAGCCTATAACCAGCGGACGATCAAGACGCTTTCAACGATACCTCATTTGTCAAATTATGATAAGTAGTTTAGAAGTTATGAGGGAACAGATGAACATACATACATACATACATACATACATACATAGATACATACACACCGGTCAAACACATAACCCTCCTTTTTGCTTCGCCGTAGTCGGGTAATTACATACAGCGAAACACGCTCTCTCGCTATAGTATTGCAGTATTGTACATGTTTGTTGTTTATCAAAATTTAAAATTGTATCCCTTTGTTTCTTTTTTTTTGATATTGTATTAGTTGATTGGTCATTTTATTCACAAATTGTGTTTTGGAGGATTGTGTAGCGGAGGCAGGTCCTTAATCACATTGTGTACTATTTTTTATGTTAAGTTTTTCCTGTCTCTGTATTAATCCCTGTTTAATAAAATAAAATAAAATAAAATAAATCAAATATTCTATTGTATTTATTTAAAAGTTTTTTTTTATAGACATCGTCACAAAATAAACTGTTTCAAAAAATTATAAAATTATTGTTATATTGTTTAGAAAATACGCCATGCCTTTCAGTGCTGTCCTATTCGCTCTTAATAATTTTTCCATCGCTTCCTCTTCCCTATTGGTCATGCATGCTGTCCAACCCATCGCGTTGGCTATGGTTTTTCATTTTCACACTATGCACATAAAGCAGCAATGCATTGAAATATCGCTGCAAAAACGCTAAAAATAAGCATGACAATGTATTGGAATCCTGAAAAAAAGAAACACGCAATTTCGTTAAAATTTTAATTACATTGAGTAAAACTTTTTCACGTGGAGATCCGTTGTCTCTGCCTACCCCACCGGGAAACAGGCGTGACGCTATGTATGTATGTAAAACTTTTTCATTGAAAACTAATCCTGCTGACTGACAAACGGAATCTGTTGGTGAAACTGAACAATGTCGACCTATTTTTTTTAAGTAGGGAAAATCATATTTAAATAAAATAATCAGCTATTGTACGAAAGTGAAAAAAAAAATCACAATAAAAAAATTAAAGAAAGTCTGATTCCCTTTCGAGTGCTACCAAGAGGTATTTGTTCTGTACGTTATGTCTATACGTGTTTGTCTATAATACGACTGTTTTTGGTGAGATTATTATTGTACACTAAAAATTGAACTGTCGCTGTCGGCGCGTGCGCTGCGTGCGTCTCGCAGCGCTCGACCCGCTTTGTAAGCAAAATATGCGGTTGCGCCGTACACGCTCCCTAACTCTAGAGAGATACTCAAAATTAGATAAATTGATTAAAAAATTACATTAATTATACTCAAAATTATATTTCATAATGGGCGTTAGTCTTAAAACGATAAATATTCAAAACTTAAGTAGTCTTAACACGGTTAAGGAAAACATGTTTTGGAGACATGGGAGATGTGGCAATGCCACTTTGTTTTTTTGGTTTCATTTACAACACGCGCACTCTCACTCAACTGGCACTGACTCCTGGGGGCGGGGCTGCGGGTTGAAAGAAGTCTCCCGCGTCCCTAGCCGCCGCCTCAGACGCTGCTGTAACCGGTGATATGTTGAGCTGATGACGTCACCACCTGCGCTGTAGCCGGTGCTATGTTGAGCTTATGACGTCGACGCCTGCGCGCTGTAGCCGGTGCTATGTTGAGCTGATGATGTTGACGCCTGCGCTGTAGCCGGTGCTATGTTGAGCTGATGACGTCGACGCATGCGCTGTAACCGGTGCTATGTTGAGCTGATGACGTCGATGCCTGCGCTGTAGCCGGTGCTATGTTCAGCTGATGATGTTGACGCCTGCGCTGTAGCCGGTGCTATGTTGAGCTGATGACGTCGACGCATGCCCTGTAGCCGGTGCTATGTTGAGCTGATGACTTCGACCCCTGCGCTGTAGCCGGTGCTATGTTGAGCTGATGACGTCGACGCATGCGCTGTAGCCGGTGCTATGTTGAGCTGATGACGTCGACGCATGCGCTGTAGCCGGTGCTATGTCAAGCTGATGACTTCGACCCCTGCGCTGTAGCCGGTGCTATGTTGAGCTGATGACGTCGAAGCATGCGCTGTAGCTGGTGATATGCTGAGCTGGTGATTTCGCCGCTGCTGTGTTCTCCTCCACACTATGATTGCTCGGGCGGTGATCGTCGATCCAACCATCCCGTAGATTAAGCTGTAGTTGTGATGTCATGGTATTACCACGTTATCTTATATCGATTGTTCTGTTAGTCTCTCGTTCTTTTTCATGGCGTCTATTTTGTTCTGGATTTTCTCGAGCTGTCTTTATCTGCTATCAGCTTATGGATCGACAGTCGTATAGTTGGCTTCTTGAATGCTGATATTTCTAAGGCGATTTATAGGTAATATTTCTAAGGTGATGTATATGTGATTTATGTGTGTATATGGTGAACCATTCGCTCTTGATGGCCTAAGTTAGACCCACGCTGAAGATGCCAACGTAGTTGAGCTGAATAATTTCAACTCGGCGATCGCATATGACTAGAATATTGCATAGTTGATAACAATGGAATAGGAATGAATTTGTTGCGCTAAGTGTTGTCCACTCGTTTTCACAAGCAACGATGTTAGTTTTGCATTTTTGTCATGATTTGTCAAAGATGCATAAGTCGTAATCAGACTTTATATGGGGGTTTTTGTATGACAATATATTGTGGAGGTGTCGTAAAGACCACTTGGAGCTCATTTTCCGTCAGTGTTATAAAATGTTTCTTTTTATAAGTTCATTGCCATGATGTGTGTGACGGAACTAACGGTTATCATTTTATTTCCGATCCTGTGTTGAATTGAGAATAATTTGTAGAAAATTTGGTATTGCTTTGTAATTCGTGCTCTCACATTCAATAGTTGATAGATTTTTCATAATTCAAGGGTTGGTAGCGATAAATCGGTTGTTATCATCGTGATATAATGTTTATTTACGTGGTTGCTGAGGGGGCTGATATATGTGTTGAGTTTTCCGTTTTGATTATTAGTGATCTACGAGTATCGGTGTAATAATTTGATGTTAATATATACTTATGCCCGCTGCTACGCTTCGCTTGACTTTTTGTTCACAGCTCAGGCCACCGATTTCGTAGCGTTATGATTTTTAAACCATCTTAATGGAACAAATATAATGTAAAATTGTAAACTGTATGTAAATCGATAAAGTGATTCTCGTTTTATAAGGATATTCATGTATTGACCGGCGCAGTATTGATGCTGCTTAAGGAAGCCCGGCTGCTGGATCATTGCTGCGATGATCCAATGTTGCAGGCAGGCATGGAACCTTCCTTCATGAACTGGAACCACACGCACGATGCACTTTCACACGTAGACGTCGAAGTCCAGATAGCTCGAAGGACCATTTAGATGTATGTTTACGACTATCGAGCGACATATAGCAAAACCTCAATATATCTCTCTCACTCAATGTAATCTCACCAAAACATTCGTGCGTGTTGGACACTGAAAATGAAACAGTTGGCGCGTGTTTTGTAAGCAAAATGCACCGTACAACCACCTATATAACACCGTGCCCAAGCTTTTTTTAAACAGGAGGTTCGTTTACGAGTGACAATATTCCTGGCAATAGCCGGCCATTCAGTGCGGGAGCGCTGCCTCGGCCTTGGGGAGGATGCTCGGGACACTGAGGTATTTTTCTCTTTAGTTTAGTTTTATCAATTGTGTTTGTATGTAGAGCATCGATCAAGCAACCTTAATCAGTGCCTATTATTGCACCTGTGCCACCAGAACTAAATTGTATCTCTGAGATGGAACTGCGCTTCGTTTCCCGAATAAAACCTTTTATAAAAGTCGTAAGTTTGAGCGGTCGCGTCGTTACGGGCAAATAATATTTTTTCAACAAGTTGGGAAAGTTATAGAGCAGCTTCCAATAAATACATAAATATTGTTACAGATTAATTGGAAAATGGAAAATATAAGGTTCTCGGTAGATATTGAGAAAATAAAAAAAAACTAATTTTAAAAAACTAAACAAAAAACCCGACTACAACAACACTTAACTTTTAAGTGTTTCGTATGTTAAGTTAAATTCTATAATCTATAGAATTTTGTTTCGGATTTTTATAATGCGCCATGCAATGATTTTTGGTTCAACGAAAACGGGGGCTGGCCGGCTCACACAACGGGCCATGCATGTTTCCAACGTCAAAACCAAGTACCTATGTATTTTTTTTATTATTTTTTTCAATATTTTATATAAGTATACAATAACAAATATGAACCTTTTAAAATTCAGATGTTACTGCTTTATTCCTTGTAAATAGTAATTTACGTTTTATTCAAAGAGTCTTAAATCAATCGATGAAAGGAAAACGTACGAACGTAGCTCAAAGCTTACTTAGATCAATTACATAATACAATCTGATAATAGTTACTATTCTGAGCATAGAAAAACGCACGCCCTACAAATTTGACCAGCACGATATTTTGGTCGCTAAATTATGTATAGGTAAAGAGCCAACGAGCTGCACCTGTCCCTAATTAGGGGCGGTGTAATGGGGAGAGGAGGGGAAGCACACACAATGCTAAAATATATTGTTTTCATGGAGGAATACTGGAGAAGACATGTCGATAAGTGAATTATCGATATATACAGAGTGTCCCAAAAGTCAACGTTATCCCTTGGAGGGCTGATAGGCCAGCTCATTACTGACCAGAATATCACAATATGAACTTCCAGGCTGACCTGACTGACCTGACAGACCTGACTGACGTGACTGACTTTATATAAACTTGTAAACGCAATCGGTTTTACATTGAACTTTTAATAATGTGTAATTTTTAATAAAAAATCGTTAATTTTCGAGATATTCGCACTTTTATCAATTTCGTTGAAATCAACACCCTAGATCAGTTTTTCAAGTGCCACAGATACAAAATTTCATATTCTAAGGATCTATTTATTGTTACGCAAGCCTGTATAGTCCTGCTATTGACGAAAGTCCAAAAAAAAAAAAATTACGAATAGTCCAATACCCTTAAAAATATTGTTTTTGTCGAATTCATAGTAATTTATTTTTGTAATAGTCAAATTCGACCTCTTCATACTTTACAAAATTGTACCACGCTTACCTGGCCATTTATTTTAAAAGACTTCTAATTTAGTGCAGTTTTTAAAATGACAAAACATTTGCTGTATTTTCCTGGAAAAAAATATTACCATTTTAGTGCAAACATGAAAGTCCAGCCCGGTCTATTACCAGATTCAAACTACGAAATTATGCCGAATTTGGCAGATATTTTTCGAAATTTATGGCAAATTATTAATTTTAAGGGTAAAATTTTTTTTTGTTTAATAAATTCCTGTCACTTTAATTCAACAAGTGTTTTAACAAAGGAACTCGTTGTAAAATCATTTCAGTAAATTAGTTATTCAAATTAAAACACTTGCTAAATTAAAGTGACACGAATTTATTAAAAAAAAAAATGTTTTTTTGGAAATGTGATACTTATGAACATTTTATGTTTAACTAGCTTTTGCCCGCGGCTTCGCTCGCGTGAAATTCGTATTTCAAAGGAATAAAGTAAGTAACTAAGGCCAATCTGCGTTAAGGTAAACAATAAACCTTCTCAACTAAAGTAAGTAACTAACGGCGAGGCTTCAGGCTGAGCTGCATTCTGGAAGACAATAAACCTTCTCGAAGAAAGTAAGTAACTGAGGGCGTGGCCGAAGGCCGAGCTGCGTTCAGGAAGACTATAAACTTTCTTGATAAAAGTAAGTAACTGAGGGCGAGGCGGAAGGCCGAGCTGCGTTCAGGAAGACTATAAACCTTCTCGAAGAAATTAAGTAATTGAGGACGAGGCCGAAGGCCGAGCTGCGTTCAGGAAGACGATAACCTTTTCGAAGAAAGTAAGTAACAGAAGGCGAGGCCGAAGGCCGAGCTACCTTCAGGAAGACCATAAACCTTCTCGAAGAAAGTAAGTAAATAAGAGCGAGGCCGGAGGCCGAGCTGCGTTCAGGAAGACTATAAACCTTTTCGAAGAAATCAAGTAATTGAGGGCGAGGCCGAAGGCCGAGCTGCGTTCAGGAAGACTATAAACCGTCTTGAAGAAAGTAAGTAACTATCGCCCTTAGTTACTTACTGTCAGCGTCTTCCAGGATACAGCTCGGCCTTCGGCCAGGCCCTTAGTTACTTACTTTCTTCGGGAAGGATTATAGTCTTCCTGAACGCAGCTCGACCTTAGGCCTCGCCCTCAGTTACTTACTTTCTTCGAGAAGGTTGAAGGTCTTCCTGAACGCAGCTCGGTCTTCGGCCTCGCCCTGTGTTACTTACTTTCTTCGAAAAGGTTTATACTCTTCCTGAACGCAGCTCGGCTTTCGACCTCGCCTTTAGTATGTTACTTACTTCCTTTGAGAATGTTTATTGTTTATCTGAATCCAGTTCACCCTCCGGCCCCGGCCTAAGTTAAGTAACTTTCTTCTTTTGAAATACGAAATTCACGCGAGCGAATCCGCGGGAAAAAACTATCGTTAATAAAATAAGAAACTTCAGTTAAAATAAATGAAATACTAAAGTAAAGTATTCCACCTATTAGCGTAACCGGAACTGAATTTTATTTAGCCTATCCTGTGTCACGTATAGTTAAATGTGCATGTACTAATTTTAATTGAATTTAGATGATCGGCTTAAATTTTATGGAGAATAGCTTTTGCCCGCGGCTTCGCCCGCTGTAGACTCGATGTAACAGTAAATCCGATTTAAACGCAAATATGATAATAAACTGTCGTTTCTCTTATATTCTCCCTCTCCCTCTCCCTCTCCCTCTCCCTCTCCCTCTCCCTCTCCCTCTCCCTCTCCCTCTCCCTCTCCCTCTCCCTCTCCCTCTCCCTCTCCCTCTCCCTCTCCCTCTCCCTCTCCCTCTCCCTCTCCCTCTCCCTCTCCCTCTCCCTCTCCCTCTCCCTCTCCCTCTCCCTCTCCCTCTCCCTCTCCCTCTCCCTCTCCCTCTCCCTCTCACTCTCCCTCTCCCTCTCCCTCTCCCTCTCCCTCTCCCTCTCCCTCTCCCTCTCCCTCTCCCTCTCCCTCTCTCTCTCCCTCTCCCCCACCCTCCTTCCCCTTCCTTCATCTCCCTACCTCCGCTCCTCTCCCGACCCTTGCTCCCTCCCCTCCCCCCCTTTTGCCGACCCCTCCCCCCTCCCTTCCATCTCTCTACGTCAACCTCCCCTCTCGGCCCTCCCTCACCTCCCTCCACCTCCCCTCTCGCCCCTCTCTCACCTCCCTCCCTCTATGCCTCTATTTACCCCCACTCCCTTTCCCCCTTCGTTCCGCGTTCATAGCTCCCCCTCGCTCCCTCCCTCTCTCCCTTATCGAAAATCCTAATATACACTTCATTTACAGGAAAACCTAAACGAAAATCCTAAGCCTTCAAGTTCTCACAGAAAACAGGATGTTACGGAACCCTCTTTACGCAAGGTCGACCCGAACTTGACCACTTTTTTTCAAAATTATCTTACCAAGGGATATACACTTAATTTACAGGATAACCTAAACGAAAATCCTAAGTTTTTTAGTTCTCACAGAAATCGGGATGGTACGGAACCCTCTTTACGCGAGCTCGTCTCGAACTTGACCACTTTTTTTCAAAATTATGTTACTCCGGGATATACACTACCACTATACAAAGTTTCGTCAAAATCCGTCCAGCCGTTCAGGCGTGAAAGAGGAACAAACAAACAAACAAACAAACATACTTTCACATTTATGATATTAGTGAGATGAGAAGTGAGATTTCTATTTAAATCTTACACTTAAAATTAATCATCATCATCATCATCATCATCAGCCTGTATCGGTCCACTGCTGGACATAGGCCTCTCCCAAGGCACGCCACCACAAATAAATTAATAATTTGCCATAAAACTGCGCAAAATATCTGTCAAATTCGGCATAATTTCGTAGTTTGAATCTGGCAATCGATCAGGCCGGACTTTCATTTTTGCACTAAAATGGTAATATTTTTTTTTTCTAAAGGAAAATATAGCAAATATTTTATCATTTTGAAAACTACACTAAATCTTTAAAAATAACTTGCCAGGTAAGCCTGGTACATTTTTTTAAAGTATGAAGAGGTCGAATTTATTTTTTAATAGTCAACTATTAAAAAATAAATTACTATGAATTCGACAAAAAAAATTGTTTAAGAGTATTGGACTATTCGTTATTTATTTTGACGTGATGACGTCACGTCTTATAAATTGATGAACACCGGCTGCACTCACGAAAAAGTGTCACGTTCCATCTAAACCTGTGTGTGCAAGTGAGAGCGCGATAGAAAGGCATATACAATAGTAGGAAATACAAAATATATTTGTCCGTCTTTTGCGATCCTCGAACCCGCGGTCCCTGCCACTAAAACCACCCGGCTACTCGGTCATGTACCAGTGAAGCGAAATTCGGCCACCAGTTGGTGAAGATTTCATGGAGCGACATCTAGCGTCAACATCTAGCACTTCAGCGGTAGTTTACTTGATTTCGCAGTTAGGTAGTTGTTGCAACGTTGTAGTATGACACGTTATAGTATGCGCTTTGATACGTAGATGGCGTAAATTAAAAGTTTATATTGATAATTAATCTTTATTTTTACATTTTTATCATGTACTTAAATTAATTTCACATATTTTATATTATACAAAAACTTATAAAAATACACAAAATTAATAAAAATCTACATAAAAACGGTAAATATCCGCCGGCGGCGGGAGGCAGGCCTCCAAGCACGCCGATGGGTGCAGGCCGTGGCTACGGAGCTCTCCGGGACGACGCGAGATAAGCTACGAGCGATAGGTGGTGGTACTAGACACGTAGGCCACCACCACCCCCATCCCGGAGAGCTCCGTATCCGTCGGACTGCGGGCGACGTCACACAGCTCTTCTATCTTTGTTGGCCCTCTTGCGTGCGTCGCTGTTGCGCACGGCGGCGCTGCACTGGTCGCGGAGGCTTCAAGCGCGACACAGGGCCGCGATAGCCCAAAGCTAACCGGTGGCGGCGGACTTCGTCCCGTCGTAGCTGGTGTGGCGGGGCGTGTCCCTGGTTCGTCATCCTCACCGGCAGACGCGGGCGATGGATCAGCGAACCGTGGTGGATTGGGTGTGCTGGTTGCGAAAGAAGCAGCAGGTCTTGTCACTGGATCCGGCCACACCGCGAGGAGGGCAAGGCGTGTTAACTGGGACGCGCGACGTCACTTGTCCCTCCTCTGACACAGCGGGGTGGTGAGGCGCTGAGGCAGTGTCGCCGGTAATCCACTGCCGAGGCTGTCGGGTAACCGGTTTTATAAAATTTTCATTTTTTCAAATTTTCAGAAAAAAAATTTACCCCCTCTCAGTCTGACAGCTTTTCTTCTTAATATTATTAGTTTTTAAAGTGCTCACATTTGCGATTTAAGAATTAAACTTCTAAGCACGATAAAGTATTATAAACTGATTTTGTATCTGACTTCGCACTTTATACTTTATGACGTCATCACGTAAAACTATCGTCCGTAAACAGACTTTACAGACAACCAATATTTTTTTTGGACTGTGATCAATAGCAGGACTATACAGGGTTGCGTAACAATAAATTGAATCTTAGAATATGGAATTTTGTACCCGTGGCACTCGAGAAACTGATCGAGGGTGTTGATTTTCACGAAATTTATAAAAGTGCGAATATCTCGAAAACTAACGATTTTTTATTCAGGTCATATTGTGATTTTCTGGTCAGTAATGAGCTGGCCTATCAGCCCTACAAGGGATAACGTTGACTTTTGGGACAACCTGTATACACTTTGTGTTGCGTTTTTAGGTTTCCGTATCCCGTACGGAAGCCTATTACTAAGCCTACGCCCCGTCTGTCTGTCCGAGGGCTGTATCTCTTGAACCGTACTAGGTAGCTTGTTGAAATTTTCACAGAATATGTGTTATTATGACGGATATAACAACAAATAATAAAAAATAGAAGAAGTAAAAAATTTAGGGGGTTTCCCACACAAGAAACGGGTTTTTTTCAATGTTTTTTTATTTTATCGATACAACTTCTAATTTTTGTATAATTAGCTGTTTATAATACACTCCAAGTAGGACCGATATCCGATGTCCTTTGACGCGACAGCCCCACGCCGAGGGGGTTCGGGTGGTCATGGTTGAAGATTTGGCTTCCCAGGAAAGTCATTTCAAGGGGAAATGTTGCTATAAAACTATTTGTTCTGTAACTTTTGAATTTTTAATACAAAAATTACGTTCTCCATTTTAATGTTATAATTCTTATATAAGCACGGATAAAATTAATTACGAGTAGTAATTACACCGGGAAACAATTACACCGCCATAATAGTTCGCTGTGTTCCGGTGTACTTTCCGGGGACCCAGTGGTCATGACAAGGAGCGGGCCAGCGGATCTAAAGCGGATTCGCTGTTCGGGAGTGATGCATCGACACGGTTGCCAGGGAGACCCGGTTAAACGGTTATTCCGCTGGCCGCCCGCCGGGTAGTATAGGGGCCCAATCGCGTGTAACCAACGCGAGAGACTGCCCTGGTCAACCGGCGCATAATCCCGGAGTGGTCCGTCGTGCCGGATGGTGACCGGAGTAGGGGTCCCGGCGGCCACTTCCGGGGGGACCGGGGGCCCTTCCGTCTTCCGTGTCGGTGCGCCACGAACCTGAGCAGATAGCGATGAAGCTAGGAGCTGCGCTTTAGCCGTAAATTGTCGTGACCGCCCTTCAAGCCTACCTCTCCCCCTCTAAAAAACTATGGCAGCGCAAAGGAAAGTGAAAAAACGATGTACAGCGGTGCACACCCCCACCTATTTTAGCGTTGACATGACAACGTGCGGGGGTTGCACTCCAACTTGAATGCCGTCCACCATCACCTGGAGACGGCGAAGCCGGCTTCACTCTTCCTGACAGAAACGCAAATATCCTGCCCTGCCGACACTACTTACTTGCATTACCCCGGCTACACCCTGGAAGAAGCCTTCCGACCTCGGGCCGGGGTTTGCATGTTCGCTAGGGCGGATATTTGCTGTCGTCGCCTGCGCTGCCTGGAGGATCCCGAACTATCTATTCTGTGGGTTCATGTGGACTTGGGGACGGAATCGCGTGTGTACGCCTGTATCTACAGGTCACACTCAGGCGACGCCGGGACAGCTCGATTATTCGAGCACTTGAGTAGAGCGGCAGATGAAGTGCAAGAGCGGTTTCCCTCCGCGGATATGGTTCTGCTTGGAGATTTTAATGCCCACCACGAGGTGTGGCTGGGCTCCGGGAGAACTGACTTCGCGGGGAGAGCCGCCTACGACTTCGCCCTGACGCATGACCTGTCTCAACTGGTAGATCAACCTACCAGAGTGCCAGATATAGACGGTCATGTACCCTCTCTGCTGGATCTGCTGCTGACGACGAACCCTGCTGGATACAAAGTCACAGTGAGCGCTCCTCTTGGCTCCTCTGACCATTGTCTAGTGGGGTCCACGGTGCCATTTTCGCCTCCTCAGTCCCGTACTGGAGGAATGCGTCGAATTTGGCACTACGCCTCAGCAGATTGGGATGGTATGCGAGAATACCTCGCATCCTACGCATGGAAAGAGCTATGCTTCAGTTCGGATGATCCGTCGGAATGCGCCAATACCGTAGCCGAGGTGGTTCTGGGGGGTATGGAGATGTTCATTCCCAGCGCCCTCGTCCGCCTCGGTGGTAAAAGCCAGCCCTGGTACAGCCGCGGCTGTGCTGAAGCTGTCGCAGCTAATGGCGCAGCTTATCGTGCATGGTCGTGCGCTCGTGCCAGACGTGATCCTAATGTATCCGAACTGAAGAAAGAATACAACCGCCTCTCCAGATCCTGCAAGAGGGCTATTGCCAGGGCCAAATTCGAGCATATCGGCAGAGTTGGTGATAGGCTGAACCAGCACCCAACTGGGAGCCGTGAGTTTTGGTCTCTCGCCAAATCTGTTAAATCGAATTTTTGCCGCTCCTCACTTCCACCACTGCAGTGTCTTGGGGGCTCACTTGCCCACTCCGCAAAGGAGAAAGCCGATTTATTGGTGTCTCTCTTTGCGGGAAACTCCAACCTGGACGATGGGGGTGCCATCCCTCCATCCATAACTAGGTGTGAGAACTCTATGCCGGAAGTACAGTTCCGACAACGAACTGTGCGGGCGGAGCTTCTCTCCCTAGACACCAGGAAGGCGAGTGGGCCGGATAGGATTCCTGCATTGGTACTGAAACGGTGTGCTCCCGAGCTGGCTCCAGTTGTTCACGCGACCACTAGTCTCCGCACCGTCGACCACTAGGCACACGGTACTGCGGGGAGGTGCGCGGGCGACGGGCGGCGGCGGCAGCTCTCCTCTCCGTCGCAGCCTACCGACATTCTGCCAAGCACCGCAACGGCGAGCTCACGCACCGCGTCTTACATATTCATGTCATTCTTTTACACCATTCGTTTCATTAAACCTAAAGTAATACAGTCCACCAGTTATTTATTTCGAGAGCTCCCCTAGCTGCCTTCAGCGAACCCCAACTCCAAGAAGAGCTAGGCGCCACCACCAGTGCTAACGCGCCTTTTCCGCCTCTCTTACTCTGCTTCCCGTGTGCCGGCAGCCTGGAAATCTGCATTTGTTCAAGCGGTCCCCAAAAAGGGCGACCGCTCAAACCCTTCGGACTACCGACCTATAGCGATTACCTCCCTACTCTGCAAGGTGATGGAGCGTATTATCAACGCCCAGCTCATGGCGTACCTGGAGACAAATAACCTCATCAGCGATCGGCAATATGGCTTTCGGCCAAACCGATCCGCTGGTGATCTCCTAGCGTACGTCACTCACCTTTGGGGGGAATCGCTTGAAGGGCATGGTGAATCCTTGGCAATTGGCCTCGATATTGCCAAGGCATTCGATAGGGTTTGGCACAAATCGCTCCTGGGCAAGCTTCCGACGTACGGACATCCTTCTGGCCTCTGCGACTGGGCCGCCGACTTCCTACATGGGCGTAGCATTCAAGTCCTAGTGGACGGTTGCTCGTCGGACGCCATGTCAGTGAATGCCGGCGTACCGCAGGGATCTGTGCTGTCACCCACACTGTTTCTTCTGCATATCAATGACATGCTGCCACTCGGCAACATACATTGTTATGCGGATGACAGTACAGCCTACGGATCCTATATCAGTCACCCTTCAGCCAAACGAGAAGTTGTGGATGAAAAGAGGCGAAGACTTGTGTCTGAACTCGAACAAACGCTTCGGTCTATTTCCGAATGGGGCCGTAGCAATTTGGTCGAGTTCAACGCTTCAAAAACACAAGTTTGCGCGTTCAGTGCGAAGAGAGCGGCGTTCACACCAGCTCCTTCCTTCCAAGGCACGTCGCTTAAATTAAGCGACCACCTCGGGGTCCTCGGAGTCGAACTGTCGCACGGCCTAAATTACCGGCGCCATATCGAGGGCAAGGCCAAGCTGGCCTCAAAAAAGCTAGGCGTACTCAATAAGGTTCGACGGTACTTCACGCCGGGCCAAAGGCTGCTTCTGTACAAATCGCAGATTAGGTCCTGCTTGGAGTACTGCTCGCACCTGTGGGATGGCTCAGCCAAATACCAGCTTGCGCCTTTGGACTCGATCCAGCGTCGAGCCGTGCGACTAGTGGATGACCCCGACGTGTCCCGCGATCTAGACCCGCTGCAACTTCGTAGGGATATCGGCGCCCTAAGCGTGTTCTATCGCTTATTCCACGGGGAGTGCTCGGAGGAGCTGTTTAACGCGATTCCGGCGTCCCCTTTCCACCTCCGTACAACGCGCACTGGGCAGGGATTGCATCCCTATACGCTGGACTTACCGCGAATGCGTACAAATCGGTTCTGCAGATCCTTTCTCCACAGAACCGGCAAACTCTGGAACGCTCTACCTGCCCACATATTTCCCCCCAAGTATAGTCTCGGGCCCTTCAAGAGAGGCGTGAATGGGCACCTGTCAGGCCGGCATGGCATTCGCAGCCCCCGCCTGTGTCCGAATGTCCATGGGCGTCGCTAGACACCTTATGGGTGACTCGGCGCCACATGTCGCGCTTAGTATAAAAAAAAAAAATAAGTAAAACACCGAAATTGGTTCAGCTAGACTTTACAAGGGAAGTTACACTTTCAACTGAACAAATCGAAAGATAGAGGAAAAATCGGTCAAATGCGTGTCGGAGCACGCACAGTGAAGGGTTCCGAAGTCGGAAAGAACGTGCAAGGTTAAAATACAAACTTATTATTACATTTGGTGGGGCGTGAATGGGTACCTGTCAGACCGGCATGGTATACGCCAGAGCCAACTGTCATTGTCTCCCTCTACGGAGACAAGCCATGCTGCATCGTCATAGCCCCACTGCGACGTTGCTATCGCTTACTCTTTCTCGCTTGCCTACCGATGAAAGGAGCGAGAGAGAAACATGAAATAACTCACCCTTCATCGGGCGACCGTCGCAATCTTCGTGTTTCTCTCTCACTCCTGTCACAGGGAGGCAAGCGAGAGCGAGTAAGCGATAGCAACGTCGCGGCGGGGCTATGACGATGCAGCATGGCTTGTCTCCGTAGATGGAGACAATAACAGTTGGCTCTGGATACGCACATACGCAACCACCGCATAGGACCGAATGTCCACGGAGACACATTACGGGTGGTTTGGCGCCAAGCTTTCAATAAACAAAAGGCTCCAAAAACCAAAACAAGCAGAACAAGCCACCAAAATCTAATTTTTCATCCACTTTCCAGCAAGGCAGCCATTTTGTGTCCCGCGAAATAACAAAAAACCACCTCCACTCGCAGAACAATTTTCTTTAAATTTTATTAAAAAAATTAAATTATATTTTTTTGTTTTTTTTTTTATGGAAACTGACATGGTCGACTACATCACCTACAATATCCGTGATGTCAGCCGATAAAATCGGGTGACCTAGGTACCATGTCAGTGCTTCCTTTCATTTCAGGTCAGGTACACTGGACTGGACGGAAAACATGAACTATTTACATAGCCGTTTCGGCCGGGGTTCAATCAGTGCAGTGGTACCAACCCAGGCGGAATAAACCCTACCACCTCGTAAGGTAAGAAGGAAAGGGGCCTACAGTTTTACGTGGAATCCGAACCACGGTCAGCAGCGGTCGAGCGGTCACCCATCCAAGTACTGGCCGCGCCCAAGTGTGCTTAACAACAGTCAGTCAGCTACCGAAGCTGACATTTGAATTTTATAATGTGCCAGTAATTGTTCAACGTGACACCAACACTGTGAAAACATGGTAACATTTTTATATTTTATTAAATATTACAAAAAAATACAAACAGACTCTGAACGTGGCAATCACCTTTTGCTAAGAAACTATGTTTCTATTTCTAATAATTACCGAGATAACAATTCGTCGCTCCAGTTCGGGAGTTGTCTAAGTCACATTTTTAGAAAAAAAACTATTAAAAAAAATATAAAAACCGCCTTCACAAATGTATGAAATGAAAAAATAAAAATCGAACCCTAGAGTTGAAGGCGGTCGGTTATTTTTGCTTGCTTTAGCACCACCGCCTTCAACGCTAGGGTTCAATTTTTATTTTTTTATTTCATACATTTTTGAAGGCGGTTTTTATATTTTTTTAAATAGTTTTTTATTTCACAGTTTTTTTAGTAATTTTTATTTGCTATTAATGTACTCGGCGGAACCGCTCGGCCTTGGGCCTCGCGATTCCGCCTCTCCAATCCGATCTTGACCAAAATGGGACCACCTTGGAGCTAGACTGAACCGAACACAAAAATAATCATCGAAATCGGTTCACAATTGGGGAAGATATTGCTGAACATACATAAAAAAAAAATACATACAGCCGAACATAGAACCTCCTCCTTTTTTGAAGTCGGTTAAAAATTAGCTTTGAATGCAGAAATATTCAGAAAAATCTGCTGAATCAACCTGCATTCTCAGCTCATTTTTGCTAAAAATGTGACTTAGACAACTCCCGAACTGGAGCGACGAATTATAAAAGTTTTTTAAAGTTTAAATTAATAAGGAACACGCGTTGGGTAGGTAAGAACCTACCTACGTAACATCGCGCATTATTTGTGCAACGCGGCGATTATTGAACTTCGGCGTTGACACGCATTAGTAATTTTTTTGGGCTTACAATTTCAATAACGCGCAATCAGCTGATCGGAAGTCGGAGAGCGTGCGTACTATGTATGGAGCACGCGCTGCCGCCACCCGCTCCGCCGCCTCCTCCGCGGCACAACCATATCTAGGTAGTTACCTGTATAGCATTTTAACGTGAGATTTAAAAAAACGAGACACAATGAAACAATGTAAAAAGATTGTTCTAAAAATTGTAGTCACACAAAAACAACCAAAGTAATAAAAGCTCGCACACACTTTCGCTTCGCACGACGAGCAGGGAGGAGCGAATGCATTGAATGCAATAACTATGTCCGCTTAGCTGATAGCGCGTACATATAGCCACATGCTGGGAATATCGCTACGTGATATGATGCGTAACGAGGCAGTCCGCCGACGCACCAAAGTAGTCGATATTGGACACCGGGTGGCTAAGCTCAAGTGGCAGTGGGCTGGGCACGTTAGCCGAAGAGACGATGACCGTTGGAGTAACCGTGTCCTACACTGGCGGCTGTGGACAGGAAAACGGAGTGTGGGAAGACCACCCGCCAGGTGGGACGACGACATAAAGTACGTCGGCGGAAATCACTGGTTCCGTATCGCTGAAGGCCGGGAGGACTGGAGGAAAATTGGAGAGTCGTATGTCCAGCAGTGGACGCTTACACGCTGACTGACTGACTGACTGACATAGCCACAGAGATATCGCCGCGCGAGTCAAATTTGTGCCAAGGTCAAAGTTCAATAACCGTTGGCGCATTCCGATTTCAGTGCCGTCGTTCCGCTATGAACGATATAAACTTATGAATTTTATAAACTTTCACAATTATTATGTCAGTAGTTATTAGAAATTTCAACATAGTTTCTTAGCAAAAGGTGATTGCCAATTTCAGATGGGTCTCTTTGTATTTTTTTGTAATATTTAATAAAATATAAAAAATTTACCCCCTTTTTTAGGTTTCCGTATCCCGTACGGAAGCCTATTACTAAGCCTCCGCCGTCCGTCCGTCCGTCCGTCTGTCCGAGGGCTGTATCTCTTGAACAGAAATGTTAAAAATTAAGGGGGCTCCCATACAACAAACGTACCGAAAACCGATTAGTCACACTATTGAATAATAGATGGCGCCACGGGCTTTTATACGTTGCAATGTTGAAAGACAAAAGATAGACGGATAATAGCGGATAGATATTCTTGAATATTTAATTTTTCGAAATTTGAAAAGACAATTTCATTTTGGTTTTTTATTTTTTCATGACAGTTTTCACATTGACGTATTTGATTTTCAAATATGACATCTTTGTTTATGTTGCATTTGTGGACATAATTTTTACCACGGTTCTGATTGTTTCCAGGGTTACTGTTACTTCCTAGGTTACCTTTGTTACTTCCTTGGTTACCGTTGTTATTTCCTTGGTTACGATTTTTGTACATATGCGGATAATAGCGGATAGATACGGAAACCTCCGTGCGCGAGTAAAACTCGCACTTAACAGATTTTAATTTTTTAAGTTTAAGTTAGGGAGGTGGGCACCATTTTTACGACTTTAGAAGCGTATATCTCACCAAATATGGACTAAACCAAAAAGTCATTATGGAACTTATTTATAACTAGCTTTTGCCCGTGGCTTCGCTCGCGGTAGACTCAGTTTAATAGCAAATGCGGTTTAAACACAAATATTTATAAACGATCGCTCTTCTCTCCCTCTCCCTCTCCCTCTGAAAATAAGCCTTGAAAAATAGTAGGCAGTTAGGAAGACAAACAGAATTGTCGATATTGTTACTGTTTTATCGTCAGCTCAAAATTTATTTTTAGTCTATGTATCTCGACTGCGGGAGTAGCTCCAGAAGAACCAATGAAAAATACCCTTGAAAACAGTAGGCAGACAGACAGATATGTAGGTGAGGATGAACAGTACAAACAGAGGATGATATTATGTAATCGATATAGTCTAAAGCCCTATCGATATTCTTACTGTTTTATCATTTTATGTTTTATTTATATTACTGTCAGTATCGAAAGTCGGACCATTTGGTATAGAGCATTAACTTAACTTGCTACTGTAAACCACCCGACATCATATTTTCTCAAGGTTGTCGCGATTCGCGAGGTCAAGGAATCAAATTACATACGAATTCCCGAGAAATAGGTCGCCGTTTGGGAGACACGTCACAAAAAAGTTTCGTAGAGCGCCATCCCGATCCGTCTCGTTTTGTTCACCTCGATCTGGTTTTTCGATTTTTAACCGACTTCCCGAAAGGAGGAGGTTCCCCATTCGAGTGTATGTTTTATAATTTTTTTTTCTTATGTTTGTTACGCGATTACTCCGTCAATTGTGGGCTGATTTTGAAAATTCTTCTTTTTTAGTTTGGTAGGTCATACTTCAAAGGTGTTTCCGTTTAAAGTTTATCGAAATTGATTCAGCGGTTTTTGAAAAATCAACAAAATACTATGGTGTGTGTTTACCTTCAGCAAAAATTGTGATGTGGTCGTTTTCAGCAATTTTCAGTTTGATAATTACTATGGCGTGTGGTTACTGGTTACCTTCATCAAAAGTTTTGTGATGTGGACTTTTTCAGCAATTTGCAGTTTGACACATGGCGAATAATTCTGTACCGCTTAACCGATTTCGATTATTCTTTTTTATGTAATATTACTAAAAAAATTAAATAAAAACAGTTTAAAAAAATATAAAACCGACTTAAAAAAAAACTAGAACTAAAAAGTATTAAATACCTAATATTTTTAAATTTTCTCTGTCATTGTATTGAATTGAAATACATGAATCGATATTGTGATTAGGGATGTAACGATACCGATACCGATACCGATATATCGGCCGATATATCGGCTAGGCCGATGTATCGGTATCGCCGATACATTCAAGCCGATATCAAACTATTCGAAAAGCGCACAAAACGACGTGCGCGCGACATTGCCGCTCCGTCGCAGAGGTTAAGCAGACTATTTCATGTGGAAGCTTGTACCAGACATTTAATATAACTCTATTTGTCAAAAAAAAACTCTTTGTCATTTGTTTTTTAATATTACTATTTATAATGATACTTAATTACTTTCTTAATCAACACTTTGATTGCTTGATAATAATTCATTCATAATAATAAATATTTTCTTTGAATTTTGATTGAAATTTTTGTTTACTTTATTTTTTACACTTTCCATCCCAAGGTTGAGTCTCTGTTAAATATAGGTAAGTATTATGCATAATAAAGACATACAAACGCCCGAGGTATAAAGGTATAAAGCGTTACTAAATGAAGCGAAAAAATTCGCGAACATGCATGCATGCAAGTATGTCTGGGTTAGAAAATGCCAGATTCTTTTAAAGCGACACGACGGTGGTCGAGTGTACAATGTAAAATCAGCATACGATTTTTTAAAGATAGAAAAAAGTATGAAATCTTCTACATAATACTCACATGTAATATACTCCTTTATTTATTTTGTTTATTATTTTATTTGTGTTATTCCAATCAACTTATGCAAAATTGTATTAATAACAATATACCAAAAAGAAAAAAAAAATTACCAATTTCAAAATGTGAGAAAGCTCTAAACTATTCTGTGTATAGTGTCTTGTCTATTTCTCAGAAAATAAAATATTGTTCTTTGTGTAGCTGTAATGATATTTTATTTAAGGACAATGTGTCAATGAAATCCGCTATGATCCTCTCTTTTATTGCTTTGTTATATGCTAATATAATTTTAATCTGCGTAATAATTAAAATTTTAGGTAATTTCGTTGAGCCTATGAATTGTATGTATGAGTATATAGTTTTAATACGTGTATTTAAAAAAAACATTCATGTTTCGACGTACCTTATGCCTGTGTATCTCGTCTTGTTGTGCATAACCGCAAAAATAATGTTTAACTTGTTAGTCATTATTTATTCAAAGACAACAATTTTAATAAAATGCCTGCTTGGATTGTTTCTAAACTTTGAAAATATTTTAGTGACTATGTACAATTGTGTAGGATTTTTACTTATTTACTTAATACCGCTAATTATTTGCAATGCTAATCTACTTACCTGTAATTGCTCTTTTGTCATATGTTATGACACTTTTAATATTCAAATATGGTCAACTGATTACACCAATACAATGACAACGTTTCACAAAAATTTACTTGAAGCCTTGAGCCTTTCCAAGACTGCAAAAACATACAGAAATGTAATGAAATTACACGATATTATATCTTGTATCTTTTTTTATTACCATAGCGAATCATATTTTAAAATTATACTACTTGTTTATTTAACTATATCTATTAATTTCTTCAGGGCAGCTCAGCAAAATAAGAAACAAGATTTAAATAAAATTAAAATAGTTATTAAAGTAACTATGAATACTTTATGTCGGAAATCCATTACGCTCAAATATGAATAATTTTAGTATTGAAGAAATGTGTACAGATATTGATAGTGTCTCTAATAAAATTGACCAGCATGTGGCCTCAAAAGTCGATCAGTGTAAACATTTACTGAGACAGGACTCCATGCTTAAAATGATAACTTTAAACATTAGAAGCATAAATAAAAACTTTGAACAATTAACTGTCCTCCTTGCGAGACTGGATATTGTCTTTGATATTATTGTGTTAACAGAATGCAGACTAAAAAATATTTCCTATCAACCCAAGGGTATTGTGGGATATACATCACATAATACCACTAAACATAAACTACAAAATGATGGAGTAATAGTTTACATTAGGAATAATCTCCAAGTATGCGTGTATGAACCTGATATTTCGGATGCAAATGGACTGCTAGTGAGAATAGGCAACGATTGTGCGGTCCTAGCAGTATACCGATCACCTGCCACCTACAATATCGATTCATTTCTGGCTTCTATTCACGATATTATAAAACAATATGACAGTGTAAAGTGTTTTGCTATGACTGGTGACATAAATATTGATATCACGAAAATGTCTAAAGATAACAGAGCTCCAAAATACCTATGTTTGTGTGCTGAACTGGGCCTCTGTCCGGCAATAACTCAGGCAACTCGCGAAACTACCTGTCTTGATCATCTAATGATTAGAAGTAATCATACAGTAACCACGGTTATCTGTGATTTCCCAGTTACAGACCACTCGCCAGTACTAGCTAGTATCCATAAAACCAAGCACAATGACCGTGCATCGACTATAATAGTCACTAAAACAGATTATGATGCAGTATACAAGTTAATGGATCAAGAGAGTTGGTCACATGTACTCACAGAAACCGACACAGATCATGCTGTAAACAAATTCATACACACCTTACAGAATATTACAAATAAGTGTACCACCATATATACAAAACAAGCCAAGTATAAAAGCCGAAAGCCCTGGATAACAATAAATCTTCTTAAATGTATCGATAAAAGGGACAAACTGCACAAGCTTTCTAGGTTATACCCATTTACATACCTAGATAAATACAAACGTTATAGGAATACTTGTAATCAAGCCACAAAGACGGCCAAAAATATCTATTATGAGAAAAAAATAGCCTATAATCAAAACAACCCGAAAAAACTGTGGGAGCTTTTAAAAGAAGCCGCTGACGTAGATATGTCCAAGAAACGGTCAACTCTACTTATATCTCCAAATGCTACATGCCAGGAAAAAATAATAAGTACAAATGAAATAAATAGTTACTATATTGGAGTTGGGCAGACCTACGCTCAACAACATCTGAGTCAACTCAATAAGACTGAAGCAGAATTGATAGAAATTGCCTCAAAATCCCTGGAAAGCTCTGACAAATCGTTCTTCATGAGTCCCACAGATGCAGAGGAGATATCAAAGATAATATCTGAGTTAAAAACAGACAGTGCGCCAGGAGGAGATCAGATATCATGTAAATTTTTAAAGAACATACGATCGTATATATTAATACCCTTGAGCCACATATGTAATTTAAGCATAATGACAGGTGTATTTCCAGCAGCTTTAAAAAAATCCATAATCTGCCCTATATACAAAGCTGGAGATCAAACCGAAATAAAGAACTATCGCCCAATATCTTTGTTATCATCCGTTTCTAAAATAATAGAAAAAGTAATGAAGAATAGACTTTTAAAATATCTAGAAGGTCACAATTTGCTCTCGGTAAATCAATACGGGTTTAGACCTAAAAGATCTTGTGAGGACGCTGTCGGAGCTGTTACAGATCATGTTATAGAATGCCTGGATGCTGGAAAATGCTGCCTAGCTATCTTTCTTGACCTAGCAAAGGCATTTGACACTGTGTCTTTGCCAATTCTCCTAAAAAAAATTGAAAAACTTGGGATTAGGGGTTTAGCTTTACAATGGTTTTCTTCATATCTAAATGACAGAACCCAACATGTAAGATTAGACAATGTAACCAGTAAACAGGAGATCATTAAATTTGGTGTACCACAGGGGAGTGTCCTAGGCCCAATTCTATTTTTGATCTATATCAATGATCTCTGCAACATAAAACCAGAAAATGGAAGAGTGGTGACCTATGCTGATGACACGGTGCTGATTTTCTCTGACAACAGGTGGATAGACACATATAAGAGAGCTGAATTGGGTTTAGGTATTATAAAGAAATGGTTGGATTTTAACTTATTAACATTAAATGTAGTAAAAACTAAATACATGTGCTACTCAATCACTGCGGCAGGAATGCCTGATGATAAAATGAATGTGATTAAACTGCATACATGCTCAAATACCACAACATGCACGTGTGAGCTACTGGAAAATGTGACAAAAATAAAATATTTAGGAATTGTCTTAGATAACCACCTGAGCTGGCAGCCACATATAGAAGGACTTGCAGCGAGGTTAAGAAAACTTATTTATTTCTTTAAGGCAATAAGAAACTGCGCCGATAACAAACTCCTGCGTACCGTCTACTATGCTCTAAGTGAGTCTGTTATCATGTATTGTATCACTGTCTGGGGTGGCGCAGCAAAAACAAACCTGATAGAGCTAGAGCGAGCTCAGCGTGCTATCCTGAGAGTGATCTTCAAAAAGCCCTATCGTTATAGCACTTTCTCACTACTATCAGAACAGCAATTTCTCTCCGTCAGACAATTATACATAAGTCGCCTTATTTTGAACAAGGCCAATATGCAAAACCCACAGAAAATGATCATGGACAGACCACGGACAAGGCTTTGCGGTAACCACCAACCACCTAAATTTAGAACTACATTCGCTCAGCGGTCTAGACTATTTCTTACCCAACATCTACTTAACAAAGCTAAAAAAGAGTGTGATTTTGCAAAAGAAACAGCAAAAGTCAGAAGAAAAAAAAATATTAAAAACATGGTTAAATACCCTAGATTACATAAAAACGGAAAACCTATTTATTATAATAAAATAAAACGTCAAAAAAATACTGCCTTGCTAAGCATGTAGCCTTATTTAGAATATTTTACTCTGTCTGTGATACAATTAATAAATTATTATTATTTATTCATTTTATATTTCTGCAATGAATTAATTTAAAATCAAATTACAATTGTTCGTGACATTTTTTATTTATTTATTATCAAATTTTAAATTGATTGATTTTATTATTATATTTTATTTTAATTTTAATTTTAATAATTCTACACAACTGTATATTTGAAATCATAACCCTTCCTTTTTTGGCTTCGCCGTAGTCGGGTAATGATTACACAATGTTTAGATTTTAAATTTAGAATTTAAGTAATTTACGTAGTTATATAAAAAAATTTTAAATGTATATTTTTTTGTTTTGTTTATATCAGATGGGAATAATCATTAATTACTTTTTCATTTTATAAATTGTTTGTGTTCCATTATTTATTAATATAATAACTAATTGCATGATAAATTTTAATGAGCGCATGTTTATGATTATTATAATTTGTTAAAGAATGCACTCCTGCAAGACAGATTTATCTAGTGCAGGATGCCAATGCTATGTACTCTGTGTTTTTTAAAATTAATAAATAAATAAATAAAAAAAAAAAAAAATAGTTCGCACATATTGAATTGGCCAAAAAAAAAAAAAAGAAAATATATACTTCATTATTTATTTCATTATTTGATTTATTATCTACTAAACCATCAATATCGGTATCGGTTTCGCCGATTATTTACTACAAAAATCGGTATCGGTATCGTATTGGCAAATTAATGTATCGTTACATCCCTAATTGTGAGACATATTCGGACCCTTGTTTCATGAATATTCTAAAGGAGAATGCCTTTCCGTCCTCACATTGCCGGCTCACATTAAAATATTTTTGTGCCACAATGATTTCTATCACATACGATAGATTTTAATTCCTACTTCATAAATCACAAAAGTTTAATTTTTTTATATGGCAGTAATTTAGTTATTCCTTGTTAAAATGTTTATAACTTGCAATGGAATGTTGAATACATAGTTCTAATAAAAATATAACCAAATGCATGGAGTTGTGGAAGATTAATGGAGAACGAATGGAACTAAATAAGTGTCGACCTTCGATCATAAAAAATATTAAGATTCCGCATGTCAGGGCGATTCGTGCCCCACCAAAAATACGTGCAATTCAAATATTACGTGCATCGCCCGCTCATTCTGCCATCGACCGCCAGCGCGAGAGCACTTGCTTCAGCGTCTTCAATATTACACAAATGCCGGCTTCAGGCCTCTGCATAGTATACGAGAGCATCTGGCATTATATTTCAAGAGTGAAAATCCCTTCAAATACAATGTTATATAAGAAAAAGTAAAAATTTTCACTTCATACATTTAATGTGTTTGGATTAAGTGGAGATGGCTTCTTTAAAATTATATTTTTTTACGTCACCAAATTTGAAAACGGTAACACTGGATTCCCAAAAGAATTATTTTATAATATATATATTTTACTATATTAGATGGCAATTTGAAAAGCTACAATAAAATCAACAAAATACCAGAACCCTTACATGATTTTTATTTACAGATTTTTGCTTGTGTTTTCTTTGTGTTTTTTTTTATTGAAAGCGCGACCTGTGGCGCCGAGGCATCCTAAGGGAGATGTCTAAGGACGCCCATGGACATTTGGTCGTATGCGGGGGTTGCGAATGCCATGCCGGCCCGACAGGTGCCTGTTCACGCCCCTCTTGAAGGACTCGAGACTGTACTTGAGAGGAAATATATAGACAGGAGAACGTCCCAGAGTTTACCGGTTCTATAGAGGAAAAATCTGCAGAAGAGGTTGGTACGCATCCACGGTAAGTCCAGCGTGTGGGGATGCAATCCTTTTTAACAAATACCTCTTTTCAAACAAATTTCCCTTTTAAAAGCTGATATTTGGCAGAGCCATCCCACAGGTGCAAGCAGTACTCCACGCATGACCTGATCTGCGATTTGTGCAAAAGGACTTAGGTGCACAAGAAATTTACGTGTTTCTTTCTTGGTTGGTTCTTGTTTGATTCTTACAGATTTTGAATAACATATTTATTTGCTTTATGAAACGTATATGACAAAGTGGTTCAAAAAAGTTAACATCAAAGGGAGGAATACGAAAATATTAAAACTGGTCTCGTTTAAATAGTTAGTGAGAAATTATTATTTAGGTTGACTGCAAAATTAAGTTTGTTTGTAATATATTTATGTATCAAAAAGGTGATGAGTGGAGGTGAGAAATGTTTTTCTTTTTATAACCAGTTTGGTGGTTCAAAAAAAATTATCAAGGTTAATTTATAGAAGATGCGTCACTACGCTCCGCATCTTCTATAAATTAACCGTAACCTAATAGGGACCATGTCGAGGCAGCCCGTGTCGTTTTTGCATACATGTCTATTCAAAATCAATGTTTTTGTAGTTAAAAAAAGTAAAGTTTAAATTTTGCATGAAAGATTAAAAATTAAAAGTTGTATGGAAACCTGTTTCTTCTTTTAAGTAAACTAAATAAACTACGCGTCCGGCAAAACATTATTTCACTAAAATTTATTTTTTAACTTCAGTCTACACAATAAGCTTACTAGCAATTTGCTAGCAAACTTCCCCACTTCAAAGCCACGCCTCCGTCGTATTTGTGCGGAACCCTCGGTTTGTGGGTTGGTCAACTTGGTCTGTGTTTTTAATGTTAGTAACATATTGGCTTTATTTCTAGTAGACACTTCACACTATTAAAGCTAAAATTTAGATATTCCTGTCATTATTGTCATTTTGAGAAAGAAAGACAGGAGATGAACGAATGATTTAATAATCTTAATTTAAGCACATCTGTCAAATTTTAGGTGATTTTAGTTGCAAGTGATATAATATAAGACACGTCTAAAGTCGACCTAAATTGACAAATGCGTTTGAATTTTTTATAAAATAATTCACTCATCGTCCATAGGTTTTCTTTCACAAATAAATGTAAATCGTAAAACTGTAGGTCCCTTCCCTCCTAATCTTACTTGGTGGTAGGGTTTAACCCGCCCGGGTTGATACCACCGCACTGAATGAAACGTCGGTTGAAACGGCTATGTAAATAGTTTGTGTTTTCCGACCAGTTCAGTGTAGCCGGCACGATCAAAGGGGGAAGCACTGACATGGCACCTAGTTCACCCGGTGTTATGGGCTGACATCACGGACGTTGTAGGTGATGTAGCCAACCGTGTCAGTTTCCATAAAAAAAATAAACGAAAAAAATTGCAATAAATGTTTTTAATAAATAATTTAATAATAAGAAGTAAAAAGCCACCTCCATAATTTTGAGCCGTTGAAGCAAGCGGCAATTTATCGATCGACTACGTGCGACATTCGCTTGTTTTGGAACACGTAAATGTTTGCGTGGAGCGTGCAGGCAAGCGATACGGGATTACTGCGCGTGGAAAAAGGATGACACAATATCACTGCGATCTCTTGAGATGGTCGGTCCTGTATTACGCGATACGCACACTACCATAACCACGGTGTCTCGTTTTAGTAATAATTGAAGTATGAAGTGCGGAGTCCAGAACTATTTTTTCTGTCTACGGTGTCGACATCATAATGTTGACGCGGTAGGCGGGCCTCCTTGATGTTGCTGGCCTGAGTTGCCGGCAGTCATCTTAGTATCGCGACAGCTGTCATGTTGCGCGTGTCTTCCCGCATGATCGAATTTTTACTTTAAAATGCCTTCGTGTGTTGTAAAGTGGTGCAAAAACAACTCGACGAACCATAAAATGGATTCAGGAATATCATATCACACGAAAGTACACGCTACATATTCGAAATATTGGATAATTCACCTCAAAAATTTTGTATCGGGATAGTATTATGCCATCAGCACCAACTCAAAATAATCTCTATTCGCTACCTGTTTTTTTACATAAATACTAAATGGTTTTTAGAATACACACTTATTACACAGTATATTTAATGTACGCAATTGGCATATTCAATCATATTGTGGTAAGATACCTACTGCTGGATATATAATTCGGAAACAAGTTCAGAAAAATTTAAGGTACTTTTTTCTATGGGATTCTGGGTAAATTTAAGGTACTTTTTTCTATGGGATTCTGTATGAACTCAATTCGAACGATTTCTTCTTTTGTTTACTTTTGTTTCGAACGACGGGGGACGATCGCCCGTCAGTGTGTGTGGTGTAGAGAGTGTGAGGTATAGGCTGGCTTCACACGAGTGGCATAAAATCTATTTTAATTCACTTGCACCATCTGACCTAAACTAAAACTCATATCTTAGTCTGAATTTACCGTTTATTGCCCGTGGTCCACCTTCGTAGTCCACCCAGGTGGTCCATGGGAAATTATTTTTTTCAGTAGTCCACCCAGGTGGACCAGAGAAATTTATTTTTTCCCGTAGTCCATCCAGGTGGACCATGGGAAATTATTTTTTCCAGTAGACCACCCAGGTATACACATGGAGGTTTCACCTCCATGGATATATCATGAGAAATTATTTTTCCCGTAGATCACCAAAGGACTCTTCCTACCATTGATTTACAGGGTTATAAAATCAATGCTTCCTACAGACATATGCAATTAAAAACAAAATAACAAAGTCCATCTCATTAGTTAGTTTTCCACGTATACATAAAACTGGCAGTGTATTTATTTATGCCTGTCACAGATGTTGTAGGAGATATAGCCAACCGTGTCTGTTTCCATAAAAAAAAAATGTCTCAAATTGTGCAAAAAATATACATTGAAAATTTAATGTTAAATTGTCACAAAGAAAATTGGTTAAGATAGGTAAATCAGGGAGATGTACATCTTATAGAAAAATACATTGTAGGGGAAATGTGAATATAATGAAAGTAATAATTTTTTTAAGTTATACTTCTTTACGGACGTTTTGTAAAATGTATGAAATTAATTAAACTTGTGAAAAATGAGGAATAAAAAAAAATGAAATTCGCCCCGTCATCGTCACCGTCATCGTCATCGTCATTGTCCAAATTTTTTAATTTATACTTTTTATTATGTCGGTTAGGTTGACAGGGCAGGTAGAGGAGGGGCCCGTAAATTTTCAAAAAATTCAAAAATTAAAACAAAATTATACCAGGCGAACAGACGTATGAAGGAAGAGCATCAAGGATTTCATTTCTATCATGGTGGCGGTTTATTTCAACCACAGTAGCAAATGACAACAATAAAGTGTTATCTTATATTCAATCGTATAATTTTCATGTCAATTATGAATCCTTTTACGATCCATGTTATTCTTTCATACTACCACGATGTCATCCTATGGACATTCCGGTGAACCACGGGAAATATTTTTTACCCATGGTCCACCTGGGTGGACTAGGAAGGTGGACCACAAACGGAATATACGCGATAAAATGTTTATCTGATATATTTTTGTTAACAAGGAAAGCGTACCAAAATTTTTTTTTTCATTATTTAACTATTAATGTTAAATCAATTGATAAATACTGCGTCGTTATAAAAAGATATTTGTAAATACACTTACAAGATAATTTCGCATTTGTAATAACCAGTGGCAACTTCTTTTGGTAAAAATATCTTAAAATTACCTTAAAAATACCTACTATTATATTTTTACACATTCTACAGATTCGATATTTCTCTTCATTTTTGCAACGAAATTATTTGTTGGGTATGCTTTGCATAACATCTTTCTAAATAATGCATTATTTTTTCTAAGTGACGGATTCAACTGTCAGTGCGTACATCATAACGAATGAAGAACGACGTACGGGCCATATGTTTTATTGAAAAATAGTTTTTATGTATATTGAGTTAACTACTAATTTAGCATACTTAAAATTGTTTTTTTTCTCTGTGATAGTCAATATATATCTTTAATAAGTAAGTACATATAGGTGTGTTCGTGTGGCGTCACTTTTTAAGCCCTCATTGTTTGGGTATTATTTCTCCATTAATCTTCCCCACCTCCATGACCAAATGTCGATAGTTGTCAAAGACAAACTAGTCATGTGCATTATCAACCATTTTTGGTAACCGCGATTTAACCGATATCTGTTTTTAATACCGATATTGATATCCGTTGCGAAATATTGGTATCAAAACCGCATCACTCACGCTCTCGCTCAAAGTTCAAGAACAGTTGTCAGTTAGTTAGTTATTAGCAGCCGCTGCTGCTAGGTCCACCGTGTCTGTCGACCGAGTCCAACCGTTAGTGCCTTTTCACACGAGCCGGCCGCCGGCTAGCCGGCGCCGGGCACCCGGCGGTGAAGTGTATGGGAATGGTACGTAGCTTTCACACGCACCGGCGGCGTAATTTATCCGGCAGGCGGTCGCCGGGTGCGCGCCGGATCCACGACTGTGCGTCCGGTCGCCGCGTATCGCCTAGCCGGCGGCCGGACTGACAGTGGTGTATGGAACACGCAACTAGCTTTTAGACGCGCCGGCCGGTCAGTCGCTCAAGTACAGCGGATGAAAATATCTTGTAACAAGTTACTATTATTTTTTCAATAAACATACAAATTGAATTGATTTTTACTTAGGTATGTTAATTGTAACGGCTAACATCTCAACAGGCTGAATGCAGTGTCTCGTTTTTGTATCCTGACGTTGCAAAGAGTTCCTCAAACGGTTATGTATTTCGTCAAACGAAGTTATAGACATTCTAAAGTACTTGAAAACCTGTCTTCATGTGCTCGGAGGTCTGGGAATAATGTTTAGAATGCACCTAATGCTTCTCTTTTCATATTAATTGGACGAACCCAATAATTTTTAGATTTTTCTTTCTCGTGGCGATGTTTTCGTCTTCGATATAAAAGCCACATTGCAATTATTTGTTCACGGCCCATCTTTGAAAGTTTGAACGAGACTGTATTCTTGTCGGCTCTCTAGACGATACTGCCGGCATCAACCGGGCCATGTGAAAGCTCATTTGACACCGGGTACCCGGCGCCGACTATCCGGCAACCGGAACGTGTGAAAAGGCACTTACTGGTCTGTGGTTACTGGCGACAACAAACGAGCGCAGAAAGTTGAGCGAGAACGTGAGTGATGCGGTTTTGATAACGATATTTCGCAACGAATATCAATATTGGTACTGAAAACAGATATCGGTTGGATCACGGTTACCAAAAATGGTTGATAACGCACATGACTAAATCTAAGCCTGTACCACATCTGTACTCACTCTGCCTCCTAACATTTATATCCGTCATGCAAGAAGTCATACGTCATGGATGTCATGTACCACACTACGTTCTATCAAACAAGCTTTTGGATAGCGCGCATTGTCCCTCTTTGTCTCTCCTTCGAAAGTGACAAAGACAGAACAGCGCTAGTGCGCTTAGGAAGATGCGTGCGATGTGAAAGGGGGACTACTTTGTATTGCCAGTTATTAGATTGTTCAAAATATTCAAATCAATACTGCACGGAATCGTGCATAGCTTTGAAACTGCAAATACCTAGTTTAAAAAAAATCCTCATATTTTAAACTATTGTTTCAAACGCATTTTATTGTGACACAAAACATTTTTATGTGGGCCGAGATTCGGCATTCTCCTTTGAAATCTTTTTATCCGACCGGCCAGATGCGCTCAATATATTATGGTACGAGTACCATCCAGCTGGTCTGATGATGGAGACGGAAGGTGGCCATAGGAACTCCTAAACTACACATGATATACCCATCGTGTTTGGGCTCGTTGCATTTGTCTTCACGAGCAATTTACTTTAGACCTAGGAGATTCTCAATTCGACGGTATGTTTTCTTTTTTTTTGGATGTTTGTTACACGATTACTCCGTCAATTGTAAGCCGATTTTGAATTTTTCTTTTTTTTTTATAAAAGGGGATAACCCTGAGGTGGTCCCATTTTAATTTGGTCAAGATCGGATTGTGGGGCTGGTGCCCATGGGAGACCACATGTTTTCCTGGGAGGGGGCCCGAGGGTTCTCTCGCTCTCTGCGACTGTCAGTCGATTGAGTCTATCCGAGTTGCACAAGGCATCACCGCGCCCTGGGCACATTCTGATACACTCCACGAATCAATCACCCATCTACCTAAATTATGAGCCGAACCAAAAATAGAAAAATGTATAAACCTTCAGCGGTCCATTCTCCCTCAAAATTTAAGGCAGACCTCGCCAATATAAGAGGTCTACACACAAATTTCTCCTCCGTCGCCTGACATCATACATGGGCGTAGCGTTCAGGTCCTAGTGGACGGTTGCTCGTCGGACGCCATGTCAGTGAACGCCGGCGTACCACAAGGATCTGTATTGTTACCCACGCTGTTTATTCTGCATATCAATGATATGCTGTCTCTGGGGAACATACATTATTATGCAGCTGATAGTACGGTACATGGATCCTACACCAGTCACCCCTCAGCCAGTCGGGATATTGTGGATGCAAAGAGGCGAAGACTTGTGTCTGAGCTCGAACACACACTCGGCTCTATTTCCGAATGAGGCCGTAGTAATTTGGTCGAGTTCAACGCTTCCAAGACACAAGTTTGCGCGTTCAGTGCAAAGAGAGCGGCGTTCACACCGGCTCCTTCATTCCAAGGCACCTTGCTTAAATTAAGCGAACACCTCAGGGTCCTCGGAGTCGAACTGTTACACGACCTGAACGTTCGTCGCCATATCGAGGGGAAGGCCAAGCTGGCTTCTAAAAAGCTGGGCGTACTCAATAAAGTGCGACGGTACTTCACGCCGGACCAAAAGCTGCTTTTGTATAAATCGCAGATCAGGTCCTACTTGGAGTACTGCTCGCACCTGTGGGATGACTCTGCCAAATACCAGCTTGCGCCTTTGGTTGGACTCGATCCAGCGTCGAGCCGTGCGACTAGTGGGTGACCCCGAAGTGTCCCGCGATCTAGAACCACTGCAACACCGTAGGGATGTCGGCTCCCTAAGTGTGTTCTATCGCTTATTCCATGGGAAGTGCTCGGAGGAGCTGTTTAACGCAATTCCGCCGTCCCCTTTCCACCTCCGCACCACACGCACTGGGCAGGGATTGCATCCCTATACGCTGGACTTACCGCAGATGCGTACTAATCGGTTCTGCAGATCTTTCCTCTACAGAACCGGTAAACTCTGGAACGCTCTCCCTGCTCATATATTCCCCCCCAAGTACAGTCTCGGATCCTTCAAGAGGGGCGTGAATGGGCACCTGTCAGGCCGGCATGGCATTTGCAACCCCCGCATAAGGCCTAATGTCCATGGGCGTCGATAGACACCTCATGGGTGTCTTGGCGCCATTTGTCGCGCTCTCAATAAAAAAAAACATCTGCAGACGGCGAGGTCTCACCTCCTCTTTGTTACGGAGACCCAGATCGGGCGTCCTGCGGACACGTCATCCTACCTGGATGTTCCTGGTTACAATCTTCAGGAACGTTTCATGGCGAAGGGTGGTGTCTGCTTGTACGTTGGATCTGGTGTCTCCTATACCCGGATCACCCGATTTGAAAACCCTGTTTTTCCTGTGCTATGGATTCGCGTGAATCTTCCTTATGTCGTGAGGATTTACGCGGGTGCATACAGATCCCCTAACCTCAGTGCGTCAAGAATAGAGGCATTTTATGAGCATCTCAGCAGTACGGCAGACAAATTGCTTTGAGAGTTCCCTACGGCGGCGGAGTTGGTGATGCTGGGTGATTTCAATGCTAAACACCAAGACTGGTTGGGCTCTCCCATCACTGACCATGCCGGCAGGGAGGCTTACAACTTGGCCATTGCACACGGGTTGACGCATTTGGTATCCGGAACCACTCGGTTACCTGATAACCCTGCCCATCGACCTAGTTTGTTGGACCTTGTGCTGACTACCGAGCCAAATGGTTACAAGGTGAGGGTTGAAGCTCCCCTCGGAAACTCCGACCATTGCCGTGTACGCTCAACTGTGCCGACTGTACACTTCGCGAAAGCATGTGAATGTAGTACGCGAACAGTTTGGCACTACCGGTCAGCACAATGGGATTACTTCCGTTCCTTCCTGGGAGCATACCCTTGTGTGCGCAATTGCACCAGTGAACTGTAATACAATACAAAGAAGTAGGAAGCGACTTAATAGGTAAGACAATGAATATGGAAAATAATAACTCACGCGTAGCTGACGACGACTCCTTGCTCCGTGGGGCCCCCGACGACTACGCACTATGATATAACAGTTCATATAAAATAAATGAATTTCATGCACTTTTTATTTGTACAATATTGTCATGTATATCGCGCGCGGCTTGCTTTTTGACGGATCGTTTGGCGACTGAAGGTTTTGACCATCGCTATGAAGATCGCCGCGCGTGAGCGAGAGAAGGATAGGAGATAGAAGGGACGAGCCGCTACATACTCCCCCACGAAATCAGCATATGATTTCCTAATACAAAAATAACAAACAAACAACAACTTATAGGTGATATATTATAAGGGCGCATTATATGAAAATCTTAGAGGTAAGTACTATAACTAAGCGATTGGACGAGGACATAGTTTTACCACCGGACGAACTAATGTTCCACTAGACGTACGGATAGTGGCCACTCTGACAGTTCCGTCCTTTCCTGGATGAACAGCTACAACTCTACCAACCCTCCATTGCATTGGCGGCGACCTAGGATCATCTATCATTACCAAATCGTTAATTTTCAAATTTACTTGAGACTTGGTCCATTTTATATACTCGGGATTAATATGTCTAACCATAGGTCGTTCTTCAATCTCACAAAACCGTTTTACAGGTTTTACAACGGCGTTTTCAAGGTATGACATTTCCGTACAGAAGGCAGATGTGATGGTTCGATTACCAGTTGAATTGACCTTTCCAGTAATTACCCACCCAAAGATACTGCGCAAAGCTGTTGGGTACCCTGGACCGAACTTCAGCTTCTGACCATCATATATGTCTGGAAATATATCAGCCCCTAATAAAAGTTCTACGGGGGCGGGAACATCAAATTTTGGATCAGCCAGTACGACATACTTATAACGATTGCGCATCTCGACTGATAATCGTTTTGTGGGCATTGAAGACGTGATCTTAGGAATGATTATGGCGTCCGCCATTAAGACATTATCGTCAGTGGAGATAATGCACGACATAGCTCCGCTAGTTTTTTGTAATATTGTGTGTCCGAGTCCTGCGACAGTAACATCGCATTTGTGTGATTTTAAACCTAGACGTTGCGCACAGGATGAGGTTATAAACCAATTTTGTGCTGCGCTGTCAATGAGGGCACGAACCCATTGATGTCCGCCAGATGCGTCCTTTATGTTTAAAATAGCAGTTCCCAGCAACACCGTGGCCAGGTTCGTTCCCTGATCTGTAGAGGAGTGACATGTCACGTTAACATTTCCTTCAGTATCTTCACGTGCAGTGTCATTCTCGTAACATTCAGGTTCAATGGCATCCTCTAGATCAGGGTCATCATTCGAGGACACCATCACATGATTATTGTTTAAGTGCAACAGTGAGTTATGGCGTTGTCCACAGTGAGAGCATTTTGACTGCAATGGACACTCCCGAGTCGAGTGCGAATCTCGTAAACAATTCTTACATAAATTTAGAAGTTGTGCCTTTATAATGCGCGCGGGCACGTCAAGGGTTAAAAACGATTAACAGGTATAAATTTTGTGTGGTCGCTGGCAAACAGGGCATTTAATAGAGTTGGCACCCACATGTGTCGTACGCATGACGTTGGGCGCATTTGACGATACGAAGGAACCTTTCGAGAAAGGCTTTCTGTGTGTGCCTTGAAACTTAGGTGACGGCAATTTTGAGTGTACAGCGTGTGCAGCAGGGTTCGGTTGAGAGACTTCAATAATCTTTATTTGTTCTTGCACAAATTCTATCAGTTGATCAAAGGTCGGAATTTCAAACTAAGTATGTTTGGTCTCGAAATTCTTCCTTGTTTCCGTATCCAAGTTACGCACCGCGCAGTAGGAGGGAATAAACTCAGAAAGGTTTTCCAGTCGTAGTGCCTTCAGTGCTGACATGGATTCGAAGAAAACTTCAATGAATGAACCAAGATTAGGTAAAACTTGCTTAGTGAGGGACTGGAAGGAGAACATTTTGTCCAGGTAATGAGTCGCCAGAATTCGTTTATTCTGGTATTTGTCCGTGAGCAGCTTGAAGACTATAGGATAGTTTAAGTTTGTGATCGGTAGGCTGTGTGCTAAGCTCAAGGGTGGACCGGACAAACATGACACTAAATAGTGGAAATTTTCAAGCGCACTGATTGAGCTATTAGAGTGCACCAGAGAAACAAAGGTGTCGTAAAAGTGTGGCCATCTGTCAAGACTTAGACCGTCGAATTTGGGAAGATTTAGTCTTGGAAGACGAGGTTGCACCATTCTTTCTTCGTGACCTTGGGCACCTGATTCCTGGAGCCCGCTCTGCGAACTACTAGGTAATATCTGCAGAGCGGTCGCTTGTATTTTATAATACAGTTCGTCAAACGTATCTGACGCCTGATACGAGGGCTCCGCCTCCGGGATTAATCCTAACTCAATTTCATTATATTCATCCTGTATAGTTGTAAACCCTGTCGTACGTACCTCATCTATACGTTGAAAACGGACCTTAAATTCTGCAACAGTATTTGGACCCTTGGAGAAGTTATTTGATAGATCATACAGGATCTGTAACTGTTGAAACGTGCGCTCGCGTCGCTTTAACAGTATTCTTTGTTTTATTTTCAAAGCCTTGTCTGAAAGAGACATCTTTAACTTGTTCAAACCACTTCAAAGTTCAAATTATAATTTAAATAGTTAGTGACCTACCAAATCGGATAAATATAAGTGTAGAAACAAGTGCAATTCGCACACATTCACAAAATTAAAGTAGGTAACTATGCAAGTTCGATTAGGTGCGAATGTAGCGCAGGTTGGAAACTAACCGAGAAACTAACGCTCTGTTCTAAGCGACAATAGGTATTAAATACCTATCTCGCACATACGACAGTCATACAATATAACAATATTCATATTTCTCCTAATTCAATAATGATAATTTTAGTAAGTTCTATTTTAAAACTTTGATAATGATTTAAGTAAGTGTTATTTCAAGCAAGTTTCTAGACATTAATTCAATTTATAATAAAGAAAGAAAGAGATGTATAAGTAGGTATTTTAAGAATTAGTCATCATTATTCTCACTTAATGTAACAACATTCAGGGAGTGGTTCGATACCGCATCCAATATCTATAAATGTGCTATTATGTCTTAACTATATAGCTAGGTACACGGTTCTTTATGTATTACCTACTTGTAATATTTATCTCGATTTAAACATTACATTAGAACATAAATAAATAATAATAACTCGAATCTTATTGCAAAATAAAAGAATAAACAAACCACTGCACTCAATATTAGCAAGTAGGTAAGTAAACGTCTACTGTATTTCAGTCAGTAGTAGGTACAAACGAACGAAGCCTTCGCTTCGCTCCGCTCGCAACCGATGGCGGGCGTGCGCGCGCGTCGCGTCGCTATCGCTACTGGCGGAATGTAGTTAGGTATGATCCCTGTCTTTCAGAAGCTATGGCAATTACTTACTATATTCTCCGATCGGAGATAACAGTGCACGCAGTACCTACAATTTAGAGGTTACTTGTGTGCAAATGTGACTGAAATATTATTGATTTAATATGATTGGATGTTTGATTAATTGGATCATTAATAATTAATTAAGTTAATATCATTATTAATTAATACAAATAAAAAAATTAAGTTTATATACATTGGACACATACACATGCATATCATCCTACAGACAGGTACGTGGCGCGAAACACAACTTGGTGACCTAATATTATTTAGGTATGCGAATCGAACACACAAACCTTAGTAGGAATAAGCATGAAGCAAAATAAAGGTACCTGTATGATTAGAATAATATGATTGTTTCATTACCATTAGTAACTATTAAATTTTGAAATATATAAATATAATAATGTTAGTGCCACGAAACGCAACTTTATGACCCAATTATGTGGGTATGCGAATCGAAAACAGCTGAACAATTTTTAAGGCGGTGGCGGATGAGGCACAACACAGCACAACTATGACCACATGACGGGTATGCGCTGATATGGGCCATGCAACCTACTCACCCATATATAAGGAAATAAAAAATACAATGTATGTATGTAGTTTGGAATATTAATAACAACAATTATACATTAACTGACTGAGCGAGACGCGCTGGTTACCTATTCGTAAATAAGAACCATTTGAGTACAACAATCTCGTGTCAGAGAACATAAGAATTGAAAAAGGTTTATTAATATCTATAATCTATATAGATTATTACTAGTTTGCAAAATATTATTAAGATGTAAAATGAAATAGGTAGTATGTTGTACAACTTATGTCCTAAAATAATACTTTAGGCATGTACTTTTACTAAAATGATTAATTATTCTCGTAAGCAATTCACCTCTGTCCATCTGTCTGGTTCTCGAGTTATGACCAAAACAAAAGTTCACGTGACAGATGGATAGATCTCACCGAAACGTGAAGTTTGAGTACCAACGCGATGGGTCTAGCACCAGTGGTTCTCGAGTTATGACCAAAACAAAAGTTCACGTGACAGATGGATAGATCTCTCCGAGACCTGAAGTTTGAGTACCAACACGATGGGTCCCACCTTTGTCCAAAGATGGCGCTTTTGATTTGTAATTATTCCATGTTTTTTATATTGTGTCCCTTGATGTTGTGCGAGCTTTAAAAAGGCCAAGAGATGGCGTGTTTAACTCTTTTTCGCGGGGATCTTCGCCCCTACGCCACCGACGTGTACGAAATTCAAGGCCGCGTTCACTGTTATTCTCGCCTTAAGATAAAATTCGGGAAGAAGATAGATTGCATTCTGTGGACTACATTTTGTCGAAGAAAAAAAACGGAAGTGGAGAAATAGGTTATGCAATTTTGGAACCCACCCTTTCCTATGTTAGGGATATGATGGAGGAAGGGTGAAGGGGGATGGGTGAAGGGGAAGGGGCGGTAATGGAGCGGTGGGGATGGAGGAGGAGGGGCAGGGTTTGAGAGATAGGGGTGAGGATGGATGGGAGGGATGATAAAGGCGGGGATGGGAGAGGTGTGGGTGGGGAGCGGCCGGAAGCGGGAGGCAGGTAATAAAGGAGAGGGAGGACGGTGGGAGGGGAGGGAAGGGAGGGGAGGCAGGTAGGAAGATGGAGAAGGCAGAAGGGATTTTTGGGTAGGGGAGTTGGTTAAGATGAGTGCGAGATGGGGGAGGGGGAGGTGAGGAGAGGGGCGACGAACGAGGGAGAGGGAGGGAGGGGGAAGCGGCGGGGTAGATATGCTTGAACTAGGGCTGAGTTAGGGAGGGATAGAAGTGGCGGAAAGAGGGAAGGGGAGCGAGGGGGGAGAAGGGAGGGGTGGATTGGAGGAGAGTCGAGAGAGAAAGGGAGGAGCGAGTGGGGCGAGGGAGGTACGAAAGGTGGGAGGGAGAGGAAGAGGGTAGGGAAAAGGGAGGACGGGGAAAAAGAGGGAGGTATCAAGGATGTAGGAAGGAGGTGGAAGGGGAAGATGAAAGGGGGAAAGAGAGGGAGGTAGGAAGGAGGTGGGAGGGCAAGATGAAAGGAACGAGGGGGGACGGAGAGAGTGGGGCATGTGAGAATTAGGGGAAAGGTAGGCAGATAACGAGGTTAAAGAGAAGGGGAAAGAGGGAGAGGGAGGGGAAGCGAGGGAGTTAGGGAGATGGAGGGAGAAAGGGTTCAGGGAGAGAGAGAGAGAGAGAGAGAGAATACAAAAGAAGCGATCGTTCATCATATTTGCGTTTAAATCGTATTTGCTATTAAACCGACTTTACCGCGAGCGAAGCCGCCGGTAAAAGCTAGTAGAACGTAAAAAATATAGTTTTTGATTTTTTTGTATGTTTGTCGGTTTGTCGTTTTGTTGATTTGTTGGTTTGTTGGTTTGTTGGTGTGTTTGTTCGTTTGTGCGCGCATCACGCAAAAACCACTCATTGGATTCAAAATCTAAATACTAAAAAATTTAAGCTTTATTCCGAGTAACATTTAGTGTTTATTTCATCAATATCAACCCACAGAACTAGCCACAGAATTCTTGAACCAGACTCATTTATAAATTATGTACTGTAGATGTTATGATATGTATATTTTATTCATTATTTATTATCCATTATGATTATACTAACCTAAGAATTGGATTATATTATCTGTTGGATCATATTATTAACCTAAACTAAGAATTGGATATTTATCTGTAAAAAAATAGGAGGTTTTGGATTAAATAAATAAATAAATAAATAAAAGATATTAATTTTTATAGCACCACGCCACCACCGCACCGCAGCGCTGCGTCGTCGCTCGCAGCGCCGCGCCGCGCCGCGTCGCGCGAAACTTTTGTTTAGTGTCATGGAAAAGAAACACGGCTGTAGACTGGTGAGGGTGAAAAAATTCGTATGTGCAGTTTTTATCTGTTTTTATTTTTATAATTATTTATATTATTAAATAAAAAAACACATATTTTTTATGATATTTCGACAAATTTGTCATCTTCAGATAAAATTGTTTATATATTTAAGTCAACTAATGAATGACAGATGGCGTTGTTATCTGGTAATTACATTTATTAGTTCTTTTATCCTTTCATTTCATTTTTAGGGTTTCGTATCCGGTACGGGACCCTATTACTAGCCTGCGCCGTCTGTCTGTCTGTCTGTCCGTCCGTCCATCTGTCTGTCCGAGGGCTGTATCTCTTGAACCGTAATAGGTAGCCCGTTGACATTTTCACAGAATATGTGTTATTATGGCCGACATAACAACAAATAATAAAAATAAGAAAAAGTAAAAAATTCACCCATAGAAGAAACCAAAAAAGTGTATGCGCGCGCGCCATCTACCGAATAGAGCGTGAAGCATGTTAACTAATCATGACATTTAACTAATATGAAGCATTTCATAACACACCAACTAGATGGCGTGAGTGGCGCTAGCCATGACATGGCGATACGGAACCCTCGGTAGCTCAGTGGTGCGGTCGGTCGACTGTTGATAATCACCAAGAAGCATAAGAAGAATTAGTATAAATATATACGCATGTAATAAATAGTAAAATAGTATTTAAGTATGTAAGTATTATTAAGAGAAGGCCACCTGAGGCTGTGACTTACTGATTGGTCACTGTCATTGGTTGGGTAGCAGGCTTAGATCTAAGTTTGAGTTGCTTTTCGCACGGTCAGCTATACATGACTCTTTCCCGTATTAGTTATTCAAATAATTTATATGCACACATTTCTGGATATTCTACTTCTCATATAGTTTACTGAGAAGCGTTATTTTGCGGCTTCACTTATGTAGGTCGAATCAAATGTATAACCTGCCCAATTAAAAAACACCAAAACAATTGAATCATACTAATGAACGGACAGACAGAATCACGTTGCGTTTTATAACAGGCTGAGAAAGATCAAGTCCACGCGGACGTAGTCGCGGACACAGCTAGTTATAGAATATTTATTAAGTAGGTATAGAACCAAAACATTGAATGGCGCATTATACAAAGCTGAAACAAAATTTTATAGATTTTGGAGCTTGTTTTTATCTTTTCAGGTAAGTGTTTGCAGTCGGGTTTTTTGTTATTTGTTTTTTTTTTTCACCATTCTCTTTTGGATTTTCTTCCTCTTTCTCTGGCTTTCCTTTGTCTTTTGGCATTTCATCCTCTTCTTGAGAAGAGAACGGAAAGTCAAAAGAGACAAAAGAGAAGGTTTGCCCTTTTGCTCGCCTGTCGGCCTCCTCTTTCATTTGCCTGTCGTTCTCCTCTTTCTCTAGCCTCTTGATATCATTTTTATCTCGCTCATCGGCCAACTCTTTCTCTAGCCTCTCGGCCCTCTCTTTATCTTCCCTCTCGGTCTTCTCTTTCTCTAGCCTCTTGGTCTCATTTTTCTGTCGTTCCTCGTCCTCGTGTTGCTTTCGCCTCTCGGCCTCGTCTCGCTTTTGCTTCTCGAACAGATCTTGCTGTCGCTTATCGTTACGCGCTTTCTGTCGCGCGGCGGCCTCCATTCTCGCTCGTTTGTCCGCATTTTCTTTTGCTAGCTTTACAGCATCTGAAAGAAATATTTTCACATTAAACATCTAAAACCTTTTTTTCTATCACTTCACCTTAATTGTATAAGAATAAGGAGGCTTCCAATAATTATGTGAGCTCAAAGTAGAAGGGGGAAATATGTCAGGCAAAATTTCACCAAATTTCATACCCATCAAGTGCCAGCGACCTTTTACAGGTCGGACAATTTTCCTCGCCTCATGTGCCAGCGACCTGCTAAAGGACGGTTGTGTGTGGTCATAGTAAATGATTTTTTAAAATTCGAAGACCATGCCAATCTCTTCTAACTTATGTGTAATTATTCATGAAAGAACAGACCAGCACATGAAAGAATAGTATAAGACTTCTCTATGCCTGTGTCACTTGAAAATATTTCTTGAAAAACGATCTCGCTCATTCATGCTCTTTGGGTGCGCGGAGTGCCCGCTTGTTTTCGATTAAAATCGATTAAAATTTGTGAAATTGTGTTGTTTCTTGGGCAAAAACAATGGACGGGTAAGTAATCTTCATTTTACAATAGTTTCTAGGAGTTGAGGAACGATATTTGCGAAATATCGTGAGTGAACTCGATTTTTTTTTTCTATTGATGACTTTTGATTGAAACGGTCCAATTCCTAGACGTGTTACTAATGCAATTACTAGTACATTCAACGTACATTTCGAAAATATAGGCTTTTCACATAGGTTTCATATAAAAAAGTCTAGAAATATGGTCTAGAACGCGCGGCAACGGGGCGTGCGCGGGCGCACTGCCTCTGACGAAAAGTGCCTGGCACTTGTGGGGTCGGGCAGGAAGGATCATTTAATAAAAATCTCACGCCAACTTCCTAATTCAGACAATGTGTAGTGGTATTGTGGAATAGGATGGGAGTTTTGGTAGTCACGCACGACCGTCGACGAAGACTCCTCACCCTTGAATTCCGTTGTGTGTGCTGTTGTTTGCTGGTTGGTGTCCTTATGCTGCTGATGCGTAGTCTTCTTTCGCGCTTCCGCTTCTAGGGACGTCCCTGTTGCTGCCCTCTTATCCTTGAGGCGCAGTGTGAGTAAGTCGGCGTGGAAAACACGTTGATTCAAGAAATTATATGTAGAACAGTGGCTCGTTGACCAGTCGCAGAGAGAATTATTTTCAAAATGAAAAGGCCGAAATTATGACAAGTCATTGTCATGAGAAGTTTGTTCCTTTTCAGTCATTGGGTGCGTTGTGCGTGAGTGAGGGAGAAGTGCAAAGGAAATGGATCAAATCAAATCAAATCCAATCATTTATTCGCAATAATGTTTCATATTACAAGTCCAATAGGTATACATGTATACAATATAGTTTATCATTATTTGTTAGCAATTTTTTGGCATCAATCAGCATCCGCAGGGTTCGCGACAACATCCGTCAAGTACTCACCTAGAGAAACGCTTTACCAATTAGAAACTCCTTGAGTCTGAACACAAATATTCCGTCCGAAGCGGCCTCTCGAATTGACATTGTCATTGTCAATCTGTTGTAGATCGTGGGGCCAATCACAAACACCGACTTCTCGCTCTTGGTAAGTCTGTGTTCCACACTGCGTAATTGGTTGCGGGATCGAGTGGGATAGTTGTGACTGACCCCATTGACCTGGAACAGGTCCCACACCTGTTCCAGGTTCAGCCTTACAAATTTTGCTCCCTCCATGATGTACGCTCCGGGCAATGTGATGATTTTGAGTTGTCGGAACAGATCGCGTGCCGGCGTGTCTAATGGCATTCGATCTAAAGTGCGAAAAGCACGCTTTTGCATGCGAAACACTCTGTCTCTGTCGGCGGCTTGTCCCCACAGTTCAATCCAGTTAGTCCCAAGAATTTTACATAATTTACCAGGGGGACGTCAATACCATCACATCGCACTGATAACTTATCACGGGGCACACCACGGAGGCAGAAGTGAACCACGTGCGTCTTATCGAGGTTAAGAACCATGCCGTTCGAACGGAACCATGCCATCAGTCCCCTCACTGTGTAACTGACTATTTGCTGGAGCTCTGCAGGGGCTGGATTACTTACTACCGCACAAGCGTCGTCAGCAAATAGTACAAACTGACTATCCGGTGCAGCAGATGGGAGGTCGTTCACGAGTACCAGTCACAGAATACAGCTGCGACCTGGTTCCCCGCCTCTAGGTGGGTCAGTAGAATTCGCTGGAAGTAGCGCGCAGCGTGATCGGCCTGCTTGGTATGCGTATTAATCGTTGCATAGTAATTTTTCCTGGTCAAAATATGATCTTAGTATGCTGCATATAGCTAGCTCGAGCACTTTGGTAACATAGGTATTATGGAGATTGGACGATAGTTCTTCATCTATTCCTGCCTTCCCTTCCCTTTGTTCACTGGAGTAACCTTTACCATTTTAAGTCAGGCAGGATATCTGCCTACTCGGAAGCAGTTTTTTAAGGACGCACATATCGCCTCAATGACAACTTTCGTCATAAAGTGAAGGAGGGTCAACTTTCGTCCTAGTAATCCCGTATTGGTTTCTTTTTTATTATCTGTATAGTTTCACAGATGTCAGTCACAGTGGGGGGACTGAAACGCAAGGAGCGGTCAGCGCGCGCACTATAACCAACGACATTCTACTTTCTGGACATGCCCTCGTCATACATTTTACCGGTAGAAAGATAATCTCTCGCACAGATGCACACTAAGCTAAAACGTTACACACACACGTAACATAGGCTAGAATAAGGCGTGCAGATGCAAACTCCGTGAACGGAAAAGTGATAGTGCGGTTGGAGATCTTCTGTATTTTTAATAATATTTAAAACAGCGTAAGTGCGCGAGCGCCTCATACATCACGTTACGTTTCCGCTCTGTGAACATCGATAAGAGTAATACGGTTAAATGGCATTTGATACGTATAAGGGAGACAACGGTTGTACATTCCAAATTAGAATCTGTATACTTGAACTTTCTACGTCGCGGCTTGCGCGTGTGCCTTTATATTCATATAAAGACTTGTGCCATGCGTTACAAGATAGGTTTAGAACCTGTCACGGCTACCATCACTAGATTACATGTCTGTCGTACTACCAATACTGCCAACCGACCTGTCAAAACACTTGCGAAATAAACGTCAGTACAAGAAGTCATCTCCGTCTTTTCTTCTAACGTGATCTCCAAATCCTCACGCATCGTCGCTCCAAGACCCAACATGGTGTCAGGTGTGGGGTGAGCGGAACCCCCAGCATCCGTACGACAAGACACGGGTGTTATTTCGCGCCGCCCGCCACCCACCACGCCACGCACTCCGATACCGTCGACCGTGCCGTTAGCGCGCGCACGTCCGCGCCGCTCCTAGTCGACGTCGACTGCATCTCAACCCGCAGGCGCCGCCTGTGTCAAGCCGACACGCGCGAGCCGCCGCCGTCACCGCCCTCGGCGTCGAGCAAACCGCACCGCCGGTCCCGACATCATGGCGACCAACGACGAGACACCAGGGAAGTCGCAGATGCAGCCGTCCGGGAGGCCACAGCCTGTGAGTTCTTCCAATGTAAGTCCTCTCAATTGCAAAAGCAATAATATGCCTCAGACATGGGCGAACTGGATGACGCAGTTCAAAATATACCTGCGTGCTTTTAACCTAGAATCAGAAACGGACGCCCGCAAAGTTGCCATTCTACTTCACTTCATCGGCGCAGACGCACTCCAAATTTTCCAGTCATTCGACATAGACATAGACACCGTTGCATATTCTTCCTTAATACAAAAATTTCAACACTATTTCAACCCCAAAGTTAACATAACAATGGAGAGGCACAAATTATTTAACCGCCGACAACAACCAGACGAGGATATTGATTCATACATTACAGACCTGAAAAATATTAGCCTGCTATGTAATTTCGATAAACTGCGAGAAGATATTGTAAAAGACATATTTAGCTGGAATCTCAGCAACAGGAATAAATATATAAAAGAAAAAATTTTAATTGAGTCACCGTCATCATTAGAGAGAGCGATCGAAATCGCAAAGTCGTGCGAGTCATCAAAGCACCAGGCCAGTCAGCTATGTCAGCAAGAGTCAACCACAACGGTAAATAATATGTCAACAGAAAGGAGATGGGGGCAACAGCCTGCAGCGGGTCGTGACCGACGTCGCGCCTCAAGTCCGTCGAGGCCATACGCTGCCACCTCCGGATACAGCCCGTCGCGAGCGTCTGCCGCCTCCAGATACAGCCCGTCGCGAGCGTCTGCCACCTCCAGATACAGCCCTTCGCGAGCGTCTGCCGCCACATCCACTCCGTGCGGGAGGTGCGGCCAAATCCATCGTGTCCGGTGTCCTGCTTTAGGTGTGAAATGCAAAAACTGCGGTCAGTATAACCATTTTGCCAAAGTGTGCAGGAATATAAAAAATGTTAACATTGATACTGAAGACAGCGAACAATTTATAGGCACAATTAAGTGCAAAAATATCAACAAAGTGGCTACACATACTTCACTCTGGACCGTAGAACTAAAAATTAATAATGAAGTCATAAAGTGTCTCATAGACACCGGTGCAGAGACAAATGTAATGTCGCACAACACTTTCAAAAAATTAAAGTTGTCGGAAAATTTGTTGTCGCAGAGTCAATTTGTCATATCAACATTTAGTGGTCAAAACTTAGCTACAGTGGGTCAATGTACTGTATATTGTCGCTACAACAATAGTGCACATGCTGTAACGTTTCATGTCACAGAAATGAACTGTCAAACCGTGTTAGGTCTCACAACATGTGTTCAATTAAATCTGATCAAAAAAGTTCATAAAGTGAGTTTCTCAGAACCGCACACTGAAATAAATTTCTTGGAACAGTACCATGATGTTTTTAATGGTCTAGGATGTCTAAAGGATTACAAATTACACTTGAAAGTTAAACCTGACGTTATACCTACTATAGATGCATGTCGTAAAATACCGTTCAAAATTCAAAAAGAATTTCAAAGTCATTTAGAGAGTCTAGAGAAATCTCAAGTCATTACCAAGGTCGAAGAGCCAACAGAATGGGTCAATTTTATCGTGATTGTGTCAAAAAAGAATGGACAACTTAGAATTTGTCTGGACCCTAGAAATCTTAATAAAGCTATTCTCAGGTCACACTATCCTTTCCCAAGTATCGACGAAATAAAATCAGAATTGTCAGGATCCCAGTATTTCTCAGTGCTCGATGCAAATTCAGGGTTTTGGATGCTCAAACTAGACGAGCAGTTAGTGCTTCAAAATTGTGCACATTCATCGCACCATATGGTCGGTATAGATTTTTAAGATTGTCATTCGGAGTAAATGCTGCGCCAGAAATTTTTCACAAAGAGATGGTTAAAAGGTTTCAAGACATTGAAGGTGTCAAAATTATGATGGATGACTTCCTGATTTGTGGTCGTACGAAACAGCATGATTCTCGGTTGAAAAAAGTATTGCAAAGAGCGCGAGATATTGGAATAAAATTCAACAAAGAAAAGTCAAAAATATGTCTTGAACAAGTCAAATACTTAGGATTTATTTTCAATAGTTCAGGTGTCTCAGTCGACCAGTCAAAAGTAGAAGCAATATGTAAAATGTCAAGTCCAAGTAATATTACAGAAATACAATGTTTTCTTGGCATGGTAAATTTTCTAGGTTCATTTATACCGAACATGTCTAATGAAAACTTTTAGTGAAAGATTCATTATTTCAGTGAAATGACCGCCATGATGAAGAGTTCAATAAACTTAAGTCATTAATCAGTACAGCACCAGTCTTGACTTACTTCGATCCAAACAAACAATTGACTTTGTCTGTCGATTCATCGAAGGATGCAATGGGAGCCGTTATTTTGCATGAAAAAAATCCCATAGCATACGCATCTGCCTCACTAAACAGTGCGCAACAAAATTATGCACAAATAGAAAAGGAACTATTGGCCATTTTATTTGGTTGCACAAAATTTCATCAGTATGTGTACGGTCATGAAGTCACAGTAGAGACGGATCACAAGCCAATAGTCAGTATTTTCAATAAATCTCTGTTTAAAGTTCCTCCTCGCCTACAAAGAATTATGATGCGGTTACAGCCGTATGATCTAAAGGTTACATACAAACCAGGTAAATATCTGTATGTAGCAGACACACTTTCACGGTCCGCTCTGCCAGAACATGACTTGACAGATCTTGATCAGGATATTCAACTACATGTCAACTTGTTAGTCTCAAATTTGTCAATTATTCCAGCCAAGTTAGAAGAAATTCAAAAGTGCACATCAAAAGATGAAGCTTTACAAGAGATTATGTCATACTGTAAGAAGGGGTGGCCAGAATGTAAACGCATGGTACATGATGCAGTTAAGCCATACTTTACTGTTAAAGATGACATTCATGTAGCTCAGAACCTAGTATTCATGTCAAATAGTGTCGTTATTCCACAAGCTCTCCGTAGAGATATGTTAAAAGTTTTGCATGAAGGTCATCAAGGTATTAACAGCTGTAAACGGCTCGCTAAAGGTATAATTTATTGGCCAAACATGTCAAATTATATTGAAAATTATGTGGGTAAATGTGAGATTTGTCTGACTTACCGCAGAAATAATTCTAAAGAAGACCTTCAACCGCATGAGTATAAATTTCTACCATGGAATAAAGTAGCTATAGATCTGTTCGAATGTAACAAGAAAACATATTTATTGGTAGTAGATTACTTTTCAAAATTCATAGAACTTTGCCATCTTAAGAACGGCTATAGTGCTAACATTGTAATTACCCACCTAAAGTCCATATTCGCACGTCACGGTATACCAGCAATATTAGTTTCAGACAATGGTCCACCAATGAATTCTATAGCATTTCAAGAATTTGCTAAAGAATGGAATATACAGCTAGTCACGTCCAGTCCGTACTTAAGTCGCTCTAATGGACTAATAGAACGTAGTGTAGGAATTATAGAAAACATGCTTATAAAATGTCAAGCAGATAACTCTGATCCTTACCTAGCGTTACTGCAATATCGTAACACACCTAAAAGTAACTTTTGTTCACCAGCTCAGCTCAGCATGTCTCGTAGCTTAAGGTCAAAAATGCCTATCATGGAAAAATTGTTAAAACCAAAAGTGTGTAATTATAAGAGCTTGGAGGAGAATTATACAAATAAGTTGGAAAAAATAAAACATTATTACAATGAACATACAAAAAATTTAAAACCACTGGACGTCGGTAAAAAGGTTTTGTTTAAAAAGCAACCACAAGCCAAAGAATGGCAACCAGGTATTGTAAGTCAGGTGGGCCCTCAGCCTCGCTCATACTTAATTAAAAATAATGATGGTACATATAGAAGAAATAGACAACACGTTATTAAGCACCCCGTTCAGGAACAACCAAAAGAACTTGTCAGAGCGTCTCCGCAAAGTTGTGATGTTGATAGCCAGGCGGAACAGATTAATGTACCTAGCTACCGAAAGTCACCTTCAATCTCAGAAACACCAAGAGGGTTCTCTCGATATGGCAGAGAGGTGAAAATGCCAAAGCGATTGAATCTTTAACTAACAACCTTATATTTGTAACGTAAACATAATATGTACATCAAGAAGTGTTAAGTATTAACTTAAGTAAGAATTGTATAGTAATAGGATTGGAAAAAAAAAAAATTTAAAGGGGGATGACACGTCTACCATCACTAGATTACATGTCTGTCGTACTACCAACACTGCCAACCGACCTGTCAAAAACACTTGCGAAATAAACGTCAGTACAAGAAGTCATCTCCGTCTTTTCTTCTAACGTGATCTCCAAATCCTCACGCATCGTCGCTCCAAGACCCAACAGAACCCTGCATGTCGCCACTGCATGTTCTCAGTGACTGACACTCGTATGCTCTCGTCTCGAACCGAGTAACGTATAGCTATCCTTTTCGCTCTCATATTTTGTGTATGCGAATGCACGATATTCTATCTCTCTCTTTTATGGACGGACGGATACAAAAACGTGACCTGCCTGAGCGGCGCAGTGCGGCGGACTGACTGCTCGCGAAAGAGGGTGCGCTGGATGCTCACAAATAGCCCGCCTCAAGTCGGTGCGTTGTACGCCACTTCCCGATACTTTTTAATTCGTTGACTGTAACGCGATAGATACTGCAGCGCTGTGTGTGTTGGTGTGTATCGTGTAGTTGTCGGCTGTGTGAATGTAGAAGTGATTTAGCTCACTCGCTAGCCGCTCGGGCGCACCGTCTCCGCGACGCCCCACCACAACGACCGGTCGGTAGAGAGGGACACCACCGTGGTTCGGATTCCACGTTATACTGAAGGTCCCTTCCCTTCTTACCTTACTAGGTGGTAGGGTTTATCCCGGCCGGGTTGATACCACCGCACTGAGCGAAACGTCGATCGAAACGGCTATGTAAATAGTTCATGTTTTCCGTCCAGTTCAGTGTAGCCGGCGCGAAATGAAGGGAAGCACTGACATGGCATCTAGTTCACCCGGTGTTATGGGCTGACATCACGGATGTTGTAGGTGATGTAGCCAACCGTGTCAATTTCCATAAAAAAAAAGTGCTGTTTGGCTGAGCTATAATTTGAACAAATTAACTTTGACACACTATATTTAATGTTTCGTAGTTTGATCTCTCATCATTATGTAACTATCCAACCTAACCACCCACAAAGGAGGCGTTCTCTTTCATAAAAAAAATCTGTCAAGTGCAAGTCCGCTCAGGTGGCATGGTCTTCGAATTTTAATTATCAGATATTTGTTTTTTTGTTTATGTTATGAAAGGTCTCCATGTTTGCCCACTAACAGCTGTTACCATAGTAACGTCACTTTATTTTTAAAAGTGATCTGTCAAACATAATATGTCATATTTGAAAATCAAATACGCCAATGTGAAAACTGTCTTTTCAAATTTCGAAAAAGTAAATATTCAAGAATATGTATCCGCTATTATCTGCCTATCTTTTGTCTTTCAACATGCAATGTATAAAAGCCGTTGGCGCCATCTGCTATTCAATAGTGTGACTAATCTATTTTTATTTTGGACGTTAGTTGTATAGGAGCTCCCGTTAATTATTAACTTTTTCTTATTTTTCTTACATCCCCTATAGTAACACATATTCTGTGAAAGTTTCAACTGGCTAGCTATTACGGTTCAAGAGATACAGCCCTCGGACGGACGGAGAGACAGACGGCGGAGGCTTAGTAATAGGCTTCCGTACGGGATACGGACACCTAAAAATCTGTTAAGTGCGAGTTTTACTCGCGCACGTAGGTTTCCGTATCTATCGGTTTTTCCCAGTGGTCAGATTGATGGTCAGACTAGTCTAGCCAACGGAATTTTTTTTTCCCATTGGTTAGATTAATTTGACAGCTGGATAAAAAACAAAAATACATAGAAAAAAGTACAATCAAAGTAAAAACTGTAACTCTGACTGAGTGCACTTATCCCTACTATAAAATTAAAATAAAAAAAATACATTTTCGCCTTGTATTGTAATTTGCATAATTTTTCAATCTTCTGATCTTTTTCTAGTTGTATTCTCCTACGTTTTTTTCCTTTCGCAAAAATGTAATTTTTCATCAATTTAACATCTTGAGTCCGTGCTTCCTTTTTTAGTAACTGAAAACTGGTGGCCGCAAGTGGCTCCCCGATTTTAGTAGAGGAGACCCTCGAGCCCTAGAACCGTTCCGCGGTCAGGGAGAGGTGGAATTGACGATTTAGAAAATTAATTTGACCAAAAGTACCAGGAACTAAGAAATTAGTAGGAGATGTCTCTAAATTTTTATTCGATATTCGGACACCTCAAATGTATGCGCATCTTTCCCTCCGCCTGGTACACTTATCCCTACCAAGAATAAAAATTTAGAGACACCTCCTACTAACTTCTTAGTTCCTGGTGCTTTTGGTCGAATAAATTTTCTAAAAATCGTCAATTCCACCTCTCCCTGACCGCGCAACAGCTCTTGGGCTTGAGGGTCTCCTCTACTAAAATCGGGGAGCCATGTGCGGCCACCAGTTTTCAGTTACTAAAAAAGGAAGCACGGACTCAATATGTTAAATTGATGAAAAATGACATTTTTGCGAAAGGAAATTAATCTGACCAATGGGAAAAAAAATCCCGTTGGCTAGAGAGTCTGACCATCAATCTGACCACTGGGAAAAACCGAAAAAAAACGTAGGTGAATACAACTAGAAAAAGATCAGAAGATTGAAAAAATTATACAAATTACATTACAAGGCGAAAGTGTATTTTGTTTTATTTTAAATTTTATAGTAGGGATAAGTGCACTCAGTCAGAGTTTCCACTTTCCACCTATCCCTACTGGTAGGGATAAGTGGAATTTTTTTCCACTTATCCCTACCAGGGGGGATAGCTTGGTAGGGATAAGTGTACCAGGCGGAAGCAACTTGCAAAGAGTTTCCAACCAGTGTCAACAAACTCCATAATTACTTCTTAAAATGTCAAATCATCATCATCATCATCATCATCATCATCAGCCTGTATCGGTCCACTGCTGGATATAGGCCTCTCCCAAGGCACGCCACCACAAGCGGTCTTGTCAAATGTCAAAATGTCAAATAACCACGGTAATTTAAAAACCCATATAAGTATAGGTATGTATTTCAAGTTATTATAGTTCTGTAATTTAAGTTTAATAAATACATAAAAACGTTTTTTTTCGATGAAATTCACTATCTGTTTTCTTCTATAATCCTTTAAAACGTCCCACTGCTAGGCACGGACTCTGCCCACTGACATAGGAGGTATTGTTTTTATTGTTGTTGTTTTATTGTTTATTGAGTATTCATATGGCAGTCATATTGCACTCGAACTTGTCACAATTTTTTATATCCGGTTCGATTACTCGTACACTTCCATGGTGACCAGTGGAAATCAGAAGCAGTTTACACAAAAATACCTTTCATAGACCAGTGTGCACTAGTTACCTAACTTTATTTTTCTTCACCGGAGCGATCGTACCTATTCGTTATGAAATGCACGTATATCAATCCTTATCAAGGAAATAAATACATTAGTTAGTGCCCGGGATTTGAACCCGCAACTTCTGCATTGAGAAGCGTTACCACTATACTACGGGCGCAATTAACCATAATACTTACTCGTAAAATAATAAATCGAAAAATATATTTTTGGTAGACTAAGTGACAACCCTACGTATTCCAATGCACGTGTTGGTTGACTGACCGGCCGGCCGCGCCGGGCCGGGCCGCTAGTCGCTAGCTAGCGCTAGCTAGCCCCTTTCCCGCTCGCTTCCCGCCCCGCGCGGCTCTGCGCTCCGCCACCCGCTACCTTACCTCATACCTCAGCTATTGGCCGTCATTTCTCTGTATTCTTTCTTCGTAGTGCTCAATCTATACATAAAATCTCTTTGTATCTATCCGCTATTATCCGCCTATGTACAAAAATCGTAACCAAGTAAATAACAACGGTAACCAACCAAGGAAGTAACCGGTACCCTGGAAACAATCAGAACCGTGGTAACAATTATGTCCACGGCCATTGATTTTATAACCCTGTCGGGACAGATAGACCACTCCATATAAAAAATTTGGTAACGTTGTAAATCGTAAAACCAACAGGGGGCGTTAATAATTTTTCTTGATGTTGTCGTAAAACAAACAGGTGGCGTTAATGTTTGTTAATACTTCTACACTAAGGGCGCTATCTAGTTGAAATACAACATGTATGTAGGTACCTTTAATTGTCACTAGGCTGTAGAATTACTGCTACTAGACAAAAGATGGCGCTTTCATTTATATTTATAAAGAACATTATTTATGTGAATTCCTAAATTTTTATTAGGTAAAAATATTTGAATAATAAAAATATGACAATTTACAATTAAACTAAAACTTCTTATCAAATTAAATAAAATAAAAAAATGTTTTGAAAATAATTTGGTATACGGAACAAAATATTATTATGATTGTAATTTCCTGTTTGTGCGCTTTTAATAGATAGACCCACAGAGCACGGAATACCCCCGCGCGCGCGCGTGCGGTATTCCGTGCTCTGTGGATAGATCGTATTTATTTAGTTGAACAGTTAAACAAATACTCGTCACTCTTCATTCTAATAATTTCAGCATTGTATGTAAAAAAAAAATATGAAAACTGCCTTAAAAAATTTATGAAATTAAAAAAAATCGAACCCTAGAGTTGAAGGCGGCGGCGCTAAAGAAGGCTACACAAATCACAAAGGATATCATCCACGCATGTTTTCTTTCATGTATCATTTTTGCTTGCTTTAGCACCGCCTTCAACTCTAGGGTTCGATTTTTTTTTATTTCATACATTTTTGAAGGCCTTTTTTATATATTTTTTTAAATAGTTTTTTATTTCACGGTTTTTTTTTTTATTTTTTTGCTATTAATGTACTCGGCGGAATCGCTCGACCTTCGGCCTCGCGATTCCGCCTCGCTTTCCAATCTGATCTCGACCAAATTAAAATGGAACCACCTCATGGTTATCCCCTTTCAAACAAAAAAAAGAATTTTCAAAATCGGCCCACAATAATTGAAGGAGTAATCGCGTAACAAACATCCAAAAAAAGAAAACATACCGTCGAATTGAGAATCTCCTAGGTCTAAAGTAAATTGCTCGTGAAGACAAATGCAACGAGCCCAAACACGATGGGTTTATCATGTGTAGTTTAGGAGTTCCTATGGCCACCTTCCGTCTCCATCATCAGACCAGCTCGATGGTACTCGTACTCGTATTATAATATATTAAGCGCATCTGGCCGAAAAGATTTCAAATTTAGAATATTCATGAAACAAGGGTCCGAATATGAATGACAATTTCGATTCATGTATTTCAATACAATGACAGAGAAAATTTCAAAATATTAGGTACCTATTTTATACTTTTTAGTTCTAGTTTATTTTTTTTTTAAGTCGGTTTTATATTTTTTAAAACAGTTTTTATTTCATTCTTTTTAGTAATATTACATAAAAAAACAATAATCTAAATCGAATAATCGAAATCGGTTGAAGTGGTACAGAATTATTCGCCATGTGTCAAACTGCAAATTGCTGAAAAAGTCCACATCACAAAAGTTTTGCTGAAGGTAACCACACACCAATAGTATTTTGTTGATTTTTCATAAACCGCTGAATCAATTTCGATAAAATTTAAATGGGAGCACCTCTGAAGTATGATCTACCAAACAAAAAAAGAATTTTCAAAATCAGCCCACAATGAACACGTTGAACGCCATACGACCCACCGGTGGGCCTAGCGTACTTTTCCGTTCGGGCCAAGCCAAACTCATTATATCCGTAATTTTCATCAACTTGAGATTTCCATCACAAAGTTTATAAAATGTGGTAATTTGTAAGGAAAATAAAAATTTGCGACTTTTACCGTTAAATTTTCGAGATATAGCAAAAGGCTCACGGGTGGATCGTGTGGCCTCCTATGAAGGATTTGTAATTTTCTGTTGGCTGGGGCCGCGGGGTCACGCCGCGGCCCACCCCTTGCGCGCGCGCCGCGGACGCAGCGATCAATCCCGGTCCGGCTGCGTCGACAATTGAGGATGTTTTACGCTTTTCTCGCCAAAAATGGATTATTTTGAAGATTTCGAGTTAACACAAGAAGCGCTAACGCAGTTAGAAAACATCGAGATAGATCTTCTGGACCGTAGTTTCGGAATAGATTCTATGAAGACGTAGTTCAACCAACGAAAAGAAGATGCTTCGAATTCTTTTGTCGGAGAGTGAGGATAGCGACGATGAAATGCGTATAGAAAGACGGAAGAGAATGAAACACACTCTGGAAAGGAAAGAGGGATTGGCCAGAAAAGTGAGAAGAACATGTCACCAATGTTATGCAAAGAACGTACCAATATGGGTAGCAAACAGTCTAAAACCAAGTCGAAAAAAGTATCCACTTATTGCCAAAGCAGCCCAACTAAACCATTCCTTTGTTTGCCTTGTTTTAACAAGACTCACGGATAATTCTTTATTGTTTATGGTTGAGAGCCAAAGGGTTAAGATGATTGATTATTTTAAATAATGAAGTGTCACAATGTTGTGATTGTTCAATTTCATAAATATTTCCTTTTGTTCAATTTCATAAATTATTTTCGTAATAAATAATGTCTTCTTATTTGGTAATGAAGAAAATTTTATGTTCATTTTAATTTTGACGAATATTTTCTTATAATTTTCTGGTTTTATTAATTCTATTAATAAAAATATTATTTTCTACCTTATCGTTAAGAGCAGCCCTAGATTTGAAAACCACGCCGTCCGCTTCGACTACAAGGCCACGCGGCTCACTTCCATATTGGCTTTGTAGCTGCGCTCTGTGGCTTGTAGGAAGCGTTTACGTAGGACCTCTCACGCGGCTCACCGGTGACCCCCATGACCTGAATGGTTCAGTAAGGAAAGGCTCACCGGTGAGCGGTGAGCCCCGTGGCCCAAACGGAAATACTGGATTTTTCATGTGGCGTTGAACGTGTAAGATTGTAATTTCCTGTTTGCGGTTTTACTCCGGTCCAAAGAGTTTACAAACTCTTTGGTTGTACCTAGCTCCGCTTATTTGTTGTTATATCCGCCATAGTAACACATATTCTGTGAAAATTTCAACGGGCTACCTATTACGGTTCAAGAGATACAGCCCTCGGACAGACAGACGGACGGACGGACAGACAGACTGCGGAGGCTTAGTAATAGGCTTCCGTACAGGGATACGGAAACCTAAAAATAAGGGGTGAAATAGGGGTGAAAGTTTTTGTATGGCGAATCCATGATTTCTCAAGATAAGGATATGAAAATTTAATATCTAGGCCATGTATCTAGGCTTTTGGCACAGATTACTCAATAGTTACTGCTTTTGGTAAGAAATAATGAATAATGGTCAGGAAGAGGAAGGGGGAGAGAAAAGAAGGGGGAGTGGGTGGGAGGTACGTTTGTCAGCCTCGGTAGCTCAGTGGTGCAAGCAACCCTGGGCGCGGTCAACACTTGGATGGGTGACCGCTCGACCATTGGAGGCTGACCGTGGTTCGGATTCCACGTAAAACTGTAGCACCCTTCCCTTCTTACCTTACTAGGGTTGGTACCACTGCACTGAATAAAACGTATGTCGAAACGGCTATGTAAATAGTTATTTTTTCGTTTTTTTCCGTCCAGTTCAGTATAGCCGGCACGACATGTCCGACATCACGGATGTTGTAGGTGATGTATCCAACCAAGTCAGTTTCCATAAAAAAAAGAAGAAGAGGAGGAGAAGTATGGAGGGAGGAAGGGTTAGTGAATGAGGGTAGGTGTGGGGAAGGGAGGTAGTAGAGGGAACGAGGAGGAATGGAGATCGAGCGAGTGAGAGGTTGGAAGGGGGAAGGGGCGGGGTAAGAGGGGGTTGCGGACAGGATTAGGGGTAGTAGGGGAGGAATGGAATGCGAGGGTAATGGAAAGGAGGGGCGGCATGAGGGGAGGAAGGGAAGTAGGGAGAGAGGGAGGGAATGGGCGAAAGGGAAGGTGGCAAAGAGGAGGTCCGTGAAAGGTGAGGGGAAGGAGGGGAGGAAGGCGGGATCGAGGAGAGAAGACAGGGAGAGAGGTGAGTGAGAGATGGGCGAGGAAGGAAGGGAGAAAAAGATAGAGAATATAAGAGAAGCGATGGTTTATTATCAATTTTGCATTTAAATCAGATTTACTATTTTTTTTATTTATTTTTTTATTTTATTCGTCGTCGTCGGTAAAATCTAATATTTTATATAAATATAATACATAAAATATCATTGACTTATATATTCTGTAAAGTATAACACAAATACATTAAACCCACCCTCTTTTAATCTCTTTGGTATAACACCACCAGCAGCATCGTAGATGGAAAAAATAGCCCTGGACTCAACTTTTTTTAATTCGGTGCCTGGACTCCGTACTTCATACTTCAACTATTACTAAAACGAGACACGCGCGATTATGGTAGTGTGCGTATCGCGTGAATACAGAACCGACCGTCTCAAGAGATCGCAGCGATATTGTGTCATCCTTTTTTCACGCGCAGTAACCCGTATCGCTTGCCTGCACGCTCCACGCAAACATTTGCGTGTTCCAAAACAAGCGAACGTCGCGCGTCGATCGATAAATTGCCGCAACGGCTAAAAACTATGGAGGTGGCTTTTTTTGACGTGATGATGTCACGTCTTATAAATTGATGAACACCGGCTGCACGCACGAAGAAGTGTAACGTTCCATCTAAACCTGTGTGCGCAAGCGAGAGCGCTAGGTATCCCACTTCAAAGCCACACACACAATGTAAATTAAGTTCATCTCAAGATTAATTTTGTGATACATGAATATATTACAAACAAACTTAATTTTGCGGTCAACCTAAATAATAATTTCTCACTAACTATTTAAACGAGACCAGTTTTTCATATTTTCGTATTCCTCCCTTTAAAGTTAACTTTTTTGAACCACTTTGTCATAAAATCAAGTAAATATTACATTCAAAATCTGTAAGAAGCGAACAAACAACAACGAAGAAAGAATCAAGTTTTCTTGTGCACGTTTTTTTTTTTTTTATGGACGTAAAGTTCTTTTGCACAAATCGCAGATCAGGTCTTGCTTGGAGTACTGCTTGCACCTGTGGGATGGCTCTGCCAAATATCAGCTTTTAAAAGGGAAATGGTTTGAAAACAGCAATTTGTTAAAAAGGATTGCATCCCTACACGCAGGCTCTCCTGCCTATATATTTCCCCCCAAGTACAGTCTCGGGCCCTTAAAGAGGGGCTTGAAAAGGCACCTGTCGGGCCGGCATGGCATTCGCAACCCCCACATACGACCGAATGTCCATCGGCGTCGTTAGACACCTTATGGGTGGCACGGGGTCACATGTCGCGCTTTCAATAAAAAAAAGCGAGTGGGCTGTGTCGGAGACACGGCCGCAGATTCGTGAATTTGATGAAGATCTCATCGATACCTATCCTTGCTTGTCCCACCACACGAGTAGTTTGGGAGCAGTAGTTTTCGAAAAAATAAATCCTATCGAGGCCTATCATTTCCTCCAGCGGATGAGTAGTCGTGGATCAGTAGTTTCCGAGATAAGCCCTCTTTCAAACACTTTTTCCTTTTTTATTCTGAAACGGCTGAACCGATTTTGAAAAAAAAACAACTATTTCAAAAAGAACAATTTTTTTCTACGAAAAGAAACAAATTGCAAGTCGATCTGACCAGTAGTTCAGGAGTTATAAGCATTTATTGATTTTCGAAGCCTTTTTTCAAAGTGCCATATAGAGAAGGGCTTGATATGCGACTCTCGGGTATGTCGTCTTAGCAAGTCGGAAGAACTACCTTTAAGACGATATGCCTCACTTTCCTGTAACTGTTATATTAAACGGTTTTTTATTAAACGGTTTTATTTAGCTTGACTCCGTATATTTGTTTGTTTGTTACTATCTTTGTTTCAAATCTTGCGACAAATTTTTCAACTACTTCTACTGAACCGATTTTTATGAAACTTTGCACACACATTGAGCTCTCGTGACAATACAATATTATGATAATTTCAACTTGGTAACGAGGGTCTGATGATGGAGTCAGGAGGTGTACAGTGGAACTCTTCAACCGTTACTAGTAACCCCCTCGAGTATGGGCTCATTTGGTTGGTTTGGACGAGTGTCCCATACTTCTACCAATACACTTGGTGACGAGAGTCTGCTGATGGAGTCAGGAGGTGGACGGGGAACTCTTCAACCGTTACTAGTAACCCCCTCGAGTTTGGGCTCATATGGTTGGTTTGGACGAGTGTCCCATACTACTACCAATACACTTGGTGACGAGGGTCTGATGATGGAGTCAGGAGGTGTACAGTGGAACTCTTCAACCGTTACTAGTAACCCCCTCGAGTTTGGGCTCATTTGATTGGTTTGGACGAGTGTCCCATAGTTCTAACAATATACTTGGTGACGAGGGTCTGATGATGGAGTCAGGAGGTGGACAGTGGAACTCTTCAACCGTTACTAGATCCCCCTCGAGTTTGGGCTCATTTGGTTGGTTTGGACGAGTGTCCCATACTTCTAACCAATACACTTGGTGACGAGGGTCTGATGATGGAGGCAGGAGGTGTACAGTGGAAGTCTTCAACCGTTACTAGTAACCCCCTCGAGTTTGGGCTCATTTGATTGGTTTGGACGAGTGTCCCATAGTTCTACCAATACACTTGGTGACGAGGGTCTGATGATGGAGTCAGGAGGTGGACGGAGAACTCTTCAACCGTTACTAGTAACCCCCTCGAGTTTGGGCTCATATGGTTGGTTTGGACGAGTGTCCCATACTACTACCAATACACTTGGTGACGAGGGTCTGATGATGGAGTCAGGAGGTGTACAGTGGAACTCTTCAACCGTTACTAGTAACCCCCTCGCGTTTGGGCTCATTTGATTGGTTTGGACGCGTGTCCCATAGTTCTACCAATATACTTGGTGACGAGGGTCTGATGATGGAGTCAGGAGGTGGACAGTGGAACTCTTCAACCGTTACTAGTAACCCCCTCGAGTTTGGGCTCATTTGGTTGGTTTGGACGAGTGTCCCATACTTCTAACCAATACACTTGGTGACGAGGGTCTGATGATGGAGGCAGGAGGTGTACAGTGGAACTCTTCAACCGTTACTATTAACCCCCTCGAGTTTGGGCTCATATGGTTGGTTTGGACGAGTGTCCCATACTTCTACCAATACACTTGATGACGAGGGTCTGATGATGGAGTCAGGAGGTGTACAGTGGAACTCTTCAACCGTTACTAGTAACCCCCTCATGTTTGGGCTCATTTGGTTGGTTTGGACGAGTGTCCCATACTTCTACCAATACACTTGGTGACGAGGGTCTGATGATGGAGTCAGGAGGTGTACAGTGGAACTTTTCAACGGTTACTAGTAACCCCCTCGAGTTTGGGCTCATATGGTTGGTTTGGACAAGTGTCCCTTACTTCTACCAATACACTTGGTGACGAGGGTCTGATGATGGAGTCAGGAGGTGTACAGTGGAACTCTTCAACCGTTACTAGTAACCCCCTCATGTTTGGGCTCATTTGGTTGGTTTGGACGAGTGTCCCATACTTCTACCAATACACTTGGTGACGAGGGTCTGATGATGGAGTCAGGAGGTGTACAGTGGAACTCTTCAACGGTTACTAGTAACCCCCTCGAGTTTGGGCTCATATGGTTGGTTTGGACGAGTGTCCCTTACTTCTACCAATACACTTGGTGACGAGGGTCTGATGATGGAGTCAGGAGGTGTACAGTGGAACTCTTCAACCGTTACTAGTAACTCCCTCGAGTTTGGGCTCATATGGTTGGTTTGGACGAGTGTCCCATACTACTACCAATACACCTGGTGATGAGGGTCTGATGATGGAGTCAGGAGGTGTACAGTGGAACTCTTCAACCGTTACTAGTAACCCCCTCGAGTATGGGCTCATTTGGTTGGTTTGGACGAGTGTCCCATACTTCTACCAATACACTTGGTGACGAGAGTCTGCTGATGGAGTCAGGAGGTGGACGGGGAACTCTTCAACCGTTACTAGTAACCCCCTCGAGTTTGGGCTCATATGGTTGGTTTGGACGAGTGTCCCATACTACTACCAATACACTTGGTGACGAGGGTCTGATGATGGAGTCAGGAGGTGTACAGTGGAACTCTTCAACCGTTACTAGTAACCCCCTCGAGTTTGGGCTCATTTGATTGGTTTGGACGAGTGTCCCATAGTTCTACCAATATACTTGGTGACGAGGGTCTGATGATGGAGTCAGGAGGTGGACAGTGAAACTCTTCAACCGTTACTAGTAACCCCCTCGAGTTTGGGCTCATTTGGTTGGTTTGGACGAGTGTCCCATACTTCTAACCAATACACTTGGTGACGAGGGTCTGATGATGGAGGCAGGAGGTGTACAGTGGAACTCTTCAACCGTTACTATTAACCCCCTCGAGTTTGGGCTCATATGGTTGGTTTGGACGAGTGTCCCATACTTCTACCAATACACTTGATGACGAGGGTCTGATGATGGAGTCAGGAGGTGTACAGTGGAACTCTTCAACCGTTACTAGTAACCCCCTCATGTTTGGGCTCATTTGGTTGGTTTGGACGAGTGTCCCATACTTCTACCAATACACTTGGTGACGAGGGTCTGATGATGGAGTCAGGAGGTGTACAGTGGAACTCTTCAACGGTTACTAGTAACCCCCTCGAGTTTGGGCTCATATGGTTGGTTTGGACGAGTGTCCCTTACTTCTACCAATACACTTGGTGACGAGGGTCTGATGATGGAGTCAGGAGGTGTACAGTGGAACTCTTCAACCGTTACTAGTAACCCCCTCGAGTTTGGGCACATATGGTTGGTTTGGACGAGTGTCCCATACTTTTACCAATACACTTGGTGACGAGGGTCTGATGATGGAGTCAGGAGGTGTACAGTGGAACTCTTTAACCGTTACTAGTAATCCCCTCGAGTTTGGGCTCATTTGGTTGGTTTGGACGAGTGTCCCATACTTCTACCAATACACTTAGTGACAAGGGTCTGAGTCAGGAGGTGTACAGTTGAACTCTTCAACCTTTACTAGTAACCCCCTTTAGTTTGGGCTCATTCATTTGGTTTGTTTGAACGAGTGTCCTATCCCATACTTCTACCAATACACTTGGTGACGAGGGTCTGATGATGGAGTCAGGAGGTGTACAGTGGAACTCTTCAACCGTTACTAGTAACCCCCTCGAGTTAGGGGCTCATATGGTTGGTTTGGACGAGTGTCCCATACTTCTACCAATACACTTGGTGACGAGGGTCTGATGATGGAGTCAGGAGGTGTACAGTGGAACTCTTCAACCGTTACTAGTAACCCCCTCGAGTTTGGGCTCACTTGGTTTGTTTGGACGAGTGTCCCATACTTGTCGAACGCAAAAGTATGAAACAGACATACCATCTGTTCAAATTGATTTTGAAAGAGACGGCGGACACCTTATCCATCCTAAAGTCATACAGTTTCCAGCAAAGTTTAATTATGGAACAGCTGAGAGACGGATGTTACCGATAATTTTGTCATGGGCCTCCACTGTCCATAAAATGCAGGGCAGTACTGTTGACCGTGCTGTTGTGTATTTGGGCTCCAGACTATTTGAGGAGGGTCAAGCGTATGTTGCATTGAGTCGCGTAAAGTCTTTAGAAGGGTTATGTATTGAGGAGCTTGATTGTGAGTAATTGACAGGTAAGAAACCGAGTAACAAAGATGCAATGAGAGAGTTGGAAAGGATGACGAGTTTACGTAATGAATGATACGAGCTAAAAATCAAACTAAAAACGAGTAAATAAAAAAATAGGTAAAAAAACTTTTAATTTAAACGGTTTTATTAAAAATAAAAAACTAGAAAAAAAAACAGCTGCACAAAAAACTAGAAAATAATAAGGACAGAAGCCTGGGCCTTCTTAAGATTTTACGTCTGGGTAAGAAATCGTGCAATACTAGCGTGCTGTCTTCTCATGTCGGATGCCAAAGGGCACATTGTGTCGCTGCGTCAGCGGAATAAGTAATAAATTGAGACTTTTAACAGACTAATATAAAAACGTGGGGCGTATAATATGCGTAATAAATAACATGCGCCCCACGTTTTTATATTAGTCTGTTAAAAGTCTCAATTTATTACTTATTCCGCTGACGCAGCGACACAATGTGCCCTTTGGCATCCGACATGAGAAGACAGCACGCTAGTATTGCACGATTTCTTACCCAGACGTAAAATCTTAAGAAGGCCCAGGCTTCTGTCCTTATTATTTTCTAGTTTTTTGTGCAGCTGTTTTTTTTTCTAGTTTTTTATTTTTGAGATCTAAGTCGCCAAAAGTACATAATTTTCGTGATTTGGTTTCATAAGGGACACTAAGCGGGGCCTATGGCAGTGCCTCAAGTGATAGTGCCCCTTATGAAACCAAATCATTTTCGTGACGCAACTTTTCGTAAAATACATTCGGCAGCAGGCTAAAGACGTTTCATCAAATTCACGTCAAAAACAAAGAAAACACAAAAAGAAATCTATAAATAAAAATAATGTTTAGGGTTTCTGGTATTTTGTTGAATTTATTCTAGCTTTTCAAATTTCCATCTAATATATTAAAACAATAAAAATATCCATACTAATATTATAAATTCGAAAGTAACTCTGTTGTCTGTCTGTCTGTCTGTCTGTCTGTTACCTTTTCACGGCTAAACCGCTGAACAGATTTCGATAAAATATTGCACGGGGATGAATTGCATCCCGAGGACGGACATAGGCTACTTTTTGTCTCAAAAAACAACCCTTAAGGGGGTGAAATAGGGGATGAAAGTTTGTATGGGGAACTCAGCATTTCTCAAGTTAGGGATATGACAATTTATATTTGGGCTTTTGGTATGAAATAAAGAAATACGTGTTTCAGCGTTTTTGCTAAATCAACCCTTAAATTAAAATAGGGGTTGATTTCAAAATTAGATTTTAGGATTTTATGAAATTTTGTACGGAGCTGAATTGCATCCTGAGGAAGAACATAGGCTATACCTTTTGTCTCAAAAAAACAACCCTTAACGGGGTGAAATAGGGGATGAAAGAATGTATGGGGAACCCATCATTTCTCAAGTTAGGGATATGAAAATTCATATTTAGGCTTTTGGTATAAAATAAAGAATTACGTGTTTCAGCGTTTTTGCTAAATCAACCCTTAAATCAAAATAGGGGATGATTTCAAAATTAGGTTTTAGGATTTTAAATGATTTTAAATAATTTTATCCATACTGGGGGTGGTTTTGAAGAGTGGGGTTGAGGTACGGGGGAGGAGTCCGCGGGGAGAGGGGAAGGGAGGATAATTTAATCTCTATCTTCTTTTCTCTATCTCTACTTCTTATAAAAGGAATCGTCTGTTTGCATGTATGTATGTATGTTTGAGGTAAACTCGGAACCACTTAACAGATTTTTATGCGGTTTACACCAATGTAAAGAGTAGTTCTTCAGGCTCACTATAGTAGGCTATATACCATAAAGTTAAATAGCCTTAGGGTTGAGCAGTATCAAAGAAAACGGAATTTAGTGACGAATGGTCGTAATATATGGCGTTAGCAGTTCTGTTGCGTTGCGTTGGTGTAGTGTAGATAGATGCTTTTGGTAGAAGATACGAGTAGAATTAAGAGTAGATATCTATACTTATAAAATTGTTTGTCCTGACTGACTGATCTATTAACGCACAGCTGAAACTACTAAGTCTAGAAAGCTGAAATTTGGAACATAGATTTATTTCATAACGTAAGAATCCGTTAAGGATTTTTTGGAAATTACAACTTTAAGGGGGGAAATGGGGACGACGACTTTGTATGAAAGTTTTTGTTTTTTTTTTATGTAATATTATGGTCTTATGGTCTTCCTGAAAGTAGCTCGGCCTTCGGCCTCGCCCTTAATTACTTACATTCTTAGATAAGGTTTATCGCCTTCCTGAACGCAGCTCGGCCTTCGGCCTCGCCCTCAGTTACTTACTGTCTTCGAGAAGGTTCATGGTCTTTCTGAATGCAGCTCGGCCTTCGGCCTCGCCCTTAATTACTTACTTTCTTCGAGAACGTTTATAGTCTTCCTGAACGCCGCTCGGCCTTCGGCCTCGCCCTCAGTTACTTACTTTCTTCGAGAAGGTTTATAGTCTTCCTGAACGCAGCTCGGCTTTCGGCCTCGCCCTCAGTTACTTACTTTCTTCGAGAAGGTTTATGGTCTTCCTGAACGTAGCTCGGCCTTCGGCCTCGCCCTTAATTACTTACTTTCTTAGATAAGGTTTATCGTCTTCCTGAACGCAGCTCGGCCTTCGGCCTCGCCCTTTGTTACTTACTTTCTTTGAGAAGGTTTATGGTCTTCCTGAACGTAGCTCGGCCTTCGGCCTCGCTTTCAGTTACTTACTTTCTTCGAGAAGGTTTATAGTCTTTCTGAATGCAGCTCGGCCTTCGGCCTCGCCCTTAGTTACATACTTTCTTCGATAAGGTTTATATCGTATCAGTCACGCCGCTTGCGCTGTCACGAGCGGTTGAGTATTATTTCGCTCCCGTGAGTGTCGCTGTCTGTTTACGTCTAAAATGTCAGCTAACGAAGAAATGCTATTACGTGCGATCCGAAAAGCAATCGCGCCACTGGAAACGAAGATCGATTCATTAAATGCCCTAGTGAAAGATCTAAAGAGTGAAATCGTGTTCTTAAAAAATAATCACTTACAAAAGTCATTCAATCCGCCACCGACGGATACATTGATGACCGGCTCGGCTACCTCCGCAGCCAGCGGAGTGCGCTCTCAAGGTCGGGCGTCGTAGAGGAGACGCCTCCGTCGCCGCTGCCGCTGCCGCTCCACAGCGCGCGCAGCCACCGCGAGCATGCCGTAAAGAACTAAATCAGATCCCCCCTGCACCACCTGTGCCTACTACAACTAATGACGACAACTTGACTCGAGCAAGTACTTCTACTGTTCAATCACAAGATGAAACTAAGTGGGAGCTGGTATCCAATCAACGACAACGCCGTCGCCAGGTCAAATCGGCGACCGCGGGACAACAAAACCACCGACGACGTACCGGTGTCATCAGGGCGACGGGGGACGCGGACACGGAACTGAAAACAGTTGAGAAGACTCGCACCCTTCACCTGTGGTCATTCCATCCGGCGACAACAGCTGAACAGGTCCGCGGCTACATGCGAAAGAAGGAGACGGGTGACTTCAAAGTGGAGAAAGCTGAGCTGCCGCATGATCACCACGCCTCGTTCTATGTAGACATTCCTGACAGTGTTTTTCAAAAATTCCTCTGTGCGGAAGCCTGGCCGAAAGGTGTAGGTATGGCTGAGTGGTTTCGGAGGCATCGGCGTGAAGAAACATCCTTTCGTTCCACACACTCGCATCCGCAAAATTGACGTGGCGGTAGGTCGATCGAATATTTATATAGCTCACCAAAACATAAGATGTTTATCTAATAAAACTCGTGACATTGAAAGTCACTTGCAATCATCACTTCATTGTGACGTCTTATGTTTATCTGAACACTGGCAAAGAACATCTGATCTAATGCAAATAAAAATACTAAACTATCAACTTATCGCCTCGTTTTGTCGAGAAAAACACATCCATGGAGGTGTATGTATCTATACTCGTGATGGTATATTAACAAAAGAAAGAGATGATGTTGCTAAATTATCTGTTGAATTAAATTTTGAAGTATGTGCTATCGAACTAGTAGGTTATCCACTCATAATCGCTTGTGTATATAGATCAGGCATTGGTTTATTTGACGAGTTGCTTTTTGGTTTATCTAAATTATTTGACTTAATCCAAAGAAAGGAGCATTTTAAAAACATAATTTTAGTTGGTGATCTAAGTGTGAATTTATTAGAACGATCAAAAAATAAATGTGACCTAATTGATTGCATATCTCAATATAACATGCAGCAACTTATTAATTTCCCTACAAGAGTAAGCGGTGATTGCTCCTCACTAATTGATCACGCATACACAGATTGGCCAAGCTCTGACATATCTATTGAGCCTTACAAATCTAGTCTCTCTGATCATGACGCTCAATTAATTAAACTTAATTATATAACATATAAAATCTGTAATAAAAACCCCACAGTTAAAAAACTAATATTTAGTGAACAAAATACCATCAGTTTTATTGAAGCCCTGTGTATGTATGATTGGAATACGCTAATTTTAAAACACATGTGTTCGATCTCTGTTGATCTGACCTTCAACAAAACCATGACTGTGATAAAACACTTATTTGACAATCATTTCCCTGTTAAATGTGTACCCGAACGAAAACCTGTTTTAAAATGGGTAGATGATGAAATTATCACGGTCAGGTACTTACTCTCGGAGTTGTATTACTTGCACGAAAAATTTTCCACCAACACCCTTGTTAGTCAATCATTAAACTCATATAAGGCATCATATAGTAATATGCTACTTTCTAAACGTAAAAACTTTGTAAGAAACACAATAGTGAAAAGTACTAACGTTGCCAAGGCGGTGTGGAACGTGATAGGCTCAGAGACATGTAGAAAGAAGAGTAAATGTGATCCGCTCGACATCTTGATGGAGAGCGTGGTCGGACACCGCGGTGATGACGCACCCGTGCGGCTCGCTAGTGAACTAAATAAATTCTACATCCATACAGCTGATAACTACGCTGTAAATACTGACGTTCCCGCAGCGTTGCAATATTTGGCGCTATTTACACCGTGCGCCGACCGCTCCTTGCGCTTTCTGCCGCTCACTGTCGATGCGATGATTGAAACCATTGCGCAAATAAAAAAAAAACCTACAAAAGATTTTTATGAAATGCCCTGTCACCTCCTACATACTATGCCTATTGTAGTAATCGAGGTAATCTGCAATCAGCTGAACTGTTGTATTCGTAAAGGTCATTATCCCAGCTCCTTGAAAAACATAAGAGTCACACCTGTGTACAAAGGGAAAGGGAGGAAGGAGGAGATGAAAAACTACCGCCCAATTTCAATAATACCTATGTTCTCCAAGGTGCTCGAGCTTGCCATGTGCAGCAGGTTAAGAGCATATTATGACAATGAAAATCTTCTTAATCCAAACCAGTATGCGTACCAAGCGGGTCGATCCTGCGTGGATGCTGCTCGTGATTTACAGAACACGGTGATGAATCATCTCGAGGCTGGGGGTCAGGTCGCCTCAGTCTTTTGTGACTTATCCCGCGCATTTGACCTAGTAGATCTGCTCGCCAAGCTCGAGCACTACGGAATCAGAGGTCCGTTTCTGAACTTGATCGCCTCCTTCCTCTCAGACCGGGTACAGGTCGTCGACGGTGGTGGCGTGCGATCAGCTCCTGCTAAAATTGGCAACATCGCAGTCCCGCAAGGTTCAGCTGCCGGCAATTACCTTTTCTTAATACTAATAAACGACTTACCCTCCGCAGTACCAGAAGGTAAATTCGTTCTCTTCGCTGATGATGCGAGCGTAGTTGTACATGCGCCATCAGTGGATGACCTTCAGAAAAAAATTTCATCGGCAGTGAGAGGCTTGGTGGGATGGTTCCGCTCGAATGGAATGGTGTTAAACTTGGAGAAAACTCACGTAGTTCACTTCTGCCTCCGTGGTGTTCCCCGCAACAAACTTACGGTTAAGTGTGATGGTATTGAAATCCCGCAGGTAGACAATGTTAAATTTCTAGGTTTGTTTGTGGACTCTGGGCTGAAGTGGGAGCGGCACATCGATCAGCTGTGTGACAGACTCGGTCGAGCTTGTTTTGCACTGTCGCGGCTTGCCCCGACGCTCGATATAGAGGATCTACTCAAAGCATACTACGGCTATTTTCATTCTTTAGCGACCTATGGAATCGAGCTGTGGGGTCGAGCTGCAGAGCGTGATCGAGTCTTTCGCATGCAGTTCGCATTTTAGCCAGAGTACCGTTTGATACTCCTGCGCGTGAATTGTTTCGGGACCTCGGTATCATCACATTGCCAGGCGCGTACATCATGGAGGTCGCTAAGTACGTGAGACGTAACCTCAGCCTATTTCATATCAACGGAGTCAGTCATAGCTACCCGACTCGATCTCGCGACCAATTACGTAGTGTAAAGCATCGTCTTACAAAATCGGAAAGGTCGGTAACTGTGATTGGGCCCACCATCTGGAATAGGCTGAGTGAATCTATTCGAAATGCTCCTTCGGACGGTATCTTCTCATCTAAGCTCAAGGAGTGTCTGGTCACCAAAGCAGAGGAGTTCTTAGACCGTGATGATATCATGAAATAATAATATAAATAGGATAATAGGATAACAAATAAAAGGCCATATGTAATTGGTATATTGTTGAATTTTATATTATTTTTTATATACACAAAAATTCTATATTATTCTATAATAATATAAATATTTTTAGGTGTAATAATTATTGTATGACTTCATGACTTGTAATATGAAAAATTATTATTAATAAAAAATCTAAATCTAAATCTAAATCTATAGTCTTCCTGAACGCAGCTCGGCCTTCGGCCTCGCCCTTAATTACTTACTTTCTTTGAGAAAGTTTATAGTCTTCCTGAACGCAGCTCGGCCTTCGGCCTTGCCCTTAGTTACTTACTTTCTTTGAGAAGGTTTATGGTATTCCTGAACGTAGCTCGGCCTTCGGCCTCGCTTTCAGTTACTTACTTTCTTCGGGAAGGTTTATAGTTTTCTGAACGCAGCTCGGCCTTCGGCCTCGCCCTTAGTTACATACTTTCTTAGATAAGGTTTATCGCCTTCCTAAACGCAGGTCGGCCTTCGGCCTCGCCCTCAGTTACTTACTGTCTTCGTGAAGGTTCATGGTCTTCCTGAACGCAGCTCGGCCTTCGGCCTCGCCGTTAGTTACTTACTTTATTTGACAAGGTTTATCGTTTACCTTAACGCAGCTTGCCTTCGGCCTCGCCCTTACTCGTACTTACTTTCTTATTATCGGTTTATCGACTTCCTGAACGCAGCTCGGCCTTCGGCCTCGCCCATAGTTACTTACTGTCTTCTTTGAAATACGAATTTCACGCGAGCGGAGCCGCGGGCTCAGCTAGTATTATTATAAAATAATTATTTTGGGAATCCATCGTGTTTGTTTCCGTTTTCAAAGGTGGTGACGTAAAAAAATATAATTTGAAACAAGGTATCTCCACTTTATCCTAACCGCACGCACGTATTTGAATTGCACGCAGGTTTGGTTGGTGGGTATTTGGCAACTAAAAATATAATAAGAAATAGGCATGCCATCTATAGACAAATAGGACAACTTAACTTTGGTCTGACATCTATGATGCAGAAGCGACGAAATTATACATTTTATCCGCCAAGCTCACTGACTGACAAAACATGAAAATATTTATTGGAAAAATTATGAAAACCTTAAAATACACTATTTTGAAATTTCTACTTAATATAAAATAATCTTTAAATTTAACTATGCTGTTCCCACTTAGCATCGTTCTATAATTAGCAGATTTAAAAATATAATAATTATTTAATTCAAATTCGATACTCCTGGCGCCATCTTAGGACATAATTGAAGACTAATTTCATGTTACCTTTAAAACATCGCTGACGGTACATCTGACTCCCCCTATAAAATCAATGTCCACGGCACAGATGCAACATAAACAAAGTGTCATATTTGAAAATCTAATACATCAATGTGAAAACTGTCATGAAAAAATAAAAAAACAAAATGAAATTGTGTTTTCAAATTTCGAAAAAGTAAGTATTCAAGAATATGTACAGATCGTTCACAGTTATTTTACCTCTGACAAATGTCATTATATCTTCCGCTAGGTTGGCGCCACTTGCTGTCACTAGTACTACGGTCCTAAAAAGGGTTACTTGCTATTAATATTTTACCCGTGGTAGTGGAAATAATGTATAAGTACCTGTAGTACTTGTAGTGATAAGTCCACCTTTGCGCACTCCTGCATTTCTTGTTTCTTGTTGTGTACTGTTCTTCTTTCAATTTGTGTGCATTATAGAGTTTCTATTCTATTGTATTCTAAAAATGTATTCAAATATTTCGTACAGGGAAATAGTACGAACCAAATATGGCAACACAGAGCTCAGGTTAGCCAACTTGATGGCTAGAGGTAAAATAACTGAACGGTCTATATCCACTACGTCCACGCGTACGACACCTGAAAGCCATTGTCGTGCCTGATGTTCCTGCGATCCTACTCCTTCGCCCGGAGCGAACCAATAGAAGCCGATATTCGTTTGGTCGGTTATGTAACTTGTTAGCTCAGTGGTAAGCATGTAGGGTTTGCATTTTTTAGACCATGGGTTCGAATCCCACCAAATCTTTTAGGTTTTTTTTTCTTTTTTAAGCAATGTTACGGTGTTTAAATTGTTTTAGGGTGTTTAGTTTTTTTTTATAACCACCTAAGAATTATTTTCGGAAATACAAACTTGTAACAAAAACGACATGCACCGCCTCAAAATTAGGTTAGGGTACGCGATGCATCTTCTATATATTAACCCTGGTATTTTTTTTTAAACCACCAAAACATCATTTATTTATCACTTCAAGGAGTGGTTCCGCAGGATCGCAGGAACAGCAGGCACGACAATGGCTTTCATGTGGCGCACCGCTACATCCACTATTATCTGCCTATCTTTTGTCTTTCAACATGCAATGTATAAAAGCCGTTGGCGCCATCTGTTAGTGTGACTAATCTATTTTAATAAAATGTTTCTTGTATGGGGGCCCCCCTAAATTTTTAACTTTTTCTTATTTGTTGTTTCATCCGCCATAGTAACGCATATTCTGTGAAAGTTTCAACAAACTATCTATTACGGTTCAAGAGATACAGCCCTCGGACGGACGGACAGACGACGGAGGCTTAGTAATAGGCTTCCGTCTGGGATACGGAAACTTAAAAAGTAGATTTATTTATAGTCCGGTGAATAGAGGTGGGTTACCTTACAAACGGTCCGGTAGTTCTAAATTTTTTATATGTTGTCTAGGATGGTTAGAAGTATCTATCTTATACAGGGTGGCCCAGTGAAAGTAGTCCAAAATTTTTTTTTAGATGGAGGACATTATTTTGCCTCCTTTAAAATAAACATTAGTTCCGCGAAAATCAATCGTTTAGAAGTTATGATTTTTTAAACCTTTTTTTGAAATTTCTCTATTTTAGTCACATTAACCGCTTTTTTGATATCTATTCCACAAAATCGAATAAAATTTGGTATGGAAGTAGAGGAGACATGTAGCTAGTACGTAATGGAAGTAGAGGAGACATGTAGCTAGTACGTAATGAATAGTTTTTAGGTTTACTCCTAGACTGTACTGTTGCTATAGCCCTTTCAGTGAATTTCTGTTCAGTTTACATAAAAACTGATAAATTTTTGAAAAATCACAGTGAAAGAAGAAGTACTACCGGAGATTTGCCCATGCCCTTAAAAACTACCTATACATATCACAATTCTCCAGACCAAAAATGTTTGTGGTGTTACAATTGTAACATATTCAAAATTAACATCATTGGACCACTATAACTGGGCCACATTGTATATAAAAATGAATCGCTGAATTTCCCTACCGAAAATCTCGAGAACAGCTATACCGATTTCGCTAATTCTTTTTTTAGAATATTCCTTGAAGTACGAGGATGGTTCTGACGGAGAGAAAAATTTAAAAAATTGCCTGAAAATCTAAAAACAACACTTTTCTATACTCCCATACAAAAGATTCGTAATAATACTTAAAAGTCAATTTGAACTTTAATACCATACCATGAAGATTGAAAAATCAAAATTGGTAATTTTTGTATGAGCATCTTAGACCAACGCAGACAGCCATCGCAATCGAACGCCAGAAAAAAACAATTGTGCACGGCTGACCATGCGATTCCTCATGCATGTGGGACAAATGGTTTTATTTTGATGGGGTAACCATAAGATTAAAATTTTAAATTAAAGCCTGACCAGGAATATATGAGGGGCCGCCATATTGCGGAATTTCGTTGGAACTAATTTCTTACACTGGCCACAATTATGTTTGATGCTTGATAATCTGTTGTCAATGTCAAAATTGCTTCTGAACTGACATTTAGGTGAAACGTTATGTCATTGTAGTGAGATTGTCATGAGTTGGCCGCCGTAATGTACAATGAGGTAATTATTTTTTGTTCTATCTAGGTGTATCTCAAGCATCTATTTACCGAATAGCAAACAAAAGAGGGACGTAAATATTATTCGTTCTGAACAAAAAACACTTTTTGACTTTACAGAAATACGAAACGTTCGAATAAAAATAGCTTATGTTAAGTTTTTCTGAACTAGAATTTTTATTAAAATGTTTAGTGTTTCAGCAAGGTCGATTAATTTTTTTTTTTTATTATTTGTACACTTTGCTTCAGGACATATCTGCAGATACATGGAAAAAATGTTGTGAACATGTAAATGTCAAGGCTAGTTCTTTTTACATTGACATCAAAATATATATAAAAGATGCATTAAATTAAAATACATTTTGTATATCTTATTGTGTATTTCAGTGCAAAAGTACATTTTGAATAAAAACATCGGCCAATTCAATATGTGCGTACTATACTGAATGTTGCTATATAAATCTAAAAAGTGGCTCCATCTTGACAGCTCACATATATTCCTGGTCAGGCTTTAGTAAAAAATGGTTTTAAAGGGTGCCCATACGATTCCTTACCAAATGTGGGGCAAAAAAAAAACATACGATTCCTTAAATAATTTGAATAGGGTGACCATACAATTCCTTAACTAATTTGGGGCATTTTTTTAAGTTAGTTGAGGGGTCACCACACGATTCCTTAAATAATGCGGGACAAAAAAACTTATCGAACGCCAGAAAAAAATAATTGTGCAGGGCTGACCATGCGATTCCTCATGCATGTGAGACAAATGGTTTTATTTTGATAGGGTGACCATAAGATTAAAATTTTAAATTAGTAAAAAAGGGTTTTATAGGGTTCCGATACGATTCCTTACCAAATGTTGGACAAAAAAAAGACCATGCGATTCCTTAAATAATTTGAATAGTGTGACCATACGATTCCTTACCTATAGTAGAGGGTGACAATGCGATTCCTCATGTGGGGCAAATGCTTTTATTTTAATAGGGTAACCATACGATTCATTCACTAATATGGAAAACAAATATTTTAGTAGAGGGGTGACCAAGCTATCCCCAAATGGATTTATTTTAATAGGGTAATCATACGATTCCTTAACTAATTTGGGGCATTTTTTTAAGTTAGTACGATTCCTTAAATAATGCGGGACAAAAAAAATTATATTAGTAGAGGGGTGACCATGTGATTCCCAAATAGTTTTATTTAAATAGGGTGACCATACGATTCCTTATCCAATATGGGACAAAACAAATTAGTAGAGGGTGACCATGCGATTCCTCATGTGGGATAAATGGTTTTATTTTAATAGGGTTACCATACGATTCCTTCACTAATGTGGAAACAAAATTATTAGGAGGGGTGACCGTGCGATTCCTGATGTGGGACAAATGGTTTAATTCCTTAACTAATTTGGGGCATTTTTTTTAAGTTAGTACGATTCCTTAAATAATGCGGGACAAAAAAAAATTATGTTAGTAGAGGGGTGACCATGTGATTCCCAAATAATTTTATTTGAATAGGGTGACCATACGATTCCTTACCTAATATGGGGCAAAACAATTAGTAGAGGGTGACTATGCGATCCTCATGTGGGGACAAATGGTTTTATTTTAATAGGGTGACCATACGATTCCTTCACTTATGTGGAAAACAAATATTTTAGTAGAGGGGTGACCAAGCTATCCCCAAATGGATTTATTTTAATAGGGTAATCATACGATTCCTTAACTAATTTGGGGCATTTTTTTTAAGTTAGTACGATTCCTTAAATAATGCGGGACAAAAAAAAATATATTAGTAGAGGGGTGACCATGTGATTTCCAAATAGTTTTATTTAAATAGGGTGACCATACGATTCCTTACCCAATATGGGACAAAACAAATTAGTAGAGGGTGACCATGCGATTCCTCATGTGGGATAAATGGTTTTATTTTAATAGGGTGACCATACGATTCCTTCACTAATGTGGAAAAAAAATTATTAGGAGGGGTGACCGTGCGATTCCTGATGTGGGACAAATGATTTAATTCCTTAACTAATTTGGGGCATTTTTTTTGAAGTTAGTACGATACCTTAAATAATGCGGGACAAAAAAAAATTATGTTAGTAGAGGGGTGACCATGTGATTCCCAAATAGTTTTATTTGAATAGGGTGACCATACGATTCCTTACCTAATATGGGGCAAACAAATTAGTAGAGGGTGACCATGCGATCCTCATATGGGGACAAATGGTTTTATTTTAATAGGGTGACCATACGATTCCTTCACTAATGTGGAAAAAAATTATTAGAGGGGTGACCATGCAATTCCTGATGTGGGACAAGTGGTCTAATTTTATTGGGGTGACCATACGATTCCTTCACTAAAGTAAGACAAAAAAAATTTCAAGTTAGTAGATAAGTGATCAATGACCATGCGATTCCCAAATGGTTCCATTTGAATAGGGTGACCATACGATTCCATACTTAATGTGGGACAAAAAAAATCGTTAGTAGTGGGGTGACCATGCGATTCGACATGTGGGACAAATGGTTTTATTTTAATAAGGTGACCATACGAATTCTTACCTCACGTGGGACAGATGATTATTTTAATAGCGGGAGATAAAAGGAGGAGGTGAGAGAGGGGCTAGGGAGAGGGGAAGCGATAGAGGGAGGGGATAGAGTGAAGGATGAGAGAGCGAGAGAGATAGAGATACCTGTGTTTACCTGAACGCAGCTCACAATTCGGACTTGCTTTAAGTGACTTACTTCTTCTATACATTGCATCTATTACCTGTACGAAGGTGGCCTTTGACATTTTCGAATTTCACTCGAGAAAAGCTGCGGGGAAAAGCTCAAAATATAGCTAGCTAACCCTGTGGCCTTCGGTCCGCCTTTATTACACTATAACCTTATTCCGATTATTACATACATTTTATTTTTTATTATATTTTAAAAAACTAACGAGATAGTTATGAAATTATGAAAAAAAAACAATTAGCCAGAGCCAACCCAATACTCAGCACTAGGAATCGCTACTGGTTGGTAAGCGCATCACTTGAAAACGCCTGGACCGATTTGGCTAATTTTTTATTAATTTTTAAGGCGGAACGAAGTCCGCCGGGTCAGCTAGTACATATAATAAAATCTTATAGGTAAGAAAGTCTGTACATTGAATGTATTCGGAAAAAAACTAACCAGGGTGGCTTAAAATGAGATATTGAACATGTTAGAACAGTTTTTAAAATTTTTCTTTGTTTGTTTGTTTGTCTGTACGCGCATCACGCAAAAAACACTGAACGGAATTAGACGAAACTTTGTATAGTGGCAGTTTATATGCCGTGTTAGGATAATACGTAAAAAAAATTATCAAGAATAAAAAAAATATTAAACAATTATAAACATTATTGCGCGTTTAAAATCACGTAGTCCAAAGTACATAATTATATCTTGAACTGGCAGCAAATACAATTTGAATAAAATATTCATTCGAAATTTAAAAATAAGTAGATACAACGAAAATGACAGTTCTTCTTTTTTATAACTTGAACACAATCACCAAGCATACATACGGGAGTGGCAACCGTCGAGCGCTATTATATGGGAAAATTAGCCGCGTCTTAGTGCATTATGCTCTTACAATATAATAGTCTGCGGGATCGAACGTCAGTGCACATGTGACTTGGGGACAAAGAACACGTATATGTGCACTACGCAAAATGGCGAGTTGTGCAGTTCGTACATGTCGAAAGAGCTCAAGATCATCAGGAATAACAAAAGATGGCGTAACCTTTCATAGGTAAGTCATTTTAATGATAATACAACGCTTAAAACGTGAAAAATACAATAATTCCGCGAGTTAGGAGCACGACTGCGCGCCATACCGGGCGCGTACACATGATATGCAAATTTGACAGACTGAAAAGAAATTTGAAATCAATTATTGTATACGGGGATGTTGTTTATAATAAATGCGATGTTGTTTATCATAAATGCGAAAGTATATTTGTTTGTTTATTTGTTTGCTATTATGTTGTTTATCATAAATGCGAAAGTATATTTGTTTGTTTATTTGCTTGCTTGTTTTTTTTTAAGTGAAAATTTCTTTAGCGGTGCTTGGCACTTTTTTAGGTGGGTATAAAATTTATAACTCGAAATCGCGACATCGCGTCAGCGTCATTTTTAAAATGAAACCTTAAGTCATTGCATTAAGGGTTAAGTTAGAGTGGCACGGGATCTGCCGGCACACCCGGAGTGCAACTGTTAAGTAGGGTTCGGTAACAGGTTTATGTCTGTCCATTCTACTAAGTTCTGCAAAATGAATGTAGGGTTCCGTAACAAATGCATGTCTGTCCGTTCTACAAAATTTAACATTTATTTCAAAATGAATGTAGGGTTCCGTAACAAATGCATGTCTGTCCGTTCTACTAAATTTTACAATTTTCAACCAAGGTCCTCCGACGGTTATTTTATAATAAAAGTAGGGTTCCGTAACACGTTTATGTCTGTCCATTCTACTAATAAGTTCTGCAACATGAATGTAGGGTTCCGTAACAAATGCATGTCTGTCCGTTCTACAAAATTTAACATTTATTTTAAAATGAATGTAGGGTTCCGTAACAAATGCATGTCTGTCCGTTCTACTAAATTTTAAAATTTTCAACCAAGGTCCTCCGACGGTTATTTTATAATAAAAGTGTCTGTGTGGGCCCTGAATACGAATCCGTTGTCAAAACTCAAAAAAAGTGGCCGCCATTTTGAACTTTTTAGTTACTGGACCGATTGCTTTCAAAATCGATATCTGGGTGTCTGTGTGGGCTCTGAATACGAATCCGTTGTCAAAATTTTATAAAAGTGGCCGCCATTTTGAACTTTTTAGTTACTGGACCGATTGCTTTCAAAATCGATATCTGGGTGTCCGTGTGGGCTCTGAATACGAATCCGTTGTCAAAATTTAAAAACGTGGCCGCCATTTTGATCTTTTTAGTTACTGGACCGATTGCTTTCAAAATCGATATCTGGGTGTCCGTGTGGGCTCTGAATACGAATCCGTTGTCAAAATTTAAAAAAAGTGGTCGCCATTTTGAACTTTTTAGTTACTGGACCGATTGCTTTCAAAATCGATATCTGGGTGTCTGTGTGGGCTCTGAATACGAATCCGTTGTCAAAATTTTATAAAAGTGGTTGCCATTTTGAACTTTTTAGTTACTGGACCGATTGCTTTCAAAATCGATATCTGGGTGTCTGTGTGGGCTCTGAATACGAATCCGTTGTCAAAATTTTATAAAAGTGGCCGACATTTTGAACTTTTTAGTTACTGGACCGATTGCTTTCAAAATCGATATCTTGGTGTCCGTGCGGGCTCTGAATACGAATCCGTTGTCAAAATTAAAAAAAAGTGACCGCCATTTTGAACTTTTTAGTTACTGAACCGATTGCTTTCAAAATCGATATCTGGGTGTCTGTGTAGGTTCTGAACACGAATCCGTTGTCAAAATTTAAAAAAGTTTCCGCCATTTTGAACTTTTTAGTTCCTGGACCGATTGCTTTCAAAATCGATATCTGGGTGTCTGTGTGGGCTCTGAATACGAATCCGTTGTCAAAATTTTATAAAAGTGGCCGCCATTTTGAACTTTTTAGTTACTGGACCGATTGCTTTCAAAATCGATATCTGGGTGTCCGTGCGGGCTCAAATGTCAATCTTTGTCAAAATGTAAAAAAAGTGGCCGGCATTTTGAACTTTTTAGTTACTATGGCGGTTATAATATTATTATTTAAAATGGCGGCCACTTTTTTTACATTTTGACAACGGATTCGTATTCAGAGCCCACACAGACACCCAGATATCGATTTTGAAAGCAATCGGTCCAGTAACTAAAAAGTTCAAAATGGCGGCCACTTTTTTTACATTTTGACAAAGGATTCGTATTCAGAGCCCACACAGACACCCAGATATCGATTTTGAAAGCAATCGGTCCAGTAACTAAAAAGTTCAAAATGGCGGCCACTTTTTTTAAATTTTGACTACAGATTCGTATTCAGAGCCCACACATACACCCAGATATCGATTTTGAAAGCAATCGGTCCAGTAACGAAAAAGTTCAAAATGGCGGCCACTTTTTTTTTATTTTTACTACAGATTCGTATTCAGAGCCCACACATACACCCAGATATCGATTTTGAAAGCAATCGGTACAGTAACTAAAAAGTTCAAAATGGCGGCCACTTTTTTTAAATTTTGACTACAGATTCGTATTCAGAGCCCACACATACACCCAGATATCGATTTTGAAAGCAATCGGTCCACTATCTAAAAAGTTCAAAATGGCGGCCACTTTTTTTAAATTTTTACTACAGATTCGTAATCAGAGCCCACACATACACCCAGATATCGATTTTGAAAGCAATCGGTCCAGTAACTAAAAAGTTCAAAATGGCGGCCACTTTTTTTAAATCGCGAGATTAAAACACCATGAATATTATTAAACCGGAAAAAAATATTGTTTTAAGGAAGACTCCAATCTTTTACTCTGTTCCTCGAAGTTTAGGTAAATAAGCCCTACTTATTCCTATCACTGATTATTAGTACAACTTTTCAAAAATATTAGAACAACAGTCTGGTTTAATTTTTCAATATTTTTTTTTGGATTCAAACAATAATATTCGTTCAGTAAAAACTATTTGAAATAATATTACAAATAACAATTTCAAAATTCACAAATATACCGCACCATCATCGTCCGTCAGACTGGCATTCGTAGTGATCCCGTCAAGTTGCCGTCAAGCAAGGCTTCCGATTGGTCGGACGGTCGGCTCTTACTACCAGATACCCGAGCCAAGCCAGCGATAACAAACCTGTCGCTGGCCTTGCTCGCTCTGTCTCTCTCCATATCGCAGGGCGCGATATGGGTAACGGAGATAGACAAGTCACGTCATAAAAGATTAAATTGCGATTTCGATTTTCGTAGTAGTAGGGATTTTTGGCTAGCCGTGCTCCGATACAAACGCAGTAGCGTTGCGTCTCCCGTATGTATGCTCGGTGAACACAATAGTCTATACATATTTATTCTTTCTATACATATAATAAAATCGTAAATGCAAAAATGCCTACTTGTACGCGCATCTCGCAAAAATCAATGAACGGAATTTGACGAAACTTTTTATAGTGACAGTGTATATCGCGGATTAACGTAATAATTAACGTAGTACCGTGTGGAGTCGGTACTTAAAAAGAATAGCCCCATTGCATCTCTCCCCGTCGCATGTCGTGAAAGTCGACTAAGGGATAAGAAAATTCGTCAGCCTCGGTAGCTCAGTGGCGCGGTTGGTTAGTCAACTGTTATTAAGCAACGCTGAGCGCGGTCAGTGATTGGATGGGTGACCGCTCGACCGTTGGAGGCTGACCGTGGTTCGGATTCCACGTTAAACTGTAGGTCCCTACCCTTCTTACCTTACTAGGTGGTAGGGTTTATCCCGGCCGGGTTGGTACCACCGCACTGAACGAAACGTCGGTCGAAACGGCTATGTAAATAGTTCGTGTTTTCCGTCCAGTTTAGTGTAGCCGACATGAAATGAAGGGAAGCACTGACATGGCACCTAGTTCACCCTGTGTTATGGGCTGACATCACCGATGTTGTAGGTGATGTAGCCAACAGTGTCAGGTTCCATAAAAAAAAAAAAAAAAAATATGTTAAAAAATATGTTAAAAATCACGTAATCCAAAGTAAAGGTAAAAAACAATTTTTTAAATGTCATGTTGACAACGGAGAACTGTCATCTCGACGTGAGCTGGCCGGTGACAAATTGTTTGATAAATAAAAAAAAATAATTGAAAGTCGAAGTTATGTCGCTGTCATTGGTGCAATAAAATTTATATATCTGTTGCCCGCGGCTTCGCTCGCGTGAAATTCGTATTTCAAAAAAAGAAAGTAAGTAACTTATGGCGGGCCCGAAGGCGGATCTGCACTCAAGTAAACGATATTCTTTCTCGATGAAAGTAACTAAGAGCGAGGCGGAAGGCGGAGCTGAGTTCAGGAAAAAGAAAAATATTCTTGAAGAAAGTAAGTAATTAAGGGCGACCGAAGGTCGAGCTCTATTCTGGAAGACCATAAACCGAAGGAAGTAAGTAACTATGGGCGAGGCCGCAGACCGAGCTGCGTTCAGGAAGAAGCTAAACCATCTTGAGGAAAGTAAGTAACTAAGGCGAGGCCGAAGGCCGATCTACGTTCTGACAATTGAAAAACCATCTCGAAGAAAGCAAGTAACTAAGGGCGAGGCCGAAGGCCGAGCTTCGTTCAGGAAGAAGCTAAACAATCTTGAAGAAAGTAAGTAACTAAGGGCGAGGCCGAAGGCCGTGTTCTATTCGGGAATACCATAAACCATCTCGAAGAAAGCAAGTAACTAAGGGCGAGGCCGTAGGCGGAGCTGCGTTCAGGAAGAAGGTAAACATTTTTGAAGAAAGTAAGTAACTAATGCGAGGCCGAAGGCCGAGCTACGTTCTGAAAAATGATAAACCATCTCGAAGAAAGCAAGTAACTAAGGGCGAGGCCGAAGGCCGAGCTGCGTTCAGAAAGAAGCTAAACCATCTCGAATAAAGTTAATTAATATTAAGATTGAGTTAATTTAATTTAAATTTTATTATAAAGCCCACGCTTCTGACGGCAAATATACCGTGCATCCTAGAACCTCGCGGTTATTCCCGGCTAGATGGCAAGAGGCCCGATGCTATCACCTTAGTGCCATGGACTAAGGGTAGTTCTTTGATATGGGACGCCACTTGTGTTCTCACATTGGCTCCAAGTCACGTTAGGACATCTTCAAGAGCAGCTGGCGCGGCCGAGGCTGGGGCGGAGAACCTCAAACGCAACAAATATAGAAATATAATACAAGATTTCGAATTTGTTGCGTTTGCGGTTGAAACCCTCGGTCCGTGGAGCAGTGAAGCCAAAAGAGGCTTGGGTCTCTGCTGGTTGACGCAACTGGTGTCCCGCCATCAAGGGCTTATGTACTTCATTCAAAGGGTAAGCCTTGCCATCCAGCGGGGTAATGCCGCAAGTGCTCTAAGGACATTTGAAAATGCCAGTTTTGATAGTTATTTTAATGTTTGTTAGGTAGGTTTTAATTATTTAGTTATTAATATTATTTTTTTATTTTTATGAAATAAATCTATTGAGTAAACGATATTATACTCTATCAAAGAAAGGAATTCTTTAAGGGCGAGGCCCGAAGGCGGAAGAAGGTTTTTGGTTTACCTGAACGCAGCTCGGTCTTCGGCCTCGCAATTAGTTCCTTCCTTTCTTCCAGAAGGGTTATCGTCTTCCTGAACGCAGCTCGGTCTTCGGCCTCGCCCTTACTTGCTTCCTTTATTTGAGAAAGGTTTATCGTTTACCTGAAAGCAGCTCGGCCTTCGGCCTTGCCCTTAGTTAGTTACTTTCTTTGAGAAGGTTTATCGATTACCTGAACGCAGCTCGGTCTTCGGCCTCGCCCTTAGTTACTTACATTCTTCTTTGGAACACGAATTTCACGCGAGCGAAGCCGTGGGCTACAGCTAGTTTAAAATATAAAATGCACAATTCCCCCGCGTCCGCGCCCGCCACCATATTGAAAAAACCAAAAAAAAAACGTCACTTTCTTCAGATTTTTGCTTATATCTTCATTTCCGTGCATTTTAGCTATAAAAGAGTTTACTCATTGTTGTAGATAATTAAATTTCCTATAATTAACATTTTAAAGTGGTGTTTTTTTTTATATGTATTAGTACTAAGCATGTACTCGCTTTTTATATTTCCTCATTGGAGAAAATGCAAAGTCGAAAATGAAAAGAAAAAAAATAGGTAAAAAAACTTTTAAGTGAAACGGTTTTATTAAAAAAAAAACTAGAAAAAAACATCAGCTGTAAGGACACAAACCTGGTCCTTCTTAAGATTTTACGTCTGGGTAAGAAATCGTGCAATACTAGCGTGCTGTCTTCTCATGTCGGATGCCAAAGGGCACTTTGTTCGCTGCGTCAGCGGAATAAGCAATAAATTGAGACTTTTTACAGACTAATATAAAAACGTGGGGCGTATAATATGCTTAAACATGCGTCCTACGTTTTTATATTCGTCTGTTAAAAGTCTCAATTTATTACTTATTAGCTGTTGCCCGCGGCTTCGCTCGCTAAACCGATAAACCTTCTCAAAGAAAGTAACTAACTAAGGGCGAGGCCGAAGGCCGAGCTGCTTTCAAGTAAACGATAAACCTTTCTCAAATAAAGGAAGTAAGTAAGGGCGAGGCCGAAGGCCGAGCTGCGTTCAGGAAGACGATAACCCTTCTGGAAGAAAGGAAGGAACTAAGTGCGAGGCCGAAGACCGAGCTGCGTTTAGGTAAACCAAAAACCTTCTTCCGCCTTCGGGCCTCGCCCTTAAAGACTTCCTTTCTTCGATAGAATATAATATCGCTTACTCAATCGATTTATTTCATAAAAATAAAAAAATAATATTAATAACTAAAGAATTAAAACCTACCTAACAAACATTAAAATAACTATCAAAACTGGCATTTTCAAATGTTCTTAGAGCACTTGCGGCATTACCCCGCTGGATGGCAAGGCTTACCCTTTGAATGAAGTACATAAGCCTTTGATGGCGGGACACCAGTTGCGTCAACCAGCAGAGACCCAAGCCTCTTTTGGCTTCACTGCTCCACGGACCGAGGGTTTCAACCGCAAACGCAACAAATTCGAAATCTTGAATTATATTTCTATATTTGTTGCGTTTGAGGTTCTCCGCCCCAGCCTCGGCCGCGCCAGCCGCTCTTGAAGATGACCTAACGTGACTTGGAGCCAATGTGAGAACACAAGTGGCGTCCCATATCAAAGAACTACCCTTAGTCCATGGCACTAAGGTGATAGCATCGGGCCTCTTGTCATCTAGCCGGGAATAACCGCGAGGTTCTAGGATGCACGGTATATTTGCCGTCAGAAGCGTGGACTTTATAATAAAATTTAAATTAAATTAACTCAATCTTAATATTAATTAACTTTATTCGAGATGGTTTAGCTTCTTTCTGAACGCAGCTCGGCCTTCGGCCTCGCCCTTAGTTACTTGCTTTCTTCGAGATGGTTTATGGTCTTCCCGAATAGAACACGGCCTTCGGCCTCTCCCTTAGTTACTTACTTTCCTCAAGATGGTTTAGCTTCTTCCTGAACGCAGCTCGGTCTGCGGCCTCGCCCATAGTTACTTACTTTCTTCGAGAAGGTTTATGGTCTTCCAGAATAGAGCTCGGCCTTCGGTCGCCCTTAATTACTTACTTTCTTCAAGAATATTTTTCTCCTTCCTGAACTCAGCTCCGCCTTCCGCCTCGCCCTTTGTCACTTTCATCGAGAAAGAATATCATCATTTACGTGAGCGCAGATCCGCCTTCGGGCCCGCCATAAGTTACTTACTTTCTATTTTTGAAATACGAATTTCACGCGAGCGAAGCCGCGGGCAACAGATATATAAATTTTATTGCACCAATGACAGCGACATAACTTCGACTTTCAATTATTTTTTTTTATTTATCAAACAATTTGTCACCGGCCAGCTCACGTCGAGATGACAGTTCTCCGTTGTCAACATGACATTTAAAATTGTTTTTTACCTTTACTTTGGATTACGTGATTTTTATTATATTTTTTAATTATTACGTTAATCCGGGATATACACTGTCACTATAAAAAGTTTCGTCAAATTCCGTTCATTGGTTTTTGCGAGATGGGCGTACAAGTAGGCATTTTTGCATTTACGATTTTATTATATGTATAGAAAGAATAAATATGTATAGACTATTGTGTTAAAGTTATAAAGAAGAAAAACTGTCATTTTCGTTGTATCTACTTATTTTTAAATTTCGAATGAATATTTTATTCAAATTGTATTTGCTGCCAGTTCTCAAGATATAATTATGTACTTTGGACTACGTGATTTTAAACGCGCAATAATGTTTATAATTGTTTAATTTTTTTTTTTATTCTTGATATTTTTTTTACGTATTATCCTAACCCGGCATATAAACTGCCACTATACAAAGTTTCGTCTAATTCCGTCCAGTGGTTTTTGCGTGATGCGCGTACAGACAAACAAACAAACAAACAAACAAAAATTATAAAAACTGTTCTAACATGTTCAATCTCATTTTAAGCCACCCTGGTTAGTTTTTTTCCGAATACATTCAATGTACAGACGTTCTTACTTTTACTATTTTATTATATGTATAGATTACGCTGACGCAGCGACACAAAGTGCCCTTTGGCATCCGACATGAGAAGACAGCACGCTAGTATTGCACGATTTCTTACCCAGACGTAAAATCTTAAGAAGGCACAGGTTTGTGTCCTTATTATTTTCTAGTTTTTTTTACAGCTGATGTTTTTTATCTAGTTTTTTTTTAATAAAACCGTTTAACTTAAAAGTTTTTTTACCTATTTTTTTATTTACTCGTTTTTAGTTTGATTTTTGCTCGTATCATTCATTACGCAAACCCCTCATCCTTACCAACTCTCTCATTGCATCTTTGTTACGCGGTTTCTTACCTGCCAATTTCTCACAATCAAGCTCCTCAATACATAGCCCTTCTAAAGACTTCACGCGAATCAATGCCACATACGCTTGACCCTCCTAAAATAGTCTGGAGCCCAAATACACAACAGCATGGTCAACAGTATACTGCACTGCATTTTATTAACAGTGGAGGCCCATGACAAAATTATTGGTAATATCCGTCTCTCAGCTGTTCCATAATTAAGGCCCTGTCATATCGGCCGCAGTAGATATTTGAGGGGGTGAAACAGGGGTAGAGATTGCGAGGGGAAGGGAAGAGACTCCGCCCACGGTGTGGCGCTCCGCACGCGCGGCCACGTGGCACCGCTGCTAGTAGCGCAGCAGGTGATACTTCAACTATTACTAAAACGAGACGCCGCGGTGCGAGAACATTTGCGTGTTCCAAAACAAGCGAATGTCGCGCTCGCGCGTCGATCGATAAATTGCCGCAACGGCTCAAAACTATGGAGGTGGCTTTTTACTTGTTATTATTAAATTCTTTATTAAAACATTTATTGCAATTTTTTTCGTTTATTTGTGAAATAAAACCTATGGACGATGAGTGAATTATTTTATAAAAATTTAAAGCGCATTTGTCAATTTTTGTCGAGTTTAGACGTGTCTTATATCACTTGCAACTAAAATCACCTAAAATTTGTGTGCTTAAAATTAAGATTCCTAAATAATTCGTTTACTCCTGTTTTTCTTTCTCAAAATGACAACAATGACATGAATAACTAAATTTTAACTTTAGTAGTGTCTACTAGAAATAAAGCCAATAGGTTACTAACATTTAAAAAAAACACAGACCAAGTACAGTCGAACCCGCAAACCGAAGGTTCCGCACAAATACGATGGGGGGCGTGGCTTTGCAGTGGGGAGGTTTGCTAGCAAATTGCTAGTAAGCTTATTGCGTAGACCAAGTTAAAATAGGAATTTTAGTTTTTTGCTGTACGCGTAGTTTATTTAGATAGATAGATAGATAGAAAATTCTTTATTGCTCCAGTAAACATTAAACAGTAACAAATACATTGTAAAATTTACATAAGGTGCAAAGGCGGACTTATCCCTTACAGAGATTTCTTACAGTCAACCTTTGGATGTTTGAGATTCGATAATATAGTGGAATGTAAGTAGGTAGTAGCAAAAGAGTTGCGTGACAATTGGAGATAAAAATAATAATAAGAGTACTTATTAATACATACATATAATTACATGCTAGTAAAATATAAGCCATACATGTTTAATACATATAAATTATTAAATATATAGAATAATATATATTATTTAGTTTACTTTAAACAAATAAAGGAAAAGATTTTCCATACAACATTTAATTTTTAAATTTTCATGCAAGATGGAAACTTTACTTTTTTTTAACCACAAAAACATTGATTTTGATTATACATGTATGCAAAAACGACACGGGCTGCCTCGACATGGTCTCTATTAAGTTACGGTTAATTTATAGAAGGTGCGGAGCGTAGTGACGAATCTTCTATAAATTAACCCTTATAATTTTTATAAACCACCAAACTGGTTATAAAAAAAATTCACATTCCTCACCCCCGGCCATCACGAGATCTAAGTCGCCAAAAGTACATAATTTTCGTGACGCAATTTTTTTGTAAAAAACCGGCAGCAGGTTTCATCAAATTCACGTCAAAAACAAAGAAAACACAAAAATAAATCTTTAAATAAAAATCATGTTGTAGCTTTTCAAATTTTCATCTAATAAAGTAAAACAATAAAAATATATTATTATAAAATAATTCTTTTGGGAATCCATCGTGTTTGTGTTTGCGTTTTCAAAGGTGTGACGTAAAAAAACATAATTTTAAAGAAGCCATCTCCACTTTATCCGAATCGCACGCACGCATTTGGCCCTACACTGTGTATCAATTGTCAGAATTAGGCAGAAAAAAATATGGAATGAAACAAATTGTCCACAGTGCCTATCGGCATTTTGCCTTTGTGAAATCCAGTAAAACCTACCAATTATTGTTTGTCTAAATAGGACGAATAAAACAATATATTTATTGAAGAACATTCAGGTTGATACCGCTTTTCTCGCCCATAGTAGGGGGGAGGCAATGCCCGTAAAATACACAATTAAATATCAACTTTCCATACAGGCAAGTTGACGTAAAAGATGAAAAGTAAGAGTAACCCAAAAATTTACTTTGAAATAAAAAAAAACTATTCCATATATTTTATTATGATAGGCACTGACATTTTTTATAACAAAAATCGGATTTATTCTCGATTTCGAGAGTGGCGTCATAGTACTAGTTGTTAAATGACTATGTATAAAGAAAGTACTCAGTTATGTAATCAGAATATTGGAACGAAGTTCCTTATAGCGGCTTGCGCGGTAATGCGAACTGTCCGAAAACGCGGCTGTTACGACATTTGGTCCTGTGAAAGGCGAGAAAACGACATGCTTTGCAAACAAAGGAAACTGTACTTTCTTTCCAACGTGTAAGAGCTATCTTAATGTCCCGGCTGTTACGACGATCTATATAAAAGGCGAGAAAATTACATTGCTTTGAAAAAAATTAATTTAGAACGTGCCAGTAATTTTTGTAGATCAGAAAATTGACATTATATCAGCCTTCATCTCTATTTATTCTTCATTGAATAAATGTCGTAATGCCAGCCGCAACAATACCCTTATATTCAATGAAGTATCTACTACACTACACTAAGGTAATGCACAGAGAAACATAACATATGGATTAATTAACTATAAGCCCAAGCCCATGTGTATAATGATCTGTATTACTGATGTGAAGAGGAAATAAACGTTATTCTATTATATTCTATTCTTCTATTCTATGTACATATCTGCTAATATCGACTAGCAACAACACTTTTACATAGGTTTGCACTTATTTAATTCTCATTAAAATAAATCAAATATATACCTAACTAAGTAAAATACTGCACTAAAAGTAAAAAAAATTGGTTGTCTGTAAATTCGGTTTACGGACGATAGTTTTATGTGATAACGTCATAAAGTGGTAAGACTACTGGGAACGGTTCTAAAGTACCAGAGCAGAATAAATTGAAAGGATGAGTGTCTCGGGGCCAATTCTCTGTCTCTCAGTGACAGTTGTCCTCCTAAGAAAGCCGAAAGCCATCCAAGGGAATCCGATATTCGTTTGGTCGTTTATGTGATTTCGTGGCTCAGTGGTAAGAGTGTAGGATTTGTATTTTTTGAGCATGGGTTCGAATCCCTCAAAATTGTTTTTGTTTTTTTTTTCTTTTTTAAGCAATGTTACGGTGTTTAAATTTTTTTAGGGTGTATGAATCTCACATCGGCTATGCTCTGTATTGTCTCTGCCTGTTCCGTGTTCCTTTTCGTACAATAAAGTTGGTTTATAAGTGTGCTCCGCGTTTAATTAATTTATCTAAAGAACCTCCACTGGCTATCGAGGTAAAACAAACGAGGAAGCTGCAGACGCTTCAGGGTTAATATAAAGAAGATGCGTCGCGTAAAATATAAAAACTCAGAGCAGCGCGGGAATTTACTTAGCGGCCCCCGACGCCTTTAAGTAAGTAAACGGAAATTATATTAGACTTTTTAAGGGTCGGGATTTTTTAAATTTGTAATTTAACTTTTTATATACAAATCAGAAATTACCCGCACTACCCATCTACCATACTCACAATCTCAGGCATGACTGGCAGATAATGCCTTTAGGCTTATGTTTGAATCACTATAATATAGATGAATGAATTTGTGTGATTTTACATAACTCTGTTAAATTATTCATATTTAAAGATGTGATAATAACTAAAAAAAAATATGAGAAAATAACGACTATTAATTTTTGTTTATTTTATACATAAAAAACCTAAAATGCCAAAAAATCCACTACATATCAAATATTGTAGTGCAAGTTTAGTTTACCCGAGCGAAGCCGGGTTCGCAGCTATTGTGCTTAGAAGTTTCATTCTTAAATCGTAAATTACTTTAAAAACTAATAATATTAATTATCAATATAAACTTTAAATTTGTAAATTTCTACATAACACATAATTAAATCTACCTAATTTATCAATAATCCTACATAACGCCATCTACATATCAAAGCGCATACTACAACGTTGCAACACCTACCTAACTGCGAATCAAGTAAACTACCGCTGAACTATTTCATTTACTATCGACGCTAGATGTCGCTCCAAAAGACTCAACGCAATGAAATCTTCACCTACTGTTGACCGAATTCGCTTCGCTAGTACATGATCGATTTAGCCGGGTGGTTAAGACGTCTGCTCGGTCATACAATATTGGTGGCAGGGACCGCGGGTTCGAGGCTCGCGACGGACAAATATATTTTGTATTTCCTACTCTCCTTTTATGCCTCTCTATCGCTTGTTACGCGCTCTCGCTTGCACACACAGGTTCAGATGGAACGTGACACTTTTTCGTGCGTACAGCCGGTGTTCATCAATTTATAAGACGTGACGTTATCACGTCAAAAATGTTAAATAATAAACATATGATCAAATCAAACGAAGTAAAGAAGCTGTTGACTGACGTCGCACCAATGAAATTGGGGAAAACAGACAGACAAACACTTCCAAAAAATGCTTGCAGATGATATCTCAGTTGTACTGAAAAACAATGACATAGGTAAACTAAGAGAATCTTTTATATATAACTGTACTAACATCTGTAAAATCATGGTTCGAGTGCGGCAATTTATTACTAAATTAAATTAACAAAACTAACTTTATGCGGTGAGCGGTAGTATGGGTTAATTATTGTAAATTACTTTAATATAATACTTATAAGGTAATAACAAAACATTGCGAAGTTTGTTTGTCAGTTCTTCTCCTTTTTCAGTTTGTCTGGCAGAATTTTCGACATGTCCAAGCGTAGGTTACCTAACTATGGATGGAATTATGCAACTAAATTTTGACGATATGACACTCATGTGGTAGACTGCCATACCGCGCCGCGCGTCACCGCACTGTGGGTGAAATGGTCAATCTAGCAACTGGAATCTCAATTATCTGACTATAATAAATTCCTGGAAAGTTACTTGCTGTTTAATCTTATATAACTAATTAAGGCGCGCCGCCTTAATTTAATGAAAAGAAACAGATAAGCCCGGGAATGAATAGGTGAGATGCCGGGAAAATCAACATTTGTAACCTGTTTTTCGTTACGCATAATTCAGTTGCGATTTTGACGCGACATTGAAAGCATCTCAGTTGAATTGTAGTTATTATTGAAAGGCATTCTTTTGTGATTCTGCAACCTTTGGTATATAAAGTCTTTCAAAATTAGTTAATATTACGCTAAAGGGGGGGGGGGGGGGGGGGGTTCGAAATAGATCACTTTTGAAGAACGAAAAATTTTTGTAAAATGTAAAAAAAAAAATTCTTAATCGTTTCCTAACACATGGATCTCTTTCTTTCAGAAATTGTGAAAAACCACAATTTTAATTTTATTAGGATGGAATAGAAAGAATGTGATTTTTTTTACACGACAACTTACACGTGTTACATCATAATGGTAATGAAGACTTTTTTGTTACTGTTATGAAACTGAATCGATTAGGCTATAAAAATCAACCACCATTTTTTTTTATTTAAATACATAAAAAAACATTTTACATAAAAAAAAAACCAAGGTCCAAAATTTTTTATATAGCTTTTACTCCCTATATGATACAGAACCCCCCCTTAGCGTACTATTAACTAATTTTGAAAGACCTTATATATTTATTTTAAAAATATTTTGTTTTGTTTTTTGTAGCTTGTTTTAAGTAACAATAATCATGCAAATTTGAACTTGACCAAATATTGAAAAAAAAATTATGAATGTATAGCGGGATATTTGAATGCAATCTCCGCGAGGTGCCGTCTACATTTTAATATGGGCTTATTGTGCAATTATTATACATGTAAGCAAAAAATCAGCTGAAAAACACCATTTCAATAGATTTTCTTCTCATAACTCATTCATCTGTAATCAATCATGATGAAATTCCGTCATTCCGTCATAAAAAAAAAATTTGATAGTAATTTTCAGTTGCTACATTGGTTGTCCCACTGTGCGCCGCGCCGCTCCGTCGCGGCCGCCAGCCAAGCGCCGGCCGACGCGCCGCCGCACCGCCGCGCCGCCGCCGCTCGGCTCAGGAGATTTTGACATTGAAAATGTCTTTTCGTTCGTTCCAGTCAAAGAGGTTCCAGTATAGGCTCCACGAAAAAGTGTGATCCCCTTATTTTTTTGAAGTGAAAACTTCTTTAGCGGCGCTTGGCACTTTTTTAGGTGGGTAAAAAATGTATAACTCGCGACATCGCGACATCGCAACATCGCGTCAGCGTCATTTTTAAAATGAAACCTTAAGTCATTGCATTAAGGGTTAAGTTAGAGTGGCACGGGATCTGCCGGCACTCTCGGAGTGCAACTGTTAAGTAGGGTTCGGTAACACGTTTATGTCTGTCCATTCTACTAAGTTCTGCAAAATTAATGTAGGGTTCCGTAACAAATGCATGTCTGTCCGTTCTACTAAATTTAACATTTATTTCAAAATGAATGTAGGGTTCCGTAACAAATGCATGTCTGTCCGTTCTACTAAATTTTACATTTTTCAACCAAAGTCCTCCGACGGTTATTTTATAATAAAAGTAGGGTTCCGTAACACGTTTATGTCTGTCCAATATACTAAGTTCTGCAAGATGAATGTAGGGTTCCGTAACAAATGCATGTCTGTCCGTTCTACTAAATTTAACATAATTTTTTTTTTTTAATCAATGTTACGGTGTTGTTTTTTTTTATGTAATCCGGTATGGGTGGCTGAGTGGAGTTCCGACCAGCCAGTAGGTGCCATACCGAAGACTTCCCTGGATTGCTGGCTATACTGGACTAGAGGAGAACACAGCCGAGGCTGCTATGCGGTCATCTTACATCCAGTACGGTGATACCAACCCAGTCGGCTACAATTTGAGCCTACCACCTAGTAAGGCGCAAAGGAAGGGACCTACAGTTTTACACTGGTTCCGAACGGGAAAGCAGCAGGCGTAGGTATGCACGTAAATTTTTTCGTCAGAAAAAACTCATTGGTACACGCCGATTGGATTCGAACCTGGGACCTCTCGCATGAGAAGCATGATATATCCAACGAGCCTAAATATGGTGGATTTATCATGTGTAGTTTAGGAGTTCCTATGGCTTCCTTCCGGCTCCATCATCAGGACCCTGGAAATAACATATGACTAGAGTACTTGCGAAGACAAATCCAACGAGCCCAAACACGGTCGATTTATCATGTGTGGTTTAGGAGTTCCTATGGCTTCATTCCGGCTCCATCATCAGGACCCTGGACATTATATATGACAAGAGTACTTACGAAGATAAAGCCAACGAGCCCAAACACGATGGGCTTATCATGTGTAGTTTAGGAGTTCCTATGGATTCCTTCCGGCTCCATCATCAGAGCCCAACTAACCTTTTCCTTATCCCGACTTTCTCGTGTCGCTCAGCGACAATATTTTTTCGAATTCCGTAGATTCATTTTCAGTGTGCTCGATAGTCGTGTAAGACACGAAATCCATGATTTTTTTTTGGAAAAGGGGGCTCGACTTCCGATGTGTTTCTTTCAGGGACAGTGCCCCCCCCCCCCCCCCCCCCCTCCCCCAACATATTCACTGCTCCCCCTCACCCGGAGAAAATGGATCAAAAAGTGGTACCTTGTCACATGAAGTAGTAGTAAGTGGGCGTATGTGTACAGCAAGCGAGTGAGTGTGACAAAGTTGGAGGAACATAAAAAACATTTCTTTATAAAAAAAAATATCCGAAGTCTCCGTGGAAAATTAATTTATGCTAATAGCTCCTTAGACCCTCGCCCACCAGTACCAGCTACCAGAAATCTTCTAATAATGCCGCTCTATACTAAGGCATACCCTAATTCGCTGACGTACCGTCTTGCTTTGTTTCCCATAGCTGTAGTGCTGTAGTAGGTACGATTTTTGCGTAAATTATTTCGAGTGGATCGTCACGAGCGCGCGCGTCCTCTCACTTCGAGCTTCTGGGGGTGACTGGGGCGTGTCGGGCGACCGGCAACTCCGGCAAGATAGCGAGACGCCGCTTTCGTAGGTTGGAGTAGGACAAAGCGCAGTCACGCTGCTCGGAATATTTAGCGTAAGCGACAATTTGATTTTTATTTTTTGATTCCAAAACTACGAATCTAAACAAAAAAATAAAAAGCCTTCGATCGAGATATTCATTAAACGAATAAAATATATTTTTTCCAAAGCCCTGATTTGGTCACGTTGCCTTAAACACGTTTTTAAAACTAAATTCAGAGGCATGTTCATGATTTTTTTCTATCGAGCGAAGTTAATCAAATCGTGTTTTCAAAAATCCTACGATCTGCGCTGATAGATGAAGTTTTACATATAATAAAACTGAATCTGTCAGGTAAGTATTATTGGCGGCATTCTTCTTGAAATTCGAGTCAGACGCAGTCTAACATCACCTTGAACTTTGCTGGAAACTGTATGGCTTTAGGTTGGATAAGGTGTACGAACAGTCCACCTCCTGCCTCCATAATCAGATCCTCGTCACCAAGTGTATTGGTATTAGTATGGGACACTCGTCCAAACCAACTTAATGAGCCCAAACTCGACGGGGTGTAACAGTTGAAGAGTTCCACTTTACACCTCCTGACTCCATCATCAGACCCTCGTCAACAAGTGTATTGGTAGAAGTATGGGACACTCGTCCAAACAACCCAAATGAGCCCAAACTCGAGGGGGTTACTAGTAACGGTTGAAGAGTTCCACTGTACACCTCCTGACTCCATCATCAGACCTTCGTCACCAAGTGTATGGGTATAAGTATTGGACACTCGTCCAAACCAAAAAGATGAGCCCAAAGTCGTGGGGGTTACTAGTAACGGTTGAAGAGTTCCAATGTCCACCTCCTGACTCCATCATCAGACCATCGTCACCAAGTGTATTGGTAGAAGTATGGGATACTCGTCCAAACCAACCAAATGAGCCCAAACTCGAGGGGGTTACTAGTAACGGTTGAAGAGTTCCACTGTGCATCTCCTGACTCCATCATCAGACCCTCGTCGCCAAGTGTATTGGTAGAAGTATTGGACACTCGTCCAAATCAACCATATGAGCCCGCACTCGAGGGGGTTACTAGTAACGGTTGAAGAGTTCCCCTGTACACCTCCTGACTTCATCATCAGAGCTTGGTCACCAAGTGTATTGGTAGAAGTATGCGACACTCGTCCAAACCAACCAAATGAGCCCAAACTCGAGGGGGTTACTAGTAACGGTTGAAGTGTTCCACTGTACACCTCCTGACTCCATCATCAGACCATCGTCACCAAGTGTATTGGTAGAAGTATGGGACACTCGTCCAAATGAACCATATGAGCCCAAACTCGAAGGGGTTACTAGTAAGTGTTAAGAGTTCCACCGTACATCTCCAGATTCTATCATCAGAGCCTCGTCACCAAGTGTATTGGTAGAAGTATGGGACACTCGTCCAAACCAACTAAATGAGCCCAAACTCGACGGGGTCTAACGGTTGAAGAGTTCCACTGTACACCTCCTGACTCCATCATCAGACCCTCGTCACCAAGTGTACCTATGGGTAGAAGTATGGGACACTCGTCCAAACCAACCAAATGAGTCCAAACTCGAGGGGGTTACTAGTAACGGTTGAAGAGTTCCACTGTACTCCTCTTGACTCCATCATCAGACCCTCGTCACCAAGTGTGTTGGTAGAATTATGGGATACTCGTCCAAACCAACTAAATGAGCCCAAACTCGAGCGGTTACTAGTAACGGTTGAAGAGTTCCACTGTACACCTCCTGACTCCATCATCAGACCCTCGTCACAAAGTGTATTGGTAGAAGTATGGGACACTCGTCCAAACCAACCAAATGAGCACACACTCGAGGGGGTTACTAGTAACGGTTGAAGAGTCCCACTGTACACCTCCTGACTCCATCATCAGGCCCTCGTCACCAAGTGTATTGGTAGAAGTATGAGACACTCGTCCAAATCAACCATATGAGCCCAAACTCGAGGGGGTTACTAGTAAAGGTTGAAGAGTTCCACTGTACACCTCCTGACTCCATCATCAGACCCTCGTCACCAAGTGTATTGGTAGAAGTATGGGACACTCGTCCAAACCAACCAAATGAGCCCAATCTCGAGGGGGTTACTAGTAACGGTTGAAGAGTTCCACTGTACACCTCCTGACTCCATCAACAGGCCCTCGTCACCAAGTGTGTTGGTAGAAGTATGGGACACTCGTCCAAATCAACCATATGAGCCCAAACTCGAGGGGGGTTCATTTTTCATTTCATTTTCATCAGGCCCTCGTTACCAATGAACCATATGAGCCAAAACTCGAAGGGGTTACTAGTAAGTGTTAAGAGTTCCACCGTACATCTCCAGATTCTATCATCAGAGCCTCGTCACCAAGTGTATTGGTAGAAGTATGGGACACTCGTCCAAACCAACTAAATGAGCCCAAACTCGACGGGGTCTAACGGTTGAAGAGTTCCACTGTACACCTCCTGACTCCATCATCAGACCCTCGTCACCAAGTGTACCTATGGGTAGAAGTATGGGACACTCGTCCAAACCAACCAAATGAGTCCAAACTCGAGGGGGTTACTAGTAACGGTTGAAGAGTTCCACTGTACACCTCCTGACTCCATCATCAGACCCTCGTCACCAAGTGTGTTGGTAGAATTATGGGATACTCGTCCAAACCAACTAAATGAGCCCAAACTCGAGCGGTTACTAGTAACGGTTGAAGAGTTCCACTGTACACCTCCTGACTCCATCATCAGACCCTCGTCACAAAGTGTATTGGTAGAAGTATGGGACACTCGTCCAAACCAACCAAATGAGCACACACTCGAGGGGGTTACTAGTAACGGTTGAAGAGTCCCACTGTACACCTCCTGACTCCATCATCAGGCCCTCGTCACCAAGTGTATTGGTAGAAGTATGGGACACTCGTCCAAATCAACCATATGAGCCCAAACTCGAGGGGGTTACTAGTAACGGTTGAAGAGATCCACTGTACACCTCCTGACTCCATCATCAGACCCTCGTCACCAAGTGTATTGGTAGAAGTATGGGACGCTCGTCCAAACCAACCAAATGAGCCCAAACTCGAGGGGGTTACTAGTAACGGTTGAAGAGTTCCACTGTACACCTCCTGACTCCATCATCAGGCCCTCGTCACCAAGTGTGTTGGTAGAAGTATGGGACACTCGTCCAAATCAACCATATGAGCCCAAACTCGAGGGGGGTTCATTTTTCATTTCATTTTCATCAGGCCCTCGTTACCAAGTTGAAATTATCAATATTGTATTGTCACGAGAACTCAATGTGTGTGCAAAGTTTCATAAAAATGGGTTCAGTAGAAGTAGCTGAAAAAGTTTTCGCAAGATTTAAAACAAAGAAACAAACAAAAATACGGAGTCAAGCTAAATAAAACCGTTTAAAAATACGTCCCGACCAGGCATCGAACCTGGAACTCCGGCTTGAGCTGCCAGCGCGTTACCAATTCCGCTACCGGGCCGCCGACGTATTTCTTCAAATATTCGAAACGTTGCTTGCATTTTTCTAGTAGGTATGTCGCATATTCCTGCGTTCAGTCAACTTGCACGATTCAATATTGAACCTTATGATGTCGTCACCAAAGTCGTATTTGGCATCGGACACTAGAAGTTGACTTGGGATTTTAATATGATTTTTTTTTATATGTTAGTACTAAGCATGTACTCGCTTTTTATATTTCTTCATTTAGTCCAATCAATGAAGCATTTCCACTCGACGTACTTCCTCTGTCGCTGAAACTTTGCAGTGTGATAAAGTAGGGTTTAAAATACACGTTTGACAAATTATCTAGGATTTTTTATATTTGGAAGTTAGGTTATATTATACCTAAACATGATAATCGCTTATAACTGCTGGTGAAAAATTGCTCCGTCCGAAATTCCTTCGGTATATAATATTATATATTAATAAGAGTATATATATAACATTATCTATGAAAATTTCGATTTCGAATAGGCAGAAATTTGAAAATACCTATTTTGTATCACAACTTCTTCAGGAAAATTGCTCTGTCAATTTTTATTTTATTATATGTCCTAATTTATTTAAATATATCGCTTTTGACAATTATCCAGGAAATTTTCCTTATCGATCACACCTTTACAGATTTTCGGCAATAATTCGCTGTGAAAAATTGCTCCGTCCAAAATTCCTTCGGAATATGATATTATATATTACTAAGAGTATATATATAAAATTATTTAGGAAAATTTCGATTTCGAACAGGCAGAAATTTGAAAATACCTATAAAAATAACTCTGTCAATTTTTATTTTTTTTATATCTCCTAATTTCTTTAAATATATCGCTTTTCACAATTATCTAGGAAATTTTCCTTATCGATCACACCATTACATATTTTTGGCAATAACCCAAGCACTGTGAAAAATTGCTTCGTCTGTTTTTATTAACTTATAATATAATATAATTGTATATTATCCAATAAAATTTCTCCATTAAACATGAACTTTCGAGCAGTTTCGAGTAAAGCAATATAATAAAACAAAGTTTAAAAAGCGCGCGCTCGCACTACACTGAACGCGGGGTCCGGGAGGGCTGCGGGGAGTGGGGAAGAATAAGCCCGCCCGCCCGCGCGCCAGCAGCTCATCGTCCCGCACCGCGACCGACGAGACGACACGCGAGCGTCGTCGATGCTCGCGGCTCGCTATTCCGCCCGCCACCTCTGTCGTCCCACTACAACGCCGCTCCGCCGGCGTCCTGCCGCCTATGGAACGAAAATGTAGGGCCTATATAGTATTAGGAACTTTTAAAATTTAACTTTCGTTCTGTAATTTAATTTGTATGACAGTATGTCGAAACACCTTATTAAAAATATTTCATGCACGTACAGTCTGTATGTAAATAAAGTGTATACATTTTTGTAAAAAAACTATTTAAAAAATTAAAAACCGCCCTCAAAAATGTATTAATTAAAAAAAAATCGAATTCTAGAGTTGAAGGCGGTCGGTTATTTTTGCTTGCTTTAGCACCGCCTTCAACTCTAGGGTTCGATTTTTTTATTTCATACATTTTTGAAGGCGGTTTTTATATATTTTTTAATAGCATTTTATTTCACAGTTTTTTTAGTAATTTTTTGCTATTAATGTACTCGGCGGAATTGCTCGGAATTTGGCCTCGCAATTCCGCCTCGCTTTCCAATCCGATCTTGACGAAATTGAAATGGGACCACACGGGAAGCACCAGCTTTAAAAAATAGCAATAAAAAAAAAAGAACCATCAAAATCGGTTCAGTTGGTGACGGAGTCGCGTGTGTCCGCCTGTAAGTATCTACAGGTCGCACTCAGGCGACGCGGGGACAGCTCGACTATTCGAGCACTTGAGTAGACCGGCAGATGAAGTGCATGTAGTTATATATATATATATATATATATATATATATATATCCGCGGATATGGTTCTGCTTGGGGATTTTAATGCCCATCACGAGGAGTGGCTGGGCTCCGGGAGAACTGACTTCGAGGGGAGAGCCGCCTACGACTTCGCCCTGACGCATGACCTGTCTCAACTGGTAGACCAACCTACAAAAGTGCCAGACATGGACGGTCATGGGCCCTCTCTGCTGGATCTTCTGCTGACGACGAACCCTGCTGGATACAAAGTCACAGTGAGCACTCCTCTTGGCTTCTCTGACCACTGTTTAGTGGGGTCCACGGTGCCATTTTTGCCTCCTCAGTCTCGTACTGGAGGAATGCGTCCAATTTGGCACTACGTGTCAGCGGATTGGGACGGGATGCGAGAATACATCACATCCTACCCATGGAGAGAGCTATGCTTCAGTTCGGATGATCCGTCGGAATGCGCCAATGCCGTAGCCGAGGTGGTTCTGGGGGGAATGGAGATGTTCATTCCCAGCGCCCTCATGCGCCTCGGTGGTAAAAGCCAGGCCTGGTACAGCCGCGACTGTGCTGAAGCTGTCGCAGCTAATGGCGCAGCTTATCGTGCATGGTCGTGCGCTCGTGCCAGACGCGATCCTAATGTATCCGAACTGAAGAAAGAATACAACCGCCTCTCCAGATCCTGCAAGAGGACTATCGCCAGGGCCAAATTCGAGCATATCGTCAGAGTTGGTGACCTAACCTAACCTAACTGGGAGCCGTGAGTTTTGGTGTCTCGCCAAATCTGTCGTATCGAATTTCTACTGCTCCTCCCTTCCACCTCTACAGTGTTCTGGGGGCTCACTTGCCCACTCCGCAAAGGAGAAAGCCGACTTATTGGTGTCTCTTTTTGCGGAGAACTCCAACCTGGACGATGGGGGTGCCATCCCCCCATCCATAACTAAGTGTGAGAACTCCATGTCGGAAGTACAGTTCCGACAACGAACTGTGCTGGCGGAGCTTCTCTCCCTAGACACCAGGAAGGCGAGTGGGCCGGATAGGATTCCTGCATTGGTGCTGAAACGGTGTGCTCCTGACCTAGCTCCAGTGCTAACGCGCCTTTTCCGCCTCTCTTATTTCACTTTCCGTCTGCCGGCTGCCTGGAAATCTGCATTTGTCCAAGCGGTCCCCAAAAAGGTTGACCGCTCAAACCCTTCGAACTACCGACATATAGCGATTACCTCCGTACTCTGCAAGGTGATGGAGTGCATTATCAATGCCCAGCTCATGGCGTACCCTAGAGACAAATAACATCAGCGATCGGCAATATGGCTTTAGGCCAAACCGATCCGCAGGTGATCTCCTAGCGTACGTCACTCACCTTTGGGAGGAATCGCTTGAAGGACATGGTGAATTCTTGGTAATTGGTCTCGATATTGCCAAGGCATTCGACAGGGTTTGGCACAATTCGCTTCTGGGCAAGCTTCCATCGTACGGACTTCCTTCTGGCGTCTGTGACTGGGTCGCCGACTTCCTACATGGGCGTAGCATTCAGGTCCTAGTGGACGGTTGCTCGTCGGACGCCATGTCAGTGAATGCCGGCGTACCGCAGGGATCTGTGTTGTCTTGTCACCAACACTGTTTCTTCTGCATATCAATGACATGCTGCCACTCGGCAACATAAATTGTTATGCGGATGACAGTACATCACATGGATCCTATACCAGTGACCCTTCAGTCAGACGGGATGTTGTGGATGAAGAGGCGAAGACTTGTGTCTGATCTCAAACAAACGCTTCGGTCTATTTCTGAATGGGGCCGCTGTACGCGACAGTCGTTCTCACCCCGTGGTGTTAGTGGGTGGACTGTAGTTGGGTGGGGGTGCGACTGTGCACGTGCAATATCACGCCGACACCGCAGCGGTACTCATATTCTGGGTTTGATAGTTTCATAAGGGGTGAAATAGGGTAAATAGGAGAAGATTGGGACTTTTACAAGTCTCCCCGAGGCTGGTTTACGCGGCGGCGACGGGTGTTCTCTACTGTTATCTATCAGTCAGTTCAGATCTTATTTTGTGCTTCGTGATAGGATTAGTTTGGCGTAGCGTCTGGATCCGTCTGGCTGACTTCGGAAATTCGCTTAAATGTCGGACCGCGTCTGGATGGCGTCGGGGGAACGCAGGGCAATGTTGGACTCCTTCTGAGCAGCGTCGGGATTCGTCGGAATAGCTTCGAGGTGTAGCGCAGAGTGTGTGGTGGTGTGGTGCCTCCTACCTGGATGTTGATGTCTCCGCCCGCAGCCGCACCTTCAATAGCTCAGTCCTTCAGGTGGTGGTCGTCGATCGGCACGGAAACGTCCCGGTGTCCGAGGATCTGCTGGGCCCAGCTACGCACACACTTCGGGAACTACACTCACTATACTTATACCGTATTAGGTCGCAACAAGCCCTGAGAGCCCGCGCCGCGCTCGATCAGGGTGAATTTTATCTCTTCCAGAGCAAAATGTTTGAACAAAACCGCCCGCTCCCGCTTGTATTTTCGGACGTGTCAGATCACAACAGCCCGTCGTCTAGTCAACCGGACTCTTCTCCTTTCCGCCAGGAGGCGCTGTGTGCTTCTTGCATGAAGACCGCTGGAGGTAGAGTCTTGAGGCGAAGAGAATGGAGGCACGTGTACCTAACGTGTTTTGTGTAAATGTAAATGATCGCAAAATACCGTGAAAACTGTCGTTAACTCTTCGAAAGTGAGAGTCTGCTCCCCTATAACCCGTTTGAGGTGAGTTTTTGCCGATTTGACTGCCGCTTCAAAAATACCGCCAAAGTGAGGCGCGCTGGGTGGATTGAACCTCCACTCTATACCGCGATTGGTGAACTCTCTTTCGAGTGAAGCCGCTACCGCTGGTTGACGAAGGTGTCGCTCAATTTCCGTCAAGTGTCGATTGCTTCCGACATAATTTGTACCGCAGTCCGATCGAATCAGCTTAGGTAATCCTCGCCGTGATGCGAACGGTGTCATTGCCGCAAGAAAGGCTTTAGTAGATAGATCCGAGACGACCTCTAAATGAACCACCCGTGTATAAGGCAAACGAATACGCACAAATATTCCTTGATAACCTTAGCGTTCCGTAACGTTGAGGCTTTGATTTGAAAAGGTCCCGCAAAATCCGTGGCTACCGCATGGAAAACACCGGCCGATTGAGTGACACGATCCACTGGGAGATCTGCCATCATAGGTTCTGAAGGCTTGGCCTTGAGCCTAAAACATGTAATGCACTTGAATAATTGGAACCGAATAGCTTGTCTTGCTGAGAGAATCCAATATTTCCGCTGAAGTATAGCTTGAAGAGCTGTAGGGCCCGTATGACAATGAGTCCGATGAAAATGATCAATAATTAGCCGCGTCAGTGCATGACATTTGGGCAGCAGCAGAGTATAAAGATTGCTAGTATAAAGAGGATGCTTCGTTCCCATGGGAAGATTGGAATTAGAAAGCCGCCCGCCAACACGTAAGAATCCGTCCTGATCAATGAAAGGACTAAGTCGTTGAATTCGCGTAGAGCACAAATTCCCCGTGGAAAGTAATTCCAGATCATTTGAAAATTCTGCTTGTTGTACTATTTTAATTAATTTATTCAATGCCGCTGATAATTCCGCTATTGTTAAAGGACCACTTCGCTTGCTAGTGTTCCGCAAGTTATGTGAGAAACGAAGGCAATAAACCGTTACTGCTTGGAGTTTGGGTAGAGAGCTATAACGAGCAGGTAGATCGAATGATTCTATCACTACCGCATGCGATGTTAGCTTGACAGTCTTAATTCCCGGCAAGTCTGGAATGCGACCAATATAGTTCGCAGGCCAACTTTCTGGGTCGTCATGTAACCAACGTGGGTCCCACCACAGTGTATTGTTAAGCAACTCTGAAGCTGTAGCTCCCCTGGATATTATATCCGCACAATTTAAATTTGAAAGGACATACCGCCAATTTAACCGCACTTTAGAGTTGTTTATCTCCTCAACTCTATTTCTTTAAACGTCTGTAGAGTATGTGGTGTTGTTCGCAACCAAGATAGTGTGCCGGCTAAGCAATACTGCACAATACATAGACTTTGCCCCGCCACGAGGCGTGGCGGGCGCGCGGGCGCTTCCCCCTGCGCACCGCCCAGCACGTCGCTCGCCCCGCACCTGCTTCAGTCTTAGTCACGCGTCTGCGCACGCCGCATGTGTTGTATTTTCCTTCACACAATAAATTCAGTTACATCGTACCGGTGCTTTATTCCAATATCCAAACACTAACTATCTATCGACTCAACCGCAGTCTACTAGCTTACCTCACCTAGTATAAAGCGGTACAATAGTACAAATGTACTGTCTGACCAGCATACAATGTCATCAAATTGAATTTTCCCCACGTAAGATGCCGCTACATAATTAATTAATCGCGATAGAATAATAGCGCCGCTAAATTCCATTTTTGGAATAATTAATTTAGAACGAATAGGTGCTACTCGGGACTTGGCCGATAGCAGGTGTACCGAAACGGAATTATCCTGTTTTACCGCACGCAAATAAACCGGCGCCCCATAACCTACGTTAGAGCCATCACAGAACCCATGTAGAGAATAGGAAATCGCATCTGATGGAAGTACGCACCGCTTAAGACTTAACTGATTCAACTGAGGGAGGTCGAAAAGAAAGCGCTCCCAATCCGCTTGCGAGTCGATTGGTAAGTTTTCATCCCAAAACAGTTGCAGCAACCATATAGACTGCATAATCAGTTTGGCTTTGAAAACCACTGGCGAGATCCAACCAACTGGATCGAACGTCCGCGCGATAGTAGGGAGAACCGCCCGTTTAGTGTATGTAGGTTCTGACGGTAGGATAATTCTGTATGAGAAGACATCCAGTACTGAATCCCACTGAATCCCGAGAACCTTGATGAAGGAAGGACTATCTGCCGCATTGAATTAGTGTGGCTTCTCACAATTTTCCACTGGGATATCAGAAAGAAGCTCTGGGCAACTTGATGTCCACTTGCGCAGCTCATAGCTTCCCAGAGATAACATGGAAATGAGCTGGGACTTTAGCTCTGCCGCAGCTTCCAACGAGCTTGCGCCGCCAAGAATATGGTCCATGTAGACTGACGTCTAGACGTCCGCGCCGCGATAGGAAAGCGATCTTCATAATCATCCGCCAGTTGTCGTAGGCACCTAATAGCAATGTATGGGCTAGACTTTAATCCGTATGTGTTAGTATTTAATGTGTATATGCACATCGGCTGATCCGCACATTCCCGCCAAAATATGAGCTGGAAAGCTCGGTCATGGTGGTCCACTAAAACCTGTCTGAACATCATTCGAATGTCCGTAACAAAAACTACCGCGTGAAGGCGAAAGTCTAAAATAATTTCATTTATGTCCAGCTGGAGCTTCGGTCCAGCGTGGAGACAGTCATTAAACGAGGTTCCTGAAATAGTAGAGCAGCTCGCGTCGAAGACCACTCGAATTTTTTCCGTATCCCCTGTGCTCTCGAAAACCCCATGATGTGGAATAAAGTAATGTTCCCCTCGTGTAATTGTGGCAGGAGCGACAGACATGTGCCCCAACTGAATATCTTCCCGCATGAACTCCACATATTTGGAACGCATTCTTGGTTCTGTGTTAAGCCGCTTTTCTAATGATAAAAACCATCTAAGCGCGATGGTTCTAGAATCTCCTAATTTAGGTCGATTTGACAAGAAAGGTAAACGTACCGAATAGCGCCTCTCAGCATTGCGCTGGTGAGTCGTACGGAATAAATTCTCGCAAACTGCATGTTCTGGATGCGCAACCGCTTGCTGTGGTATGTCCTCCGATTCCTAAAGGATTTTCTGCTGTGGATAGACCGTAAGAATAATGCACCGCTCTCGGTTCGTTGTACGAGACAGGACCCGCTACCGCAAACCCAAATATTGTATCTAAGGCGATGGGAAGGCCTACTTTCACTAAGCCCCCCTGCAATATACTCCATTAGGTCGCCAAATGATTTTTTTAAAATAGGAAAAGGAACTCAAAAAATTATATAAATCAGTCAAAATGCAATTACACGTTTATGGCAATTATAATTTTAAAGGAAATCTACTTGCCTGCACTCTCTATTATTAGACTAATTCACAAATTATTCATGCTTGCATTCATTAATTATACAGACACAGAATATTGTAAAGCCCTCTATTTACTTATTTTATTTGATTCTTTGAAACTGTTTTTACTAGCTACCTATGTTTTACATTTTTTACTATATTTTGGGAAGTATGAAATATGTGACCTATCTTACCTAGCATTGGAATTCTATAATTGTCTAAACCCTAATTTTACTCTGTCAACCACACATACTGTTAGATCCGACGTCTGCCGTCGATGTGCATGTATGTGTGCATCTATGTATAATCTATGTTTGCTTGTAACTCAAGAGCGGCTCGGGCCGCGGGCACAGCTAATGCTCTGTAAATTTAACATACTAATTGTGTTTTGCTTACCTTACCATAATTGCACCCCTTGTTTTTTAAAATATTTTTTAATGACTTTGTACTGGATTTTAAATAGTGTTATGAGTAATATTAGACAGAATGAATACATGAACTATATAAGCAATTTAATTTTGTGGCACCACTTTGCAATTTTCTCTATCACATTACATTTCTGCATCGTCGACAAATTGTTTGAAATATTTATGACTACAAATCTAATAATGAATTATGTAAATAAATCATATTGTAGAACAAATGCTGTAATCAGATCAATTTCCTATAAATACTATTATTACCACCACATACAAACAAATACACTACATATTATATACAATGAATCTCACATCACACTCACCTACCTAACTATGTACTACTGCCACTACACAACATACCAATATAAAAGAAACATGCTCAATAAAATACAAATTAAATTTACCTATTATAATGGAAAACATGCATTCATATGTCATACAATGCTAGCAAGTCTTGGGAAACAAAATCATGATTTCACAATCTAACGAGGACATCTGTAATGATCTAGATAAAGTTTGTGAAGTTGAATCGTACGTAATATCACAGGCTGAAGAATGTAGAAATGTCCTACACCAAAACACAAAGCTTACTACACTTACAATAAATATCAGAAGCATCAACAAAAATTTTAACAACTTGGCAGTACTTCTCGACAGACTTGATGTGAAATTTGACATAATAGTGTTGACCGAGTGTTGGCTTAAGGGCAATAGTACATCTCCGACACTAAACATTGAGGGATACACTCCATATAACACCACTAAACATAAGTCTCAAAACGACGGTGTAATAGTATACTGTAATAGCGACCTGCATGTCGCCGTGCAGGAGCCTGACATCTCGGACTCCAACAGCCTTCTGGTGACAGTGGGACACGACTGTGTTATGCTGGCAGTGTACCGTTCACCGTCTGTTCACAACATTGAACCTTTCTTAACTTCTTTGCGTGAAACACTTTTGTTATATAACAACTTTAAATCGGTAATTCTAACTGGAGATTTGAACATAGATATAGCCCCGTCGTCTAGAGACTGCCGCACCCCTCAATACCTATGCCTGTGTGCCGAACTAGGTTTGTGTCCAGCGGTTACACAACCGACGCGACAAGCAGCCTGCCTCGATCACGTGATGGTCAGGAGTCGAGACAACGTGACCACTGTGATCTGTGAATCTCCTATAACGGACCACTTTCCAGTATTGGCGTGTTTTCACAAAATTAAAAGAAACAAAACAAACGCAAAAAAGGTCCTTTCTAAAATTAATTACAATCAATTGTGCACACATATTCAGAACACAGATTGGTCACCCATCACATCCGAACTGAACACCGATCGAGCTACCGATATGTTCATTGAGACTCTTCAGAATATTGTTCAAATACACACCACGACACGTACTGTGAACACGACAACAAAAATAAAGAGACCATGGATAACCCCAAACCTCCTTAAATGCGTAAACAAAAGAGATAATCTCCACAAACTTGCACGATTGTATCCATTTACCTATTTGCATACATATAGTAGGTATAGAAACACTTGCAACTTAGCCATAAAAGCAGCAAGACAACTGTATTATGCAACTAGGATTGAATATAATTCAAAAAATTCCAAAAAGCTTTGGGAAATCCTAAAGGAGGCGGCAAACATCAGCTCGGCGAAAGACGACATGTCAGCAAACTTACTTCCACCCTCAGATGTCCCGTGCCTAAACAAAAAGGAACGCATGAACCAAATAAACGACTACTACGTAGGAGTTGGTGAGAAGTATGCTGAAATAAATCTCGCACAATTGCATCGAACTGAAGACGAGCTGATAAGAGCCACTTCCTCTGTTTCTGGTATTAGCGCAGCTCATAGCAGTTTTTACATTTCACCTACAACCGAAACTGAAATATATAAATTAATTAAAGATTTAAAACCTGACAGTGCACCGGGTTGTGATTTAATAACAAGTAAATGTCTAAAATCAATTGGACCGTACATACTGGAACCTCTAACACACATAATGAATCTTAGTCTGTCCTCGGGAGTTTTTCCAGCAGCCTTCAAAAACGCAATAGTATGCCCTATATTTAAGTCAGGAGAAAAGAAAGAAATCAAGAACTATAGACCTATCTCTCTGTTACCATCTTTATCAAAAATCCTGGAGAAGATAATGAAGGCTAGATTATCAAAATACTTAGAAATAAATAACCGACTGTCTGCTAACCAATATGGATTCAGACCAAAGAAAAGCACTGAAAACGCAGTAGATTGCGTGGTTAACTATATTGCCGAACGTCTTGACAGAGGAAAACACAGCATTGCTGTATTTCTAGATCTGGCCAAGGCGTTCGACACTGTGTGCCTCCCAATCCTTTTAAATAAAATGGAAAGACTGGGTGTGCGAGGTTTGCCACTAACTTGGTTCGAATCATATTTCAATTGCCGTACACAACAAATAAAAATAAAAGACACATTAAGTGATAAGAGATCTGTCAAATATGGAGTCCCCCAGGGAAGTATCCTGGGGCCAACCCTTTTTCTGATCTACATCAACGATTTATGTAACCTCGAGATTAATGAAGGGCAGGTAGTAACGTACGCAGATGACACAGCTCTGCTCTTTTCTGCAAATAGTTGGGCTGAAACGTTTACCCGTGCTGAGGAAGGTATGTCAAGAGTCAAGGAATGGCTAGACATCAATCTCCTTACTCTGAACATATCGAAGACAAAATATATGTGCTTCTCAATCACCAAGGTAGGACAAGATAAACTCCAACAATATCTAAAATTACACACCTGCTCTTTCGTTGGCTCATGTGAATGTACGTCTCTTGAAAGAGTTAAACAAATGAAATATCTCGGTGTGATACTGGATGAGCATTTAAGCTGGAAATCGCATATTGACATGACAGCTGCACGTACCAGGAAGCTTATATACTTTTTTAAATGCATTAGAAACATAGCTGACGAGAGACTCCGGAGGACGGTATACTACGCGATGAGTCAATCGGTTCTAACGTACTGTATTGGAGTCTGGGGCGGCGCTGCAAAAACGTTTCTAGTAGAACTAGAGCGGGCACAACGGACCATTCTGAGAGTCCTATTTAAGAAACCGTTTCGTTATAGCACCCACGCTCTCCTCAGCGAGGTTGGCGTCTTATCAATAAGGCAACTATATATAAGCAAACTAATCTCAGGCCGCGACACAAGTAAAAATCCCGTAGAAGTAGAAACAGTACCATACCGCCCCCGGACAAGAAACTGCAACCAAACCCAACCACCGCAAATGAAAACCACATTCGGTCAGCGTTTCAGTCTGTTCCTCGCGCCATATTTATATAACAAAGCAAGACTGTCGTGTGACTTTACACATAAACAAGGGAAAAGGCGCAAGGACGCGATTCGAACTTGGCTTATTACCCTTAACTACAAGCAGACTGAAGACCTACTTGCTATAATTGGATAGCCATACTTAAAAATACATCTTTTTCATAACACTTATTTCACTCATCATGCATGACACACACACGCACACCCTCACGCACGCACACACACACCCTCTCTCACACACACACACAAACCCACTCACTCACTCACACTCACTCACTCACTCACTCACTCACTCACCCACTCACTCACCCACTCACTCACCCACCCACTCACACACTCACTCACTCACTCACCCTCTCACTCACTCACTCAATCTATCACTCACTCACTCACTCACTCACACCCACAAAAACCCACACTCTTTCACACACACACAAAAGGCTAAGCTTGTATTTTATGTGAATTGTATATATATGTTTTATTGATGCACGACTGAAACATGTAAGAATTATTTTTAATATTTATATTGATTTTAATTAAGGGCTTGATATTGTTGTAAATTTTATTTTTTTTTTTCCTTTTATAATTTTATTCTATTTTATTTCTATAGTGTTCACTTCATTGTTGTCTAGATAAGCGCACAAATGTCTGCCTTATACTGTCAATAACTGCCTCTGCGAGACAGATAATTCTAGTGCAGAGCATATGTATAACAAAAAATGTGTGTTTAAAAAAATGAATAAATAAATAAATAAATAAAATATATTCCCCAATAAATCCATGCCTAAAAGTAGGTCAACAGATTTGGATTCAAAAAAACGCTCATCCGCAAGTGGTAAATGTTGATAATAAGAAAAGAGCCCCGCGTCTAGTGTGGAAGAAGGAAGGTGACCGCCCACCTTATTTAAAATAATAGCCCCGGTAGAAAGAATAGGCCGCATCGCATCGCGAGGTCGTATGGTTACCTCCACCATTTCCCTGGAGCTCCTTACCTCTACTCCGCCTGACCATGTTAATGGAAAATGTGTTAGATACCTCGGAAGCCCCAATTTGGTTGCTAATGAATTGGTTATAATTGAAATTTGTGAACCGCTATCTAACATGGCCCGCGCCACATGAAGGACGCTATCTAACATCACAACCAGCGCAGTGGCTAAGATGACTGAAGGATGTTCAGTTTGGTTGCGGGAGTGGTCGGCTAGTCAGCGACCCGCAGTTGAAGGCCCCTGGCCGGAATGACCAAAGTTGCACGGCACCGGTGGTGAGATGGACCGTGAGTTTCCGCGACCACCCGCCGCATAGGTATTGTACGGTTGTTCGTATGCATGGCTTGCGCCCAATATTTCGCCACTGACCGCATAGGTATTATTACCGCGTCCGCCACCACTAGATCCGCCATCGGCGCCATAGTTATTGTTACCGGATCCGCCCCCCCCCCCCCCCTACTTCCGCTATTGGCCCCATAATAATTGTTACCAGGTCCGCCCCTCCTAGATGCGCCACTGGTTGGCCCCCCTCGGGGCCCGCTAATCCGCTACTATTTGTTTCAGTGGGGCTGCGCTGGCCCCCCTGAAAACCGCCACTATTTGTACGATTGGCTCCGTACTGGCCCCCCTGAAATGCGCCTCTGTTCGTACCATTGGGCCCGCGGTGCCCCCCCTGAAGTCCGCCATTGCCGCCTTGCTCAAAATGTAGAAGTGTATTATGTTTATTGGTCCCGCATTTCCGGCACACATTCGTGGATGGGCACTGACTTATGGAATGTTTGTTGAGACAAGCGAAGCACCATTTCCACTCAACAACTACCGCTTTCCGCTGCTGGGGTGTCAGAGCACCAAAGCCTCGGCACTTGTAGATTGTGTGCCCTTGCCGCTCGCAATACTGGCAGTAGTAGTGGTCCGCTCTCGGGCTAGCCGGCCGCGCCTCTGCTTGGTAGCAAGCCTTACGCGTTGTCTGCTTGCCGCTGTATGGAGCCGCGCCTTCAGTCCGCACTGAAGGTTTTGGTGTAACCGCTTGATTTTCCGCTGCCGAATCCAGTACTCTGCACACACCTTCTAGGAACAAGGTCAACTGGTCAAAGATGGGCAACACTGTTTTGTGTTCCGCTGGCAGCAGAAGGTACTGCTCAAAACGCATCCGAGTTTGTTCCGCTAATTTCCGCACCGCAATGTATAGTAGCAGGAAAGACCAATTTTTGACTGGCAACCCCAAGTTGATCAGAGCCTTCGTGTTTTCAAGCAACGTGTTTAGGAACGCCCGCTGTGCATGCCCAGAGTGCACTACCATCGGATATGCGACAATGTTTGTTACGAGCTTATCCGCCAAAACCCGCTTGTTACTGTGGCGATCGCGTAGGATGTCCAGCGCGATGGTGAAATTGTCATCAATGAGTTTTAGGTGCTCCACCAATGCCCGCGGTTCATCTGACAAGCACCCCAACAAGTAGTACAGCTTCTGCGCCCCGGACATGTTGTCATCACCCGCGATGGGAGAATTGAAGAGACTCGCAAATGATTCATAGTCCTCGATTCGACCGGAGAACCTAGGCAGATCGATCCGAGGTAACCGCAAGTTCCCGCTTCAAGACGATGGCTCGGTCTGTACTGCACCGCTTCCGCTTCCGCCGCTCTGTGTCACAGGTGGCACGGGTGTCCGCAACATGATTTTGACCTCGTAGTACGTTGAAGAGATCTCCGCGTACCTCGCCTTGAGCTGTGTGTCGGAGGTAGCTTCCAGCTCAGGATGCGTCAGCAACTCCAAGTGAATGTCCGTTACAACCTGGAACGTCTCATCTAAACCAACGCACCGCACTTCGAAGGCTGTGAGTAAAGCCGCATTAGCCTGCGCGTCCCGGCCCGCTAACGCTGCTTGTCTGAAGCTATCCGCATATAAATCGCGCTTCGCGAGTAACATGGCTACGCGTTTAGGTGCCATACTGAATTAAGGTTCGAACCGGTACACAATTCCGAATAGGTAATCCGCAAAAATAAAATTTAAAAGTTATTGAAATAGAAAATGTAAACAAACACGCATATGTACATAAACAAACCGAACTGACAAGACAAGATATCAGTTAGATTCATAAATGGAATGCCGCGTAGAGATGCCTGGTTAGACGGCGGGGAAAGATAATTAACGGAACGTTCGAAATTTAAAAATTCCGCTGATAGGTGGCGTGGTCGTTGGCCGCAAAGACAAACTTGCAAATGTATTTTGGAAGGAATATAAATCGCCCGCAATGAAATAATCCGCAATTGTTTTTTGGATGAAAAAAAAAAATTATGTACCGCTACGAAATTTTGATTATGAATGAATTTGTATTATTTCTGCCCTGTATGTGTGCTTCCCTGTAATGTAAGTAACTGCTCCCCAAAGACCCCAAATGAATTTTTACCGCAAATGTATGTTAAAAAAAACTAATAAAAAATTTACCGCAAATTCCCCATACGACTCGAAAAGGATGAACGATGCCCCAAGTGGCACCAACGTCCGCTTGACAGGGCCAACAATGTAGCGCAAAGTGTGTGGTTGTTTGGTGCCTCCTACCTGGATGTTGATGTCTCCGCCCGCAGCCGCACCTTAGATAGCTCAGTCCTTCAGGTGGTGGTCGTCGATCGGCACGAAAACGTCCCGGTGTCCGAGGATCTGCTGGGCCCAGCTACGCACACACTTCGGGAACTACACTTACTATACTTATACCGTATTAGGTCGCAACAAGCCCTGAGAGCTCACGCCGCGCTCGATCAGGGTGGATTTTGTCTTTTCCAGAGCAAAATGTTTGAACAAAACCGCCCGCTCCCGCTTGTATTTTCGGACGTGTCAGATCACAACAGCCCGTCGCCTAGGCAACCGGACTCTTCTCCTTTCCGCCAGGAGGCGCTGTGTGCTTCTTGCATGAAGACCGCAGCAGGTAGAGTCTTGAGGCGAAGAGAATGGAGCCCCGTGTACCTAACGTGTTTTGTGTAAATGTAAATGATCGCAAAATACCGAACACCGAGGCTTACTTGGATGTCGGGCTCCGTCTGGATGGTGTCGGGGAACTGCAGGGCAATGTTGGACTCCTTCTGAGCAGCGTCGGGATTCGTCGGACTAGCTTTCGAGCTCACGTAGATGTCGGACTGCGTCCGGATGGCGTCGGGGGAACGCAGGGCAATGTTGGACTCCTTCTGAGCATCGTCGGGATTCGTCGGACTAGCTTCGAGGCTTACTTGGAAGTCGGGCTCCGTATGGATGATGTCGGGGAACCACAGGGCAATGTTGGACTCCTTCTGAGCAGCGTCGGGATTCGTCGGACTAGCTTCGAGGCTTACTTGGATGTAGGGCTCCGTCTGGATGGTGTCGGGGAGCCGCAAGGCAATGTTGAACTCCTTCTGAGCAGCGTCGGGATTCGACGGACTAGCTTCCGAGCTCACGTTGATGTCGGACTGCGTCTGGATGGCGTCGGGGGAACGTAGGGCAATGTTGGACTCCTTCTGAGCAGCGTCGGGATTCGTCGGACTATCTTCAATGGTTACGTTAGGCGGCGCGGCGTAGGCACCTGCTTGGACGACGACGTCGAACTACACTCTGACGATATGTCCCGGTCACTACGTACGTAGAGCCACGTCGAAAACAGCAATTTCCTTTACTTGGCGGTCGTGAACTGACACATTCGTCGTGGTAGTGAACTGAACTGAACTTATTTATTATTAGGCGTTCTGTTTCATAGAACGTAGACATGTTTGATATTATTTTTAGAAAAAGAACTCTTATTTCCAATGAAATAAGACTCACTATAGGTCCCCAAAGGCAAACCAACCACATAAATTGATTCCATTTTTGCAATATACCGTTTGTTTTTATTATAAATGCCAAAAAGAACCACATAAATTCGTTCCACTTTGCGATATACAGTTTGTTTTTATTATATAATGCCAAAAAGAACCAGATATCTTGGCTCTGTTTTGATAAATACTTTTAGCGTACTTCATTAAAAACAAAAAAGTCCATCTCGCTTGGATCTTTTACGCAAAAAAAAAATCTGACCAGTTAGCTAGTACCAAGTAGCATGAGTCTTTTCTGGTGTTGCGATATACCTCAATTTGGAGGATGGTTCTTAGACGAATGTGTAGAAAACCTATTAGTTTCATACCAGGTAGCCTGCCTGAGTATTTTCTTCAAAAAATAGAGCGGGTGTTTAGCTCTCGATTGCTTGGTATATTTAACTCATTTTTGACCAATTCGTGGGTTGGTTCCTTTTGGCATATATATGGTAAATTTTTCTGAAGAAGTTGTGATACAAAATAGGTATTTTCAAATTTCTGCATATTCGAAATCGAAATTTTCCCAGATAATGTTGTATATATACTCTTAATAATATATAATATCTTATTCCGAAGGAATTTCGGACGGAGCAATTTTTCACAGTGAATTATTGCCGAAAATATGTAAAGGTGTGATCGATAAGGAAAATTTCCTAGATAATTGTCAATAGCGATAAATTTAAATAAATTAAGACATATAAAAAAATTAAAATTGACAGAGCAATTTTTCTGAAGAAGTTGTGATACAAAATAGGTATTTTCAAATTTCTGCCTATTCGAAATCGAAATTTTCCTAGATAATGTTAATTATACACTCTTATTAATATATAATATCATATACCGAAGGAATTTCGGACGGAGCAATTTTTCACCAGCAGTTATAAGCGATTTTCATGTTTAGGTATAAATACCTAACTTCCAAACATCAAAAATCCTAGATAATTTGTCAAACGTATATTTTAAACCCTACTTTATCACACTGCAAAGTTTCAGCGACAGAGGAATTAGTCCGAAGGGCCCATGCAAGGAATTTCCTCGTTTACTGGACTAATTAGAGAAAATGCAAAGTCGAAAATGAAGAGAAAAAAAAACATCATATGAAAATCCCAAGTCAACTTCTAGTGTCTGACTGATGCCAAATACGACTTTGGTGACCTTTGAAATCCTATTTGAGTTTCTTACTGTAACGTGTAAGAAACTCATGCGCGATGCTCATGAGGCAGGCACTATTTCACTTTAGTCCAATGAATAGAGACCAAAAGAGGAAGGTTACCTTACAAACGGTCCGGTAGTTCAAAATTTTTGATATGTTTTCTAGGATGGTTAGAAGTATTTTAAATATAAAATGCACAATTCACCCCGCCGCCATATTGAAAAAAAAATAAAAAAAATTGGCACTTTTTCAGATTTTTGCTTATATCTTCATTTCCGTGCATTTTAGCTATAAAAGAGTTTCTCATTGTTGTAGATAATTAAATTTCCTATAATTAACATTTATTCTAGGACTGACACTTACGGAGAAACGAACATTAAAAAAAAATCCGGAAATTTGGCAAACTTCTAACTTTAGATCGCTGTAATTAAGTTATGGTCTATTCTAGGAAAAAAATAAAATTGCCTACAAATTTTATTGTGATACTTTTTTTCCTAGAATAGGCCATAACTCAATTATAAATGATCACCTATAATGATTTACAATTTGTTTAGAGAGCGCTCAAGATATTCAACTTTAAACAATAAAAGAAAATTCAAATTAATGTCTATCGCATATAATTAATCTAAATCGTTCTTGTGTCGCACTGCAAAGGTGTGGAACGGGCTGCCAGGGAATATCTTCCCCCACCCCTACAATCCACGGATCTTCAAATCGCGGGTTAATAGCCTTTCCCCAGCAACATTAGTCCACCTCCAAGCCGGACTGGCACCTCCTCGGGGGTGAAATTGGCTGCGCCTGAGGTTGCGACCTCGGACAGAGCCACCCAGTTCGGTAGCAATAAAAAAAAAATCGCTATAATTCTTTCGGCGTTTTTCATCAGATTTTTCGGTTAATTTTTTCCGCTATTACAATGCTCAGCTTGCCTATTCCGCCCATCCGCGCCCGCTGCCATATTGAAAACGGCACTTTCTTCACATATAAGCAAACATGTGAAGAAAGTGCCCATTTTTTTTTTCAATATGGCGGCGGGTGCGGATTGGACTATTAGGTTACCCTAGACAACCATACATGCTGTTAAATGAAAAACAAAGCTTGTTGCTTACACCGAATGTAAATTGAAAAACTATATATAAATACTACTACAATTAAAGATGAAAGTATGCAATTGGCAAGGGATATACCTTTACCAGAGGTGGAAGAAGGGTTCTTTGAGCGGTTTTGACGGTAACAACGCGAACGACATTGTCCGAACCAGGATGGAGTTCTATTGCTCTACCCAAACTCCAACGGAGTGGAGGAAGATCTTCGTCCATCAGAACGACCAGATCGTCCACGTTAAGGTTTTCCCCAGAACGTGTCCATTTACCCCTCTTTTGGAGGTTGTACAGGTACTCAGATTGCCATCGCATCCAGAAATGCTGACTCAGTCGCTGAGTCAGTTGCCACCGCGTGACTCTGCGCGGGAAGGACTGTTCAACGTCATATTCAGGAACAGCTGTGAGCGGTTCCCCAATAAGAAAATGCCCTTGAGTCAAGACATCCAACTCAGATGAATTTGTAGATAGTGTACAGAGAGGTCTGGAGTTGAGAGTTCTTCAAATGTGAGAATTTGTTCACCTATAACTCGCTTTATGTGAAATTTAGAACTCTTTATTGCCGCTTCCCACAGACCGCCAAAGTGAATGCCTATGCCTAGGCTTCTATGAAATGATATGTGTCTATCCGATAAAACTCTAATTATTTGCTTGTGCTTGGCTTTAAGAAACTGCTCTACCAGTTTAATGTGTCTATCGGTGACCATTTTTTTTATGTAATCCGGTATGGGTAGCTGAGTCAGAGAGGCCAAAGCACATGCTTTGACTAGCCAATATCACCTCCGAGAAGGTAGGTGCCATACCGGAGACTTCCCTGGATTGCTGGCTATACTGGACTAGCGGAGAACACAACCGAGGTTGCTATGCGGCCATCTTACATCCAGTACGGTGGTACCAACCCAGTCGGCTACAATTTGAGCCTACCTTCTAGTAAGGGGCAAGGGAAGGGACCTACAGTTTTACACCGGTTCCGAACGGTGAAGCAGCGGGTGCACGTAAATTTTTTCGTCAGAAAAAACTCATTGATACACGCCGACGGATTCGAACCTCGGACCTCCCGCATGAGAAACCGATGCCCAAACCATTCGGCCACCCGTCGCTTGACGATGTGCCGACCATGATTCACTTACTGTACGAATATGAATGTAGTGTTTCCTATCATGGAGTAGACATAAGGCTAGTTTTAAGAATACCTGTGTTCTTTCATGTTATGTTGTGTCCTACTTGTAGAAAACCAAATAAATAAATAAATAACGACCGAAGGGAGGCACTGACATGGCACCTAGTTTACCCGGTGTTATGGACTGACATCACGGATGTTGTAGGTAGCCAACCGTGTCAGTTTCCATAAAAAACAAAAAATCCGTGTGAAGATTAATGCAGAGTCCTCTGCGTGACGTTAGTCTTGTAAATGCGGCCAAGAATGCTTCGGTTGAGAGATGTGATACAGCTTCTAGGTGCACAGCCTTAGTCACAAAACAACCAAAGACACACACATATGAATTTTTAGTCTTTGCTCTGCTTTTTAGATTTCCGTATTCCGTACGGAAGCCTATTACTAAGCCTCCGCCGTCTGTCCGTCCGTCCGTCCGCCTGTCCGAGGGCTCTATCTCTTGAACCGTAATAGGTAGCCCATTGAAATTTTCACAGAATATGTGTTACTATGGCGGATATAATAACAAATAAGAAAAACAAGAAAATGTTATAAATTAAGGGGGCCTCCCATACAACAAGCGTCCGAAAAATGGATTAGTCACACTATTGAATAATAGCCAATGGCGCCTGGCTTTTATACATTGCATTGTTGAAAGACAAGATTACAAGAACAGATTAGACCGGTGATGGAATACTGTAGCCACATTTAGGAAGGCAGCCCCCAGTATCTGTTGGCGTCCTTGGATTGAATACAGCGCCGAGCCGTCCGTCTGGTGGGAGACCCGAAACTGACTGATGATCTGGAGTCTCTCAGTCCCAGACGATTTGTAGGGTCACTCAGTCTGTTCTACAGGTACTATCATGGACGCTGCTCGGAGGAACTTGCTTCCCTTATTCCTTGCCATCCAACCTATCTTCGCAGCACTCGCCGCAGAGAAACTGAGCACCCTTTTGTTGTTGACATTGGGCTTTCGAGAACCCATCGGTTCTCAAAATCGTTTCTTTTTCGCACCGCTAGGGTGTGGAACTGTCTCCCGGCGAGTGTTTTTCCCTAATCCTTTAACCTGGGTGTCTTCAAACGTCGTATCAACGGGCTAGACAGCCTAGCAACAGTCCGCAAATCTGCTGGCATGGCGCCTCACTGAGCGTGGTTTCGCGAGGAGAGGGGTTTTTGGCTCTGTCGACTGTACCATTGGTCCCTCGACACAGCCACCCATGTTGGTTTACATAAAAAAAAGGTAAGAAGGAAGGGGGCCTACAGTTTTACGTGTAATCCGAACAACGGCCAGCAACGGTCGACCGGTCACCCACACAACAACAACAGTCAGTCAGCTAGCGAAGCTGACAATTGAATGCAATTTCGCACGAATGTACCTACGCTACGCATGTAGTGCTCCTATATTCTATCGCATGGTATTTATTTATTTATATTAAACACCAATACTTACTAATAATAATAAATCTGCAAGGGATGGTCATGGAGTAAGTTACTTTGTTTTATGAGATATTGCGTTTTTAGACTCTATGTATGATACTAAAACTACTATATTGACCATTTTTAGAAATCTTTTCTGTGTGTATTTAGGTATGTTCCTCCATAACTCTTAAACCGATCATCAAAATTGGATGAAACTTAGAACAAACATTGTAATATTATCTATATACGGGACACAGGATAGGCTAAATAAAATTCAGTTTGGTTACGCTAAGATGTGGCTCTCATACAAACCGAATTGTTCCGCGCGCCGAAGTAAAGGTAGCGGGCTTGCTCACTTTCTTAGATAGAAATTTCTTCTTTTTATAAACGAATTTCACACGAGCGAAGCCGCTGTTCGCCGCGCCAGCGCCACTCGTGCGAATATTTTTTTTTTTAATGTAATCCGGTATGTGTGGCTGAGTCGGAGGGGCATGCTCCGACCAGCCAATATCACCTCCGAGAAGGTAGGTGCCATACCAGGCCTTCGTCACTCGCTCAAGGTCGCGAGTTAAATGCCTACCGCTTGGCGTAGCGGCTAATCTACAATTAACAGTGGGCTGCCGCTATCCAGCCAGACCGGGCGCGTGGCGCTTTCGAATTTAGAAAATGTCGAAATCACGTAAATATTGTGCAGTGGACGGGTGCAAAAGTCAACAGACAAATGAAAACTTGTCTTTTTTTTCATTGCCGAGAGACGAAGAAAGGTAAGTATTTTGTTTAGTAGCATTTTGATTTATTTCTAGTAATTTATTTATTCATATAGTAGGAGGTCATTGATTTAAAATGATATTATTATATTGCCAATAACATTAGTTAGATAACGCCGAACAGCGTGGTGTATATGGCCTAATTCGTATAAGAATAATAGGTACATTGTAGATGATCATCATTGATCAAACAAAACTATCACTGGAAGGTTGCACGCAGTCGCAATGCACGCTTCGATGTGAGAAACTAATTGTGACGCTAACGCATGCATGAATTTGTTCGCATGAATTTGCCGTAGCTAAATATCATATCGTTGGTAGCTAGAATGGTAAAAGTTGGTAGGTATCATCTTCATTTTATTCCTCACAATAAGACAGCACAAAGACACAGCCCTTAACGCGCTGAACGACGCGCTTTCGAGATAGAGTTACACGACAGAAAGAGAAGCGAAATGTAGGCAGTTATCTTGGTTAGGCATGCAGCTATGTGCGAGTCAATTTGTACTTTATCGCGTCGTCGCAGAGTAGCTAATTCTTTGTGAGTGTTTGTACAGAGCAGCTTCTGTACGGAGTACTCTTTTCTATTCTGTGGCCATACCGGAGACTTCCCTGGATTGCTGGCTATACTGGACTAGAGGAGAACACAACCGAGGCTGCTATGCGGCCATCTTACAACCAGTACGGTGGTACCAACCCAGTCGGATACAATTTGAGCGAATATGTAAATGCGGCCGCTCGAAGGCTTGTAGGCAGGAAATAAGGCACTTTTATCGTAGCTCAAATCCGATTACTGATCAGTTATGATCAGTGGGGGCTTCGCACCCACGACACACCGCTCGTGGGTGCTGGAGCCCCCGAGCACCCACGGAGTCTGCGCCTATGCTCTGTAGCTATGACCGTAAGACTTGATTTTATAAAGACTACTACTGCATCGTTTTGATTGAGATGATTGGTCGTGTTGAAAGAGGAGTATCCTTCTAGGTAATAGGTTGATATTGTATCGCTGAGCCAGCATTCTGTGAGAACAATGACGTCGAATTTGATGTTTATTTATATTTATCTATATCTTTCCTACCTATATTATGAACGCGAAAGTTTGTGAGGATGGATGTATGGATGTATGGATGTATGGATGGATCTTTGTTCCTCTTTCACGCAAAAACTACTTTTTTATGGAAACTGACACGGTTGGCTACATCACCTACAACGTCCGTGATGTCAGCCCATAACACCGGGTGAACTAGGTGCCATGTCAGTGTAATATCCTTTACAGTAATATAGCTTATACATAAGAATAACGCATAGGCTATAATGTATAAGGACATTGTGTAAATTGGCCAAAATATAACGATAAATGTCAAGTAAGTCGGAAAAATTCGCGCCATCTTTCAAAGCCTATCAACTTCACACAAAAACTTCAATTTCGAATTCTGTTCTTTTTTTAAATTTGCAGAAAATAAATATGGCCAGCATTAATTTCGAATTCTGTTTTTTTTTTTTTATTTGCAGAAAACAAATATGGCCGTACGGAAAGGCGTGGGGCGCCGCGGAGCGGCGCGGGGCACCGCGGGCCGCGCGGAAAGTCGCGGGGCAGCGTGGAGCGGCGCGGTGCGGTGCTCGACGGCGCAGAGCGGTGCGGGGCGGTGCGGAGCGGCGCGGGACGGCGTGTTGCGGCGCGAGTCGGCGCACGGCGGCACGGGACGGCGCAGTGCGGCGCGGAGCGGCGCGGGACGGCGCAATACGGCGCGTAGCGGCGCGGGACGGCGCGGTTCGGCGCCGGACGGCGGCGTGGAGCGGCGCGGAGCGGCGCGGAGCGGCGCGGAGCGGCGCGGAGCGGCTCGGAAAGGCGCGGGGCGGCGCAGGACGGCGCGTAGCGGCGCGGGATGGCACGGGGGGCGCGGAATGGCGCGGGACGGCGTGGAGCGGCGCGGATAGGCGCGGGGCGGCGCGGGACGGCGTGGAGCATACGAATTTTACACGAGCGAAGCCGCGGGCAAAAGCTTGTGCTCTATATTTAAATTCTATCCTAGTATTTAAATATAGAGAGTATTGGCAATGTTTGATGTTTTTTTCTCTCTTAGCGTTACCAGATATTATTAAGCGACTTCCAAAAAAGGAGGAGGTTCTCAATTCGTCTGTTTTTTTTTATGTTTGTTACGCGATTTCTCCGTCAATTGAGGGCCGATTTAGAAAATTCTTTTTTTAGTAGTTAGGTCATACTGCTGAGGTGGTCCCATTTCAATTTTATCGAAATTGGTTCAGGTGTTTTTGAAAAATCAGCATAATACTATGGTGTGTGGTTACCTTCAGCAAAACTTGTGATGTGGTCGTTTTCGGCAATTTTCAGTTTGATAAATTAGTATGGTGTGTGGTTACCTTCAGCAAAACTTTTGTGATGTGGACTTATTCAGCAATTTGCAGTCTGACACATATGGCGAATAATTCTGTACCACTTCAAGCGATTTCGATTATTCGATTTCGATTATTCTTTTTTATGTAATATTACTAATAATATTACTAAAAAGAATGAAATAAAAACTGTTTTAAAAATATCAAACCGATTTCCAAAAAACAAAAAAAAAAGAACTAAAAGTATTAAATACCTAATATTTTGAAATTTTCTCTGTCCTGTTGAAATACATGAACTGATATATTAGTGATACATATTCGGACCCTTGTTTCATGAATATTCTAAATTTGAAATTTTTTATCTTTTCCGACCGGCCAGGTGCGCTTAATTTATTATGGTACGAGTACCATCGAGCTGGTCTGATGATGGAGACAGAAGGTGGCCATAGGAACTCCTAAACTACACATGATAAACCCATCGTGTTTGGGCTCGTTGCATTTGTCTTCACGAGAAATTTACTTTAGACCTAAGAGATTCTCATTCGACGGCATGTTTTCTTTTTTTGGATGTTTGTTACGCGATTACTCCTTGGGCCGATTTTGAAAATTATTATTTTTTTTTATTTGAAAGGAGATAACCCTGAGGTTTATGAAGTGAAAACTTCTTTAGCGGCGCTTGGCACTTTTTTAGGTGGGTAAAAAATGTATAACTCGCGACATCGCGTCAGCGTCATTTTTAAAATGAAACCTTAAGTCATTGCATTAAGGGTTAAGTTAGAGTGGCACGGGATCTGCCGGCACTCCCGGAGTGCAACTGTTAAGTAGGGTTCGGTAACACGTTTATTTCTGTCCATTCTACTAAGTCCTGCAAAATGAATGTAGGGTTCCGTAACAAATGCATGTCTGTCCGTTCTACTGAATTTAACATTTATTTCAAAATGAATGTACGGTTCCGTAACAAATGCATGTCTATCCGTTCTACAAAATTTTACAATTTTCAACCAAGGTCCTCCGACGGATATTTAATAATAAAAGTAGGGTTCCGTAACACGTTTATGTCTGTCCATTCTACTAAGTTCTGCAAGATGAATGTAGGGTTCCGTAACAAATGCATGTCTGTCCGTTCTACAAAATTTAACATTTATTTCAAAATTAATGTAGGGTTCCGTAACAAATGTATGTCTGTCCGTTCTACCAAATTTTACAATTTTCAACCAAGGTCCTCCGACGGTTATTTTATAATAAAAATAGGGTTCCGTAACACGTTTATGTCTGTCCATTCTACTAAGTTCTGCAACATCACCTACAACGTCCGTGATGTCAGCCCATAACACCGGGTAAACTAAGTGCCATGTCAGTGCTTCCCCCTTTGATCGTGCTGACTACACTGAACTGGTCGGAAAACACAAACTATTTACATAGCCGTTTCGACTGACGTTTAATTCAGTGCGGTGGTACCAACCCGGGCAGGTTAAACCCTACCACCAAGTAAGATTAGGAGGGAAGGGACCTACAGTTTTACGAGGAATCCGAACCTCGGTCAGCCTCCAACGGTCAGCGGTCACCCATCCAAGTACTGACCGCACCCAGCGTTGCTTAACATTCAATAGCGACAGTTGACTGTCTGCACCACTGAGCTATCGAAGCTGACGTGGTCCTATTTTAATTGGGTCAAGATCGGATTGGAAAGCGAGGCGGAATCGCGAGGCCGAAGGCCGAGCGATTCCGCCGAGTACATTAATAGCAAAAAATTACTAAAAAAACTGTGAAATTAAAAAAAAGTTTTAAAAAACATAAAACCGACTTCCTAAAATAAGTAAAACTAAAAAACTATTTAAAATAAAAATATAAAAACCGCCTTCAAAAATATATGAAATAAAAACGTAAAAATAAAACGAACCCTAGAGCTGAAGGCGGTGCTAAAGCAAGCAAAAATGATGCATGAAAGAAAACATGAGTGGATGATAATATCCTTTGTGATTTGTGTAGCCTTTTTAGCACCGCCTTCAACTCTAGGGTTCGTTTTTTTTTAGGTTTTTATTTCATATATTTTTGAAGGCGGTTTTTACATTTTTATTTTAAATAGTTTTTTAGTTTTACTTTTTTTAGGAAGTCGGTTTTTTTACGATACCTACCATTAATTTACTTTACAAAACCACGAAAAAATCTCTATCTAAAGCACAGAATAGAAAAGAGTACTGGCGTACAGAAGCTTCTCTGTACAAACACAAAGAATGTAGTAAAACGACGCGATAAAGTACAAATTGACTCGCACAGAGCTGCATGCCTAACCACGATAACCACCTACATTTCGCTTCTCTTTCTGTCGCGTAACTCTATCTCGAAAGCGCGTCGTTCAGCGCGTGTAAGGGCTGTGTCTTTGGGCTGTCTTATTGTGAGGAATAAAATGAAGATCATACCTACCAACTTTTATCGTTCTAGCTACCAACGATACGATATTTAGCTACGGCAAATTCATGCAAACAAATTCATGCATGCGTTAGCGTCAAAATTAATTTCTCACATGGAAGCGTGCAACCTTCCAGTGATAGTTTTGTTTGATCAATAAATTTAAGGATCATCTACGATGAACCTACCTATTATCTTTATACGAATTAGGCCATACCACAGAGCATGAAATGCGCGCGCCCGCCCCTACTAGAGGCGCCGTGAGCGCGATTTCTCTACAACGACGTTGAAGCCTGTGGGCGTGGCCTATGACTTACATATGTGTGTTGTGCGTGTGCATTTGCTTTGTGCGTGTGCCTAACTTGCTCCTCTTTGTGTGTAGTGTATATACTAACACACACACATACATACGAAGCGCTAGCAGCTCAGCGTACGGTTATTGGGTTTCGGTTACGGTTATTGGCGCTGGCGGTAGGTATTTGATGCTCTGTGGGCCATACACACCACGCTGTTCGGCGTCATCTAACTATGTTATTGGCAATATGATAATATTATTTTTAATCTATGCCCTCCTGCTAATATGAATAAATAAATAACTAGAAATAAATCAAAATGCTACTAAACAAACAAATACCTTTCTTCGTACTAGCACAGAATACCTAATAGTACTGGGTACTCTTTTCTATTCTGTGGTACTGGCGTACACTTACTATGCGCACAGAATAGAAAAGAGTACTGGCGTTATGCGGTCGGGCGACTGTATGCGTCTGACAAACTACATAACTGACTGACCGGCCGCCCAACTGTGTCCGCCATTACCGAACTAATGGATAGGGTGAAAACCACGCCTCGAAAGTAGCTCCAGGTAGTCTTTTTGGATATATCAGGAGCCTTCGAAAACGCCTGGTGGCCGATGATATTGGTCAAGGCACGCAGGCTGGGGTGCCCCCCCAACATCTACCGCATGTTGATGTACTTCGCGAAAAGCCGTGTCGGGTTCATCGCGGCTTATGCCGATGATGTGGTCCTGACGGTGGAGGCCGACGCCCGGGCCGGTATTGAGAGGAGGGCTGCGGCCGCTCTTGAGCTAATGCTCGAGTGGGGCCGTATAAATCGCCTCGACTTCGCGCCCGGGAAGTGCAAGACAATGACGGTGAAGGGGCGTTTTGCTATAAACAGACCGCCAACAATCCGAATGGCAGGCACTAGCATCAAGTCGGGGATGGCCACAACCTTTCTTGGCCCTCGAGGCCAGACCTTTAGTTTCGCGCGGCACGCGCGAGTCATCGGGGAGAAAGCAAACAGGACCTTCGGGAAAATGTCCCGGGTGTCGAAGGCATCTTGGGGCATCTAGTATCGAGCCCTCCGAATTATATATACATGCACATGGGTCTCCACGGTGACTTACGCTGCGGCGTGCTGGTATGACCGAGCCGGACAGCATGCCGTACGCAGTCCGTTTTTACGTGCACAGAGGCAGGCCTTGATCCTTCTGACCAAGGCCTACAGGACCAACAGCACGGCGGGCTTGCCGGTTCTTGCGAGTGTACTGCCCGTTGACCTGGAGGTGCTTCAGGCTGGCAGAACGTGGCGCGCGAGGGAGATAGCAGAGAGTCGGGAGGAGTTCCACAGGATGAGACATGCCATAAGGCGAGAGATCCTATCCCTTTGGCAGGAGTGCTGGGACACGGCCATCACTGGCAGACCCCTCTACAGGTTCTTTCCCTGTGTCGGGGAGAGATTGAGAAGCCACTGGGTACACCCGGACCACAGAACGTCCCAGCTCCTCACGCGGCATGGCAACTACCAGGGCAAATTGTTTGATTTGGGACTGGGTGAAAGCGAGATGTGTGAGTGCGGGAACGGAAGGGAGGATGCCGACCACGCCCTATGGCACTGTACGTTGTACGAGAACGAGAGGGACTGTATGATGTCAGAGGTAAACGCGCGGAGTGGCGGCCCGGTGTACTACCGGGACCTGGTGTAGTCGGAGGCTAATTACTCTGCTTTCAGAAGGTTCGCATCCGGGTGGTTCAGGAAGCGAGCAGACTTAGGGGCTGACAGGACTTTCACAGACGAACTAACGACGGGGGACCAGCACGACGGGGACGGTAACCACCACGACGATAAAGGACACGCAGCGCAGTACGGACAGGACGGGACGAGGGGGCGACGTGCAGCCCGAGGGGTGACTGCTTGCCTGCCTTAGCCCTTGCCAAAAGAATAGCGGCAGAAAAACAGACCTGCAGAAGACGTCGTAGCCGAAAAGAGCAGCGGCAAAAGAGGGGTGCCTATCAGCACCCCCACGACGCAGGGCGAGGCACGGTGAGCTCGAGTTAGATGACCAAGTGAGGCGGAACGACCGACTGACGAATGCAGACGCCGCCGGGGCGATTCGGGACGCGAGGACCGGGGTGACAAGTCGCTGTTTGTGGTTTGTGACGTTGTCTCCCATCTGGGACGCAGACTGACGGACGTTGGACGTAGATGGAGACAATATTCGGAGTCGGTGCACTCGAAGGGGGGGGGGGGGGGGCTCAGAACGCCTTTATGAGTCCTTCCAAGGGGGGGCTGGACCGCAGTCAATGCGCGTCATCGGCGCCAAATTAGTGGTATCCCGACAGCGGGCCTCCCTGCGTGCAACGACTTTCAAATGATTGTTCCATGATGAAGTCGTGACACAGTGCGGGTGCTATGGCCGCAAGGCTGGTGCGCTCGGGTCAGTGGTGGGTGACCGGCCGCCCCTCCGCCGCCGCCGGCCGGCTCGATCGCCCGCGCGCCCCTGCGAGTTTGGCCTCCTGAGGCGGTCGCGCCGAGTAGGCTAATAAATCGGTAGGTACAGCGGAGTCGGACACCCCTGTCTAAAGAGTAAAAACACGAACTATATACATAACCGTTTCAACCGACCTTTCATTCAGTACGGTTGCGCGGTGCAGTTCTTTACAAGGCACTTAAATAAGCACCTATCTATCTAGCTAGGCTGGCTTGACATTTTGTGGCGTTTCTCCATTAATGGATGTTCATGGGTACCGTTAGACACTAACTGCTGTAATGGTATAAAATGAAAGACATTTACTGCCATTATTACGGAGTGCCATGGCCCCGTAACAATTCATTTAACATGCAAAATTATGCAACTCAAATTTACCCATATGGTCAAATGTAGTAAAACGTTCAAGTATTGTCAGTACGTCAGTCGGTCAAGTATCGTACGTGGGCTCTTCGAGAAAAAATTATTAACATCCAACGCACCATACGGCATAACGGATCCATCGGTCTTCAGCGGTTCCGATTCTCCCACTTCATTGACGGCCTTCACCCTGAACTCATATTTTTTTCCCTCTTTGAGTCCACCGACGTCCATCTCCGTGTCGTTGGTCTCGCCGACTGATACCCAGTGACCAGTGGTATAATTCCGCTTTTCTATTTTGTATCCTATCACTGGCTTGCCTGTGGACATAATCGTTAAAGAATCAGTATTGTCAAGTGGCAGTGGTCGGAAACCACCTTCCAACAAAGATTTCTTTAAGATATTTCATTGATAGACAGTAAATATCCATTTGAAATAATATTATATACACATAATAATAGAATGCACACTTAAAAAGAAAGGAAACTATGGTCCCTTTGGCACTGTCAGTATGGAACGCTAAGATTTTTCGTAATGCTTCAAAGTCCTCATATTAACATAAAATCTCACCTCCATCATCCTCAGGTTTCTTCCAGCTCAGCTTGCACCCACTAATAGTGACATTATCCACCTTGAGGGGACCAACAGGTTTGCCAGGAGCAGAGAAGACAGTGATCTTGACTTTAGCCTCATCAGTGCCATATTGATTGCTTGCCACGATGCGATAAGTACCGGTGTTGTTGCGAACACACGGTTTGATGTACAGCTTGTACCTGTTATTGTTCACTCTGTTGACGCCGGTCTTCACCTGGTGAGTTTAGAAATAACGATTTGAACAAAAATGTGATTTCAGCAGGGCTTAACGTTGGAATATAGGCTCTTCGAAGTTTTAGAAGGACATTTTACATAACATATTTCAATAGAACGTGACCCATTTCTCCTGACATCACTTGCTGCATCCATGATGAATGAGAGCCTATCATATTTCCAACCCCTACGTTTAAGAAATGGAACGAACCTCTGTCTCGTCCTTCTTCCATTTCTTGAAGAACTTCACCGTGGGCGCTGGGTCTCCCGTCACATTCACGTTGATGTCGATAGAGCCCCCCTGGTTACACGTGTGCGGCTGGAGGTTCGTGCGGTCGATGAGAGGTTTCGCTGGAATTTACATCGTCATCATAGCAGTTAGCAACGTCATCATTAACATCATCATCACGATCACAATAATGATAACATATTCATCATTATTTTCAACACTATTAAGGCAATCATCATGGTCAACACCAGAAACATCTTCGTTAAGTTCAACACCATAAAGATTAGCACATTCAAGAGCATCAATATGTCAGCCTCCAACAGTCAAGCGGTCATAATATTATTTATTATTTTTTATGGTTTATTGTATTATCCATATGTAGGTAACCTACGCTTGGATATGTCGAAAATTCGGCCAGTTCTAAATTAAATGCGAAGAAGAACTGACAAAGAAGTCTCATCACCGCATACACAATCATATTAAGTACTTGAGCATCAAAATATTAAGTTATCTTCGCATTATATAGTTTTCGGTTTCACCATTCCTTCATCCATATATTCGGTCAGCTGGTAGGAATCCAACACGGTCCACCCACAACCCCGTAACTCCCGGACCGACCAAATCAAAATATGATTGCCACCCACCGGTACAAAAAGGCTTACAGGCTAGCCACACGACCACTCAGCTATCTCGAGAATAATGAAAACACGACATGACTTCGCACAGTGCAGAAACTGTACAATCACTAAGTTGGACTATATTCATAATTCACTTCGAGTATTCTAAAAGTATCGATCTCACAATGTTGCTCAAGTAACTCAAATAACAATAAAGCGATCACATCGACATGGGCACTGCATTACTTTCACAAAGTAGCACTTGACATTAACCTCTAGTACCTATCATACATAGGATACAATGGATTCTCATCCATTTGGTCTCATTCTAATCCGTTATAGCTACTAAGCTAATTTCAATCATTCTCAACATCTTTCACACTTTTTTCCCCTTCCGGCCGCGTTACATCAAAATTTAACAAATGTACCTCTCAAAACTTCAGTACCTACCTGTTTAAAGAAACAAAAACATAAAATAGTACATAGAATAGTAATTACACAAACCAATTAACATCACCATGCCGATTTGCATACTTACGTATTTCTTTCATTATTTATAGATGCTCAACTACGTGCTCAACCTTTATCACACTGGACTGGAGGAACCATTGTTGTCCTAGGGGCACACTCGTTCAGTATATATTTTTTTCCAACTAAACATCGCGCAATGCGTCTTGACACGTCAACGGCCCTTATACATTATGCAGGTTAAAGCAATCAAATTGTGTCTTGGCGTCCCGAGATTCAACTCCCTACGAGAGTAGATTTGCAGATGTGGGTATTACCAGAGTTCGGTTTGCTAAACTATAGACAATCTCTGTCTCACCCTGAATCAAACAATAGGTCCACTGTTTTGGCCCGACCGGTGACGATATTGACCGTAGTGCCGTATGGCAAATTGCTCGACCTATTTTAACCCTAAAATTGCGTTTAGGAAATAGTATTCAGCTATAATGGAAAATTAATAATCAGACAAACGTTTATGAATGAATATTTCGTTGTACTGACTGAACTCACCTAGTTCATTTGTATTGTACATTTTTCTCTAACAATTTTAACAATTTTAACGAGAGACTCTCTGGATGCTCGCGGCTAAGGTTCGCTCGGCGATGTATGAGTGAGTGAGTGGGGAGGGTCGCGGGTGTGCGCGAAGCGTGCGGGGCTAGACGCGAGATTCTCTGGATGTGCGCAGCTTAGGTTCGCTAGGCTATGTGTGGTGAGTGAGTGGGGAGGGTCTCGGGTGAGCGCGGGGCGTGCGGGGCTAGACGAGAGACTCTCTGGATGCTGGCAGCTTAGGTTCGCTAGGCTATGTGTGGTGAGTGAGTGGGGAGGGTCGCGGGTGTGCGCGGAGCGTGCAGGGCTTGACGCGAGACTCTCTGGATGCTCGCAGCTTAGGTTCGCTAGGCTATGTGTGGTGAGTGAGTGGGGAGGGTCGCGGGTGTGCGCGGAGCGTGCGGGGCTAGCCGCAAAACTCTCTGGATGCTCGCAGCTTAGGTTCGCTAGGCTGTGTGTGGTGAGTGAGTGGGGAGCGTCGCGGGTGTGCGCGGAGCGTGCGGGGCTAGACGCAAAACTCTCTGGATGCTCGCAGCTTAGGTTCGCTAGGCTATGTGTGGTGAGTGAGTGGGGAAGGTCGCGGGTGTGCGTGGAGCGTACGGGGCTAGACGCGAGACTCTCGGTGAGTGGGGAGCGTCGCGGGTGTGCGCGGAGTGTGCGGGGCTAGACGCGAGACTCTCTGGATGCTCGCAGCTTAGGTTCGCTAGGCTATGTGTGGTGAGTGAGTGGGCAGGGTCGCGGTTGTGCGCGCGGAGCGTGCAGGGCTTGACGCGAGACTCTCTGGATGCTCGCAGCTTAGGTTCGCTAGGCTATGTGTGGTGAGTGAGTGGGGAGGGTCGCGGGTGTGCGCGGAGCGTGCGGGGCTAGACGCAAAACTCTCTGGATGCTCGCAGCTTAGGTTCGCTAGGCTATGTGTGGTGAGTGAGTGGGGAAAGTCGCGGATGTGCGTGGAGCGTACGGGGCTAGACGCGAGACTCTCGGTGAGTGGGGAGCGTCGCGGGTGTGCGCGGAGTGTGCGGGGCTAGACGCGAGACTCTCTGGATGCTCGCAGCTTAGGTTCGCTAGGCTATGTGTGGTGAGTGAGTGGGGAGCGTCGCGGGTGTGCGCGGAGCGTGCGGAGCTAGACGCGAGACTCTCTGGATGCTCGCAGCTTAGGTTCGCTAGGCTATGTGTGGTGAGTGAGTGGGGAGCGTCGCGGGTGTGCGCGGAGTGTGCGGGGCTAGACGCGAGACTCTCTGGATGCTCGCAGCTTAGGTTCGCTAGGCTATGTGTGGTGAGTGAGTGGGGAGGGTCGCGGGTGTGCGCGGAGCGTGCGGGGCTAGCCGCAAAACTCTCTGGATGCTCGCAGCTTAGGTTCGCTAGGCTGTGTGTGGTGAGTGAGTGGGGAGCGTCGCGGGTGTGCGCGGAGCGTGCGGGGCTAGACGCGAGACTCTCTGGATGCTCGCAGCTTAGGTTCGCTAAGCTATGTGTGGTGAGTGAGTGGGGAGGGTCGCGGGTGTGCGCGGAGCGTGCGGGGCTAGACGCAAAACTCTCTGGATGTTCGCAGCTTAGGTTCGCTAGGCTATGTGTGGTGAGTGAGTGGGGAGGGTCGCGGGTGTGCACGGAGCGTGCGGGGCTAGACGCAAAACTCTCTGGATGCTCGCGGCTAAGGTTCGCTCGGCTATGTGTGGTGAGTGAGTGGGGAGCGTCGCGGATGTGCGCGAAGCGTGCGGGGCTAGACGCAAAACTCTCTGGATGCTCGCGGCTTAGGTTCGCTAGGCTATGTGTGGTGAGTGAGTGGGGAGCGTCGCGGGTGTTTGCGGAGCATGCGGGGCTAGACGCGAGACTCTCTGGATGCTCGCAGCTTAGGTTCGCTAGGCTATGTGTGGGGAGTGAGTGGGGAGCGTCGCGGTTGTGCGTGGAGCGTACGGGGCTAGACGCGAGACTCTCGGTGAGTGGGGAGCGTCGCGGGTGTGCGCGGAGTGTGCGGGGCTAGACGCGAGACTCTCTGGATGCTCGCAGCTTAGGTTCGCTAGGCTATGTGTGGTGAGTGAGTGGGGAGCGTCGCGGGTGTGCGCGGAGCGTGCGGAGCTAGACGCGAGACTCTCTGGATGCTCGCAGCTTAGGTTCGCTAGGCTATGTGTGGTGAGTGAGTGGGGAGCGTCGCGGGTGTGCGCGGAGTGTGAGGGGCTAGACGCGAGACTCTCTGGATGCTCGCAGCTTAGGTTCGCTAGGCTATGTGTGGTGAGTGAGTGGGGAGGGTCGCGGGTGTGCGCGGAGCGTGCGGGGCTAGACGCAAAACTCTCTGGATGCTCGCGGCTAAGGTTCGCTCGGCTATGTGTGGTGAGTGAGTGGGGAGCGCCGCGGGTGTGCGCGGAGCGTGGAGCGTGGTGGTCGCGGAGCTCCGCACTCACTCACGGTCGCGCAGCTCGGGGTTGCACTCCCTAACTTCTGTGGTAGGCAATATTGCATATTTTTTTCTCTCTCCGGGTTACCAGCTATTAGTTTACGATATCATTAATTTACTTTGCAAAACCACGAGAAAATCTCTATCTTAAGAGTAAAAAATTGGTTGTCTGTAAAGTTGGTTTACGGACGATAGTTTTACGTGATGACGTGGAATAATCGTAGTACATAGCAAAGATCAGTAATTCTATTTCCAGTAGAAAGATTAATCATCTTGTGACTGGCCATCAATAAACGCCTTAAAAAATTTAAACACCGTAACATTGCTTAAAAAAGAAAAAAAAAACAAAACAAAATTTGAGGGACTCGAAGCCATTGTCAAAAAATACAAATCCTACACTTTTACCACTCTTACAAGCTCACTGGCTGACAAAACATGAAAATGTTTATTGGAAAAATTATGAAAACTTAAAAATGCACTATTTCGAAATTTCAACATAATATAAAGTAATCTTAAAATGTAACTATTCTGTTCCCACTTAGCACCGTTCTATAATTAGCAGATTTAAAAATATAATTATTATTTAATTCAAATACGATACTCCTGGCGCCATCTTAGGACTTAAATGAAGACTAATTTCATGTTACCTTTAAAACGTCGCTGACGGTACATCTGACACCTATAAAATCAATGCTTCTCTATAACCTGGTTATTTTAATCTCTTTGATTTAAGTACATGACTGAAGTGCTAGATGTCGCTCCATGAAATATTCACCAACTGTTCCTAAATTCGCCTCATAAGTACACGACCGATTAGCCGTGTGGTTTAAGACGTTGGTCACAATATATTGGTGGCAGGGACCGCGGGTTCGAGGCTCGCAAAAGACGGAGAAATATATTTTGTATTTCCTACTATTGTATATGCCTCCCTATCGCGCTCTTGCTTGCACACACAGGTCTCTATCGCGCTCTCGCTTGCACACACAGGTTTAGATGGAACGTGACACTTCTTCGTGCGTGCAGCCGGTGTTCATCTATACATATAATAAAATCGTAAAGGTAAGAAAGTCTGTACATTGAATGTATTCGGAAAAAAACTAACCAGGGTGGCTTAAAATGAGATACTGAACATGTTAGAACAGTTTTTAAAATTTTTGTTTGTTTGTTTGTCTGTACGCGCATCACGCCAAAACCACTGAACGGAATTAGACGAAACTTTGTATAGTGGCAGTTTATATGCCGGGTTAGGATAATACGTGAAAAAAAAAACAAAAAAAATATTAAACAATTATAAACATTATTGCGCGTTTAAAATCACGTAGTCCAAAGTACATAATTATATCTTGAGAACTGGCAGCAAATACAATTTAAATAAAATATTCATTCGAAATTTAAAAATAAGTAGATACAACGAAAATGACAGTTCTTCTTTTTTATAACTTGAACACAATAGTCTATACATATCTATTCTTTCTATACATATAATAAAATCGTAAATGCAAAAATGCCTACTTGTACGCGCATCTCGCAAAAACCACTGAACGGAATTTGACGAAACTTTTTATAGTGACAGTGTACATCCCGGATTAACGTAATAATTAAAAAATATAATAAAAATCACGTAATCCAAAGTAAAGGTAAAAAACTATTTTAAATGTTATGTTGACAACGGAGAACTGTCATCTCGACGTGAGCTGGCCGGTGACAAATTGTTTGATAAATAAAAAAAATAATTGAAAGTCGAAGTTATGTCGCTGTCATTGGTGCAATAAAATTTATAAATCTGTTGCCCGCGGCTTTGCTCGCGTGAAATTCGTATTTCAAAAAAAGAAAGTAAGTAACTTAAGGCGGGCCCGAAGGCGGATCTGCGCTCACGTAAACGATATTCTTTCTCGATGAAAGTAACTAAGGGCGAGGCGGAAGGCGGAGCTGAGTTCAGGAAGAAGAAAAATATTCTTGAAGAAAGTAAGTAATTAAGGGCGAGGCCGAAGGCCGAGCTCTATTCTGGAAGACCATAAACATTCTCGAAGAAAGTAAGTAACTATGGGCGAGGCCGCAGACCGAGCTGCGTTCAGGAAGAAGCTAAACCATCTTGAGGAAAGTAATTAACTAAGGCGAGGCCGAAGGCAGAGCTACGTTCTGACAATTGAAAAACCATCTCGAAGAAAGCAAGTAACTAAGGGCGAGGCCGAAGGCCGAGCTTCGTTCAGGAAGAAGCTGAACCATCTTGAAGAATGTAAGTAACTAAGGGCGAGGCCGAAGGCCGTGCTCTATTCGGGAAGACCATAAACCATCTCGAAGAAAGCAAGTAACTAAGGGCGAGGCCGTAGGCCGAGCTGCGTTCAGGAAGAAGGTAAACATTTTTGAAGAAAGTAAGTAAATAAGGCGAGGCCGAAGGCCGAGCTGCGTTCAGGAAGAAGCTAAACCATCTCGAATAAAGTTAATTAATATTAAGATTGAGTTAATTTAATTTAAATTTTATTATAAAGTCCACGCTTCTGACGGCAAATATACCGTGCATCATAGAACCTCGCGGTTATTCCCGGCTAGGTGGCAAGAGGCCCGATGCCATCACCTTAGTGCCATGGACTAAGGGTAGTTCTTTGATGTGGGACGCCACTTGTGTTCTCACATTGGCTCCAAGTCACGTTAGGACATCTTCAAGAGCGGCTGGCGCGGCCGAGGCTGGCGCGGAGAGCCTCAAACGCAACAAATATAGAAATATAATTTAAGATTTCGAATTTGTTGCGTTTGCGGTTGAAACCCTCGGTCCGTGGAACAGTGAAGCCAAAAGAGGCTTGGACCTCTGCTGGTTGACGCAACTGGTGTCCCGCCATCAAGGGCTTATGTACTTCATTCAAAGGGTAAGCCTTGCCATCCAGCGGGGTAATGCCGCAAGTACTCTAAGAACATTTGAAAATGCCAGTTTTGATAGTTATTTTAATGTTTGTAGGGTAGGTTTTATCTCTTTAGTTATTAATATTACTTTTTTATTTTTATGAAATAAATCGATTGAGTAAACGATATTATATTCTATCGAAGAAAGGAAGTCTTTAAGGGCTAGGCCCGAAGGCGGAAGAGGGTTTTTGGTTTACCTGAACGCAGCTCGGTCTTCGGCCTCGCACTTAGTTCCTTCCTTTCTTCCAGAAGGGTTATCGTCTTCCTGAACGCAGCTCGGCCTTCGGTCTCGCCCTTACTTACTTCCTTTATTTGAGAAAGGTTTATCGTTTACCTGAAAGCAGCTCGGCCTTCGGCCTCGCCCTTAGTTAGTTACTTTCTTTGAGAAGGTTTATCGATTACCTGAACGCAGCTCGGTCTTCGGCCTCGCCCTTAGTTACTTACATTCGTCTTTGGAATACGAATTTCACGCGAGCGAAGCCGCGGGCAACAGCTAGTCAATTTATAAGACGTGACGTCATCACGTCAAAAACCTAAATATAAACATAGCCGTTTCAACCGACCTTTCATTCAGTGCGGTGCAGTTCTTTACAAGGGACTTAAGGCAATACCCTTAGTTGCTATAGATACGTAGTGTAAATCTGTACATATATCTATGCTTTCGTTCAAAATTTCGTTTTCAAGTTTTGTTATAAGAATTTCATAATCCACAACTTTAAAAAATCATAGCATTAAATTGAGAACTAAATCTAGGACTTGATTGTTTTAATTTTTCGAATTAGTGTGAATAAGTATCCGAAAAAAAATCGTAAAGTAACACCTAATTTTGACGTTTTTTTCGCTTTACTACTTACACAAGCACTATTTTGATTTAGGAAAATAACCAAAATATTCGTTACATTATTTAACATGACGCTATTGTTGTAAAATTTCGAATTTTAAATTTTGCTTGAACTATACATTGAAATAATTGTATAAAAAAATAGATGGTTGTACGCGCGGCCAGCCAGTGTAGCGCGGACAGTCGCGCCGCCGTACCGACGCGAGTTCGCGTCGCTCTGTTTGACGTTGTCTTTGGTTGTTTGACGTACTTACGTACGTAAATGGGAAATAAAGGAAAAGGAATCAATTACAGCTCCAGCAAAAGGAATAACCAATTGAAACAACGCGCTAACCATATGAGTATTGTGAAAAGAAGCCGATAAGAAATAATTTTTGAATTCATAAAGTTCGTTGACGGGATTCACATGATATGGCAAGAAAAGGATATGATCGATTTGAGAACATTGAGAGTATAGTTTAAAGAAGTTTTTTTTAATTATAAGGGGTGATTCAATGTCGAGAATAAATATAATTTGTCAACAAAAAAAATGTTTTATAAAAAGATTATACAAGTTTTTTTTACTGTTAGCCCTCAAATGGTTGTTTCTATATCTGAAATAGAACAACTTTTCCTATGAAATGATATGTGAATTGGTAAAAAAAATTCAAATATTTAAGTTACTTTATCTTTGTTTTATTAATCTTGCATTTGAGAAGACTTTTTTAATTTTATTCTTCGACATCAGGCATGCTGAAAATAAAAGTCAAAGTCAAGAAGAAAATCTGGTAATAGACGAGCCGCTCAACCGCGGTGCCCGTAGCTCTCATGTTCTAAATACGACATAGTTAGTGTACAGACCGGGCAAGGAAAATATTGTAGCCGATGCCTTATCACGAGTCTGTGCCAATATCAATAATACTAATAAATTATTCCAATTACACCAAAACCTCTGTCACCCCGGAATCACTCGCATGACACATTGGATACGCGGGAAAAACTTGCCGTAGGTACTCTGTCGACGAAATCAGAAAAATGACAATGTCTTGCCAAATATGTGCTGAAATAAAGCCAAGCTTTTACAAGTATGGAAGCACATTGATCAAAGCCACGAGTCCTTTCGAGAGGCTCAGTCTCGATTTCAAGGGTCCATTACCGTCAACTAAAAATCGGTAACTCTTGACTGTCATCGACGAATCTTCGCGCTTCCCTTTCGCCTTCCCGTGTCCAGACCTCACTACTCAAACTATCATAAAATGCCTGAATAGTCTCTTTTATATGTTTGGACTGCCTGCATTCACCTATTTCGATCGTGGAAGTAAATTCATGTCATCTGAACTCAAGCAAGACTTTTCTTCACATAAGAAATGTAGCCACGAGTAGGACAACCCCGTACAATCCGCCAGGGAATGGACAGGTCGAGAGGCTCAATGGAACAGTGTGGGGACCATACAATTAGCTGTTAAAACAAAAGGTATTGAAATTGCTAAATGGAAAGATGTCCTACCTGCAGCCCTACATTCAATTCGGTCTCTACTCTGCACGGCCACTAATGCGACCCCATACGAAAGAATGTTTTGTGCCGGATACGACACATACCCATGTATTATTTCGATGGCTAGCGGTCCGACGCGACGCGGTTGCCGCACCCCCGCGCCCCTCTGGTGCGGCGTGCGTCCGCGCTCGCATCGGCCCGCCGCCGCCCAAGCAGTTAGTCTCTTTTTAGTGAATACACGACTAGACGTATCGCAGCATTTTATTTATGTCACCTACCCTAAGTCCCACATACATAGTACCAACGCAACGGTACAAGTGGTGACCCCGACGTGATTTCCGCGCGAATTAATTGTGGGAATTCAGTATTTTTAGTGACATTTGCGTGACATTCAGTGTTTTAGTGTTTTACGTGACATTCAGTGCTTTTGAGTAGAGACCGAGAACTATGGGTAACGACGGGGAACAGGCAGATCGTATGGCGCCAAAGGCACTACCATCCGGGGCGACAGGAGACCTGGCTGCTTTGTCGGTGACAAGCCGGATTCCAGAGTTTTGGCGGCAACAGCCGAAGCTCTGGTTTATACAGTTTGTAGCCATCACGGCCTCGCAGAGGCTGAGCGACGACCAGCGGTGGCAAACTGTCATCGCAAAGTCGCAACTCCCCGACCTGCAACAGGTGAGCGATCTGCTCACCTCACCACCGGCAGAGCGCAAGTACGATGCGCTAAAGTCACGCCTCATCACAGCGAATGCAGACTCGGAACTCCGGCAGTTTCAAAAACTGCTCGGAGAAATGCAGCTGGGTGACCAACGACCGTCGCAGCTCCTCCGGCGTATGCGGGACCTGGCACGAGATAAGGTGAGCGACGACGCCCTTAAATTCTTGTGGGCCGGTCACCTCCCGACGGCTGTACGCGCTGTCCTGGCAGTAAGCGACAAGGAGAGTTTAGAAGACCTAGCCGTCATTGCAGACAGCGTCCTTGAAAACACACGCTGCAATCAGGTGAACGAACTTGCACCTGCACCTGTCGCATCACAGTCATGTGCAATGCAGGCGTCAATCGCCGCTCTCGCCACACAAATGGCACGCATGTGTGCCGAAATCGCCTCGATACGCGATGAGCAGGCTCAACAGCGACGCCCGCACCGTCCCCGCTCGCGGACACCGGCAAACAGGTACAGATCCAGCTCGCGTACAGGTGCATCGGAACAGAAGGCCGGCTGGCTATGCTGGTACCACCATACGTTCCGCGAGAAGGCCAACAAATGTGAGCAGCCATGCGCGTGGAAGGACCAGACGAAAATGCAATCGGAAAACTAGACGCAGTGCAGCCTAAGGCGTAGGTCTGCACATTGGAAAATTCCAAACGCCTATATATAACCGACCGCAACTCGGGCATAAAATTTCTCGTAGACTCCGGAGCAGACATCTCGGTACTGAGTAGGAACAAAGGCGATTATGTTTTATACGCGGCAAACGGATCCGCGATAACCACTCACGGCGACAAGTCCCTTACGCTCGATCTTGGACTACGAAGGCCGTAGAAATGGAGTTTCGTGGAGGCGAACGTGCGAATGCCTATACTAGGCGCAGATTTCTTAGAATATCACAACCTGCTTGTGGATCTGAGGAATCGGCGTCTCATCGATGGCACAACGGAGCTCTACGTAAAAACAACAGCGATATCATCCGACCAACCAGTCATAAAAACAGTTTGCTCCAGCGATCCCCTTGCCGACATAATAGCACTGTTTCCGAATGTTACAAAACCATCCATTTTTGGGAAAGAGGCCGTAAAACATAACGTCGAACACTATATCGAAAGAAAAGGCGCACCCGTTAACAGCCGACCCAGACCTCTACCCCCAAGCAAATACAATAGAGTTAAGCAGGAACTTGAAACATTGTTGGAACGAGGCATTATTAGACCTAGCAAAAGTCCTTGGTCTTCGCCGTTACATGTGGTAGATAAAAAGTGTGGTGGTATCAGAATTGTCGGACACTACCGTAAGTTAAATGCTAACACTATCCCTGACGCCTATCCTATGCCAAGGCTTTTAGATTTCACGTACATGCTGCACGGAAAGAAAATATTTTCCAAGATCGACCTCAAAAAACAGGAAAAAAACGGGAAAGAAGGTAAATGACATCTCGGCAAAAACCGCAGCTTCTAAGGTACCGAAGAAAATGAAAAAAAAATGAGGACAGACCTGCACGTACAACTCGGGTTAGCAGCACAGCTACCCCCGCACGCCACACCCGCATCGGTGCTACGACTCCACCAGCCTCGCGGCAGAGGCGAGTGCTCATCCTTAGCGACGAGCACGGACGTGGCATGGCGCAGCACTACAGGGAGGCGTGCAAGTCATCTGCCAGCGTCACTGCTCTCTGTAAGCCGGCCGCGCCGATCACTGAGGTGATCAAAGACTTCCCTCGCAAGGTCGCCGACATGCACGAGAGCGACATCGTCATACTGATGACGGGAGCTGCAGCGGCAAATGTAGACCCGGCGATATATGTAAAATGTGTGAGGTATGTGTCGGAGGTGTGCGTAGCTAAAAAACTACATTTGTTTGTAAGCTCACTACGGTACGCACCACTCACTATACATAATTCACACATCATGGACGTGACTGCCACTAATGATAACGCTTATAGGATTAATAAAACTCTCTTCAACTTCACAGAGTCCGTCCCCAACACAATTTACCTTGATTTAAATTGTTTACCAAGACCGTGCTACTCGAAGACGGGTTTAATAAACAGTGCAGGTCTGAAAATGATTGTAAGTCAAATTTACAAATGTAACTACAGTGTCAAGACATCTAATTTAAAGTTCCTCTCTCTAGATAAAAGTGTGACAGAGGAAAAAAACAACTCTTTTTTATACCAAAGCCCCATAACAACAGTAGTGTACAATTAAAAATGTTTGTTATTCACAAAAATTTGCACACAGTACTGTAAAAATGAATAAAAGTAAAATCTGTAATAAGAATAATAAAAATCAAAATAATAAGTTAACAATTGGGCATCAAAATGTTCTAGGCCTACGAGGAAAAGGCCAGTTATTAGAGTTATTTCTAAAAGACAACAATGTTGATATATTTTGTGTTTCAGAATCTTGGACAGACTCTTGTGAATTACTCACCCAACAAGTGCCACATTATACAGTATTAAGTAGCTATCATAGGAAAAATTTTATTAGAGGCGGGACACTAATTTTTGTCCGAAACAGCTTGAGAGCAAAGAATAGACCAGATATTGTTAAGATGTCAGTTGAGAGAGAATTCGAAGTTAGCTGTATTGAGATGGAATCTTTTATGGTACTTTCTGTGTATAGGTCGCCATCAATGAGTGTATTGTCGTTCTCGGTTAAATTAGAAGAAGTCTCGTATAAAATTAGTAGTAATAACAACAAATCAATAATAATATGCGGTGACTTCAATGTTCGGATTCCTTTAAATAAACAAGAAAAACACGAATTATCAGACTTAATGGATAGTTTTTTACTTAAAGAAACTATATACGAATATACTAGAGTAACTGATGCATGCGCATCATGCATAGATAATATTTTCACTGATGCAGAAACCCTACAATCTAATGTATTTCACGGTGTCCACTCTGATCATTATGCTCAATTAATCTCAATTAAATGGGAATCTAAACTTATTAATAAATCTGTAAATAAATTAAGCAGAATAGTAAATAGTGACACCATAAATGCATTAAATACAGATCTAGCTATAGAATTCGGAAATTATGAAAATACAATTGACTTTAAATGTTTTTTCAATACTTTTGTTAGATATTTAAATATTCACATGCCCATGAAATCTAAACGTGTAAGTAAAAGAAACCAATTCGCACAGTGGGCCACAGCAAGCATTATACGAGCCAAAGAAAAATCATTTTTTTTTATATGATTTGTTAAAACAAAATAAAAATTCGACTCTTAGAGCATATGTATCTTTATACAGTAAAATTTTTAAACAAGTTACAATAAAAGCCAAACAATTGTTTTTAAAAGAGAAATTATTAAAATCCGACAACAAAATAAAAATGGCCTGGACTATAATCAAAGACGAAACAGGCAAGTCTCCTAAAAATAATGATACCAATATAGAATTAAAAAATAAGTTCAAAAACTAAAACCCGACTACTGAAAAATCACGCTCTAAAAAGTATGAAACAAGAAAATGTTCTCATCTGAAATTGTTATGTACAAACTATTCAATATTTTATCGTCTATTAAATAAACAACTTACACGTAATATATTTTAATGTATTTAATAAATATTCATAGTGTAGTTCAGAGGATAGCCATGGTCGTATGCCACTTTGCCCTATAGGGTAGGTGGCATACGACCACGGCTATCCTCTGAACAACACTATGAATATTTATTAAATACATTAAAATATATTACGTGTAAGTTGTTTATTTAATAGACGATAAAATATTGAATAGTTTGTACATAACAATTTCAGATGAGAACATTTTCTTGTTTCATACTTTTTAGAGCGTGATTTTTCAGTAGTCGGGTTTTAGTTTTTGAACTTATTTTTTATTTTAATTATTTTGGGGATATAACTTCGTGATAAAGTATTTGCAGATCCGTTTTACATGTTTTGTTTGTTTAGGTTTTACTGTTTTATAATTTTAACATGTGTACCATAGTCCATAAGGGCAAGCTGGGTTCAGGTAAACGATAAACCGACTCGAAGAAAGTAAGTAACAAAGGGCGAGGCCGAAGGCCGAGCTGCGTTCAGGAAGACGACAAACTTTCTCGAAGAAAGTAAGCAACTATGGGCGAGGCCGAAGGCCGAGCGGCGCTCAGGAAGAGGATGAACCATCTTTAAGAAAGTAAGTAACTGAGGGCGAGGCCGAAGGCCGAGCTGCGTTCGGGAAGACTATAAACCTTCCCGAAGACAGTAAGTAACCATGGGCGAGGCCGAAGGCCGAGCTGCGTTCAGGAAGAGCATAAACCATCTTTAAGAAAGTAAGTAACTGAGGGCGAGGCCGAAGGCCGAGCTGCGTTCGGGAAGACTATAAACCTTCCCGAAGACAGTAAGTAACCATGGGCGAGGTCGAAGGCCGAGCTGCGTTCAGGAAGAGCATAAACCATCTTTAAGAAAGTAAGTAACTGAGGGCCAGGCCGAAGGCCGAGCTGCGTTCGGGAAGACGATAAACCTTCTCGAAGAAAGTAAGTAACAAAGGGCGAGGCCGAAGGCCGAGCTGCGTTCAGGAAGACGATAAACTTTCCCGAAGACAGTAAGTAACTATGGGCGAGGCCGAAGGCCGAGCTGCGTTCAGGAAGAGGATAAACCATCTTTAAGAAAGTAAGTAACTGAGGGCGAGGCCGAAGGCCGAGCTGCGTTCGGGAAGACTACAAACCTTCTCGAAGAAAGTAAGTAACAAAGGGCGAGGCCGAAGGCCGAGCTCAGTTCAGGAAGACGATAAACTTTTTCGAAGACCGTAAGTAACTATGGGCGAGGCCGAAGGCCGAGCTGCGTTCAGGAAGAGGATAAACCATCTTTAAGAAAGTAAGTAACTGAGGGCGAGGCCGAAGGCCGAGCTGCGTTCGGGAAGACTATAAACCTTCTCGAAGAAAGTAAGTAACAAAGGGCGAGGCCGAAGGCCGAGCTGCGATCAGGAAGATGATAAACTATCTCGAAGACAGTAAGTATATGGGAGAGGCCGAAGGCCGAGCTGCGTTCATGAAGAGGATAAACCATCTTTAAGAAAGTAATTAAAAAAGGGCGAGGCCGAAGACCGAGCTGCATTCGGGAAGACTATAAACCTTCTCGTAAACAGTAAGTAACTAAGGGAGAGGCCGAAGGCCGAGCTGCGTTCGGGAAGACTATAAACCTTCTCGTAGACAGTAAGTAACTATGGGCGAGGCCGAAGGGCGCGATGCGTTCAGGAAGAGGATAATCCTTTTCGAAATAAGTAGCTAAGAAGTTACTTTCTTCGAGATGATTATCCTCTTCCTGAACGCAGCTCGGCCTTCGGCCTCGCCCTTTGTTGCTTACTTTCTTAAAGATGGTTTATCCTCTTCCTGAACGCAGCTCGGCCTTCGGCCTCGCCCATAGTTACTTACTGTCTTCAAAAAAGTTTATCCTCTTCCTGAACGCAGCTCGGCCTTCGGCCTCGCCTGTTGTTACTTACTTTCTTCGAGAATGTTTAGGCTTCCCGAACGCAGCTCGGCCTTCGGCCTCGCCCTTGGTTACTTACTTTCTTAAAGATGGTTTATCCTCTTCCTGAACGCAGATCGGCCTTCGGCCTCGCCCATAGTTACTTACTGTCTTCGAGAAAGTTTATCGTCTTCCTGAACGCAGCTCGGCCCTCGGCCTCGCCCTTTATTACTTACTTTCTTCGAGAAGGTTTATAGTCTTCCCGAACGTAGCTCGGCCTTCGGCCTCGCCCTCAGTTACTAACTGTCTTTAAGAAGGTTTATCTTCTTCCCGAACGCAGCTCGGCCTGCTGCCTCGCCCTTAGGTACTTATTTTCTTTGAGTAGGTTTATCGTCTTCCTGAACGCAACTCATTTACAAACTTTCGCGTTTATAATATTAAGATGATTTTAAGTAGGATGTATTTGGGTAGGTTTGGAATGAGGCCGAGTACCGTGTGGGGTCGATACTTAAAAAGAATATCCCCACTGCATCTCTCCCCATGCATGTCGTAAAAGGCGACTAAGGGATAAGGACAAGATGCCGTGCTAAAGGGCGACAGGCTCGCCACCTCTCACCTTGGCACGGTACTTCCACCGAGTCATGCAGTAGGTGGGTCTTCGTGCCATACTTGCTGCTTGATTGATTTAATCTTGTTCGAATCCTTTGCGAAACGTGGTGGTCGGTGTTGTGCTGTAATTGACAAGAGTTCTTGCAGCACAACACCGATTACTCTGCTTACCCCGGTTGTCGGGATTCAGCGTGTGTGATATATACATATCACACACGCTGAAAAAATATATTCGTATATATGTATGGAATGAGGCCTGATTTTATTTTATTTAGAAATTATTCCCAATTATCGGGTGCATGCAAGCAAATCCGAAAGCAATAGCTAACAATATATATATTTTTGAAATGTGCTAATTAAGCCCTTTCATTTGATACCCAACACGGCATCATTAAAAAAAATTTTTTTTTTTTATCATGACTTTTTGTCATCTAGAGGGCGCCATAGTCAATTTTGTGTGACGTCACATAGCCTATAACCAGCGGACGATCAAGACGCTTTCAACGATACCTCATTTGTCAAATTTTGATAAGTAGTTTAGAAGTTATGAGGGAACAGATGAACATACATACATACATACATACATACATACATACATACATACATACCGGTCAAACACATAACCCTCCTTTTGCTTCGCCGTAGTCGGGTAAAAATAGGACACGACATTATAAATGATAGCTCAAGTGTTGCAAATTACTTTAATAAATATTTTTCTACTATTGCTCAGGAAAGAACGAAAAATATTAAAGCTAGTTCTGAAGCTGCATCACAATATCTAGTAAGTTACACTCCACGAAATATTAAAACAATCACTTCCAAACCAGTCTCACATTGGGAAATAAAAAAAATTATTAGAGATCTTAAGACCAAAAATACCCAAGACCTGTGGAATATTTCACCTAAACTAATGAAGTCACTAAGTTATAGTATTATAAATCCATTAATTACCGTTATAAATCAATGTTTTGAAGAGGGTACATTCCCTGATTTACTTAAAATAGCTAGGTTAGTACCGTTGTTTAAAAAAGGATGTCATAATACTATTGGAAACTATCGTCCCGTGTCTTTGCTTCCTGTTTTTAGTAAAGTATTTGAGAAGGCTATAGAAAAAAGGCTAATTAATTTTTTAATGAAAATAACATACTAAACTATAAACAATTTGGATTCCGCAAGGGCAGGTCAACGGGAGATGCCACTGCATCAATGATAAAAGCTGTAATTGAATCATTAGATAATTCTAATCACACATACGGCATTTTCTGTGACCTGTCTAAGGCGTTTGACTGTGTTAGTCATGATATAATCTTAATGAAATTGGAACATTATGGTGTGAGGGATAAAGAGTTGCGCCTTTGTAAATCATATTTAAATAACAGAAAGCAGGTTTGTTATGTTAATGGCAATAAGTCAGAAGTAGAATCGATTTCTATGGGAGTTCCTCAAGGCGCCATACTGGGACCATTACTCTTTCTAATTTATGTTAATGATATATCTACTTGCATTAAAGATGATATTAAGCTAATAATGTTTGCCGATGATATATCAGTAGTTTTGAAAAACAAAAACGTTACTGAATTACGTGAGTCCTTTATAGATGTAATACAATCATTAAAGATGTGGTTTGACTCTAATAACCTTTTGCTTAATGTGAATAAAACAAATGTTATGCACTTTGCACTTGGAACTCACAGACGTATTGTTAACCAAGAAATTGCCAAAACTGCAGAAGAACTCACATTGAACATATCCAAAGAAATAACCTTTTTAGGTGTAATATTTGACCGCACCTTAACTTGGAAACCTCACATAGATGCGCTTGCTGGTAAGCTAAGTGCAGCTTGTTATGCCATTAAAAAAATCAAAGAACTATGTGGTATGCAAGCTGCTAAAACTGTCTATTATGCTTACTTCGATAGTCTTATGTCTTACGGACTATTATTTGGGGGAAATGCAGCGGAATCTAGCAGAATATTTGTTCTTCAAAAAAGAACACTGCGTTTTGTACTCAGTATGAAAGCCAGGGACTCTTGTAGAAATGTATTTCATAAAGTAGGAATCATGACACTACCCAGTGTTTATATTTATCAAAATATCTGCTATGCTAGAAAGTATATGCAAAACGCTACTCTCCATTCCGATATTCACCAGCATGACACTAGGAGTAAAAATAATATTCAAATTACGAAGCACAGATCATCTAAAATGTCGAAAAGTTTTGTTTGTAATAGTATTAGATTATATAATAAAATACCCGAAGAGGTAAAAAATCTTAATGATACTTTGTTTAAAAAACACTTAAAATCTACCCTTGCAAAGAAAGCCTACTACACTGTAAAGGAGGCCTTAGCTGATAAATTCATATCTTGAGATTCTGACTGCATAATTAGTTAATACTTGACTAGGTACCATTTGTACCTCAATAATTATATTAACCCATATTGACAACTTGATACTTCAAGTATGATAATATTTTATTATATATAAACATAAATATATACCTACATATATATTTAGATTTTTTGTTTTTGACAATTGTATTTTTTACAAACAATATTAACTCTTGACTAGGTACCATTAGTACCTCAACTTTATTGACCCATTGACAACTTGATACTTCAAGTATCTTAAATATTCATATATTTTAATTTTGTATTTTTGACAATACAATTATACTACATTGTAGTTTAATACACTAACATAATTATGTTGATACAAATTACGTATCAAAGTTCTTTACACCTGACAAAGGCTCTTTACACCTGATTGACTTAATTAATAAGTCTTTGTAGTCAGAACTCTCAGCAAAATTGTTAATCTTGCTCTCAAGCTGTGTTTTAGATGGACTATGGGGGGTGTTATTATGTGGCTAGTCACTAAATACTTGTAAAAATATGTTTAAAAAAATACCCTGCGAAGTTTCTTGTCGGTTCTTCTTCGTGGGTGTAATCGAACCGGATAGAACAAATTGTGACAAGTTCGAGCGCAGTCTAACTGCCATAAGAATGATCAATAAACAATACAATACAATACAACAATGCTTACCACCAAATTCCAGTTCGCGAACAAGACATCCCGAAGACCGCTATAAGAACGCCATTCGGCCTGTACGAGTATACACGCACATGTTTTGGACTCCGTAACGCCGGAATGACGTTTTGCCGATTTCTCAACGCAGTGCTGCAAGGTCTAGATTGTGTATTTTCGTATGTAGATGACATTCTGATCGCATCCGAAGACCAAGAATCGCACAACAAACTTCTTCGAAACGTGCTACAACGACTCGATGCTCACGGAATTACCATCAATACGAAAAATCAGAATTTAACAAGCCGTTAATAACATATCTCGGCTATTTGGTGTCACCCGAGGGAATTCGCCCGCTACCTGAAAAGGTCGAAGCCATCGCCAACTACAAAAAACCGGTCACTATTCACGAGCTGAGACGCTTTCTAGGGGCAATAAACTTCTACAGAGAGAGTACACCAGATGCGGCGACACACCAAGCTGTACTTAACAAATATTTAGTGGGCGCAAAAAAACGTGACAAGACAATCATCGAATGGACACCGGACGCGATTGCCGCATTTGAGAAATGCAAGGAAAGCATTAAGAGTGCGTGCATGCTCGCACACCCCGCCGTGGACGCCGAGATCTCTATAATGACCGACGCCAGCGACGTAAGCGTAGGAGCAGTGCTAAGCCAGCGCACAGAAAAGGGACAAGAGCCGTTAGGTTTTTTCAGTAAGACGCTTAATGAGACACAGAGAAAATACTCTACCTATGATAGAGAGCTGCTAGGTATTTACTTAGCGATGAAACACTTCCGAAGGTTTATCGAGGGCTCGAATGTCAAAGTATACTGCGATCTTAAACCTTTGACGTTCGCTTTCAAAAAGAATGCGACCACCAACGACACGCCGAGAAGAATCCGTCAATTAGATTACATTTCGCAATTTGTATCATCTATCGTGCACGTGTCTGGTGAAGATAACCCAGTCGCCGATTTTTTATCGAGAATCGAAGAGATATATTGCCCCAGCGCAATAGACTATGAGAAGCTGGCACAGGCACAACAATCAGACGGAGAGTTGAAGGAACTTCTTTCACGAGAAAACTCAACTCTTCGGGTAGTCCACGTTCCTGCTATCAATTTGAATGTCTATTGTGACACAACCGGCGGCAAGGCAAGACTATACCTCACCAAGGACTTTCGCCATCAAGCATTCATGGCCATTCATGGCATAGCTCATCCCGGTGTGAGAGGAACGCGAAATCTGGTCCAAGAGAAATATTTTTGGCCCAGCATGTTGAAAGACGTTAATAGTTGGTCAAAATCTTGCATCCCATGCCAGAAGTCGAAAATATCGCGACACACAAGGGCACCACTCGGGAAGTTTGACCAGTGCGAGCGATTTCAGCACATCCACGTGGGTCTTGTCGGGCCATTGTTGCCATCTAAAGGATTCAGGTACGCAGTGACGATGGAGGATCGTAATACCAATTGGCCTGAAGCAGTTCCAGTTAACGACATGTCTGCTGAAACGGTCGCGAGAGTCGTGTACGAGCATTGGATCGTTCGTTACGGCTGTCCACTCCGCATCACAACCGACAAAGGCCGAAACTTTGAGTCGGAGCTGTTTCAAAACCTAGCGAAGCACATGGGAATTAAAAAGATCAGGACGACCTCGTACCATCCGATCTCGAACGGTTTGATTGAAAATTTTCACCGGTCGATGAAGGCAGGTCTAATGGCGCGTGGAAATACGATAAACTGGGTGGAAGAGTTGCCGTCAGTCCTCTTCGATCGGTCGCGTGCAACACACTCCTTGTTCCACGCAGGAACATGCATCGCAGCACATCCCAATAAAAGGTTCAGCCAATACGTGCTCATTCTATCAAGCTATTAGTTCAATTCAGGCAACCATCCTGGTTGCTATTAATGTATTTCTCGTGTAATCATCGTAGATAGTAATAGCGTACATTATAATTAGGTGTAAGTAAATATAAGTGTTCGTTTAATTAACAGGTCTCTAGTAGTAATGTTAATTCGTAAGCATTCCTTGGTGCCTTTCAAACGCACCAACATTATAACTATGTACAGTCACCGAAATTCCGAATGATATTTTTTGAGTTCACTGTTTGTGTAATTAACAATATATGTATACATACAGTCTACTATTGTCAAATTCGAAAGAGTAAGAAAACCAACTATCCGTTTTTACGACGGCAATTATTGAGAGGTTGAAAGCCGAGCTCTGTCCATCTAGAGCTTTTGTTCCTCGATTATGATACTTTTGTTTTACCATCATGTTCATGTATCTTTGTTTTTAAAAGAGAAATTATTAAAATCCGACAACAAAATAAAAATGGCCTGGACTATAATCAAAGACGAAACAGGCAAGTCTCCTAAAAATAATGATACCAATATAGAATTAAAAATAGGAGACGACATTATAAATGATAGCTCAAGTGTTGCAAATTACTTTAATAAATATTTTTCTACTATTGCTCAGGAAACAACGAAAAATATTAAAGCTAGTTCTGAAGCTGCATCACAATATCTAGTAAGTTACACTCCACGAAATATTAAAACAATCACTTTCAAACCAGTCTCACATTGTGAAATAAAAAAAATCATTAGAGATCTTAATACCAAAAATTCCCAAGACCTGTGGAATATTTCACCTAAACTAATGAAGTCACTAAGTTATAGTATTATAAATCCATTAATTACCGTTATAAATCAATGTTTTGAAGAGGGTACATTCCCTGATTTACAGTCTACTATTGTCAAATTCGAAATAGTAAGAAAACCAACTATCCGTTTTTACGACGGCAATTATTGAGAGGTTGAAAGCCGAGCTCTGTCCATCTAGAGCTTTTGTTCCTCGATTATGATACTTTTGTTTTACCATCATGTTCATGTATCTTTGTTATCGATTTGTGTTTTCATTTATTAATGTGTAGTGTTGTATATTACAGGCGTTTTATTTTGTTCCTTCTTTTGTAGACTAGAGTAAAAATTATTTTTGCATCATGGAGTCAGAAAATGTTTCCCATAGGGGAGGAATGATGTGCCGGATACGACACATACACATGTATTATTTCGATGGCTAGCGGTCCGACGCGACGCGGTTGCCGCACCCCCGCGCCCCTCTGGTGCGGCGTGCGTCCGCGCTCGCATCGGCCCGCCGCCGCCCAAGCAGTTAGTCTCTTTTTAGTGAAAACACGGACTAGACGTATCGCAGCATTTTATTTATGTCACCTACCCTAAGTCCCACATACATAGGACAAAGGCAACGGTACAGTTTCATCACACTAGACGGTCACCTAACGGACAATCAGTTCAAACTTGGCTTCTATCTCCTGGAACGGTTTTCATGAAGCGGAACGATCGTACAAGCAAATATCAACCACTGGTAGAAGAAGTAGAACTTCTAGAATCTAACCCTATTCCTTTGTTCGCTTAACAAATGATAAAGAAACGACCGTGTCTAATAGACAGTTGGCTCCGAGAGGCAGTATACAGGGATGGTGTGATGAAGATATTATAACGACAACACGAACGCCTGACAACAATCAACGTAACGAACAACGAGATCTGACGGAGGAACAGACTGAAAAATCTATAGTGGAACCACAAGAGTCGTTAACACAACCACCTCAGACAAGCCCCACTTCTGATGCACCACGACGATCTGAGAGACTAACTAAAGCCCCCAAGTTTCTCGATGACTACGTTTGCTTCTCCACTCAGGGAGAATGTGATAACCATAATTCATAGAAAATAACATGAAATGTCAATGTCATTATTTAAGCTGAATAAAGCCTAATACTGGTGTATTATTCTTTACAACAGAGATGTAAATCGGTTTAAATACAATAAGTTGCCGACTGAATAATAATAATAATTCGGTATAAAACCAGTGTTAGAGCCATCAGTGCAGTAGCGGGGAGGGGCTGCCCCCCGCCCCACACCTCACGCCGCGCCACCGCGCGGCGTCGCCGCGAGGCGAGCGCAGCCAGCCAGCCACCCGTCCATCCAGTGCCTGGACACTTCAAACAAATTTGCGATAGTACCGTGCCAGGTACTCATTTATGCCAACATAAGAAAAAAATGTACAATTCGTCAGTGTCGCCATACATACGGATTCATAAGGATTTTCAAGAAAGATTACGGATTAAGAATACGCGAGTTTTCAGCGAAATTTATCACTTACCTATACGGATTTTTACGCAACTTGATTTGTAAAGGACTTTTACATAAAATAAAATAAAATAGGGATTTCCTGTAAAACTTTTAATAGAAAATACGAATTTCGAAATATCTAATACCGATTTTACTCCAAATACGTCTGGCAGCGCTGCATGTCGACCTAAACATTATATTCTTTGGCCTAAACTAATACGTGTGCCGTGCTGTGGAGAAATACGTTATTTTATCAATCACTGTGTCTGTCTATTTTGGCTTTCGATACGAATTATACGAAACAACGTTCTTCTGCTGTGACTTTGTGCTTGGGAAATTTAACAACTTTGGCTTTACTCTGGACTTCGAAAATCTCGCTAATACGACAACCTGTGGCTTTGAACCTGACTCCGATCATCTGGCTTAAACGTACGTTCTGTGGCTTTGCTCCTGGACTCTGACATGCCGAAGCATCGGGATAATATTATGTTCAAACACGGTGAATTGCAGGACCCATTATTGTTATTTATTATTTTTAATTCATAGATACTAAGGTGTTGAACTTAGCTTACAATAGCTTCATCGAATATATCCGGGCTAATTGGCAGTAGAGAACATACAAACAAATAAAATGCTTTAATTCAAACTTATAATTGTTTAATTTCCCCTTTTTAAAATAAAAACATAACCTGTATGGTCATCTACACGGGTACATCTGTGTGTGTGCATGTATTAGTGTGACTACGTATGTGTGCGTGGTTTTAGTTTTTTCATGTTGGTACTTCAGAAATACTCCATGCATAGAAACGCTTGTTTTCTTTTTTTGTTCGCGAGTGCCGTCTCTTAAAACGCAGTGATTATTTACTCTGTGCGTCCATCAGCCGCCAGCGCGGGCGCACGCTCTTTGTTAATTTACATCAACGTCACTCATTTACTTATCAGTCATTACACCACATATTCGGAAGAAGTCTACTTTCATTTTAATCACAAGATGAGAAACTCCAACCCACAACATCCGGCTCGAAGGACCAGATGTTGTGGGTTGGAGTTTCTCATCTTATGATAAAAATGAAAGGAGACTTCATCCCAATATGTGGTGTAATGACTGATAAGTAAATGAGTGACATTGATGTAAATAAACAAAGAGCGTGCGCCCGCGCTGGCGGCTGAGGGACGGCTGGCTGGCTGCGCTCGCCTCGCTTTTATATGATTTTGGATTAATAGCCTGGAACCTATTGCGTGATCGATACGATAACCCCAGGCTATTAATCCAAAATCATATTAAATTGTTGTTCAATATCGAAACTATTAAAAAGGAGTCTCATTGTCATTTAAGGCAGCTCTTAGACACATTCAATAAAAACTTAAGGGCTCTAGACACGCTAGGAGAACCGACAAAATCGTGGGACACGCTTCTACTTTACATCCTCTCCTCCAAACAAGACGCCAGGACAGCTCGCGAGTGGGAGGAGCAGAAAGGTAAGGAGTAAAAGGTAACTCTCGACACATTTCGCAAATTCATTAAGGATCGAGCAGACCTACTCGAAACAATGGATTTGAACAAATCTTCAGCTTCATGCAGCAAGACATTTAACATTAAAGGTCTAGTGACGACGACAGAAGCAAGTTCGAGTGTCCATTGTGTAAAGGTGAGGATGCAATATACAGATGCGACCAGTTCTTACAGCTGTCATGCAGCAGCAGAGCAGACAAGGTCAGGTCGCGTAAGTTGTGTCTCAATTGTCTCAGACCTGGTCACATGGCCAATGTATGCAAACTAGGTTCGTGCAAGAAGTGCCATGCCAAGCACAACACTTTACTCCATCAGGACCAGTCGGTGTCTTAGCCGGTCGATTCTGTCGCATTGTCCGCATCAACACATACATCAAATTCACAGGTACTCCTATCTACAGCACTTGTCAAAGTGTATGACAGGCGTGAGGTCGAGCACGTCGCCCGCGTTCTGTTAGACTCAGGTAGCAGTTCATGCTTCATCACAGCGAAGCTATGCAGTGAACTCGATCTGGTTACTGTAAAGGTGGCAGGATTTTTCGGGTATCAATAACAGCACACTTTACACTACAAACAGATGCAATCTCAACGTACATTCATTACAGATTCCATACAGTTGTAACATCTCATGTCTCGTTCTACCTAGCATTACGTCATCAGTACCGAGCGCTGCGGTGAACCGAGCCGATGTAAAGATCCCTCATGTGAATCTGGCCGACAACGCGTTCCATCTGCCGCCAGAGGTCCAAATCCTCATCGGGGCGGACGTATTTTGGGATATCATCGGCTCGGAACAGATCAATTTGGGACGAAACAGACCGGTCCTTCGTAACACACAGCTCGGTTGGTTGATTTCGGGTGTCATTGGAACAGGGCTGAGGCAGACTAACACTACTTGCAATTTGCTATTAGTATGGATGTGCAGGAACAGCTGGCCAAGTTTTGGCAGATCGAGGAGCTGTCGGACGCCACTAAGCCGGCGTATTCAGCGGAGGAGAGAGCGTGTGAGAATCACTTCACTCAAACCGTGACTCGCGCCGACAACGGTAGGTTCTCAGTCACGATCCCTCTGAAAGGCACTGAGGACGATCTCGGTAGCTCCTTCGAGCGTGCAAAACAATGTTTCTTGTCATTAGAGAGACGGTTACAGCGTCAGTCCGCACTTAGAACCATGTACGTTGATTTCATGAAAGAATACATAATGTTGGGTCACATGACAGAAAGTGATTCTACCAACAAATCTCCCGCACCATGGCGTTGTGCGTGAAGGTAGCTCGACCACTAAGCTACGAGCTGTTTTCAACGCAAGTGCGCCCACTACGTCTGGAGTGCCCTTCAATGACATCCAGATGGTGGGGCCGACAATACAAGACGAACTCCTGTCGATACTTCTTCGTTTTAGGCAACACAAATTCGTAATCTCGGCCGACATTGAGAAGATGTATCGACAGGTCCTTGTAAATCAAGACCAAAGACGACTGCAGCAAATCTTCTGGAGAGAGGATCCTTCACACAAATTAAAAACCTATGAGCTAAACACAGTTACATACGGAACTGCATCGGCACCCTTCTTAGCAGTGCGATGTCTGAAGCAGTTAGCTGAAGAGTGTACTGACGGAATCATATCTGAAATCATACACAAAGATTTTTATGTCGACGATATGCTCACCGGAGCCGACACAATTGAGCAGCTTGCATTGATTCGCAGCAAGGTTGCCCAGGTGCTGGAGTCAGGTTGTCTCACTTTGAGAAAATGGCGTTCGAATGAACCCAGATTACTGTCTGCACCTAACACGGACAACCTGAATCTAGACCTGAGCGCAGAAAATCAATGTAAGACTCTCGGATTGGGCTGGTCGAGCACAATGGACGAACTGAACATCAGCATAAACGTTCAGAATGACCAACCCACATTTACGAAACGGAGCATATTGTCGACTATTGCGCACATTTTCGACCCTTTGGGTCTTCTCAGTCTTTCCATAATTCAGGCAAAAATCATCCTCCAGAAGCTTTGGCTTCACAAACTATCATGGAACGACCCTCTCCCAGAAGAGGTTCGTTCTGCTTGGATAAAATTCGTATCACATCTACCACAATTGGAGCAGGTGCGGATTCCAAGACGAGTCATTTGCGATGACCGAGTCTCATTGAACTACACACATTTTGTGATGCGTCTCAGGAGGCATACGGTGCGTGCACGTACGTCCGTTCAATAAATTCAGAGCACATCGAAGTTCATCTGTTGTGCTCCAAGAGCAAGGTCGCACCAATAAAACCAACAACAATTCCGCGCCTCGAGCTGTGCGGTGCGTTGGTAGGTGCACGACTCACGACAAAGGTTATCGGCTCACTACGGTTAAAAATGTAAAGATGCTTTTTATGGACTGACTCTTCTATAGTTCTGGGCTGGTTGAAAACCAACCCCAGCAAACTCAAACAATTCGTTAAAAATCGAGTTGCAGATATTCATGAACTCTGCAATAAACATACATGACGTCACGTGCCCACCGCAGAAAATCCTGCAGATCTGCTATCTCGTGGGGTTAGTCCCAATCTCGTTGAACATTCAGCATTATGGTGGTCGGGTCCACAGTTTCTCACTCACCAAGAACCGGCTTCGCCCAAGTTCCAGGCAGATGAGTGCGACGAAGACTTACCTGAAATGAGACCACTAACTCAATGTTTGATCTCGTTTGCTTCTCCAGACGTCTTCCCGTTCTCGCGGTTCTCAAACTTCCAACGGCTTAAGCGTTCAATAGCTTATGTCCTGCGGTTTATTCATAACGCTAGAAAAGAAAACATTAGAAAAAACGGTCCACTTACCGTACAAGAACTGGATGCTGCAACTGTTCACCTATTCAAGGTCGTGCAGGTGGAGTCATTTCCATTAGAGTTGAAAATTTTGCAAAATAAAAATCAAGTTTTAAAAGGCGCTATCGCCAGCCTAAATCCATTCATCGACCCCTCCGGCCTTATGCGCGTGGGAGGTCAACTTGAAAAATTGAAGGACAACTAGCCAACTCATCGAAGGGACCATGGTCGTCATCAAGGACGACGACCTCCCTCCGCTACGGTGGAGCCTCGGGCGCATCGTGCAGGTGTACCCTGGGCGCGAGGGTGTTGCCAGGGTTGCCGATATCAAGACAGCGCGAGGAGTGGTGCGACGAGCCTTCTCCAAAATCTGCCCTCTTCCACTCAACGACGACGTTACCTGTTCTCCCGCAGAAACCCGTTGAAAGAGCAAGCATTCAATGCCGGGGGGTATGTTAGAGCCTTCAGTGCAGCAGCGGGGGAGGGGCTGCCCCCCGCCCCACACCTCACGCCGCGCCACCGCGCGACGTCGCCGCGAGGCGAGCGCAGCCAGCCAGCCGTCCATCAGCCGCCAGCGCGGGCGCACGCTCTTTGTTTTTTTACATCAATGTCACTCATTTACTTATCAGTCATTACACCACATATTGGGATGAAGTCTACTTTCATTTTAATCACAAGATGAGAAACTCCAACCCACAACAACCAGTATAAAACCTGTGGCGACAACACTGGCCGCCTACAATAAAAATGACTTTTTCTATGAGCTGATTATTAATCTTCTCATGTAAATAAGTCAATTTCGATTCTTCCTCTTGCATATTTTGCAAGATTTTTTCCTCTTGCATATACCTTTTTAGTCTTCGTGAGAACCATTAGCTAGTGAAGAAAAATGAATAAACGTCGGAGCGCGAGTCCGAGTCCTCCAACGTCACCACCAATTATAAATATATATAGATCCCGATATTTTAAGAGGAAGCGAAGCTCGTCACCGTCATCGAAGGCAATGGAGGCGGCCCCTACATCATCATCATCTGTGAAAACACTTGCCGTAACGCAGCCTCCGCCGGCATCCACATCGTTGACAACGCCGTCATCCGCATTGGCCACACCCAAGGCATCGCCAACGCCTTCACCGACTTATACGTCATCGCCGCCGCCCTCGGAGGAACCACCGCCGTCGCCGCGTTCGTCGCCATCGCCGCCGTCCTCGGAGGAACCGCCGCCGTCTTCGCGTTCGTTGCCATCGCCGCCACCCTCGGACGTACCGCCGCCGTTGCCGCGTCACAGCATGTGGTTGCGAAAACATGAATACCGTACCGGCGACACTTGACACTACGTACGTAGTGTAGTATGCGCGCAATATTAGTTCACAGACTCTTAGTTTTTCCCGACTACGGCGAAGCGAAAAGGAAGGTCTTGTGTTTGACCGGTATGTGTGTATGTATGTATATATGTATGTATGTTCATCTGTTCCCTCATAACTTCGAAACTACTTATCATAATTTGACAAATCGAATATATATCGAATAGTATCGTTGGATGCGTCTTGGCCGTCCGGTGATTATAGGCTATGTGGCGTCCCATAAAATTGGATATGGCGCCCTCTAGAGGACATAAAGTGATATGATGACCTAAAAAAAAATTTTTTTTTATGATGTCATGTTGGGTTTCAAATGAAAGGGCTTAATTAGCACATTTCAAAAAATTATATATTGTTAGCTGTTGCTTTCGGATTTGCTTGCGTGCATCCGATATTTGGGAATAATTTCTAAAATCGGGCCTCACTCCAAACCTACCCAAAATACGTCCTACTAATATTATAAACACGAAAGTTTGTGAATGAGTTGCGTTCAGGAAGACGATAAACCTACTCAAAGAAAGTAAGTAACTGAGGGCGAGGCCGAAGGCCGAGCTGCGTTCGGGAAGACTATAAACCTTCTCGAAGAATGTAAATAACAAAGGGCGAGACCGAAGGCCGAGCTGCGTTCAGGAAGACCATAAACCTTCTCGAAGAAAGCAAGGAACAAAGGGCGAGGCCGAAGGCCGAGCTGTGTTCAAGAAGACGATAAACCTTATCGAAGACAGTAAGTAACTATGGGCGAGGCCGAAGGCCGAGATGCGTCCAGGAAGAGGATAAACCTTTTCGAAGAAAGAAAATAACAAAGAAGTTACTTTCTTCGAGAAGATTTATGGTCTTCCTGAACGCAGCTCGGCCTTCGGCCTCGCCACCTGTTACTTACTTTCTTCGAAAAGGTTATCCTCTTCCTGAACGCAGCTCGGCCTTCGGCCTCGCCCTTTCTTACTTACTTTCAGATGGTTTATCCTCTTCCTGAACGCAGCTCGGCCGTCTCGGCCTCGCCCATTGTTACTTACTGTCGTCGAGAAGGTTTATCGTCTTCCTGAACGCAACTCCGCCTTCGGCCTCGCCTTTAGTTACTCACTTTCTTCGACACGGTTTATCGTTTACCTGAACCCAGCTCGCCCTTTGTTCTATCTTCACCATTAGTTTTTGTTTTGATATAGTTTTAGTTTTGTTTGTTATAGTCTATATTTTCAACTTTTTTTTTTAACTTAGTTAGTTTAGTATTGTACTCTCATGGGTCCTAATTCGTGCCAACTCGTACACTGCCCACCTATCATGCCCTGTTCCTTTCCTTGCCTCTCTGTCACCAAATTTTCTCCATTATTTTACCTACCCTCAAATCGGCAGCAAGCCTCACTTTAGATTTTTCGCAACTTGGAGGGTAGCTCTCAATACCGCTCTCCCAAGATCGACCTAGAGGTGACTGCATCGTTTTTTCACCCCATCACGGAAGAACAGCACTGAACGAATGGATTTTACGAGCTGACTGCAGCAGCTAACCCAGTGCGCAATAAGTACTAAATAGTCCTACCTGGATCAAGCAACGATTTCGGGAAGGAGCCCCGCCATCGATTTACAGTCCACTCAGCAAACCACACAGCACCGCTCTGCCGCGTCACCGGGTAAGCTGTCGATTCCTTTTTTTTACCCATCCCCAACACCTCGTCCTACAGTTGGATGAAGTTGGCACATGTTTTGGTCCATTCGAGTATCGGATTTAGAAATTTTGTAGTTTTAGCAGTCAGCTTTTAACTCTTCCTCAACCTAGAATAGCTAGTAGATACACTATAGAATAAATAGATAGATGCATCAGTCTAGCCAGTCACCTAACTATTACTTATTTCATAGTAGATCTTGTACAGGAAATTCTCAGTACAAAGAACAAGCCATTACAGTTGTTCTTTCCTCTAGATTTTAGATAACTAGGTAGGTAACTCTCACTAAAGAGTGCGTCTTTATAGGTTGCATAACGAGCGAGAGACAAAAAAAACTTTCCAATCAAAATACCTACATACATTTTCATTCCCAGACAAACCATCGTGTAGCAGCCCATTCATTAACTCATAGACAATTAAGTACTTAGTTCTTTCATCAAATTTGAATATTTTTTTATGTTAGTCTTGTTTCCGTTTATTACGATTTGTTGGGGCGACGATTTGCGGCGGAACGTGAGTTCTAGCTACTTTCTTTCAAGCACTGTAATCTCACTTTCCGACATATCGTGCTCAGCGCAACCGTAGCACAAGGACGCTGGAACGCCTGTTCCTGCTGCGCTCAGTTACTTGTAATAGCTTTGTGCGCGGTCGCCGGAACGCAGCTGAAAGTGCGAGCGATCCGAGCGTGAATACAACGCGACACTTGTTGCCTGATCCACCTATTAAATATTCTGTGCCTGATCTGTCAGTCAGGCATGTGCTAGTAATCTGTGGTCAGGATGTTTCTTGTTGTGGTTCGTTGCACGTAGTAATAACAATTCATTGGTTTCACCGGTTGGTTTCTTTCTCCTTTCGTGTGTACTTACAATTGTGCTGTGCTTGTGATTGTGCTCAATTGGTGCTGAAGCAATGAAAAATGAAGTGTTGTTGCCTTTTATTCATGCATCACATGGTATTCATAGAACAGTCCGTATACAGTGAGATTTAGTAGGTAAGTAATTCTTTATCCGAACATTAGTAGTATTAGATAATACAACAGTAAACTTCTTGCATTCCCTTAGTTTGTAACTCACATTCATTCAAACATTCATTCATTCATTCATTCAAACATTGATCACCAAACGTGATACTTTCCTGAAGAGGGTGAAGGATACCTTAGCGATCGGCTTAGAAGTAGCGCAAAACCCCGACCGACTAGGTTTTTTCGTATTACGATGCTCGCGTATCGAGACCGAGTCTGGCGCGTTCGACGATGCACATTTTAGAATTGTTAGTTCACTACCCGAGGCAGATGTGGCGTCACTGGCGACGCAGGACACCATTCGCGTCGAGTACGATAATACCTACTTTGAAGTAATGGCATTGTTGGAAAAATTATCCCCGCCGAAGCGGGAAGCGACGGGCTCCCTCACTGACTCCGCGGGCCGGGACAAGCCCACTAATATAAAGCTGCCCAAGGTCTTGCTGCCCCAGTTCAAAGGGGATTTTAAATCATGGCCCACAGTCATCGATCTGTTCAATAGCATGGTTCATCAAAATAGATCACTAACACACATTGAGCGATTTCAATACTTGATGTCGTGCTTGAGCGGTGAACCGCTCGCACTATTAAAATCATTCTCTATTTCGGGCAGAAACTATAAGGATGCATACGATGCGTTGGTTGCGCGCTACCAAAGTAAACGCAAGTTAGCGTTCACCTACTGGGAGGAAATACGCAATGTCACCTTGAAATCCCAGACCGCTGCCGAACTTCGCCGAGTGCTAGACACTTTCAATGAAAACTTAGCTATGCTACGGAACCTGGGTCTTCCTGTCAATCAGTGAGATTTTGTTCTATTTCACACTATGCTCACCAAATTGAATCAAAAGACACGAGAAAGATTTGAAGTGCAACATGTGTCAGACGAAATACCTACTTATAAAATGTTGTCAAACTTTGTTGAAAATCAATGTCGTGCATTAGAGTTGTCCAAAATTGAATCGGCAAATGTAGGGGAAGAACGTAGTCGTAGTAAACCCAGTCACTACGCATCCTTAGTAGTCAAGGCTGCAGATACAAATAGTCGATGCCCGGTGTGTGAGGGCTAGGCCCACTCTCTCAGTTCTTGTAAACAATTTCTGGCTAAGTCACCCCAGGACAGATACAGCGTAGCCCGAGAACGTAAAGCCTGCCTCAATTGTCTTAGATTCAATCACTCCATTAAATATTGTAATTCGTGTTATAACTGCAGCAAGTGCCGAGTCCGTCATCACACCCTCCTACACTTTGGTGAGCGAGATGCCGGAATGTGTACCGTTCAAGGTGGTACAGGTCATGATTTGTCTGTTAGTTCTCCACCACCGCCCGAGCAGAGTGCCAGTGATGTCGTTAGTGTGCTAACCAACACACTCGCCGGCAAGTCAGTAGTTCTCCTAGCCACCGTGCAACTAGAAGTGTTGAATTACCGCGGCCGGTACCAAACTGTTCGCGCATTACTGGACAGTGGAAGTCAGGCGAACTTTATAACACGTCGCTGTGTTCAGCGTTTAGGTCTTCGGAGTACTAAAACATCCACTCCGGTATTCGGCCTAGGTGAAGCCTCAGCGCTCACCTCTGATACAGTATCTTGTACGATACGGTCTAAGCAGCCAAGTTCGAGCGTTACACCAATGATAGATGCATTTGTGCTACCAAAAATATGCGGAGATTTACCTTCTACTGCAATCTCTTCTCAAGCATTAGAACACCTATGCTATTTGAATCTTGCAGACACCAACTATCATACACCTGGCGGCATAGACGTATTGTTGGGAGCGGAGGAGTTCGTTCGCTCTCTCTTGCCTGGGAAAATCGAAGGAAAGGCTGGTGAGCCCACCGCCATAAATACCACATATGGATGGGTGTTAATGGGCAGGGTGGACTGCCAGGTTTCCACTACCGTAAATTCATTCTTTGTATCTACTGAGAACTCCCTAGAAGAAACGGTGAAAATTTTTTGGGAACTAGAAGATGTACCCGCTCGTCGCCCGACTTAGACATGGATAATGACCCTTGCGAGATAAATTTCAAAAGAACGCATTCGAGGGATAGTTCTGGTCGCTTTACAGTATCACTACCTTTTTCTGAAGAAGATCCGTCCTTCATTGGTTCAAGGGCGGTTGCACTTAGACGTTTTATGTCATTAGAAAAACGCTTGCTGTGTGACCAAAGCTTGTACCACGATTACTGTGACTTCATGCGTGATTATTTCAATAGTAACCATATGGAACCAGTCGATACTAAATCCGCAGATAGTGAACGATGCTATTACATACCTCATCATGGTGTAGTAAAACAGGACAACGGTTCAACTAAATTACGCGTAGTGTTTGATGCAAGTGCGAAGGCCCCACAAGGTCACTCGCTGAACGACACCCTTTTGGTGGGTTCGAAATTGCAAAATGACATTGTTTCAATTGTCTTTAAATTTCGGTTTCACGTTCACCTTCACTGCCGACGTGAAGCAAATGTATCGGCAGATACTAGTAGTAGAAAAACATAGAGATTATTAACGAATATTGTGGAGATTCTCTCCGTACGACCCAATACAGGAATTTAGACTCAATACTGTGACCTATGGTGTGTCATCATCTCCATTTTTGGCGTTACGAACAATCAAGCAACTAGCATTTGACCACAAGGATAGATACCCGATAGCTGCCAAAATAGTCAATACAGACGTTTACGTCGATGACATAGTGACAGGTAGGGATTCTATTGAAGCCGCCGCCGACCTCCAGTCCCAACTGATCGGGTTACTGGGTAGAGGGCGCCTAGAACTCCGCAAATGGGCCAGCAGCCACCCGGAGCTGTTAGAGAACGTCGACCCAAATCATTGTCACCCAAACGCCCTGGCCTTTGACGATGAAAATAGTGTTTTAAAAATCTTAGGCTTGATTTGGTGTCCCACTTTCGATTGCTTCTCATTCAGTGTGAATACTAAAGACCAAATTTGCACAAAGAGAATTGTTTTGTCAGACTTAGCACGTATTTTCGATGTCCTCGGTTTCTTGGTACCAGTAACATTTAAATTGAAATCCATGATACAGAGGCTATGGTCGGCTGGGCTCAAGTGGGATGATCAGGCTCCCCCTGACATTTCGGAAACATGGTTTCAGTATAAACAAGAGATGCCTCTTCTGTCTGACCTACGCATCCCATGCAGAGTAACCCTGGAAATAGAGTGTACGTATGACGTGCACACCTTCTGTGATGCATCCGAGCGGGGTTTCGCTGCGGTTGTCTATCTGAGGTCTATCGCGCTCCATACTGGGGCTATAGATGTCAAATTCTTATGCGCTCGATCAAAGGTAGCCCTACTGAAACAAATCAATTTACCGAGACTAGAGTTGTGCGGAGCCGTGCTCCTAGCAGACATATTACAATTTGTCAAATCGTCATTACCAGAAAACTTACCAATTAACAAAATATGGGCATGGTCTGATTCGCGAATAACGCTAGCTTGGATAGCTTCACCATCGACCCGCTGGAAAACGTTTGTCTCCAATCGAGTGAGTCATATTCAAAGTATAATCGGAACGGATGCGTGGCGCCACGTCCGCTCTGAGCATAATCCCAGCGATTGTGGGACGCGAGGGCTCTCACCCGCGGAACTTGTGACGAACACTCTATGGTGGGCGGGACCCGCTTGGCTGAGGACACCCGAGTCGGAGTGGCCATCCACACAGAACTTAGACAAACCTCTAGATGAAATGATTCTGGTTGAGGAAAGAAAATCATTCATGTCACTGATTGTTACTCATGGAAAGATTTTCATCTCTATCCATAATTAGAAGGATAATCGCTCACATCTGTCGTTTTTCACATAATGCACGGAACACTCCAACCCGACGGGATGGTGCACTAAAATCACTTGAAATCTCGGCGGCATCGACGATAGTAATCAAATGCATCCAAGCAAAAGCATTTGAGGAGGACCTAGAGAAACTAGCGACTGGAAAATCTATATCTAAGGAGTTGCGCAAGCTGACTCCCTTTGTTGATAATAGAGGGGTGATGAGAGTAGGAGGTCGTCTCCGTCATACGACTTTAACGTATGATAAGAAACACCCGGCACTATTACCCCGTAAACATCGACTCACTGACCTCATCATCGAGGAAGCGCATATTGGCAATCTGCACCCCGGACTCCAGCAGGTCTACCATCTGTTCTCGCAAAACTTCTGGATACTATCTGCCAAACGATCCATTCGGCATGTGTTGTCCAATTGTAACAAGTGTTAGCGTGCCAATCCGAAACCACTGCAGCCACTCATGGGAGAGTTGCCCGCGTCTCGTGTGCAGCAGTTAAAGAGCTTCCTGGAGTGTGCTGGAGTGGATTATTGTGGCCCATTTACCACGGCTGTCACTCGAGGTAGAGGTACCCGGACGACTAAATCCTGTATCTGTTTATTCGTCTGCTTTACAACTAAAGCAATTCATATAGAGCTTGCTTCCAATTTAACCACAGAAGCCTTCGTGGCAGCTCTTAAGCGTTTTATAGCTAGACGCGGTCGCTGCACGAAAATTGTTTGCGATAACGGGACCAATTTTGTAGGCGCGCATCGTCAGCTTAAACAAATAATGGAAGCTGGTTGTGAGCAGGAAAACATCGACTTTTCTTTCATACCGCCTTCGGCCCCCCACATGGGTGGTTTCTGGGAACGATCTAATCGTAGTGTTAAAACACACTTACATATATGATAGGTTGATAGGCAACCAAATTCTTACATTTGAGGAGTTTTATACTTTATTAGTTCAAATAGAGGCCGTGCTTAATTCTCGACCCCTGTATCCTATTAGCTCCGACCCTAACGACTTAGATGTTTTAACTCCGAGACACTTTTTAACATTAGCTCCCCTTACAGCCGTCCCAGAGGAGGATGTCTGCCATATTCCCCAAAATCGTCTTAGTAGATGGCAGCTCCTAGATAAAATGCACCAAGACTTCTGGAACAGATGGCACTTGGAGTATCTACACACCCTAAACCAGCGACATAAATGGCACAAAGATACTGCGGCCCCCGCCCTTCGTACATTAGTGTTGATAAAAGAGGATCAAAGTCAGCGGCGACTGGTTGGTTACTTACATTCTTCTTTGGAATACGAGTTTCACGCGAGCGGAGCCGCGGGCTCAGCTAGTAAATAATAAAAAAAAAAACGCATATTTCACGTATTGCACATATCACATACTACACATATTACGTTTGCGTAGGTTTATAAATATTTATTGTATTACTAATATGTATACTCATATGTAACTACATGTATATATACGTGGTTTTTATATGTAATATAATACAAGTATACATTTATTTATACATCTGTTTATTTGTGCGGATGAATAATTTGAGTAGGTATACATATTATATACTGGTTTACTAACACGTCAAAGTATTTTTCTTTTTTCTTTCTGATTATTATTTGTATCAATCTTTAAAAGTACCTAACACCTATACCACACCAAACAGAACGAAGAATAGGCAATACGGATGAAAGTCTAGTGCCTTCTTCGAGGATAGCTACTTACACATCATTTTTAAAATTCTAGTAAATTAAGTAGATGAGATAAACAAGTGTATAAACACCTATATTATGTAATTTGTTAAAATTTTCAATAAAATATTTGGAATTTGGAATTTGGAATTTGGACTCCTGGTCCTGAATATTGGGTTGGCTCTGGGTAAGGATTTTTTTTTTCATAATTTAATAACTTAGGTACCTACGCGTTAATTTATTTCTACCACAATGATTTCAAAAACTGAAAGACGATTACGATATAGATAGTTTATAATATTTAGTTTAAATGATTTATTTTGCTCACTTACGATTTATTTGTCTGTAGATAGGTACCTACTGGTTGTGTCAAAGCTGTCGAGTTGCAGCCGACAACAGCGACGTCTCCTCTGGCACGACGACGACGAGACAGGCATACAAGCTTGAATTGTTACATTTTATTTGTACATGAAGTCCACTCTTCGTTCCACAGACAAGAAATTTTCGATGACTTGATCGTGAAAATCTTCTTTCTTCCTCAATTTTGTTAGCAACTCCTTTTCCACAGATATGTAAGAGTGCCAAATTACTGAGTCTCTCTTGTCCTTGAGTGCTCCGTAGATAGCTCGGTAGGAGTTTGCCATTATAATTACCAATAAATCACTTTAAATTTAACAACACTGCACAGGATTCATCCATACAAAGTCCATACCTACATAACGGAATATATACAGCTATCAACTCGCGAGCCAATGCGCACACACACGCGCACATAACACACCTAGCCTAGCTCGCTAGTCGCATCGCATCGCACGTCGCACAGCACAAGAATACTCGTCGTGTGGTCGCAGCGCGCACACACCCGCACACGCAACACACACACCCAGCTCGCTCGCTAGCTCGCTCTACTCGCTACCGCGTCACTAAATGCACTCCCCGCTGCGCCAACTCGAAAGGCTGATCAGCGGGTCCGCGCGGGACGGGGGGGGGACATCGGTCGCTTCCGCCTTGTATGGAATACGATGGCGCTTCAAAATGTAGCCAACCGGCCAATGAATGCCTTGATGTGTCGTCATTCGTCGTCGCCCGCGTTTGACGCGCGCGAAATTTCAAATTATGTAACGGGTACGGGATTAACGTTTTATCTTATTAATCGTGGATTATATGACATAAATAATATAACTCCGAAATTTTTTCATATTTATTTTAGCCTGATACTTCTGTATTAATGGTGTCATTCATTTTATTTGGTTTGGCGGCGCCAACCTCGCCAACTGAGAGGAGTCGCCGCTGATCAAAGTCCACAATTACAGTGGAGATTAGGTCGTATCACTGAGCTACACCCTGGCCGAGATGGCATTATTCGCGTTGCTACCGTCCGCACTAAGCAAGGATTGGTTAAACGGCCTCTAGTAAAGCTTTGCCCTCTTCCATCTCAATGAAAGGCAAAACGGCCCGTTTTGGTGAGCGGGATGTTCTATCTTCACCATTAGTTTTTGTTTTGATATAGCTTTAGTTTTGTTTGTTATAGTCTATATTTTCTACTTTTTTTTAACTTAGTTTAGTATTGTACTCTCATGGGTCCTGATTCGTGCCAACTCGTACACTGTCCACCTATCATGCCCTGTTCCTTTCCTTGCCTCTCTGTCACCAAATTTTCTCCATTATTTTACCTACCCTCAAATCGGCAGCAAGCCTCAATTTAGATTTTTCGCAACTTGGAGGGTAGCTCTCAATACCGCACTCCCAAGATCGACCTAGAGGTGACTGCATCGTTTTTTCACCCCATCACGGAAAAACAGCACTGAACGAATGGATTTTACGAGCTGACAGCAGCAGCTAACCCAGTGCGCAATAAGTACCTGGATCAAGCAACGATTTCGGGAAGGAGCCTCGCCATCGATTTACAGTCCACTTAGCAAACCACACAGCACCGCTCTGCCGCGTCACCGGGTAAGCTGTCGATTCCTTTTTTTTTTACCCATCCCCAACACCTCGTCCTACAGTTGGATGAAGTTGGCACAACCTTAGTTACTTACTTTCTTCCTTTGAAATACGAATTTCACGCGAGCGAAGCCGCGGACAAAAGCTCGTAATAACATAATTCTGTGAAAACTTCAACTATAATATACCTAGACAATAAAATCCTATACAATAACATATACCTACTTATATATATATAGATGCAACGCTCGGACGGACAGACGGGCAGACAGACTGACGGCGTAGGCTTTTTGGGTCCCGTATGGATACGGAACCCTAAAAACTTACTTTGAACTCAATACGCACAGGTACTGAGATGGCCGTAGATATACATACAAATAAATTTGTATATATATGTTTGCCATCTCATAAAATCATAGTTATTTCGTTTCTCGAAACTCCATGAAGGCGGTAGGTAAGGATGGGCAGACATGTGCAAGTTGTAAATCTTAGAGGATCCTTAGACAAAGTGTCAAGCTGTTCAAATTTATTTTACGCATTTTTAGAAACCCTTGTCCATGGGTTTAGTTTTGTTTAAAAGCATAATGGACGACCCCGAGATGAGTGAATTATGGCGTCCGCTCGCCATTGAAACTAACGCATAGGATGGCGCGGGAGGTCATTCCGGGAATTGGCGACATGTGAGGGATGCTAGCTGCGCCTACGCAAACGTGAGGACGCGAGGGTGGCAGAGGAGTTAGTTGAATTCTGACCGAGAAAGGGGCGAGACGTTACGTTACGTTACGAGACCTGTCTTGCGCGCGCGCGACACACTAACTCAGGTCGGAAAACACGGGAAGCTGCCGGAAAATAGCTTTACGCGTCGGCGGGACTTAAGCGAGAGGTAATTTTGTCGATTGAACCTTGCGCGCGGAGATTCGGTACCTACTCACGTCGTCGGGCGCGCGCGAATGTGAGTTCGTTCGTGGTTTTATAAACAATTAATCGCAGCGAACGTACGCGGGAAAAAACCCCCGACTCTTAAAAAGTCAAAAATAATTTCCGTTTACTTACTTAAAGGAGTCGGTAGACCGCTAAGTAAATTCCCGCGCAACTTTTGAGTCTTTATATTTAATTTACTTAGCGGTCCCCCGACTCCTTTAAGTAAGTAAACGGAAATTATTTTTGACTTTTTAAGAGTCGGGGGTTTTTTAAATTTGTAATTTAACTTTTATTTCAAGCTTTTTAAAAAAAACCGCATGCAAATCGGTCCACTTTTGAAGATAATAATTTTTTTTATTACTTAATTACTTAATTACTTGATTACAAACATAGCTAAGAACCATCCCGATTAAACAGGCTTCCTAATAAAAAAAACCGCATCCAAATCGGTCCATCCGTTTGGGAGCTACGATGCCACAGACAGACACACACACACACACACACACACACACACACGTCAAACTTATAACACCCCTCCGTTTTTTTCGTCGGGGGTTAAAAAGTGGGTGCTCGCGAGTGTAGACTGAACAGCAGTGGAACGTGGAAGCTGAGCAGCGTCGGAAGGTGACCTGCGGTTGCAGAACGCGGTCAAGAGTTCCAGCTGGGTTCCGTATTAGCATGACCTTTTGACAGCCTTACTCTACTCAGCACGTCGTGTGGGCATCTACTGGTGCGCGAGTACTCCGGAGGAGGAAAACGTGCGACTTTACGTAGCCTTGCCTGGGTATTTTCCCCACGCTAGGAACCGCTACGTACAGAAAACGCGTTTTCTATTCGCGCGCGCGAACATTCTCGTCTTGTGAGTGCTTTCCGCCGCGTCGAAGCTAACCCACGGTTCCGTGCGCGTCTGTTAACTCGACGAGGACGCGGTTTGTTTCAACACGAAGATTTACTTTCGTGGGCCGCGCCCGTAATATCGTACTAAGTTAAGTTTGCGCATAGGATAATTAATGTACTTTCAAATTATCTTATTAATTAATTTACTTACAATTTTATTATTAAACGGTTTTATTTAGCTTGACTCCGTATATTTGTTTGTTTGTTACTATCTTTGTTTCAAATCTTGCGACAACTTTTTACCCGACTGCGCGACGCAAAGGAGGGTAATGTGTTCATCAGCCTATGTATGTATGTATGTATGTTTGTTCCTTTGTGGCACTCTAGAGACCAAACGCGTGGGCCGATTTTGATGATTCTTACGTCAATCGATTTGTCTTAATCTTGCGAGTGTCACTAAAGACATGACAGTAATCAAAATTCAATACGGTGACAACTAGATGCCATATTGTGAAAAAGAAAAAAATGAAAGTTGACTAACTATGTTAAGTGGGGTATCGTTGAATAGGTATTTGAAAATCATCTTTAGGTTTCTCTTACCATTTTTCATTTGGAATGACCATTTAGGATCTATAACGATTTAAAGTTGGTTAGCAACCATTCTCACTTAACTTTTAGTAGAGCTGTGATAAAGTTCTTATTATACAGTGTGTTCGGCACATCGACCGACAATTTTTTTTGTAGGTAGGTGGGGTCATTTGCAACGTTTTGACTAATTATACCTTTTGTCAGGTGTCAGGTGGTATCGAGATACGATTTTTTTTTTCTTTATTTTTGAAAATTACCAAAATTGTCGTTCTATTCTGGTCTATGTCCCTAATTTTGACCACATAGTGAATTATTTGTATGACATGTGGTATACCGTCGGAAAGGGCGTAAACTAGCAAACTATTTAAAAGATAACGAAGCTCTTAATTGCTTTCAGTTTCTAGAAGAAGGATACATTGTAAAATGCAATAATTTATTCTATTTATATTTCGTGCTGATACAACCATAAAAAAAAAGTTACAAGGGTTCAAACAAAGAGCTTGTAGGTTCAAAGCTGGGATTTTGGTAATTTTCAAAAATAAAGAAAAAAAAATCTTATCTCGATACCACGTGACACCTGATAAAGGTATCATGGGTCAAAACATTGCAAATGACCCCACTTACCTACAAAAAAAATTTGTCGGCCGATGTGCCGAACTCCCTGTATAATCGGTGAAAAATAATTTTCATAATATAATTCTCAAAATCGAATGACAAACCCAGAATTTTACTGCTTTGAAAGAACGACAATAATATGTACAATCTCAAAAATTTATTCATCTATAGTCTTTGTCTATAGTATGGTGTTTCAAACACTCCTACCTAGGTATTATACACTCGGAGATTAACGGTTCTAGTGGGTCACTATTTTTGCGTTACATCTTTCACATTCAAATTCCAGCGACGACCGCGCATTATGTGCGTGCAAGACATGTCATATAATTCCATGTCAAAACAATCCCACCAAAAACATAAATATAGTAAAAAGATGCCAAGTCTCGCACGCAACCTTTCCACCGTAAAAAGTTGTAAGATCCCATGCAGAGCCAAGTCTTTTCATATCATTGAAGCCCGAATTCAACAATGTTGCCATAAATTTAAATTTTCTACTTAAGAATAATCAATATTTAGTTACTCCTCTTATATTTAACATCTTCATTTCTATAAAAAGTTTATTTAAAAAATAAAAAAACCCGACTGCGTAAAAAATTAACTTTAAATAAAAACTGAAAAGAAAAAAACAAGTCCAGTAGTCTAGAATTCTGTTAAGTAATATTGAATAACTACACCATTGAAATAGTTTCATGATCGATACACATATATAAAACAAATAATAAACTCTAAATGCGGAACATAGCGACTTTAACAGTCGGGACCCATTATTGGGAAAATTATTGGGAAAATTATAATGGGTCCCGACTGTTAAAGACGCTATGTTCCGCATTTAGAGTTTATTATTTGTTTTATATATGTGTATCGATCATGAAACTATTTCAATGGTGTAGTTATTCAATATTACTTAACATAATTCTAGACTACTGGACTTGTTTTTTTCTTTTCAGTTTTTATTTAAAGTTAATTTTTTACGCAGTCGGGTTTTTTTATTTTTTTTCAACTACTTCTACTAAACCGATTTTTATGAAACTTTGCACACACATTGAGTTCTCGTGACAATACAATATTATGATAATTTCAACTTGGTAACGAGGGTCTGATGATGGAGTCAGGAGGAGGACAGTAGAACTCTTCAACCGTTACTAGTAACCCCCTTGAGTTTGGGATCATATGGTTGGCTTGGACGAGTGTTCCATACTTCTACCAATACACTTGGTGACGAAGGTCTGATGATGGAGTCAGGAGGTGGACAGTGGAACTCTTCAACCGTTACTAGTAACCCCCTTGAGTTTGGGCTCATATGGTTGGTTTGGAAGAGTGTCCCATACTTCTACCAATACACTTGGTGACGAGAATCTGATGATAGAGTCAGGAGGTGTACAGTGGAACTCTTCAACCGTTACTAGTAACCCCCTCGAGTTTGGGCTCATTTGGTTGGTTTGGACGAGTGTCCCATACTTCTACCAATACACTTGGTGACGAAAGTCTGATGATGGAGTCAGGAGGTGTACAGTGGAACTCTTCAACCGTTACTAGTAACCCCCTCGAGTTTGGGCTCATTTGGTTGGTTTGGACGAGTGTCCCATAGTTCTACCAATACACTTGGTGACGAGGGTCTGATGATGAAGTCAGGAGGTGTACAGTGGAACTCTTCAACCGTTACTAGTAACCCCCTCGAGTTTGGGCTCATTTGGTTGGTTTGGACGAGTGTCCCATACTTCTACCAATACACTTGCTGACGAGGGTCTGATGATGGAATCAGGAGGTGTACAGTGGAACTCTTCAACCGTTACTAGTAACCCCCTCGAGTTTGGGCTCATTTTGTTGGTTTGGACGAGTGTCCCATAGTTCTACCAATATACTTGGTGACGAGGGTCTGATGATGAAGTCAGGAGGTGTACAGTGGAACTCTTCAACCGTTACTAGTAACCCCCTCGAGTTTGGGCTCATATGGTTGATTTGGACGAGTGTCTCATACTACTACCAATACACTTGGTGACGAGGGTCTGATGATGGAGTCAGGAGGTGTACAGTGGAACTCTTCAACCGTTACTAGTAACCCCCTCGAGTTTGGGCTCATTTGGTTGGTTTGGACGAGTGTCCCATACTTCTAACCAATACACTTGGTGACGAGGGTCTGATGATGGAGGCAGGAGGTGTACAGTGGAACTCTTCAACCGTTACTATTAACCCCCTCGAGTTTGAGCTCATATGGTTGGTTTGGACGAGTGTCCCATAGTTCTACCTATATACTTGGTGACGAGGGTCTGATGATGGAGTCAGGAGGTGTACAGTGGAACTCTTCAACCGTTACTAGTAACCCCCTCGAGTTTGGGCTCATTTGGTTGGTTTGGACGAGTGTCCCATACTTCTAACCAATACACTTGGTGACGAGGGTCTGATGATGGAGGCAGGAGGTGTACAGTGGAACTCTTCAACCGTTACTATTAACCCCCTCGAGTTTGGACTCATATGGTTGGTTTGGACGAGTGTCCCATACTTCTACCAATACACTTGATGACGAGGGTCTGATGATGGAGTCAGGAGGTGTACAGTGGAACTCTTCAACGGTTACTAGTAACCCCCTCGAGTTTGGGCTCATATGGTTGGTTTGGACGAGTGTCCCTTACTTCTACCAATACACTTGGTGACGAGGGTCTGATGATGGAGTCAGAAGGTGTACAGTGGAACTCTTCAACCGTTACTAGTAACCCCCTCGAGTTTGGGCTCATAGGGTTGGTTTGGACGAGTGTCCCTTACTTTTACCAATACACTTGGTGACGAGGGTCTGATGATGGAGTCAGGAGGTGTACAGTGGAACTTTTCAACCGTTACTAGTAACCCCCTCGAGGTTGGGCTCATTTGGTTTGTTTGGACGAGTGTCCCATACTTGCCGAACGCAAAAGTATGAAACAGACATACCATCTGTTCAAATTGATTTTAAAAGAGACGGCGGACACCTTATCCATCCTAAAGCCATACAGTTTCCAGCAAAGTTTAATTATGGAACAGCTGAGAGACGGATGTTACCGATAATTTTGTCATGGGCCTCCACTGTCCATAAAATGCAGGGCAGTACTGTTGACCGTGCTGTCGTGTATTTGGGCTCCAGACTATTTGAGGAGGGTCTAGCGTATATTGCATTGAGTCGCGTAAAGTCTTTAGAAGGGTTATGTATTGAGGAGCTTGATTGTGAGTAATTGACAGGTAAGAAACCGAGTAACAAAGATGCAATGAGAGAGTTGGAAAGGATGACGAGTTTACGTAATGAATGATACGAGCCAAAAATCAAACTAAAAACGAGTAAATAAAAAAATAGGTAAAAAAACTTTTAAGTTAAACGGTTTTATTAAAAATAAAAAACTAGAAAAAAAACAGCTGTACAAAAAACTAGAAAATAATAAGGACCCAAGCCTGGGCCTTCTTAAGATTTTACGTCTGGGTAAGAAATCGTGCAATAATAGCGTGCTGTCTTCTCATGTCGGATGCCAAAGGGCACATTGTGTCGCTGCGTCAGAGGAATAAGTAATAAATTGAGACTTTTAACAGACTAATATAAAAACGTGGGGCGTATAATATGCGTAATAAATAACATGCGTCCCACGTTTTTATATTAGTCTGTTAAAAGTCTCAATTTATTACTTATTCCGCTGACGCAGCGACACAATGTGCCCTTTGGCATCCGACATGAGAAGACAGCACGCTAGTATTGCACGATTTCTTACCCAGACGTAAAATCTTAAGAAGGCCCAGGCTTGGGTCCTCATTATTTTCTAGTTTTTTGTACAGCTGTTTTTTTTTTCTAGTTTTTTATTTTTAATAAAACCGTTTAACTTAAAAGTTTTTTTACCTATTTTTTTTTTCAATTAAGTTGCTTACACTTTATTTTATTGAGTGATTTGCTTTGTTTAACGTAGGGGACGAGTAACAGTAACGCAACCTTAGGTTTCTGATAATTCGCACTTTTATTGGTTAGTTAGCTAGAAACTGTAGGCAGGAGTCTTGACCAGAGCTCGAGAACTAAGTCACAACGCGAAGAATTTTACTTAAGAAACAGTGTAGTCTGTTCCTTCCGACTTCAACGGTTTCGATGTATGAAGAAGCGAACAGATACCTCGCCGGGTGCTTGATCTCTCATTAGAACGAGTAGCGCATGTTCTGTTTCTTGGTGACGAGCTCATCTGCCGGCAAGGATGATGTAGTTTCGTTGTCAGGGTTAATGAATTAACGGCTATTCAGAGGCATTTCTATTTGTCGAAGTCCAGTGGATAGGTCCATGAGTCTGATTCATCTCCAGCTTACGGCCGAGACGGACGCCAACAGGACACTTAAGAAATATAGACTTTACGTTAGATTGAGTAGAAGTCCTGCTTTCTTTAGCGCGCTAGACAGCCTAATTTGCCGGCAAGGGGATTAGAGCCTATAGCCGGGAAACAGATATTCTGCCCAGTACTTAGAAGACAAGACTTAGAGACGGTAGCATCACAACTGACGGCCCAAGAGACAATAGGAGAGACACGTAGGTTGACCTTAGAGTAGGGTGAAATTGTACTTTAGAAGTAAGGAAGTAATAATAAGATAGCTAGTTGTTGCATTGTATAAAAGTAGGTCAGCTAACGCACTGTAGGTAGGCACCTTCCGAATTCTCCTGGGCTCCACGCGCCGGGAGGTGGGAACGTCGGCCTTCTTTGATCGACTAATCCCACGTAAGCACTCTACGAAGAAACTTATATAACAAATATCTTTCCACGTTGAGTCACAAGACAGAAACAATGATCCGTGAGGGCCGACGGCCGACAGGGAGCTGTGTAGGCGGCCGAATGTATTTCTACAATATTTAACTGGACGATCACTTAATCTGTTTATTCACAGTTGGCCAATCGAGTAAGTAAATAAGTAATACAGGACCTATTTCGCGTCCAACGGTCCTCTCAGAGTTATCCCAGGAATGCAATCGGTTGATTAGGGCCTAATATTTAAATAATATAAGTCGGAACTATCACAGTACCTAAGTGATTTTCGTAAAGTTCGATAGTTGTTTCGGCATGCTATGGTAGGAACCACGCGCCCGCGGTTATGCGAAGACTGAGCGCGAGTGAATCGCGACTGGTATCGCTCCGGGAGAGTTCAACTATACGAACTAGTTATACGTATACAGGGAACGCTCGCCCCTGCAAATTTTGAATTTGCCGTAGCTAGGGGTATCGTCTTAAATTAGCACCTATCTATCTAGCTAGACTTGCTTGACATTTTGTGGCCTTTCTCCATCAATGGATCTCCATTGGTACCGTTAGACACACACCCGTTAGACACTGCTGTAATATGTAAAATGAAAAAAATATACTGCCATTATTATGGAGTTCCATGGCCACAGATTACCCAATAGTTACTTCGTAAAAGATAAATCACTCCATAGAAAAAGTTCTATACCTACGGCTATAATAGCCTACAGTTCACGTCGCCAGTCGTTGCGTGCGAAAATGTACCTAAACGAAAGAGCGTAAAGTGATTATTGCTTTGCGGCCGCGTGGCCTTGAAGCAAACTCGGTGACGCTAGGGCTGCTACTTTCGATAAAAATATAAATCGTTACACAATCTTATATATAAAAATGAATCGCTGAATTTCCTAATCGAAAATATCGAGAACAGCTGTACCGATTTCGCTAATTCTTTTTTTAGAATATTCCTTGAAGTACGAGGATGGTTCTTACGGAGAGAAAAATTAAAAAAATTGCCTGAAAATCTAAAAACAACACTTTTCTATACTCCCACACAAAAGATTCGTAATAATACTTAAAAGTCAATTTGAACTTTAATACCATACCATAAAGATTGAAAAATCAATTGTGCAGGGCTGACCATGCGATTCCTAATGCATGTGGGACAAATGGTTTTATTTTGATAGGATTACTTTAAAAGAATAGCCCCACTGCATCTTTCCCCGTGTATGTCGTAAAAGGCGACTAAGGGATATGACTACCTTCTTATATTACTAGGTGGTAGGGTTTAACCCGCCCGGGTTGGTACCACCGCACTGAATGAAAGGTCGGTCGAAACGGCTATGTAAATAGTTTGTGTTTTCTGTCCAGTTCAGTGTAGCCGGCACGACCGAAGGGAATCACTGACGTGGCACCAAGTTCATCCGGTGTTATGGGCTGACATCAGGGATGTTGTAGGTGATGTAGCCAACCGTGTCAGTATCCATAAAAAAAAAGGGTGACCATAAGATTAAAATTTTAAATTAGTAAAAATGGTTTTATAGGGCGTCCATACGATTCCTTACCAAATGTGGGACAAAGAAAAAAGACCATGCGATTCCTTAAATAATTTGAATAGGGTGACCATACGATTCCTTAACTAATTTGGGGCATTTTTTTTTTAAGTTAGTTGAGGGGTCACCACACGATTCCCTAAATAATGCGGGACAAAAAAATTACCGAACGCCAGAAAAAAATATTTGTGCAGGGCTGACCATGCGATTCCTCATGCATGTGGGACAAATGGTTTTATTTTGATAGGGTGACCATAAGATTAAAATTTTAAATTAGTAAAAAATGGTTTTATAGGGTGCCCATACGATTCCTTACCAAATGTGGGACAAAGAAAAAAGACCATGCGATTCTTTAAATAATTAGAATAGGGTGACCATACGATTCCTTAACTAATTTGGGGCATTTTTTTAAGGTTAGTTGAGGGGTCACCACACGATTCCTTAAATAATGCGGGACAAAAAAATTATCGAACGCCAGAAAAAAATATTTGTGCAAGGCTGACCATGCGATTCCTCATGCATGTGGGACAAATGGTTTTATTTTGATTGGGTGACCATAAGATTAAAATTTCAAATTAGTAAAAAATGGTTTTATGGGGTGCCCATACGATTCCTTACCAAATGTGGGACAAAAAAAAGACCATGCGATTCCGTAAATAATTTGAATAGGGTGAGCATACGGTTCCTTAACTAATTTGGGGCATTCTTTTTAAGTTAGTTGAGGGGTCACCACACGATTCCTTAAATAATGCGGGACAAAAAAAAATTATCGAACGCCAGAAAAAAATATTTGTGCAGGGCTGACCATGCGATTCCTCATGCATGTGGGACAAATGGTTTTATTTTGATAGGGTAACTATAAGATTTAAATTTTAAATTAGTAAAAAATGGTTTTATATGGTGCCCATACGATTCCTTAAAATGTGGGACAGAAAAAAAGACCATGCGATTCCTTAAATAATTTGAATAGGGTGACCATACGATTCCTTAACTAATTTGGGGCATTTTTTTTAAGTTAGTTGAGGGGTCACAACACGATTCCTTAAATAATGCGGGGCAAAAAAAATTATCGAACGCCAGAAAAAAATATTTGTGCGATTCCTCATGCATGCGGGACAAATGGTTTTATTTTGATAGGGTGACCATAAGATTTAAATTTCAAATTAGTAAAAAATGGTTTTATAGGGTGCCCCTTGGTGACATTGGTGACGATTCCTTCACTAATATGGAAAAAAAAAAATTTTAGTAGAGGGGTGACCAAGCTATCCCCAAATGGATTTATTTTAATAGGGCGATCATACGATTCCTTAACTAATTTGGGGCATTTTTTTTAAGTTAGTACGATTCCTTAAATAATGCGGTACAAAAAAAAATATGTTAGTAGAGGGGTGACCATGTGATTCCCAAATAGTTTTATTTGAATAGGGTGACCATACGATTCCTTACCTAATATGGGCCAAAAAAAATTTGTAGAGGGTGACCATGCGATTCCTCATGTGGGGACAAATGGTTTTATTTTAATAGGGTAACCATACGATTCCTTCACGAATGTGGAAAAAAAAATTATTAGAGGGGTGACCATGCGATTCCTGATGTGGGACAAATGTTCTAATTTTAATAGGGTGACCATACGATTCCTTCACTAAAGTGGGACAAAAAAAATTCTAGTTAGTAGATAAGTGACCAATGACCATGCCATTCACAAATGGTTCTATTTGAATAGGGTGACCATACGATTCCATACTTAATGTGGGACAAAAAAAATCGTTAGTAGAGGGGTGACCATGCGATTCGACATGTGGGACAAATGGTTTTATTTTATTAAGGTGACCATACGAATTCTTACCTCACGTGGGACAGATGATTATTTTAATAGCGGGAGAGAAAAGGAGGAGGTGAGAGAGGGGCGAGGGAGAGGGGGAGTGATAGAGGGAGGGGATAGAGTGGAGGAAGAGAGAGCGACAGAGATAGAGATACCTGTGTTTACCTGAACGCAGCTCACCATTAGGACTCGGTTTAAGTGACTTACTTCTTCTATACATTGGATCTATTACCTGTACGAAGGTCGGCCTTTGACATTTTCGAATTTCACTCGAGCGAAGCCGCGGGGAAAAGCTCAAAATATAGCTAGCTAACCCTGTGGTCTTCGGTCCGCCTTTATCACATTATAACCTTATTCCGATTATTACATACATTTTATTTTTTATAATATTGTAAAAAATTAGAGATAGTTATGAAAGGATGAAAAAAAAAACAATTAGCCAGAGCCAACCCAATACTCAGCACCAGGAATCTGGTTGGTAAGCGCATCACTTGAAAACGCCTGGACCGATTTAGCTAATTTTTTATTAATTTTTAAGGCGGAACGAAAATTAAAAAAAAGTGTCCGCCATTTTGAACTTTTTAGTTACTGGCAGGCACCGAAAAAGGTTCAAGAGAACCGGTTCGTAACCGGTTCGAAAGGGGTTCGAAAGAGTTAAAGGTGATTAAAGAACCGGTTCATAAAATAATTGGTTTAGGAACCGGTTTTCTGAAGTGGTTCAAAAACCGATGAACCGGTTCCTCAAGCGAGGCGGTTCCGCAGGTGGGTTCAAGAACCGGTTCGAAAGAACCCTTTAAGGACCAGTTTGCAGAATGGTTCTTAGAACCGGTTCGAAAGAACCCCTTTAAGAACCGGTTTGCATGATGGTTTTGAAAACCGGTTCTCGAACCGAGCTGCATAACCGGACTCGTTCAAGAACCGGTTCGTATAGAGGAGGATTTTTTGACGAATTTGTATATTGGTAGGTAGCGTATATCATGGAGAATTTTTTTTGTGGTCAAGTTCGAGTCAAGCTCGCGTAAAGAGGGTTCCGTACCATCCCGTTTTCTGTGAGAACTAGCCACTTCGTCATGTACTTTTGTTTTGGTCATACATAACTCGAGAACTACTTGTGCTAGACCTATCGTGTTGGTACTCAAACGTCAGGTCTCGGTGAGATCTATCCATCTGTCACGTGAACTTTAGTTTTGGTCATAACTCGAGAACCACTGGTGCTAGACTCATCGTGTTGGTACTCAAAATTCAGGTCTCGGTGAGATCTATCTATCTGTCACGTGAACTTTTGTTTTGGTGATAACTCCAGAACCACTGGTGCCAGACCCATCGTGTTTGTACTCAAACTTCAGGTCTCGGTGAGATATATCCATCTGTCACGTGAACTTTTGTTTTGGTGATAACTCCAGAACAACTGGTGCTAGACCCATCGTGTTGGTACTCAAACTTCAAGTCTCGGTGAGATCCACGAGGCACCAGTGGTTCTCGAGTTATGATCAAAACAAAAGTTCATGTGACATATGGATAGATCTCACCGAGACTTGAAGTTTGAGTACCAACACAATGGGTCTAGCACCAGTGGTTCTAGAGTTATGACCAAAACAAAAGTTCACGTGACAGATTGATATATCTCACCGAGACCTGAAGTTTGAGTACAAACACGATGGGTCCAGCACCAGTGGTTCTCGAGTTATGACCAAAACTAAAGTTTGTGATGGTGTCTGAGCTGGGCATGGGGCCAATGAAGCGGCTGAATGCTATGACACGATTTATTACACAGTTTACTGTATACAAATGACGGTGACAAACACGAACGCAAATGACAACTTAACCTAATCTTACATGCTACAATCTTATTCTAAGCACAGAAATATCAAATAAATTTTTATTAACTAACAATCTAATCCTAAATCTTAATCTAGAGGGCGCGAGACGCTCTTCGTGGCTGGGCGAGCGCCTAACCGCAATTTCATGGCTAGCTATGATTTAATATACCTTTGGCTCAGTTTTAGTCCAAATTATTCTTGTCACTTTTTCGTCCCAATGGACGGTGATAATAAGGGGGGCGTACTGGCCGACCCTAATGGTCGCGACGCGCCTTCCTACGATTTAACAATTGACACAAAAGTGCGAAATGCATAGGTCTCCTTTTAGTCCGCATTCATTTCATGGCTAAAATGGCATGACAGACCTGCCGGACACTTAGTACTATTACTGCCCGCACGTCCATACCCAATTTCACAAAATTTCACTGTCTCTTTTTTAGTCCAAAATATTTCCTTGTCAAAAGTGGCATGACAGACCTGCCTGACACTTAGCGCTATTCCTACACATGCGCGCCTCACTGCCCGCGCGTCCGTACACAAGTGCACAAAATTTCACTCTGTCTCTTTTTAGTCCAAAATACTAATTTCCTTAAAATTACTCTTTTTATGGCCAGCGGCGCTCCCTGAGTGGGTCTCGCCTCATACCTTTCCACTACTGCTCGGCACTATACATATTTTTTTTTTTTATGGAAACTGACACGGTTGGCTACATTAGCCACAACGTCCGTGATTTCAGCCCATAACACCGGGTGAACTAGGTGCCATGTCAGTGCTTTGATCGTGCCGGCTACACTGAACTGGTCGGAAAACACAAACTATTTACATAGCCGTTTTTTGACCGACGTTTCATTCAGTGCGGTGGTACCAACCCGGGCGGGTTAAACCCTACCACCAAGTAAGATTAGGAGGAAAGGGACCTACAGTTTTACGAGGAATCCGAACCTCGGTCAGCCTCCACCCATCCAAGTACTGACCGCACCCAGCGTTGCTTAACATTCAATAGCGACAGTTGACTGTCTGCACCACTGAGCTATCGAGGCAGACAATGACTATTACTGATTTCATCCCAGGCCGGCGCGGCCATTTACTACAATAGAATGTTCTGGAAACACGTGGTTATCTTTTCCCGCGCTCGTTCGGCAGACCACGCGGTGGCTCTCCGGCGGGTACGAAGCGCGGGGTTGAGGTCACACGCCTTTCCGTGCCAGTGCGGCCGGCACCAGGACGTCGAGAGTGGGTGCCTGTGCCGTCCTCAGAAGGAGACCGTATTACTTATTTTTCAATTAGCTGAGTGAGTAGCTGACTGAGTGGCGTCCGCCGAACCGCTAGGCAGAGCGCCCGTGGCACGTAGAAGTCGGCGGCGATCTGAGAGGGCGTTTCCTGCAGGCCTGCAATCACATCGTGTTTTCGCTTTATCATTTCCTCGGGAGTGGGTTTGCTCCCAACGGCCGAGGCGAGGTAAAACCTTCTGAATGTGGTGTACTTACCCTCTCAGATGTGTTCGTGATTGTGCGTCGTTACTCACGGCGGTCTTATCCCCGTGTTGCACAAGTTTGTCTACTCGATGGCTTATAATAATTTCAAGTTTCTAATTTCGTGACTTTCCACGTTGATGGCGGTCAGATGTCTCTCTCGGGTCCATTCTCTCTCGAAACTTCCATTTAGGTATCGCTGCGCCGCCTGTCGGCCGACTTGCCCACTGCTTCGTGTACGCTAATGGCTGTGTGCGCGCGGCTCGTTGACGTCGGCGTTCTTCCCGCCAGATGGCGCAGCGCTCCCTTTCAGGTGTGCTCACAATGCCGTTACAAGTTCACGTGACAGATGGATAGATCTCACCGAGACTTAAAGCTTGAGTACCAACACGATAGGTCTAGCACCAGTGGTTCTCGAGTTATGACCAAAACAAAAGTTCACGTGACAGATGGATATATCTCACCGAGACCTGAAGTTTGAGTACAAACACGATGGGTCTGGCACCAGTGGTTCTGGAGTTATGACCAAAACAAAACTTCACGTGACAGATGGATAGATCTCACCGAGACCTGAAGTTTGAGTACCAACACAATGAGTCTAGCACCAGTGGTTCTCGAGTTATGACCAAAACTAAAGTTCACGTGACAGATGGATAGATCTCACCGAGACCTGACGTTTGAGTACCAACACGATAGGTCTAGCACCTCGAGTTATGACCAAAACAAAAGTTCATGACGAAGTGGCTAGTTCTCACAGAAAACGGGATGGTACGGAACCCTCTTTACGCGAACTCGACTCGAACATGACCACAAAAAAAAATTCTCCATGATATACGCTACCTACCAATATACAAAATTTCGTCAAAAAATCCTAAACGAGTCCGGTTATGCAGCTCGGTTCGAGAACCGGTTCTCAGAACCATCATGCAAACTGGTCCTTAAAGGGTTCTCTCGAACCGGTTCTTGAACCCACCTGCGGAACCGGCTCGTTTGAAGAACCGGTTCATCGGTTTTAAAACCGGTTCAGAAAACCGGTTCCTAAACCAGTTATTTTATAAACCGGTTCTTTAATAACCGTAACCTCTTTCGAACCCCTTTCGAACCGGTTACGAACCGGTTCTTTTGAACCTTTTTCGGTCCCTGCCAGTAACTAAAAAGGTCAAAATGGCGGACACTTTTTTTAAATTTTGACTACAGATTTGTATTCAGAGCCCACAGAGACACCCAGATATCGATTTTGAAAGCAATCGGTCCAGTAACTAAAAAGTTCAAAATGGCGGCCACTTTTTTAATTTTGACTACGGATTCGTATTCAGAGCCCACACAGACACCCAGATATCGATTTTGAAAGAAATCGGTCCAGTAATTAAAAAATTCAAAATGGCGGCCACTTTTTTTTATTTTGACAACGGACTCTTATTCAGAGCGCACACAGACACCCAGATATCGATTTTGAAAGCAATCGGTTCAGTAGAGAGCGTTCCAACTAAAAGTTCCCTTCGCCGTTCTGTTGGGTCCACTGTCTACCTGTCAAAACAGCGTTGAGGGTTGCTATGTGTACAGATTTACCCGTAATTATCAGTATTTACCGTATTTTTTTTACGGTAAATACCGATACATTATTAGGTAATATAATCTTTACAATCTGGCAGCACCAATTTAAGCACTGACAGTGACACTGACAGTGGAGCCCACACAACGGCGAAGAGAACTTTTAGTTGGAACGCTCTATAACAAAAAAGTTCAAAATGGCGGCCATTTTTTTAAATTTTGACAACGGATTCGTATTCAGAGCCCACACAGACACCCACATATAGATTTTTAAAGCAATCGGTCCAGTAACTAAAAAGCCACTAATGGCAGCCACTTTTTTTAAATCGCGAAATTAATAAAACACAATGAATATTATTTTCGTACCCAGGAACGAAAATAATCGATTCCAGTTCCGAAGCGGAAACGCGCGGCTGTCGGCAGTCCACTGAATTATGGATCGCCGGCGGTACACCGGGAGATAGGTAGTTAGCGCGCGCAAGTACGTAGAGTGCGTGAGGCCTACCATGGCCCCGTAACAATTCATTTAACATGCAAAATCATGCAACTCAAATTTACCGGTATGGTCAAATGTAGTAAAACGTTTTGTGTGTCAGTCGGTCACGTATCGTACGTGGGCTCTTCGAGAAAAAATTATTAACGTCCAACTCACAATAGGTCTTAATGGGTCCAAGGGTCTCCAGCGGTTCCGATTCTCCCACTTCATTGGCGGCCTTCACCCTGAACTGATAATATTCTCCCTCTTGGAGTCCACGGACGTCCATCTCCGTGTCGTCGGTCTTGTCGACTAGTTCCCAGCTACCAGTGGCAATATTCAGCTTTTCTACTACGTATCCTGTCACTGGCTTGCCTGTGGACATAATCGTTAAAGAATCAGTATTGTCAAGTGGTAGTGGTCGGAAACCACCTTCGCAGCAAAGATTTCTTTAAGATATTTCATTGATAGACAGTAAATGGATATACCACTTGCAAAGAAAGGAATCTATGGGCCCTTTGGCACTGTCGGTATGGAACGCTATGATATTTCGTAATGCTTCAAAGTCCTCGTATTAACATCAGATCTCACCTCCATCATCCTCAGGTTTCTTCCAGCTCAGCTTGCAGCTACTATTAGTGACTTTATCCACCTTGAGAGGACCACCAGGTCTGCCAGGAGCAGAGAAGACAGTGATCTCGACTTCAGCCTCATCGGTGCCATATTGATTGGTTGCCTGGATTCGATAAGTACCGGTGTTGGCGCGAATACACTTTGTGATGTTCAACTTAGTGTTATGGTCCGTATTTTCAACGCCGTCCGTCACCTGGTGAGTTTAGAAATAACGATTTCAACAAACATGTGTTTTCAGCAGGACTTAAGGTTGGAAATTTTTTTATTGACAGCGCGACATATGGCGCCGAGCCACTCACAAGGTGTCTAACGACGCCCATGGACATTCGGTCACACATGAGGGTTGCGAATGCCATGCCGGCCTGACAGGTGCCCATTCACGCCCCTCTTGAAGGACCCGAGACTGTACTTGGGGGGAAATATATGGGCAGGGAGAGCGTTCCAGAGTTTACCGGTTCTGTAGAAGAATGATCTGCAGAACCGATTGGTACGCATCCGCGGTAAGTTCAGCGTGTAGGGATCCCTGCCCAGTGCGCGTGGTGCGAAGGTGGAAAGGGGACGTCGGGGTCGCATTAAACAGCTCCTCCAAGCACTCCCCATGGAATAAGCGATAGAACACCCTTAGGGAGTCGACATCCCTACGGTGTTGCAGTGGTTCAAGATCGCAGGACACTTCGGGGTCACCCACTAGTCGCACGGCTCGACGCTGGATTGAGTCCAGAGGCGCAAACTGGTATTTGGCAGAGCCGAGCCGAGCCGAGCCAGAGTGCGAGCAGTACTCCAAGCAGGACCTGATCTGCGATTTATACAGAAGCATCTTTTGGTCCGGCTTGAAGTACCGTCGCACCTTATTGAGTACGCCCAGCTTTTAAGAAACCAGCTTGGCCTTCCCCTCAGTATGGCGACGAAAGTTCAGGTCGTGCGACAGTTCGACTCCGAGGACCCCGAGGTGTTTGCTTAATTTAAGCGACGTGCCTTGGAAGGAAGGAGCCGGTGTGAACGCCGTTCTCTTCGCACTGAACGCGCAAACTTGTGTCTTGGAAGCCTTGAACTCGACCAAATTACTACGGCCCCATTCGGAAATAGAGCCGAGTGTGTGTTCGAGCTCAGACTCGCCTCTTCTCATCCACAACATCCCGACTGTCTGAAGGGTGACTGGTGTAGGATCCGTGTGCCGTACTGTCATCTGCATAACAATGTATGTTCCCCAGAGACAGCATATCATTGATATGCAGAAGAATATGGGTGACAACACAGATCCTTATGGTACGCCGGCGTTCACTGACATGGCGTCCGACGAGCAACTGTCCACTAGGACCTGAATGCTACGCCCATGTAGGAAGTCGGCGACCCAGTCACAGAGGCCAGAAGGAAGTCCGTAAGCCGGCAATTTGCCTAAAAGCGACTTGTGCCAAACCCGGTCAAATGCCTTCGCAATATCAGGGCCAATTGCCAAGGATTCACCATGACCTTCAAGCGATTCTCCCCAAAGGTGAGTGACGTACGCTCGGAGATCACCAGCGGATCGTTTTGGCCGGAAGCCGTATTGCCGATCGCTGATGAGGTCATTCGTCTCTAAGTACTTCATGAGCTGCGCATTGATAATGCGCTCCATCACCTTACAGAGAAGGTAGGTAATTGCTATAGGTCGGTAGTTTGACGGTTTGAGCAGTCACCCTTTTTGGGGACCGCTTGCACAAACGCAGATTTCTATTTGAGTAGGAGAGACGGAATAGGCGCGTCAGCACTGGAGCCAGCTCGGGAGCACACCTTTTTAACACCAATGCAGGAATCCTATCCGGCCCACTCGCTTTCCTGACGTCTAGGGAGGGAAGCTCCGCCCGTACAGTCCGTTGTCGAAACTGCACTTCCGGCATGGAGTTCTCACACCTAGGTATGGATGAGGGAGTGGCACCCCCAACGTCCAGGTTTGAGTTCCCCGCAAAGAGAGATACCAGTAAGTCGGCTTTCTCATTTGCGGAGTGGACAAGTGAGCCTACAGGACACTGCAGAGGTGGAAAAGAGGAGCGGCAGAAATTCGACTCAACAGATTTGGCGAGAGACCAAAACTCACGGCTCCCAGTTGGGTGCTGGTTCAGCCTATCGCCGATTCTGCCGATGTGGTCAAATTTGGCCCTGGCAATAACCCTTTTGCAGAATCTGGAGAGGCGGTTGTATTCCTTCTTCAGTTCGGATACGCTTGAATCACGTCCGGCACGAGCGCGCGACCATGCACGATAAGCTGCGCATTTAGCTGCGACAGCATCAGCACACTCACACAGGAATATAGGCTCTTCGTAGTTCTAGAAGGACATTTTACATAACATATTTCTATAGAACCTGACCCATTTCTCCTGACATCACTTGCTGCATCCATGATGAGAGCCTATCATATTTCCAAATCCCTATGTTTAAGAAATGCAACGAACCTCAGTCTCGTCCTTCTTCCATTTCTTGAACCACTTCACCGTGGGCGCTGGTTTTCCCTGCACATTCACGTCGATTTCGATAGGGCCGCCCTGGATACAAGTGCGCGGCTCGAGGTTCGTGCGGTCGATGAGAGGTTTCACTGGAACTTACATCGTCATCGTAGTAGTTAGCAACGTCATCATTAACATCATCATCACGATCACAATATTGATAACATTCTTATCAACATCAGAAACATCCTCGTTAAGTTCAACACCATCAAGATTACCACCTTCTAGAGCATCAATATGTCAGCCTCCAACGGTCAAGCGGTCACCCATCCGAGAACTGACCGCGCCCAGGTTTGCTTATGATTACGACCGACAGTCGATCGATCGCACCACTGAAATAACGTAATATATTTCGTTGTATTTAATAAATATTCATACTGTTGTTCAGAGGATAGCCGTGGTCGTATGCCACTTTGCCCTAAAGCTTATGACCGCTTACTACTGTTTGAATGTATTGTTTTGTTTAGGGTAGGTGGCATACGACCACGGCTATCCTCTGAACAACACTATGAATATTTATTAAATACATTAAAATATATTACTTGTAAGTTGTTTATTTAATAGACGATAAAATATTGAATAGTTTGTACATAACAACTTCAGATTAGAATATTTTCTTGTTTCATACTTTTTAGAGCGTGATTTTTTAGTAGTCGGGTTTTAGTTTTTGAACTTATTTTTTATTTAAATTATTTTGGGGTTATAACTTCGTGAAAAAGTATTTGCAGAGCCGTTTTACAGGTTTTGTTTGTTTAGGTTTTATTGTTTTATAATTTTAACATGTGTACCATAGTCCATAATGAAATACGTATTTATTTTGTACAGTGTGGGGCCGGTGCTTTAAAAGAATAGCCCCACTGCATCTCTCCCCGTGTATGTCGTAAAAGGCGACTAAGGGATATGACTTCCTTCTTATATCACTAGGTGGTAGGGTTTAACCCGCCCGGGTTGGTACCACCGCACTGAATGAAAGGTCGGTCGAAACAGCTATGTAAATAGTTTGTGTTTTCCGTCCAGTTCAGTGTAGCCGACACGACCGAAGGGAAGCACTGACGTGGCACCAAGTTCATCCGGTGTTATGGGCTGACTTCACGGATGTTGTAGGTGATGTAGCCAACCGTGTCAGATTCCATGAAAAAAAAATATATTATATACTAGCTTTTGCCCGCGTTTTCGCTCGCGTGAAATTCGTATTTCAAAGGAAAAAATTAAGAAACTAAGGGCGAGCTGGGCTCAGGTAAACGATAAACCGTCTCGAAGAAAGCAAGTAACTGATGGCGAGGCCGAAGGCCGAACAGCGTTCAGGAAGACTATAAACCTTCTTGAAGTAAATAAATAACTAAGGGCGAGGCCGAAGGCCGAGCTGCGTTCCGGAAGACGATAATCCATCTCGAGGAAAGTAAGCAACAAAGGGCGAGGCCGAAGGCCGAGCTGCGTTCAGGAAGACGATAAACTTTTTCGAAGACAGTAAGTAACTATGGGCGAGGCCGGAGGCCGACTCTAAAGGTGGCGACTGACATGAGCATTTGCTCGGTGTGAGCATGTTACAAGTCGAATATTCGGGATGTCAGTACAGCGAACCGAGCACCTCGATGGCGAGCGCCGAGCGCCCGAGCGCCGTTACATTACAAGTCAGTCGCTAGCTCGAGCGCCGTCGCGAGCGCATTTATTTCGCGCCTGCGTTTTCTGTGTCTGTGTGGTTCTGTTAATCGATTAAATACAGTGGAATCAAGAAAAAACTCTTTTATTCATCGATAAATACCACAATCATCGCTAACTATTTTTTCATAATTTGTCGGGATACGATTGCCACTTGTTTATAACTGAATTAGCAAATACGGAAGGACGTATAAAAGTAATACCGAAGAACAAAGAAAATTATATCAGTTTTACGAAATTTTTACCACTAGGTGATGGTCGGTTTGCTCAAATGAAATTTATAGATTCTTTTAAATTTCTTAGTTCAAGGTTCGACAAACTCAGTAAAAGCCTAAAAAGTGATGATTTCAAACATTTCAAACGGATATTTAATGATTCAGATCTTTTCAACCTATTGCGTCAAAAAGGTGTCTATCCATATGATTATATGGATTCGCTCGACAAATGAAGAGACTACGTTACCGAATATTTCAGATTTTTATAACAGACTTACTGGAACATCATCTCAACTACATCGAGGTGCTCCGAAATCTGTATCGGTCCGCGACGATGACTGTGAGGCTTCACGAGAATACTCAACCCATCCTCCTTGGTGTAAGGCAGGGGGATGTGATCTCACCCAAGCTCTTCACAAACGCATTGGAAGATGTGTTCAAGATGCTTGAGTGGGAGAACATGTGTATAAATGTGAATAGAGATCTTCTCAGTCATCTGCGTTTCGCCGATGACATTGTTCTTCTGTCAAATTCCCGAGATCAGCTTCAGATCATGCTGGAAGACCTTTATACGGCGTCGATGAAGGTTGGTCTGAAGATGAACCGGGAAAAAACCAAGGTCATGGCGACCGAGGTTATGACGGGAGGACAAATTGTTATTGGCGGAGAAGTGATCGAACAGGTTGAAGAGTACGTATACCTCGGTCAAATTCTGCGGCTTGGTAGACAAGGTCTGCTTAAGGAGGTGGAGAGACGAATTCAACTGGGTTTGGCTGCCTTTGGAAAACTAAAATTCGTCCTGAAGTCTGACCTTCCGCAAAATTTAAAGACCCGTATATATGACCAGTGTGTCTTCCCAGTTATGACGTACGGGTGCGAAACGTGGACTCTGACGGTCGCTGTTGTCCAAAGGTTGAAAGTTGCCCAGCGAGCAATGGAGCGAGCCATGCTGGGAATATCGCTACGTGATATGGTGCGTAACGAGGCAATCTGCCGACGCACCAAAGTAGTCGATATTGGACAAAGGGTGGCTAAGCTCAAGTGGCAGTGGGCTGGGCACTTTAGCCGAAGAGACGATGACCCTTGGAGTAACCGTGTCCTACACTGGCGTCCGTGGACAGGAAAACGGAGTGTGGGAAGACCACCCGCCAGGTGGGACGACGACATTAAGTACGCCGGCGGAAATCAGTGGTTCCGTATCGCTGAAGGCCGGGAGGACTGGAGGCGAATTGGAGAGGCGTATGTCCAGCAGTGGACGCTTACACGCTGACTGACTTACTGACTGACTGACTGACTGGAACACATTACGCAAAGTGAATATAATCATGCTCAGAATGTCTGACACATTTTTGGTGTAAGAAACTTTGAATTATATACAGACCTGGGATGATACAGATACAGGGATGTTGTGGATGAGAAGAGCTTCGCCACTTGTGTCTGAGCTCGAACACACACTCCGTTTTATTTACGAATGTGGCCGTAGTAATTTGGTCGAGTTCAACCCTTCCAAGACACAAGTTTGCGCGTTCATGGCGAAGAGAGCGGCGTTCACATCGGCTCCTTCATTCCAAGGCACGTCGCTTAAATTAAGCAAACACCTCGGGGTTCTCGAAGTCGAACTGTCGCACGACCTGAACTTTCGTCGCCATATCGAGGGGAAGGCCAAGCTGGCTTCTAAAAAGCTGGGCGTACTCAAAAAGGTGCGACGGTACTTCACGCCGGACCAAAAGCTGCTTCTGTACAAATCGCAGATCAGGTCCTGCTTAGAGTACTGCTCGAAACTGTGGGATGGCTCTGCTAAATACCAGCTTGCGCCTCTGGACTTAATCCAGCGACGAGCTGTGCGACTAGTGGGTAATCCCGAAGTGTCCTGCGATCTTGAACCACTGCAACACCGTAGTGATGTCGGCTCCCTAAGTGTGTTCTATCGCTTATTCCATGGGGAGTATTCGGAGGAGCTGTTTAATGCGATCCCGGCGTCCCCTTTCCACCTTCGCACCACGCGCACTGGGCAGGGATTGCATTCCTACACGCTGCACTTACCGCGGATGCGTACCGATCGATTCTGCAGATCATTCCTCTACAGAACCGGTAAACTCTGGAACGCTCTCCATGCCCATATATTTCCCCCCAAATCAGTCTCGGTTCCTTCAAGAAGGGCGTGAATGGGTACCTGTCGGGCCGGCATGGCATTCGCAACCCCCGCATACGAACGAATGTCCATGGGCGTCGTTAGACATCTTATGGGTGGCTCGGCACCATTTCGACGGTGGAAATTTAAAACGCTGTAAGGGACACTTTTGGCGGAAATGACATGAGAATGCCATCATAAAAAAATAATCTCTTCCGATTTGTCCTATCCACGCGTCTCTAGCTCCTAAAACGTGTCCGATACGCCAATGGAAAAAAAAATTGAGAGTTTAACAATAAATTTAAATATGTAAAGGCGTTAAGCACATATAAATAAATTCGCATGACAATTGTGTTGTAAAGGACGTTTCAAAGGAGGATGGGCCAAAATGTATGGAAAAATCTACCCCTCCTCTAACAATGAATGATATATCAATCGAAAGGTCTTTCCAAGAAACCCATTTTGTCCAAACATACCTAACATCTATTGTTATAGTGGAGTAAATGAATGCTCAAATAAGGGGTCTAGCCGGAAAGCTCGAAAGCAGAAAGTTTGACTTCGGAACTTTGTTTTGACTAGTTAGGAGATAAACATACTAAAAGTCCCCACCACTGGGGGGTGCGGCCTAGGGGGGGAGCACAAAGAAGGTCTCATCTTTCGGTTTGTCGCATATATCTCGAAAACGGAGCATCATAGGAAAAACTGTTCAATCACAGAATAAAAGGTGATAAAATTCTCTACAACTTTGACATATACATTTTTTACCAATTCTCAATCGTTGTCGAGATATAAGGTCCGAAAAGAGGCCGATTTTATTTGCAAATAAAAGCAAAAATCTCTTTTTGTCATACATTGCTTTTATTTGCAAATGAAGGCGGCCTTCTTTCGGATCTTATATCTCGACAAAGATCGACAATTGGTAGAAAGTGTGTATAACAAAGTTGTAGAGAATTTTATCTCCTCTTATTCCGTAATTAAACAGTTTTTCCTCTGATGCACCGTTTTCGAGATATAAGCGAAAAACTGAAAAATGGTACCTTCTTTGTGCTTCTTTGTTCGGCTCCTTCTCCCGTTCCCACCGGGTTGAGGCTGTAGCACTCGCCGGAGACTCTGGCGCGACCGCACTAACAGCCGCGGGGGGTGCGCTCGACCGCAAACACGCGAAACGCGACGTTGGGCTCGGCGGGAGCGCACAGATACGCACGGCGTATTCAAAATGGTTTGGAGAAGCTCGCTGATTGTCCGTTTTCCGACGCGAGAGAGTACGGCTCGTCGTTCCCGGACGCCGGTTGATGAAGATCTCGTAGAAGTTTTTCACCAGCCACGGGTAGGTGAAAAGGAAATAATTTGGTTGGGAGGACATGTAGGTAGGCAGGAAAAATGTTAATACCCGCGAGATTTGAATGCACAGGGCATTCAAATCTCGCATTGATCAGTGATCAACCACTATGATAAGGTTCTATGTTTATAAAACTTTAAAGTGATATAACTCCTAAAGTACTAATAATTGACGTTAGCTGCCATACTAAAAAATGTTCTATATGAATCAACCTTTCCATTGATATAATACTCACAGATAGAGGAGGGGTAGACCAAAACGCCCATTCTCCTTTATGTGTGTCCTTTACGACAATTCTAAACTATTTTGTTTTGTACTATTATACGCCGTTTGAGAACGAAAAAGAAATATTGAAAGAACGTTATAACAAACAGTTTCATGAAAAATTTAAATAACTGTCCTATACTCCCATTTGAGCATTTTCGTAAACGTAATTTTGTCATTTACACTGTACAAAACCAAGGTTTTGTAGAGCTATGATGTTTTATTCAACGACTAAGAGTGAGAGAAGACTAAAATACATTCTCTCAGTAACGTGTTCTACCCATAATTGGCCGGAAACAGACTGCCAGTGCGCCCGCATCGTTTCTCTAAGTCCCGAAATTAGTCGAAATAGTTCTTTTTCTTCCGTAGTTTATGGGTAAGAAAAGACAGTACTCAGTTAGATCGTACATAAGCGTGTTTAAAATCACGCAGAAAGAGTTTTTGTCGTGCTATTTGTTCTTTACGTATTGGATTAGAAGGGATTGTATCTAATAATAGTTACATGAACGACGATCGGCCATTATTCCTCAAATTTAACGCCGCCTTCTGTTTTTCTGTTTTTTCTAGAAGACACGTCGCTACGCCTCGCGCATTCTTAAAATTAATGTTAACCTAATTTTGAACCGACTTCAAAAAAAAATAAAGTTTAAAAAACTGTAACCCGACTATGGAAAAAAGTAACTATTATTAAAAAAACTAAAAAAGTTTCAAAACCTTTACCATAAATAAAATAAACTAAAAAGTAAGAAACAAGATATTTGGGAGTAATTGGGAGCCATGGCAGTGCTTACTTCGGACGTTGCTATCATCGTCTTATTGGGTAAGAGCAGTCTTTTGATTTTCCTGTTTATTTAGTTTTATTGAAGTCTTCTGGCAGTTTCACATTAATAACGTTATAATTAAATTGAAATGCCGTAGTCGTGCGTTGTCAGCTATAAAAAAAATTATGCTTGATTGACGGCATCTCGTTGTTAATTTTGTGATCATGCTGAGGAAGGGGAAGAGAGGGAGTGAAGGAGTGAGGGAGTGATGGAGGGGAAGAGGGAATGAGGGAGGGAGGTAAAGATAATATTTTGCCTCGACTCATACAACAGCAATCGGCCACAATAATATAATCCTATAACCTTTCATTTATTCATTAGAGTTACTCAGTAGTAGTAGGTAAATAACACATAATTCTGTGAAAATTTCAACTGTCGACCTATTACGGTTCCAAAGATACAGCAGTAGGACAGACAGACGGACGGACAGACAGACAGACGGCGTAGGCTTAAATATAATATTAAATATAATCCGTACGGGATACGGAAACCTAAAGAAAAGTATTTTCGTATATTTAAAGTTAAGTAGATAATTTTTTTTTATAGCTGACAACGCACGACTACGGCATTTCAATTTAATTATAACGTTATTAATGTGAAACTGCCAGAAGACTTCAATAAAACTAAATAAACAGGAAAATCAAAAGACTGCTCTTACCCAATAAGACGATGATAGCAACGTCCGAAGTAAGCACTGCCATGGCTCCCAATTACTCCCAAATATCTTGTTTCTTACTTTTTAGTTTATTTTATTTATGGTAAAGGTTTTGAAACTTTTTTAGTTTTTTTAATAATAGTTACTTTTTTCCATAGTCGGGTTACAGTTTTTTAAACTTTATTTTTTATTTCATTCTTTTTAGTAATATTACATAAATAAAACTTCTCGAATAAGTAAGTAACTGAGGGCGAGGCCGAAGGCCGAGCTGCGGTTAAGAATACCATAAACCTTCTCGAAGACAGTAAGTAACTATGGGCGAGGTCGAAGGCCGAGCTGCGTTCAGGAAGACGAAAAACCTTCTCGAAGACAGTAAGTAACTATGGGCGAGGCCGAAGGCCGAGCTGCGTTCAGGAAGACGATGAACCTTCTCGAAGACAGTAAGTAACTATGGGCGAGGCCGAAGGCCGAGCTGCGTTCAGGAAGACGATAAACCTTCTCGAAGACAGTAAGTAACTATGGGCGAGGCCGAAGGCCGAGCTGCGTTCAGGAAGACGATAAACCTGTTCGAAGACAGTAAGTAACTATGAGCGAGGCCGAAGGCCGAGCTGCGTTCAGGAATACGATAAACCTTCTCGAAGACAGTAAGTAACCATGGGCGAGGCCGAAGGCCGAGCTGCGTTCAAGAAGACGATAAACCTTCTCGATGATAGTAAGTAACTATGGGCGAGGCCGAAGGCCGAGCTGCGTTCAGGAAGACGATAAACCTTCTCGAAGACAGTAAGTAACCATGGGCGAGGCCGAAGGCCGAGCTGCGTTCAAGAAGACGATAAACCTTCTCGAAGACAGTAAGTAACTATGGGCGAGGCCGAAGGCCGAGCTGCGTTCAGGAAGACGATAAACCTTCTCGAAGACAGTAAGTAACTATGGGTGAGGCCGAAGGCCGAGCTGCGTTCAGGAAGACGATAAACCTTCTCGAAGAGAGTAAGTAACTGTGGGCGAGGCCGAAGGCCGAGCTGCGTTCAGGAAGACGATAAACCTTCTCGAAGACAGTAAGTAACCATGGGCGAGGCCGAAGGCCGAGCTGCGTTCAAGAAGACGATAAACCTTCTCGAAGACAGTTAGTAACTATGGGCGAGGCCGAAGGCCGAGCTGCGTTCAAGAAGACGACAAACGTTCTCGAAGACAGTAAGTAACTATGGGCGAGGCCGAAGGCCGAGCTGCATTCAGAAAGACGATAAACCTTCTCGAAGACAGTAAGTAACCATGGGCGAGGCCGAAGGCCGAGCTGCGTTTAAGAAGACCATAAACCTTCTCGAAGACAGTAAGTAACTATGGGCGAGGCCGAAGGCCGAGCTGCGTTCAGGAAGACGATAAACCTTCTCGAAGACAGTAAGTAACTATGGGTGAGGCCGAAGGCCGAGCTGCGTTTAGGAAGACGATAAACCTTCTCGAAGAGAGTAAGTAACTATGGGCGAGGCCGAAGGCCGAGCTGCGTTCAAGAAGACGATAAACCTTCTCGAAGACAGTAATTAACTATGGGTGAGGCCGAAGGCCGAGCTGCGTTCAGGAAGACGATAAACCTGCTCGAAGACAGTAAGAAACTATGGGCGAGGCCGAAGGCCGAGCTGCGTTCAGGTAGACAAATAACCTTCTCGAAGACAGTAAGTAACTATGGGTGAGGCCGAAGGCCGAGCTGCGTTCAAGAAGACGATAAACCTTCTTGAAGACAGTAAGTAACTATGGGCGAGGCCGAAGGCCGAGCTGCGTTCAGGAAGACGATAAACCTGTTCGAAGACAGTAAGTAACTATGAGCGAGGCCGAAGGCCGAGCTGCGTTCAGGAATACGATAAACCTTCTCGAAGACAGTAAGTAACCATGGGCGAGGCCGAAGGCCGAGCTGCGTTCAAGAAGACGATAAACCTTCTCGATGATAGTAAGTAACTATGGGCGAGGCCGAAGGCCGAGCTGCGTTCAGGAAGACGATAAACCTTCTCGAAGACAGTAAGTAACCATGGGCGAGGCCGAAGGCCGAGCTGCGTTCAAGAAGACGATAAACCTTCTCGAAGACAGTAAGTAACTATGGGCGAGGCCGAAGGCCGAGCTGCGTTCAGGAAGACGATAAACCTTCTCGAAGACAGTAAGTAACTATGGGTGAGGCCGAAGGCCGAGCTGCGTTCAGGAAGACGATAAACCTTCTCGAAGAGAGTAAGTAACTGTGGGCGAGGCCGAAGGCCGAGCTGCGTTCAGGAAGACGATAAACCTTCTCGAAGACAGAAAGTAACCATGGGCGAGGCCGAAGGCCGAGCTGCGTTCAAGAAGACGATAAACCTTCTCGAAGACAGTTAGTAACTATGGGCGAGGCCGAAGGCCGAGCTGCGTTCAAGAAGACGACAAACGTTCTCGAAGACAGTAAGTAACTATGGGCGAGGCCGAAGGCCGAGCTGCATTCAGAAAGACGATAAACCTTCTCGAAGACAGTAAGTAACCATGGGCGAGGCCGAAGGCCGAGCTGCGTTTAAGAAGACCATAAACCTTCTCGAAGACAGTAAGTAACTATGGGCGAGGCCGAAGGCCGAGCTGCGTTCAGGAAGACGATAAACCTTCTCGAAGACAGTAAGTAACTATGGGTGAGGCCGAAGGCCGAGCTGCGTTTAGGAAGACGATAAACCTTCTCGAAGAGAGTAAGTAACTATGGGCGAGGCCGAAGGCCGAGCTGCGTTCAAGAAGACGATAAACCTTCTCGAAGACAGTAATTAACTATGGGTGAGGCCGAAGGCCGAGCTGCGTTCAGGAAGACGATAAACCTGCTCGAAGACAGTAAGAAACTATGGGCGAGGCCGAAGGCCGAGCTGCGTTCAGGTAGACAAATAACCTTCTCGAAGACAGTAAGTAACTATGGGTGAGGCCGAAGGCCGAGCTGCGTTCAAGAAGACGATAAACCTTCTTGAAGACAGTAAGTAACTATGGGCGAGGCCGAAGGCCGAGCTGCGTTCAGGAAGTCGATAAACCTTCTCGAAGGCAGTAAGTAACTATGGGCGAGGCCAAAAGCCGAGCTGCTTTCAGGTACACAAATAACCTTCTCGAAGACAGTAAGTAACTATGGGTGAGGCCGAAGGCCGAGCTGCGTTCAAGAAGACGATAAACCTTCTCGAAGACAGTAAGTAACTATGGGCGAGGCCGAAGGCCGAGCTGCGTTCAGGAAGTCGATAAACCTTCTCGAAGGCAGTAAGTAACTATGGGCGAGGCCAAAAGCCGAGCTGCGTTCAGGTAGACAAATAACCTTCTCGAAGACAGTAAGTAACTATGGGCGAGGCCGAAGGCCGAGCTGCGTTCAAGAAGACGATAAACCTTCTCGAAGACTTTATCCTATCCTATCCTACCCTACCCTACCCTACCCTACCCTACCCTACCCTACCCTACCCTACCCTACCCTACCCTACCCTACCCTACCCTACCCTACCCTACCCTACCCTACCCTACCCTACCCTACCCTACCCTACCCTACCCTACCCTATCCTATCCTATCCTATCCTATCCTATCCTATCCTATCCTATCCTATCCTATCCTATCCTATCCTATCCTATCCTATCCTATCCTATCCTATCCTATCCTATCCTATCCTATCCTATCCTATCCTATCCTATCCTATCCTATCCTATCCTATCCTATCCTATCCTATCCTATCCTATCCTATCCTATCCTATCCTATCCTATCCTATCCTATCCTATCCTATCCTATCCTATCCTATCCTATCCTATCCTATCCTATCCTATCCTATCCTATCCTATCCTATCCTATCCTATCCTATCCTATCCTATCCTATCCTATCCTATCCTATCCTATCCTATCCTATCCTATCCTGTCATAACCTATCCTATCCTATCCTATCCTATCCTATCCTCACCTATACTATCCTATCCTATCCTATCCTATAAGGTAAGAAGGGAATAATAAATATGGCAAAATAAATATCTGAATCTGAATCTGAAGGGACCTACAGTTTTACGTGCAATCCGAACCACGGTTGGGCTTATAATTTTTTATTTCATTCATTTTGGTTTAAACCATTAAGTGTCTTATATTTTTGAAATCGCCTTTAGAAGCTCTTGACAATGATACCCCACTCGGTGGGGTTTGAAGAAAATATTTTTTTAAAGTGTGACAATATGGGGTCCCACGGCCGCCATTTTTTATTTATGGAAAAATTTGGTACCCCATGACAAGGGGACCATCATAACAAATCGATTGACACCACGATCATCAAAATCGAATGAGTAGTTTAGCAGTTACGGTGGAACATCCGTACATACCCAGCCACATAGACTGCCAACCACATTACCCTCCTTTTTGGCTCTGCCATAGTCGGGTAAAAAGGAGGAGATTCTTAATTCGACTGTATTTTTTTATGTTTGTTACCTCAGAACTTTCGACTGGGTGAACCGATTTCTATGTTTCTTTTTTTATTTCAAAGCTGGTGCTTCCCGTGTCGTCCCATTTCAATTTGGTCAAGGTCGGATCGGAAAGCGAGGCGATTCCGCCGAGTACATTAATAGCAAAAAATTACTAAAAAAAACTGTGAAATAAAAAACTGTCTAAAAAAAACATTAAACCGACTTCCTAAAAAAAGTAAAACTAAAAAGCTATTTAAAATAAAAATATAAAAACCGCCTTCAAAAATATATGAAATAAAAACCTAAAAAGAAAACGAACCCTAGAGTTGAAGGCGGTGCTAAAAAGGCTACACAAATCACAAAGGATATTATCATCCACTCATGTTTTCTTTCATGCATCATTTTTGCTTGCTTTAGCACCGCCTTCTACTCTAGGGTTCGTTTTTTTTTAGGTTTTTATTTCATATATTTTTGAAGGCGGTTTTTATATTTTTATTTTAAATAGTTTTTTAGTTTTACTTTTTTTAGGAAGTCGGTTTTATGTTTTTTAAAACTTTTTTTTTATTTCACAGTTTTTTTAAATAATTTTTTGCTATTGATGTACTCGGCGGAATCGCTCGGCCTTCGGTCTCGCGATTCCGCCTCGTTTTCCAATCCGATCTTGACCCAATTAAAATAGGACCACGTCAGCCTTGATAGCTCAGTGGTGCAGAAAGTCAACTGTCGCTATTGAATTTTAAGCAACGCTGGGTGCGGTCAGTTCTTGGATGGGTGACCGCTGACCGTTGGAGGCTGACCGAGGTTCGGATTCCTCGTAAAACTGTAGGTCCCTTGATTTTACATTTGATTTCAATTCGTCCCCGTGCCACTCTAACTTAACCCTTAATGCAATGACTTAAGGTTTCATTTTAAAAATGACGCTGACGCGATGTCGCGAATTATACATTTTTTACCCACCTAAAAAAGTGGCAAGCGCCGCTAAAGAAGTTTTCACTTCAACAACCTCAGGGTTATCCCCTTTCAAATAAAAAAAAAAAGAATTTTCAAAATCGGCCCACAATTTTGACGGAGTAATCGCGTAACAAACATCCAAAAAAAGAAAACATACCGTCGAATTGAGAATCTCTTAGGTCTAAAGTAAATTGCTCGTGAAGACAAATGCAACGAGCCCAAACACGATGGGTTTATCATGTGTAGTTTAGGAGTTCCTATGGCCACCTTCTGTCTCCATCATCAGACCAGCTCGATGGTACTCGTACCATAATAAATTAAGCGCACCTGGCCGGTAGGAAAAGATAAAAAATTTCAAATTTAGAATATTCATGAAACAAGGGTCCGAATATGTATCACTAGTATATCGATTCATGTATTTCAACAGGACAGAGAAAATTTCAAAATATTAGGTATTTAATACTTTTTAGTTCTTTTTTTTTTGTTTTCTGGAAATCGGTTTAATATTTTTTAAAACAGTTTTTATTTCATTCTTTTTAGTAATATTATTATTAATATTACATAAAAAAGAATAATCGAAATCGAATAATCGAAATCGATTGAAGTGGTACAGAATTATTCGCCATATGTGTCAGACTGCAAATTGCTGAATAAGTCCACATCACAAAAGTTTTGCTGAAGGTAACCACACACCATACTAATTTATCAAACTGAAAATTGCCGAAAACGACCACATCACAAGTTTTGCTGAAGGTAACCACACACCATAGTATTATGCTGATTTTTCAAAAACCACTGAACCAATTTCGATAAAATTGAAATGGGACCACCTCGGAAGTATGACCTAACTAACAAAAAAAGAATTTTTTGAATCGGCCCTCAATTGACGGAGAAATCGCGTAACAAACATACAAAAAAAAAAAAAAAAACATACAGACGAATTGAGAACCTCCTCCTTTTTTGGAAGTCGGTTAAAAAGGTGCACAATTATTGTCCCTTTACCACATTATAAAATGTTCACAATTATGAGCAATTGTCGTAAGGCTGACATGCTCAAAATTAGGCGTGTGCATAAAGGACATTTTCGGCTTTATCTCATAAACGGGTAAAAATACAACTACATGACAGATTTAGTTAGAAAGAGGACTTATAAATACAATTTTAAAGTCAGTTGTGAAACTCTGTGATTAATCATGGCAAGCACAGATTTTTTTTTAAACTTTGATCGCTTCTCCTGTAAAGTTGGTACTTTGTCCCTTATAGCTTTTCAAATTTCCACCGTCGATATGTCGCGCTGTCAATAAAAAAAAAAACCTCTACCTAAAATCTGACGTCATTTTGCAGTGTAACATATTTGAAAATTTTCGAGAAATGAGTTTAGAATTTTACAAACTTGATCCAGCTTATTATATTACATCACGAGGTTTAAGCTGGGACGCAATGTTGTTGTACACAAAAGTAAAACTAGAACTAGTTTCAGATTTGGAAATATATGAATGTTTAGAAAAAGGCGTTCACGGAGGTCTCCCCCAAAGTGTACTGCGGTATGACAAGGCAAATAAACGCCGTTTCAAAAAATAGGATATTTATCAGATTATGATAAAAACGAAAGAACGTCTTACCTGGTGTATTTAGATTGCAATAACTTGTACGGTTTTGTAATGAAGAGGAAATTGGCTATAGCAAACTTTCGATTTCTGGGCGCGAATGAAGTTGAGAAATTTAATGTTTGCGATGTGGCCGATGACTCAGACGTAGTATATATTCTGGAAGTCGACATGGATTATCCGGAATATCTCCACGACGCTCATGCAGATTTGCCTTTTGCTCCTTAGAAATTCACCCCTATTAATGGTACAAATAATAAACTCATTGCAAGTCTATACAACAAGAACAAATACGTTATTCATTATATTCATTTGAAAGCTTGTATACATAACGGTTTAGTTTAAAAAAAATTCACAGGGTGCTTACATTTAAACAAACACTTCTCTACGCAAACAAACTAAGTCAGAATTTGAAAAGGACAACTTGAATTTATATAATAATACAATATTTGGAAAGACAATTGAAAATAAACGCAATCAAGTCGATGTGAAGTTAGCAAATGTATGGAGAGACCATACAAATCTGCCCAACAATGTTCTCGGAGCAGGTAAATTGATTTCTCGACGTAACTTCAAAAACATCTCTGTATTTTCTGAAAATTTGGCCGCTATTCAGCTGCACCCGACTGGAATAGTTTTGGACAGACCTATTTATATCAGGTTCACCGTCTTAGAATTGGCCAAGACTCATTTATATAATTTCCATTATTCTGTAATGAAGCCTCTATATGGTAGTAATATCAAGTTGTGTTACACTGATACCACCGAATATATATTACTCTTTTATATCATGTACATACCGATGATTTTTACAAAGACATGAAAAAATATATATAATTTTTTGATACAACAATTTCTCAAAAGACAATATTTATAATATCCCACGCGTACACGACAAAATGCCAGGACTATTCAAAGATGATTTGGGTGGTCTTCCCGTAGAGGAATTTATAGGGTTGAGAGCAAAATTATACTGCATTAAAACACCTGAATTCTCTATTAAAAAAGCTAAAGGGGTCACCCCATCTGCAACAAAATTAATAAACCGAAAAGAATATAGGAAGGCTCTCGATAGTGACGAGTCTCTACAACGTAAAATGTTAACAATTCGATCAATGAAACACGTGTTATACACTCAAAAGATAAACAAAACAGTTCTCAATAGATCTGATGATAAACGACAATTGTTCAAAAATAAGTATAGTACCTGTACTGTACAAAAATAAGTATAGTAATGCCCTGGGGGCATTACCGCTTGATTCAAATGTGTGTTTGTATGTTTTGATTCAAACATCGTTCTAATTTACATCTCAGAAATTATGTTCTGTAATATTAATGTACTGTGTTTATTTTATGTGTATCTTTCATGATTGCAACCCTTTCTTTAGCAATACAGGTTATTATTTAAAGGGTAATTAATATTTGTAATTAATTATTAAGTCTCAGAAATTATGTTCTGTAATATTAATGTACTGCGTTTATTTTATGTGTAACTGTAGTGCTTTTAACCCTTTCTTTGTCATTGCGTGTTTTTTATTTAAATAAAACGCTTTGAGTTGTAAATACGCTGTTATTTTAAACATCAGTATGAAAAATCACTTTTTTAGAAATTTAATAATCACTTTTTTGGAAATTAACTTTAAAACTCTTTCCGTAGTATTCAGAATTTCATCAATCCCTGCTCCTTGCACAACATATTGTCCTTGGATCGATGGCACTTCACAAGCATCGAGCCCATCGCGCAGAACATCAAAAATTTGTATCTTGATTAACTGCTGTCCTCTAGTCTGTGCCGGTGTCATCATTACATACGACGACAAAGCTTGCAGTTGGTCTTTCCTAGTTCTTTTTTGTTTCTGCTTCTTACTCAAATCTGCATTCTGTTTGCTTGATCTGAAAATAAAAAGTAATAACATTAATTCAGCTAATTTTATTAAATTTCTGGAGTGCTAAAAACTATATATACTTACGTAATTTTTTTTTTACTTATACATATATTTAAAAAAGCAAAATATGTATCTTACCGATGTCATGATGATGTAGAGAAACGTGTGTACAAGCAAGACTTTAAGCTATAACTGACCGTTAAGCTCCACACAACATAGACTATGATTTGTTTTTTACACATTCCATTTTTATGAATACTGAGAATTTATCATCAAACGTAAAGCAAATTTAAAATTCTTGAAATTATCTACTGATCAAGAATCATAAATTATATTTGTACATGTGCATGAAATAGGTATTTCAGAAATAATCATCATACACACAACTTAACATTTTAGTCATATGTATACATATGTAATGGGCATATAAGCACAGCCAAAAAAGAAGCGCTGCGCCATCTGACGGAGGAGAGCGCCGACAACTGCGAACCGCGCACACGCAGCCGGGAGCGTGAGCGACGCAGTGTTCCGGCCAGCCGACAGGTGGCATAGCGAGGGCCACGAGGAACGTTCGAGATAAAACGTCGGCGCAGAGACATCTTACCGCCATCAATGAGCAAGGTCGAGAAATATTGAAACAAGTGTAATAAGCCATTGAATCATCGAGCGAACGTGGTGAAGCGGAGTCAACCGTCGCGCGGGACAACCAGGGATCCGGAGAGCAATTGAGAGGGTGAGTGTCCGTATTACAGAACGATTTATTTCGCCGCGGGGAGCAAACCCACTCCCACGAAAGGGGCGAAGTAAAGTTATAACGGGACACCGATGTGATTGCAGGCCTTCCGGCACGCCCTCTCAGATTGCGGCCGACGGCTACAGACTCCGGGTGCACTGCCCAGCGGTCCGGCGGACGGGAATCCATTACAGCTAAGTGAAACTGAGTAATACGGGTCTCCCTCCGAGTACGGTACGGCCACCCACATGCGACGTCCCGTGGCCGGCCGAACAGGCACGGATCGACATGCGGCATCAACCTCGCGCGTCGGACTCGCCGTAACGCGGCCGAGATAGCTGCCGAAGAAGCGCGGGAACCCGACCGCCACGTGTTTCTAGAACTTTCCCTATGAGTAAATGGCCGTGCCAGCCCGAAGCACAGATTACTTAATAATAACAATAGTGCCGCGCATTGTCCTAAAGACGAATTGATTGTGATACGATAAGGCCGGTTCCTCAGAAATTATTTTAGCCAAATTTAGTAGTAGTGAAATGTAATTTTGAACAAGTACCGATACTCGGCCTCGAGCGGCACAGGTATATAGAGTGTGATGAGTTAGACTTAAAAAGGGATATAAAAGGGAGACTGAATTAATCTCCTGCTAATGCGGCACCATCGCACGATTGTGAAGTAGTAGCGGAGTGTAATTATTTCTCCAATTTCCGACTCACACCTCCTCGCGGTGTATCCTGGAAACCTAGGTGCGTAATACCATGTGTATTGCAATCCTAAGGCTGACGAGAGCGGAAGACTCGCCAAGACGTTTGGCCAACGTGGCGATTTATGGCCAAAACCTCCAAATGAAAAGTCCAACAGTACCTCGCCCCCTAGTTCCCAGCGGCCCCGCTATTCCGAATCATCGTGGTGGCGGTCCAGGTTCCGGCGGGGCGAGGGGTGCTAAGAATCCCTGGGTTAGATCTGGCTGCCACACCCAACTACACTTGGCTACCCATAATATACGGACTTTGAGAACGCAAGAGAAACTGGTCGAGCTGGAACAGGAGCTGGCTCATATAAAATGGGACATGCTGGGTCTTTGCGAGGTCAGAAGAAAGGGCGAAGAGACTGAGGTGCTACGTTCCGGCAACCTGTTTTACTTCAGAGGAAATCCCCAAAAATCGGAAGGCGGCGTGGGATTTATGGTGAGGCGCAGCCTCGTAAACAGCATCATCGAAATCGACAGCGTGTCAGACAGAGTGGCCTACATCATCATCAGGCTGAACTAGCATTATCAGCTGAAGGTGGTGCATACGCTCCCACGAGTTCACACGGTGACGACGAGGTGGAGCAGTTTTACGAGGATGTATCGAAAGCCTTAGAAACCAACAAATCTCACTTCCAGTACGTGATGGGAGATTTCAATGCCAAGCTGGGCAAGCCTCTGAAGGGAGACAGAGCAGTAGGACCGTACGGTATCGGTGTCAGAAATCGACGCGGCCAGATGTTGGTCAACTATCTCGAAGCCAACCAGCTCCACGCCATGAATACCTTTTTCCTGAAAAAGGAGAAAAGGAAATGGACGTGGGCCAGCCCTGACGGTTGCACGAGGAACGAGATCGACTTCATACTGGCGGACAGTAAATCGTCGTGTATAGACGTTACTGTCCTTAACTGCTTCGATACTGGCAGCGATCACCGACTAGTGCGAGGTACGCTGAAGCTAAACCTCAAGATGGAACGGCGCAAACTCATCCACAAACCGCTGGCCAAGCTGAACATACCGGACGAGACGCTCGAAAATTTCGAAGCCAAACTCGCGGATGCTTATGGCTTAGCGCCACGAGATGAGGATGCCGACATCGACAAGGTGTATACGGGCTTCTTATCCGCACTAACGGACACTGCAGAGCAGCACTTTAGCAAAAGTGGACAGGCACCCCGTAGCAAGCTATCCGCAGAGACGTTGAGGCTCCTGGAAACACGACGGAATATGAAACCGGAAACCCGGAGTAGTGTCGTGCACAAGGACCTCAATAAGACCATAAGCAAGTCCATTCGCCGTGATATTCGCCGAGAGAACATGAAGATGGTTGAGCGCGTTATAGAGGAAAATCGAGGCAGCAAAGTGTTTGCCCGTGCCTTCTCTACCGGCGCTAACCAAATCTCGAAACTCGAGCGGACGAATGGGGTTGTCACCGCAAGAAAGCCGGATATTCTTGTGGCGGTGGAGGAATTTTATGGCCAATTGTACTCCGCAGCAATCCCTGCCCCAAGTCCAAGCAAACCAGTCGACTCTGATAGGCGTGCGCCGCTCACTAGACACTACACGGAGGATCTACCCGATATTAGTGTCTACGAGATAAAGGCTGCCTTGAAAGGACTCAAAAAACACAAGGCTCCAGGTGAAGACGGGATAACGACAGAGCTGCTGAACGCTGGCGGACGACCGATCCTGAAGGAACTGCAAAAACTGTTCAATGCAGTTCTTGAAGGCGGTGTAGTTCCGGCCGCATGGCGAAATAGTGTCGTTGTCTTGTTTCACAAGAAGGGGGATAGGGCGAAAAACTATCGACCTATCTCACTTCTTAGCCACGTGTACAAGGTCTTTTCAAGAGTCATCACGAGTCGGCTGACACAGAGGCTGGACCAGTATCAGCCTCGTGAGTAAGCTGGATTTAGGAAAGGATACGGCACCATGGACCACATATTTACTGTGAGACAAGTGGTGCAAAAATGCGAGGAGTACAACAAGCCGCTCTTCCTAGCCTTCGTCGACTATGATAAGGCGTTCGACTCAGTTGAAAAATGGGCTGTCGAAAACTCTCTCCTAAGGTGCAGAATCGACCACCGCTACATCGAGGTGCTCCGAAATCTGTATCGGTCCGCGACGATGACTGTGAGGCTTCACGAGAATACCCAACCCATCCTCCTTGATAAATGGGTAAGGCAGGGGGATGTGATCTCACCCAAGCTCTTCACAAACGCATTGGAAGATGTGATCAAGATGCTTGAGTGGGACAACATGGGTATAAACGTGAATGGAGATCTTCTCAGTGATCTGCGTTTCGCCGATGATATTGTTCGTCTGTCAAATTCCCGAGATTAGCTTCAGATCATGCTGGAAGACCTTTATACAGCGTCGATGAAGGTTGGTCTGAAGATGAACCGGGACAAAACCAAGGTCATGGCGACCGAGGTTATGACGGGAGGACAAATTGTTGTTGGCGGAGAAGTGATCGAACAGGTTGAAGAGTACGTATACCTCGGCCAAATTCTGCGGCTTGGTAGACAAGGTCTGCTTAAGGAGGTGGAGAGAGGAATTCAACTGGGTTGGGCTGCCTTTGGAAAACTAAAATTCGTCCTGAAGTCTGACCTTCCGCAAAATTTAAAGACCCGCATACATGACCAGTGTGTCCTCCCGGTTATGACGTACGGGTGTGAAACGTGGACTCTGACGGTCGCTTATGTCCAAAGGTTGAAAGTTGCCCAGCGAGCAATGGAGCGAGCCATGCTGGGAATATCGCTACGTGATATGGTGCGTACCGTGTGGGGCCGGTAATGTACCGTGTGGGGCCGGTACTTTAAAAGAATAGCCCCACTGCATCTCTCCCCGTGTATGTCGTAAAAGGCGACTAAGGGATATGACTCCCTTCTTATATCACTAGGTGGTAGGGTTTAACCCGCCCGGGTTGGTACCACCGTACTGAATGAAAGGTCGGTCGAGACGGCTATGCAAATAGTTTGTGTTTTCCGTCCAGTTCAGTGTAGCCGGCACGACCGAAGGGAAGCACTGACGTGGCACCAAGTTCACCCGGTGTTATGGGCTGACATCACGGATGTTGTAGGTGATGTAGCCAACCGTACCAGTTTCCATAAAAAAAAACAAGGCAATCCGCCGACGCACCAAAGTAGTCGATATTGGACACCGGGTGGCTAAGCTCAAGTGGCAGTGGGCTGGGCACGTTAGCCGAAGAGACGATGACCGTTGGAGTAACTGTGTCCTCCACTGGCGTCCGTGGACAGGAAAACGGAGTGTGGGAAGACCACCTGCCAGGTGGGACGACGACATCAAGTACGCCGGCGGAAATCAGTGGTTCCGTATCGCTGAAGGCCGGGAGGACTGGACGAAAATTGGAGAGGCGTATGTCCAGCAGTGGACGCTTGCACGCTGACTGACTGAGTTGGACTTAGAGAAATTTCTTGTGATATTTGTGCATAGCCGTGTAATAGTTGCGAACAAGTACATTGAGGGACCCGTGCGCGGAGCGCCGCAAGTCTGTCTTACTGAAAGATTAACCGAAGTAATTTGTACTAAAGTGAGCCAAGTTGGGCGTAAAGGGATTTCGTATAATATGTGCGTTTTCGTGTAATTGTAGTGTGAAAGTATATCGTTGGACTCGTGCGCGGCACGGCGAGTTCGTGATACTAAAAATTTAATGAAATTTAATTTGTACTAAAGTGAGACAAGTTGATCATAAGGAGATATCGTGTAATTTGTGTGTTTCCATGGGCTTGTAGAGTGAGTGTATATCGTCGGACCAGCGCGCGCAGCGCGGCAAGTCCATTAACAAAAAAAATATATATATAATATACACATAATATACACATGATAGCGCCACTGACCTTCGACAGCTTTCTGCAGCGCTTCTTTCTACGAAATCGTCGCATCCGTCAGCAGCCTCCTCGTCAGCTCCAGACTCCAGCGGCAGGAACCACGGGCGAAGACCGGCTCAGTTCACTCGCGTGCGGGAGAGTTCGTTACTCACTTTCATTCGCGGTTTTGTAGTGGTGAGAGGCGCCTCTATGTTCAACTCTCGGACTCGAACGAAGTGCGATATAAAAAAGCGGTTAGAGCTCGTCCAAGAGCAAAGCGGTAGCGTGGTAGCGGAGCGGTAATGTAGCGCGTGTAGTTCGTTTGAAGGTCGCGACTCAACTTCAGTTTGAAAACTGTCAGTTGCCGCTGCTTTATCCGTAGAAAATTGGCGGTATTCTTTGTGGATAGAGGAAGATGCAAGGGAGGGGATGGATTAAAGGTAAGGTGTATTCAAGCGGGTATAACGCAACGGTTAAACGTAAATTGGCGGCGTAACCACACATACACACATATAACACACACATAATATACACACATAATATATACACAATAATATATACACATAATATACACATATACACATAGACACATATAATGTACACATTAGTACAAATCACTATAATATAGTGATTTGTACTAATTTGAGACAAGTCGGTCTAAGGTAGGTAGTGTTTGCTACTTAGTAAGGAGAATTAGTGGAGATCAGTCGCGATGTCGGATTCGGCCGCCGTGCCCCGCCAGTCCATCACACCGAAAGCGTGGTTAAAATTCATTGTACCAAATCGATCCAAAGTATAAAGTGCAGAGAGCTAGTCGGGAAAATACAGGTAGGCGCTCGCCCGACACCGAAGAGCGTCTGGCGCCCATTAGAATAGGTATTTAGAATAAGATTGCTAGTGATAAGTTTATTATTTGTTTCTTTGTTTAGGTTAACAGTAACTTAGTGTAGGTTAGTGAGGTTACGGGTAAGTTAGCTAGGTTAGAATATTGTGTTGTAGGCTAAGGGTCATACTGATATAGACTAAGGTGAAATTTGGAATCCGTGTTTGTCACCGCCGTACTGTGTAATAAAATAAATCGTGTAACCCTACTCAGCCGTTTCATTCGACCTACACCCAGCTCAGACACACATCACACATAGCTCAGCAAAACATATAATGTTGACACTAAATGTGTGAAGAATTAATGTCTACCTTTTGTAACCGAGTTATATTAAAATACTAGCTGAGCCCGCGGCTCCGCTCGCGTGAAATTCGTATTCTAAAGAAGAATGTAAGTAACTAAGGGCGAGGCCGAAGGCCGAGCTGCGTTCAGGTAATCGGTAAACCTTCTTAGAGAAAGTAACTAACTAAGGGCGAGGCCGAAGACCGAGCTGCTTTCAGGTAAACGATAAACCTTTCTCAAATAAAGGAAGTAAGTAAGGGCGAGGCCGAAGGCCGAGCTGCATTCAGGAAGACGATAAACCTTCTGGAAGAAAGGAAGGAACTAAGTGCGAGGCCGAAGGCCGAGCTGCGTTCAGGTAAACCAAAAACCCTCTTCCGCTTTCAGGCCTCGCCCTTAAAGACTTCCTTTCTTCGATAGAATATAATATCGTTTACTCAATCTATTTATTTCATAAAAATAAAAAAGGTATATTAATAATTAAAGAATTAAACCTACCTAACAAACATTAAAATAACTATCAAAACGGGCATTTTCAAATGTTCTTAGAGCACTTGCGGCATTACCCCGCTGGATGGCAAGGCTTACCCTTTGAATGAAGTACATAAGCCCTTGATGGCGGGACACCAGTTGCGTCAACCAGCTCAAGCCTCTTTTGGCTTCACTGCTCCACGGGCCGAGAGTTTCAACCGCAAACGCAACAAATTCGAATCTTGAATTATATGTCTATATTTGCTGCGTTTGAGGCTCTCCGCCCCAGCCTCGGCCGCGCCAGCCGCTCTTGAAGATGTCCTAACGTGACTTGGAGCCAATGTGAGAACAAAAGTGGCGTCCCACATCAAAGAACTACCCTTAGTCCATGGCACTAAGGTGATAGCATCGGGCCTCTTGCCATCCAGCCGGGAATAACCGCGAGGTTCTAGGATGCACGGTATATTTGCCGTTAGAAGCGTGGACTTTATAATAAAATTTAAATTAAATTAACTCAATCTTAATATTAATTAACTTTATTCGAGATGGTTTAGCTTCTTCCTGAACGCAGCTTGGCCTTCGGCCTCGCCCTTAGTTACTTGCTTTCTTCGAGATGGTTTAACATTTGTCAGAACGTAGCTCGGCCTTCGGCCTCGCCTTAGTTGCTTACTTTCTTCAAGATGGTTTAGCTTCTTCCTGAACGCAGCTCGGCCTTCGGCCTCGCCCTTAGTTAGTTGCTTTCTTCGAGATGGTTTTTCAATTATCCGAACGTAGCTCGGCCTTCGGCCTCGCCTTAGTTACTTACTTTCTTCAAGATGGTTTAGCTTCTTCCTGAACGCAGCTCGGCCTGCGGCCTCGCCCATAGTTACTTACTTTTTTCGAGAAGGTTTATGGTCTTCCAGAATAGAGCTCGGCCTTCGGCCTCGCCATTAGTTACTTACTTTCTTCAAGAATGTTTTTCTTCTTCCTGAACTCAGCTCCGCCTTCCGCCTCGCCCTTAGTTACTTTCATCGAGAAAGAATATCGTTTACGTGAGCGCAGATCCGCCTTCGGGCCCGCCTTTAGTTACTTACTTTCTTTTTTTTAAATACGAAGTTCACGCGAGCGAAGCCGCGGGCAACAGATATATAAATTTTATTGCACCAATGACAGCGACATAATTTCGACTTTCAATTATTATTTTTATTTATCAAACAATTTGTCACCGGCCAGCTCACGTGAGATGACAGTTCTCCGTTGTCAACATGACATTTAAAATTGTTTTTTATAGACCGGACTCTCAGTGAAGTTCCGTTTGCAAAAATTGCGGACCTCATTCTGACTTCTGATATATATTGTATAGATCCCAGACATACAATTAACAGATGTTGCCAACCAGTTTTGTGGTCCCCTCTCCCCCCCTCCTCCCTCACAAATATTATTAGTAAATTACAAAGAGTTTTGGTTTTAATTTTGAAATTTCATTAGAAAATTAGTACGTATGGCTTTGGTATGGGGGCTTATATGTGTCATACATAATTAAAATACTAGCCAGTACACCAATAGAAAACTATTTTTTTGATGAAATATTACGAAATTTACGAAAAAAAGTGCTTCAGAGATTTTTAACAAAAAAAAAATTTTTAATGTAAAATGTAAAAAAAAAATTTTTCTTAATCGTTTCAGTTTCATGCCAGGAACAAAAAAGTCTTCCAACACATAGATCTCTTTCTTTTAGAAATTGTGAGAAACCACACTTTTAGTTTTATTAGTATAGAATAGAAAGAATTTTATTTTTTTTACCAACTTACACGAGATACATCATAATAGTAATGAATACTTTTTAAACGGTTTTATTTAGCTTGACTCCGTATATTTGTTTGTTTGTTTGTTTGTTTGTTAATATCTTTGTTTCAAATCTTGCGACAACTTTTTCAACTACTTCTACTGAACCGATTTTTATGAAACTTTGCACACACATTGAGTTCTCGTGACAATACAATATTATGATAATTTCAACTTGGTAACGAGGGTCTGATGATGGAGTCAGGAGGAGGACAGTGGAACTCTTCAACCGTTACTAGTAACCCCCTCGAGTTTGGGCTCATATGGTTGGTATGGACGAGTGTTCCATACTTCTACCAATACACTTGGTGATGAGGGTCTCATGATGGAGTCAGGAGGTGGACAGTGGAACTCTTCAACCGTTACTAGTAACCCCCTCGAGTTTGGGCTCATATGGTTGGTTTGGAAGAGTGTCCCATACTTCTACCAATACACTTGGTGACGAGGGTCTGATGATGGAGTCAGGAGGTGTACAGTGGAACTCTTCAACCGTTACTAGTAACCCCCTCGAGTTTGGGCTCATTTGGTCAGTTTGGACGAGTGTTCTATACTTCTACCAATACACATGGTGACGAGGGTCTGATGATGGAGTCAGGAGATGGACAGTGGAACTCTTCAACCGTTACTATAGTAACCCCCTCGAGTTTGGGCTCATATGGTTGGTTTGAAAGAGTGTCCCATACTTCTACCAATACACTTGGTGACGAGGGTCTGATGATGGAGTCAGGAGGTGTACAGTGGAACTGTTCAACCGTTACTAGTAACCCCCTCGAGTTTGGGCTCATTTGGTTGGTTTGGACGAGTGTCCCATACTTCTACCACTACACTTGGTGACGAGAGTCTGATGATGGAGTCAGGAGGTGTACAGTGGAACTCTTCAACCGTTACTAGTAACCCCCTCGAGTTTGGGCTCATTTGGTTGGTTTGGACGAGTGTCCCATAGTTCTACCAATATACTTGGTGACGAGGGTCTGATGATGAAGTCAGAAGGTGTACGAACTATTCAACCGTTACTAGTAACCCCCTCGAGTTTGGTCTCATTTGGTTGGTTTGGACGAGTGTCCCATACTTCTACCAATACACTTGGTGACGAGGGTCTGACAATGGAGTCAGGAGGTGTACAGTGGAACTCTTCAACCGTTACTAGTAACCCCCTCGAGTTTGGGCTCATTTGATTGGTTTGGACGAGTGTCCCATAGTTCTACCAATATACTTGGTGACGAGGGTCTGATGATGGAGTCAGGAGGTGTACAGTGGAACTCTTCAACCGTTACTAGTAACCCCCTCGAGTTTGGGCTCATTTGGTTAGTTTGGACGAGTGTTCCATACTTCTACCAATAAACATGGTGACGAGGGTCTGATGATGGAGGCAGGAGGTGTACAGTGGAACTCTTCAACCGTTACTATTAACCCCATCGAGTTTGGGCTCATATGGTTGGTTTGGACGAGTGTCCCATACTTCTACCAATACACTTGGTGACGAGGGTCTGATGATGGAATCAGGAGGTGTACAGTGGAACTCTTCAACCGTTACTAGTAACCCCCTCGAGTTTGGGCTCATTTGGTTGGTTTGGACGAGTGTCCCATACTTCTACCAATACACTTGGTGACGAGGGTCTGATGATGGAATCAGGAGGTGTACAGTGGAACTCTTCAACCGTTACTAGTAACCCCCTCGAGTTTGGGCTCATTTGGTTGGTTTGGACGAGTGTCCCATACTTCTACCAATACACTTGGTGACGAGAGTCTGATGATGGAGTCAGGAGGTGTACAGTGGAACTCTTCAACCGTTACTAGTAACCCCCTCGAGTTTGGGCTCATTTGGTTGGTTTGGACGAGTGTCCCATAGTTCTACCAATATACTTGGTGACGAGGGTCTGATGATGAAGTCAGGAGGTGTACAGTGGAACTCTTCAACCGTTACTAGTAACCCCCTCGAGTTTGGGCTCATTTGGTTGGTTTGGACGAGTGTCCTATACTTCTACCAATACACTTGGTGACGAGGGTCTGATGATGGAATCAGGAGGTGTACAGTGGAACTCTTCAACCGTTACTAGTAACCCCCTCGAGTTTGGGCTCATTTGATTGGTTTGGACGAGTGTCCCATAGTTCTACCAATATACTTGGTGACGAGGGTCTGATGATGGAGTCAGGAGGTGTACAGTGGAACTCTTCAACCGTTACTAGTAACCCCCTCGAGTTTGGGCTCATTTGGTTAGTTTGGACGAGTGTTCCATACTTCTACCAATACACATGGTGACGAGGGTCTGATGATGGAGGCAGGAGGTGTACAGTGGAACTCTTCAACCGTTACTATTAACCCCCTCGAGTTTGGGCTCATATGGTTGGTTTGGACGAGTGTCCCATACTTCTACCAATACACTTGATGACGAGGGTCTGATGATGGAGTCAGGAGGTGTACAATGGAACTCTTCAACCGTTACTAGTAACCCCCTCGAGTTTGGGCTCATTTGGTTGGTTTGGACGAGTGTCCCATACTTCTACCAATACACTTGGTGACGAGGGTCTGATGATGGAGTCAAGAGGTGTACAGTGGAACTCTTCAACGGTTACTAGTAACATCCTCGAGTTTGGGCTCATATGGTTGATTTGGACGAGTGTCCCTTACTTCTACCAATAAACTTGGTGACGAGGGTCTGATGATGGAGTCAGGAGGTGTACAGTGTAGCTCTTCAACCGTTACTAGTAACCCCCTCGAGTTTGGGCTCATAGGGTTGGTTTGGACGAGTGTCCCGTACTCTTACCAATACACTTGGTGACGAGGGTCTGATGATGGAGTCAGGAGGTGTACAATGGAACTCTTCAACCGTTACTAGTAACCCCCTCGAGTTTGGGCTCATTTGGTTGGTTTGGACGAGTGTCCCATACTTCTACCAATACACTTGGTGACGAGGGTCTGATGATGGAGTCAAGAGGTGTACAGTGGAACTCTTCAACGGTTACTAGTAACCCCCTCGAGTTTGGGCTCATATGGTTGGTTTGGACGAGTGTCCCTTACTTCTACCAATAAACTTGGTGACGAGGGTCTGATGATGGAGTCAGGAGGTGTACAGTGGAACTCTTCAACCGTTACTAGTAACCCCCTCGAGTTTGGGCTCATTTGGTTGGTTTGGACGAGTGTCCCGTACTTTTACCAATACACTTGGTGACGAGGGTCTGATGATGGAGTCAGGAGGTGTACAGTGGAACTTTTCAACCGTTACTAGTAACCCCCTCGAGTTTGGGCTCATTTGGTTTGTTTGGACGAGTGTCCCATACTTGTCGAACGCAAAAGTATGAAACAGACATACCATCTGTTCAAATTGATTTTGAAAGAGACGGCGGACGCCTTATCCATCCTTAAGCCATACAGTTTCCAGCAAAGTTTAATTATGGAACAGCTGAGAGACGGATGTTACCGATAATTTTGTCATGGGCCTCCACTGTCCATAAAATGCAGGGTAGTACTGTTGACCGTGCTGTCGTGTATTTGGGCTCCAGACTATTTGAGGAGGGTCAAGCGTATGTTGCATTGAGTCGCGTAAAGTCTTTAGAAGGGTTATGTATTGAGGAGCTTGATTGTGAGTAATTGACAGGTAAGAAACCGAGTAACAAAGATGCAATGAGAGAGTTGGAAAGGATGACGAGTTTACGTAATGAATGATACGAGCCAAAAATCAAACTAAAAACGAGTAAATAAAAAAATAGGTAAAAAAACTTTTAAGTTAAACGGTTTTATTAAAAATAAAAAACAAAACAAAAACAGCTGGTACAAAAAACTAGAAAATAATAAGGACACAAGCCTGGGCCTTCTTAAGATTTTACGTATGGGTAAGAAATCGTGCAATACTAGCGTGCTGTCTTCTCATGTCGGATGCCAAAGGGCACATTGTGTCGCTGCGTCAGCGGAATAAGTAATAAATTGAGACTTTTAACAGACTAATATAAAAACGTGGGGCGTATAATATGCGTAATAAATAACAGGCTTTTTATAATGTCGAGGGTATCAGGTAGACGAATCACAAAACATTTCGCGGTCCGCTATTTTTGCAAACGAACATCTCATTGGAGCCTGCTCTATTACCTTTACTTTGGATTACGTGATTTTTATTATATTTTTTAACCCGGTATATAAACTGCCACTATACAAAGTTTCGTCTAATTCCGTTCAGTGGTTTTTGCGTGATGCGCGTACAGACAAACAAACAAACAAACAAAAATTTAAAAAACTGTTCTAACATGTTCAGTATGTCATTTTATGCCACCCTGGTTAGTTTTTTTCCGAATACATTCAATGTACAGACAGGCCTTCGTCACTCGCTCAAGGTCGCGAGTTAAATGCCTACCGCTTGGCGTAGCGGCTAATCTACAATTAACAGTGGGCTGCCGCTATCCAGCCAGACCGGGCGCATGGCGCTTTCGAATTTAGAAAATGTCGATATCACGTAAATATTGTGCAGTGGACCAATGACGTACGGGTGCAAAAGTCAACAGACAAATGAAAACTTGTCTTTTTTTTCATTGCCGAGAGACGAAGAAAGGTAAGTGTTTTGTTTAGTAGCATTTTGATTTATTTCTAGTAATTTATTTATTCATATAGTAGGAGGACATTGATTTAAAATGATATTATTATATTGCCAATAACATTAGTTAGATAACGCCGAACAGCGTGGTGTGTATGGCCTAATTCGTATAAGGATAATAGGTACATTGTAGATGATCATTGATCATTAAATTTATTCATCAAAAAAATCAGTGGAAGGTTGCACGCAATGCACGCTTCGATGTGAGAAACTAATTGTGACGCTAACGCATGCATGAATTTGTTCGCATGAATTTGCCGTAGCTAAATATCATATCGTTGGTAGCTAGAACGATAAAAGTTGGTAGGTATCATCTTAATTTTATTAACCGACTTCCAAAAAAGGAGGAGGTTCTCAATTCGTCTGTAGGTTTTTTTTTAATTTTTTTTTTTATTTTTTTTTTGTATGTTTGTTACGCGATTTCTCCGTCAATTGAGGGCCGATTTAGAAAATTCTTTTTTTGTTAGTTAGGTCATACTTCCGAGGTGGTCCCATTTTAATTTTATCGAAATTGGTTCAGTGGTTTTCGAAAAATCAGCATAATACTATGGTGTGTGGTTACCTTCAGCAAAACTTGTGATGTGGTCGTTTTCGGCAATTTTCAGTTTGATAAATTAGTATGGTGTGTGGTTACCTTCAGCAAAACTTTTGTGATGTGGACTTATTCAGAAATTTGCAGTCTGACACATATGGCGAATAATTCTATACCACTTCAATCGATTTCGATTATTCTTTTTTATGTAATATTACTAATAATATTACTAAAAAGAATGAAATAAAAACTGTTTTAAAAAATATTAAACCGATTTCCAGAAAACAAAAAAAAAAGAACTAAAAAGTATTAAATACCTAATATTTTGAAATTTTCTCTGTCCTGTTGAAATACATGAATCGATATACTAGTGATACATATTCGGACCCTTGTTTCATGAATATTCTAAATTTGAAATTTTTTATCTTTTCCGACCGGCCAGGTGCGCTTAATTTATTATGGTACGAGTACCATCGAGCTGGTCTGATGATGGAGACAGAAGGTGGCCATAGGAACTCCTAAACTACACATGATAAACCCATCGTGTTTGGGCTCGTTGCATTTGTCTTCGCGAGCAATTTACTTTAGACCTAAGAGATTCTCAATTCGACGGTATGTTTTCTTTTTTTGGATGTTTGTTACGCGATTACTCCGTCAATTGTGGGCCGATTTTGAAAATTCTATTTTTTAACCCTGAGGTTTTTGAAGTGAAAACTTCTTTAGCGGCGCTTGGCACTTTTTTAGGTGGGTAAAAAATGTATAACTCGCGACATCGCGTCAGCGTCATTTTTTTTAAATGAAACCTTTAGTCATTGCATTAAGGGTTAAGTTAGAGTGGCACGGGATCTGCCGGCACTCCCGGAGTGCAACTGTTAAGTAGGGTTCGGTAACACGTTTATGTCTGTCCATTCTACTAAGTTCTGCAAAATGAATGTAGGGTTCCGTAACAAATGCATGTTTATCCGTTCTACTAAATTTTACAATTTTCAACCAAGGTCCTCCGACGGTTATTTTATAATAAAAGTAGGGTTCCGTAACACGTTTATGTCTGTCCATTCTACTAAGTTCTGCAAGATGAATGTAGGGTTCCGTAACAAATGCATGTCTGTCCGTCCTACAAAATTTAACATTTATTTCAAAATGAATGTAGGGTTCCGTAACAAATGTATGTATGTCCGTTCTACTAAATTTTACAATTTTCAACCAAGGCCCTCCGACGGTTATTTTATAATAAAAGTAGGGTTCCGTAATAAATGTGTGTCTGTCCGTTCTACTAAATTTCACAATTTTCAACAAAGGTCCTCCGACGGTTATTTTATAATAAAAGTAGGGTTTCGTAACACGTTTATGTCTGTCCATTCTACTAAGTTCTGCAACATCACCTATAACGTCCGTGATGTCAGCCCATAACACCGGGTAAACTAAGTGCCATGTCAGTGCTTCCCCCTTTGATCGTGCTGACTACACTGAACTGGTCGGAAAACACAAAATATTTACATAGCCGTTTCGACCGACGTTTAATTCAGTGCGGTGGTACCAACCCGGGAAGGTTAAACCCTACGACCAAGTAAGATTAGGAGGTAAGGAACCTACAGTTATACGAGGAATCCGAACCTCGGTCAGCCTCCAACGGTCAGCGGTCACCCATCCAAGTACTGACCGCACACAGCGTTGCTTAACATTCAATAGCGACAGTTGACTGTCTGCACCACTGAGCTATCGAGCTGACGTGGTCCTATTTTAATTAGGTCAAGATCGGATTGGAAAGCGAGGCGGAATCGCGAGGCCGAAGGCCGAGCGATTCCGCGGAGTACATTAATAGCAAAAAATTACTAAAAAACTGTGAAATAAAAAAAAAAATTTAAAAAACATAAAACCGACTTCCTAAAAAAAGTAAAACTAAAAAACTATTTAAAATAAAAATATAAAAACCGCCTTCAAAAATATATGAAATAAAAACCTAAAAAAAAAACGAACCCTAGAGTTGAAGGCGGTGCGAAAGCAAGCAAAAATGATGCATGAAAGAAAACATGAGTGGATGATAATATCCTTTGTGATTTGTGTAGCCTTTTTAGCACCGCCTTCAACTCTAGGGTTCGTTTTTTTTTTAGGTTTTTATTTCATATATTTTTGAAGGCGGTTTTTTTCCTCACAATAAGACAGCACAAAGAACAAAGACACAGCCCTTAACGCGCTGAACGACGCGCTTTCGAGATAGAGTTACAAGACAGAAAGAGAAGCGAAATGTAGGCGGTTATCGTGGTTAGGCATGCAGCTCTGTGCGAGTCAATTTGTACTTTATCGCGTCGTCGCAGAGTAGCTATTTCTTTGTGAGTGTTTGTACAGAGCAGCTTCTGTACGGAGTACTCTTTTCTATTCTGTGGTACAGACTTTCTTACCTCTACCATTTTATTATATGTATAGATAAACAGTCTTCCGAAAGGTTGCAGTAGAGCCGGACGCTGAAACTAATTACTGCTAGTAATCATGTCTGCTCATGTTATCGTAGACGTGCAAGGTTTCAAAACGTCTGGCAATGAGTTTATTTTGAAGGAATTGGCTATAGCTTCACACGGAAAAACCGAAGTTTTTATTTTGAAGCCACCGTTTCCTTATTGGAAACTGACCAATGAAGAAAAGAGACAAGTGCGCTGGATAGAAAAGAATATCGGAATATCATGCAGGGAAGGATTTTTGAACACGTATGAATTTAATCATTACGTTAAACCATACTTACAAGACAAGACTTTATACTGCAAAGGCATTGAAAAAGCAGCCTGGATAAAGAGATTGTGTAATAGTGATAATGTTGTAAACATAGATGGTTGTCCTAATTTTAAGAAATTAGCTGATGATGTAAGGATTCGGATAAATTTAAGTGTATTAGTCATAAGAACCATTGTGCTCTAAAAAATGTCATGTGTTTAGCGGAATGGTGTTACGAAGTTGATTTTGATAGAGATACGGTAAATTAAAAAGGTATAAATGCAAATCTTCGACAATGTTTTAAAATATAATTTTGAATAATATTTAACGTAAGTTAGATTTATGAGTAATGTATTTGTATTTTTTTATTATTTTGTAATTGTCTAAATAAAAATGGATAACATTAAAAAAGGTTAGGGGTTTGGGAATAATTGCAATATAAGTAGAGTTGACATAAATGTTATAAGTCTTTTTGCAATATTCATCAATCATTGAATCTGTTCTAGCTAGTTTAAAATATAAAAAAACAGATGGGGTTGCATATGATTGAGTCTATGTAAAGTATTCGCTTGTCTTTTCCACCTAGATAGAAGAATTGAGACTCTCGTTAGATTAGGTTTGGTTGTTGTTGTTGTTGTTTTGGTTTGGGGTTGGCTCTAGGTCTGGAAACTAATCCCGCTTGGTTTGGGACCTTCGTGCAAAACCCCGCAGTCTCCAGCTACCCCAACCAGCCTATGTCTTCCATGGAAGCCACAAGTCGACCGGGGTGTCTGCAGGCCGCTCATCCCTTAGTCGCCTTTTACGACATGCACGGGTAGAGATGCAGTGGGACTATTCTTATTAAATACCGACCCCACACAGTACATTTAGGTTTGGTTATACCATGCATTAATTCAATATATTAAAGTTAGTTTAAGAGCCCATGCTACCTCAGCTCAAATTTCAATTTCACCCCCACTTCCCCACCGCGCGATTTTGTTAGGGTGACCTGCACTGTTGTCGGCCGGGTAGGTACTCTATAAGTAATAAAATTATCAAACCTTATATTTTTTTACATACTTACGTACCACAGACCACACGCTGTATAGTGACAAACGGGGATATCGTAATCGGTGTTGTGCTGCAAGGACTCTCGGAAAGTACCTCACAACATTGAACGCCATGTTTATCAAAATATTCAGACAAGATAATAATTATAACTATCGAGCAGCAAGGAAGGCACGTAGACATGACATTGACTCGGTGGAACGACCGCGCCAAGGTGAGAGGTGGCTATCCTACCGCCCTTTAGCACGCCATCTTGTCCTTATCCCTTATTAGCCTTTTTACGACCTGCACGGGGAAAGATGTGTTGGTTTTTATAAGTACCGGCCTCACATAGAAACCTTTTGATTAGGTACTACTTTGATTGCATATTAGCTATAATATTATTATAAGGTGGAATCAGTCATCCATCACATATCACAGACAGATAACCGTGGCGTTTGTATTCGACGATCGAGTTCGAGCAAAACGGTCGAGTAGGCAGTATCGGTACCGCGCTAGCTGTCAAACGCGTAAATGGGTGACCATTTTGTCCAAACATACCTAATATGTATTGCAAGAACATTAAAGGTTAGGACCAGAGACTCTTCCCTAGCGCCGCGTGCCGAACGTTTGTGTAAACAATCAAACTATGATCGTCGGTCGCGCACCGACCGCTTAGTCTTGCGTTAGCCGTGGTCGAAAACACAATGCCGGTTTGTGCTGTATTCTCGTGAAAAAACATCAGCAGGGTGGCAAATGTGAAGAATGGCGGAATATCTTATCATCGGTAAGTTTATAATTTGATAAAATGTCGTATTTCTGTCCTAAAAACACAAATAATTGAGTCGTTATCCGACTGACAGTCCGGGCGGCGGAGCGTGCTCGTACACGTGAGTGGGTTCACAACGAGAGATCGAGACTGATACTTTTGTTGCATTAGACTCACCTATTTGTTATTTTACCTCTTATTTGGTGTGCAAATGAATAATAGATGCATACATATTTCAGTTTCCCAGGAAAAACTTAAAAACAAAGTGGGTCACTGCTTGCGGACGCTCTTCTATGTGGATACCGACGAAAAGTAGTAGTATATGTTCTTTGCATTTCACACAAGATTGCTACAAACTTGAAAACAAAAAACGCCTACTCATACGAAAATACCTACTATTCACTTGTGTCATCCATCATCACGTAAGTATATTATAATAGGTACAAATAGGTTCTTTTTTATGAAAAATGACACGGTTGGCTGCATATATCATACATACCGGGTGTAATAGGTGCCATGTCGGTGGTCGTGCCGGCTACACTGAACTGAACGGACAGCACGAACTATTTACATAACCGTTTTGACTGACGTTTTATATTAAGGCGAGAATAAGGGTCAAATTGAGAAATAGGTCAACTTTAAAAAAAATGTTAGAGCTATTGGTAAACGTAAAAAATCTCAAAAACATAAAACTCAGAACCACTGGTGCTAGACCCATCGTGTTGGTACTCAAACTTCAGATCTCGGTCAGATCAATCCATTTGTCACGTGAACTTTTGTTTTGGTCATAACTCGAGAACCACTGGTGCTACACCCATCGTGTTGGTACTCAAACTTCGAGTCTCGGTGAGATCTATCCATCTGTCACGTGAACTATTGTTTTGGTCATAACTCGAGAACCACTGGTGCTAGACCCATCGTGTTGGTACTCACACTTCAGTTCTCGGTGAGATCTATCCATCTGTCACATGAACTTTTTTTTTGGTCATAACTCGAGAACCACTGATGCTAGACCCATCGTGTTGGTACTCAAACTTCAGGTCTCGGTGAGATCTATCCATCATTCACATGAACTTTTGTTTTGGTCATAACTCGAGAACCACTGGTGCTAGACCCATCGTGTTGGTACTCAAACTTAAGGTCTTGAGTTATGTATGACCAAAACAAAAGTTCATGTGAATGATGGATAGATCTCACCGAGGCCTGAAGTTTGAGTACCAACACGATGGGTTTAGCACGAGTGGTTCTCGAGTTATGACCAAAACAAAAGTTTACGTGACAGATGGATAGATCTCACCGAGACCTGAAGTTTGAGTACCAACACGATGGGTCTAGCACCAGTGGTTCTCGAGTTATGACCAAAACAAAAGTTCACGTGACAGATGGATAGATCTCACCGAGACATGAAGTTTGAGTACCAACACGATGGGTCTAGCACTAGTGCTTCTCGAGTTATGTCCAAAACAAAAGTTCATGACGAAGTTTCTAGTTCTCACAGAAAACGGGATGGTAACGAACCCTCTTTACGCGAGCTCGACTCGAACTTGACCACAAAAAAAATTCTCCGGGATATACGCTACCTACCAATATACAAAGTTCAAGCCCCAACAACGGTCGTTTTTTTATAAAATTAAACTTATAAAAATAGAAGACAGTGAATTTTTATTAGCTCGATTTTATTATACCTACACCATTTTTCTATCGACCGACAGTGTTTCGTACTAATCCCACCGTCTGCTCCCCTCCATTTTTACAACGAATCAGCGCACGTCTGATTGCACCGCGTCCCTCCCGCGCGCCTCAGCAATGCGACGCTGGTACTGGAATTACGAATGACTAGTTTCTAGTCCAAACCTCCTAATGTTCTAGATGTATTGTTAGTATTTTAGCACAAAAATCTATGATCTATATTTTAAATCTAATGAACTGACGACGGCCCATAAAGGGACGAAATATTTTGTGTTTTTTTATATTACCTATATAGATAGTACATTCATTACATTAAATTAAATAAAAAGCCACAAAATTGGTAACAAAAATATAATTTACTGTTAGTATTTTAGGAGTTGTTACATGATTTTTAAGTTGTATAATCATAGAACCTTATCTTATATTTTTCTTGTTAGGAAAGTTTCCCATTACTACGTTTACACCTTTCTTCTTACACCACAAAAAATAGTCAAACTTAAACTAAATTCTGCTGGCCGGCAAATATGACCATTACCCTGAATACGTTGCGTAAATAATCGTGTGTGCTGAGCGCAAGCGACACGTGTTCCCCGTTCTCACAGAGCACGAAATACCGCGCGCCGCACCTCCTAGAGACGCCCTGAGCGCGATTTCCCTACAACGGCGTTGAAGCCTGTAGGCGTGGCCTATGACTTACATAATATGTGTGTTGCGCGTGTGCATTTGTTTTGTGCGTGTGCTTAATTTGCTCCTCTTTGTGTGTAGTGTCGATACTAACACACACACACACATACGAAGCGCTAGTAGCACTGCGTCCAGTTATTGGGTTTCAAATATTATCGCTTAGGGCGTCTCTAGGAGCGGGCGCGCGCGGGGGGTATTCCGTGCTCTGTGATGCTACTAAACAGTTTTTCTACGTCAGCGTTGGAATGCGGCAATAACGAATGAGACTAATCGCAAAAGTCGCCAAATCCTCAAATCTAGATTCCCCTTGAGCATCACACTGACAAAAGACTGAGTTGAGTTGTTGTTGTTGTTGTTGTGTTTATCCATATGGATAGGCAATAGTTAATAAACCATACAGCCTCTTCTGGAGTTGGTACAGAGTTGATCGTCATCCAAAATATAATCGACGTTAGCGATGGGTTAATTTCGGAATATAATCCATTGACGAAACATGAGTCCACTTAATAAAACTGAATTATACTGACCCCGTGCTCGTCGTAAAAGGCGACTAAGGGATGTGACTCCCTTCTTATATAACTAGGTGGTAGGGTTTTTAACCCGCCCGGGTTTGTACCACCGCACTGAATGAAAGGTCGGTCGAAACGGCTATGTAAATAGTTTGTGTTTTCCGTCCAGTTCAGTGTAGCCGGCACGACCGAAGGGAAGCACTGACGTGGCACCAAGTTCAACCCGGTGTTATGGGCTGGCATGACGGATGTTGTAGGTGATGTAGCCAACCTTGTCAGTTTCAATAAAAAAAAAAAAAAAAACTGATCCACTAGAAAAACCACTAACCACTAACAGCAATATTTGTACACTAAAAAGGGGGTCGAAACTACCAGTTTTAGTGGAAAATCCACTAAGTTGGCAACACTGGCCGGGCGGCAGGGAAGTCAAAGTTAAATTGCGCGATAATTTAGGTATTGCTTATTACGGTGAAAATATTGGGTATTTTGAAAATGTAAAACTTAGAGGACCTGCGTTATATTGAGATTAGTTATTGTGTAAAGTTTCGTGAACTAATTTAAAGTATTTATTTAATAATCGCGGTTTTATTGATATTTTGGAGGTAACTTTGCAATTTTTTTCTATCGACAAAATTTTACGTAATCGTATTTTCGAAACTTAGAGGCTCTAGTATTAGTACTCAACTTTGCCATAAATGAATTACACAGTGATCGTTGGAATATTGTTGTTGTAACAGCGGATGAAACGAAACAATCTGAGGTAGCATGGGCTCTTAAGATTTAGTCGTTGTTCGTTATAGTTAAGTGTATGATTGGGCAAGCTGCATCGCAATGAGATGCACCTTGCCCAATTATACACTACTCACACTTGACTCATTCAACAATAAATCAACAAAAGCTTTGTTGAACTAATAAACACAAACATGCACGCACGCGCGCGCGTACGCACGCACGCACGCACGCACGAACGCACGCACGAACGCACGCACGCACGAACGCACGCACACAACCACACACCCTCTTACACACACACATACACCCGCCCTCTCCCACACGCGCACACACACACACACACACACCCTCACACACACACACACACACACACACACACACACACACACACACACACACACACACACACACACACACACACACACACAGCGTAACCGGAACTGAATTGTATTTATTCAATCCTGTCAAGTAGCGTTAAATGTGCTCGCACTAAGTTTCATCGAATTGGGATGATCGCTTTAAGAGTTATAGAGGAACATATAATCTATTATTGGTATGATGATGTGCCTTACCAAATATTTCATAGAATATCCCGCTGGAAGTGAATGGAACATTTTTATCGTCACTGCGAAACTCGCAATAGTATGTACTATTGCCAAGATCACTTTCAATTATGTTAAGTGTTATTTCGCAGTAGAATTGTTTAGCTTTGGTTTGCATTTCCCATAAATCCTCCTCCCCATACAACAATTTCCCCGGTTCGAGGTCACCTCCCCAGCTGTTCCAAAAATTGCACATCTTGAAACGTTCATCGCTGGTGCTGCCGTCACGACCTGCAACAAACATTAAGGCTGCATACTCAGGCTGCATACAAGGTACAATTTAGCACTTAGCTAAGATGTGCCATACCACTCGTCTGACATACTCGTATGTATTAACTTCTATCAGGGCAGATCGATAGCTTCTGGAAAGCACGATTTGATTAACTTGGCTCGATTTTGGGGGGGGGGGGGGGGGGGGCGCGTCCGTGACACCTGGTCCTTAAGCCACACGTGCCTCCTGGTTGGTGCTAAAGAACAGAGAGACAATTACACCACCATAACAGTTCGCTGTGTTCCGGTGTACTTCCCGGGGACCCAGTAGCAGGTGGGGTTGGCTATGGTGAGGAGTAGGTCAGCGGTCCCGACGCGGATTCGCTGTTCAGAGGTGTTTCATCGAGTTTGGCAGGGAGACCCGGTGAAACGGTTATTCCGCTGACCGCCCGCCGGGTAGTATAGGGGCCCAATCGCGTCTAACCAACGCGAGAGGCTGCCCCGGTCAACCGGCACATAATCCCGGAGTGGTCCGTCGCGCCGTAACTTAAGTGTACCTCTATTGTAAGAATTTATCTCTATTTCTATCTCTCTCTCCCAGACATACAGACATATCGGTGGCGGACACTAATCTATTTGAAGTGGGTAATAACAAATATTTACAAATAATAAAATCGAAAAACCAGAACGAGATAAACAAAACGAGAGAGAGCGGGATGGCGCTCTACGAAACTTTCTGACACCGTTTCTCTCAAACGGCGCACTATTTCTTGCGAATTTGTATGTAACTCCATTCCTTGACCTCGGGAATCCTGAAAAACTTGAGAAAATATGATATTGGCTGTGTAATTTTTGTATAATATGCAAAATAAAATCGAATGTATTTGAATTTCGAGCCAAAAGAGAGCGAATTCATTGTCTATGTCAGTGATATGTTAAAATATAAAAAAGTCGTGACATTTCTTTGAGCCCGATTTACACTTAGTAAGTAGAGTACCGAGTTAAGTTTTATTTTTTTAATTAATTTGAAGGGTTTGTTTCAATTTATGAATATACCAAATCTCTTCACACAACAAAAAACATAACATAATAAAATAATAGATAACAACAACTTAAAAACTAACCAAACTAATTCGAGCGAGCAGCTCTTTCCTTCACAATAAAATTATACATTTTAGTTGATGTTCTGTACCAATAGTGAGACAATCGATACTAACAGTAAAACAAATAAAACATAAAACGATAAATCAGTAACAATATCGATAGGGCTAGAAACAAATATGTCTGCTGCCTACTGTTCTTCAAGCCTTATTTTCATTTGTTGTACTGGAACTACTGCCGCGATCGAAAGACACAGACTAAAAATAAACTTGGAGCTGACGATAAGACAGTAACAATATCGATAGGGCTAAAAACAATTGTGTTTGTCTGCCTACTGTTTTTCAAGGCTTATTTTCATTGGTTGTTATGGAACTACTTCTGCGGTCGAGAGGCACAGACTAAAAAGAAATTTGGAGCTGACGATAAAACAATAACAATATCGATAGGGCTAGAAACAATTCTATCTGTCTGCCTATTGTTTTTCAAGGCTTATTTTCATTTGTTGTTCTGGAACTACTGCCGCGGTCGAGAGACACAAACTAAAAATAAATTTGGAGATGACGATAAAACAATAAAAATATCGATAGGGCTAGAAAAAAATATGTCTGTCTGCCTATTGTTTTTCAAGGCTTATTTTAATTTGTTCTTCTGGAACTACAGCCGCGGTCGAGAGACACAGACTAAAAATAAATTTGGGGCTGAAGATAAGACAGTAACAATATTTATAGGGCTAGAAACAATTATTTCTGTCTTTTTAATTGGTTGTTCTAGAACTAATGCCGCGGTCGAGGGACACAGACTATAAAAATAAATTTGGAGCTGACGATAAAACTAAAACAATATCGTAGGGCTAGAAACAAATTATCTCTGTCTGCCTACTGTTTTTAAGGCTAATTTTCATTGGTTGTTCTGAAACTACTGCCGCGGTCAAGAGACACACACACTAAAAATAAATTTGGAGCTGACGATAAAACAGTAACAATATCGTAGGGCTAGAAACAAATTATCTCTGTCTGCATACTGTTTTTAAGGCTAATATTCATTGGTTGTTATGGAACTACTGCCGCGGTCGAGAGACACAGACTAAAAAGAAATTTGGAGCTGACGACAAAACAATAATAATATCGATAGGTCTAGAAACAAATTATCTCTGTCTGCCTACTCTTTTTAAGGCTAAATTTCATTGGTTCTTATAAAACTACTGCCGCGGTCGAGAGACATAGACTAAAAAGAAATTTGAAGCTGACGATAAAACAATAACTATATCGTAGGGCTAGAAACAAATTATCCCTGTCTGCATACAGTTTTTAAGGCTAAATTTCACTGGTTGTTATGGAACTACTGCCGCGGTCGAGAGACACAGACTAAAAAGAAATTTGGAGCTGACGATAAAACAATAACAATATCGTAGGGCTAGAAACAAATTATCTCTGTCTGCCTACAGTTTTTAAGGCTATTTTTCATTGATTGTTATGGAACTACTGCCGCGGTCAAGAGACACAGACTAAAAATAAATTTGGAGCTGACGATAAAACAGTAACAATATCGCGGCTACTTTGTGAGTAGAGAGAGTAAATCTCGACATCAGCAGATTTTTCAATTTGCTGTTCAGCACATCCCAGCGTAAGTAGCCTATTTTAGGAAAACAAAAAACTATATGAATTAATCGTGACATTTCTTTGGCTGGTTTCGTATATTATTTATTAAACACCAGATTTGGCTGTATGGGCTCGCCTTTCCAATTATTGAAAGAACAAAAATATTTTTTTTTGTTGACGTGACGGTTGTTTCTTCTGTTTTGTTCGTTCATATTTGTTCAAATTACATGACACCTTTCCTACATACCTACAGACCTACCAAGTTATCTGTGAAGTGGCAGATCAGGAACTAACAGAAGTGTCATTCGGCTGTCATATGTGTCAAAGCGTGTTCAGTTCGAGTTTTCTGTCTCTTTATAGCATTTTATCATGCCGAAAGCTATTCACAGTGATGCTCGGAAAATAATCCTAAAAGTAAAATAGTTTTTGAAGAGGATCCTCGACAACAAGCGCCGATAATTCCATTTCATCAGATTTACAAAAGAATATAAACTGCTACAGTTTAGTGTTGTCAGTTGTAAACCAAATTTTTCCCACATAACAGATACATTTTAATTTGATGTTTTGTGATTCATTGAATTTTCAGGTGTAAGCAAAGGGCTCATTTCCAAATTTTTTAAGGAAAAGAACGCTGCAGAAGAAACACGTACAAAAGTTACAACAGCTGGTATAATATGGCAGACAAATAAAAATGGTTTTATTCATGTTGATTCATTTGACCGTGGGGTCATCTGAAGAAAAGTTCATAAATTGTACTCGGTGAGAAAAGAAATACCGACCTACGAATGGTTTCTGGATGTACTAGAAAAACAAGGAAAAACACGAAATAACTGCTTGGAGAGCCAGATATTCACAAGAAAAAAAGAAAAAAAAAACCATCTAAAACAATATGCCTGGGGTGTGGCCTATTGATCACGACTATATAATACGTGTACAACTGAAATCACAGCGAAATCAAGTGATCATACTTATTGTAAACCAGGATTTGAATAAACACAATTATTTTTGAGTACATACACATTTTTTACATTGAAATTGTATCCTCTATTTATTTCACTATTTACGAATAAGATATTTGTTTATACCAATATTTGGTTTTTAGTTATTTTTAGCATAATATACTCGCATGCATAGTTTTGATAACAAGTAATAAAATCTATGGAGGAGGTTCAGCAGTAGACGTCTTCTGGCTGATAATTGTAGCAAAATAGCTATTCTAAATAGTCAACCACATATTATGTAAAATATCTTGACTTAGGGCCCGGCCACATCACCACGGCGGCGCGGCGGCGCGGCACCGTCATCGCCCTGGCGCATGGCGCCGCGCCGCGCGCCGTGACAACACCGCAGTAGTAGTAAAGTTCCGGTGCAATCGTGAATGCCGCCGTTTTATTTGATATTACACTCTCGAACCGTTCCTCTATTATGAATATCAATAAATCAGTATCAATATTGTTTGCACAAAGCAACATACGAACTGAACTGTTCGATAATGAAACATCAAATAAAACGGGGACATCCACAACACTGGCAACAATGAAACGATGGCAGCGCACCACTCAGTTCACAGATAACTTGGTCGGTCTGTACCAATTATATCTGTGAAGTGGAAGATAAGGAACTAACAGAAGTGTCATTCGGCTGTCATATGTGTCAAGGCGTGTTCAGTTTGAGTTTTCTGTCTCTTTTAAAGCATTTTATCATGCCGAAAGCTATTCACAGTGTATAATCCGGAATATAATCCAAAAAGTAAAATAGTTTTTTGAAGAGGATCCTCGAAAACAAGCGCCGATAATTCCATTTCACCAGATTTACAAAAAGAATATAAACTGCTACAGGTTAGTGTTGCCAGTTGTAAACCAAATTTTTCCCACATAGCAGATACATTTTATTTTGATGTTTTGTGATTGATTGAATTTTCAGGTGTAAGTAAAGGGCTCATTTCCAAAATTGTTAAGGAAAAGAACGCTGCAGAAGAAACACGTACAAAAGTCACAACAGCTGGTAAAATAAGACAAAGAAAAATGGTTTTATTCATGTTGATTAATTTGACCGTGGGGTCATCTCAAGAAAAGTTCACGAATTTTATTCGGTGAGAAGAAAAATACCGACCATTCGTAAGCTTCTGGATGTATTAGAAAAATTGTTTGTCTGTAAAGTCGGTTTACGCACGATAGTTTTACGTGATGAGATGACGTCATAAAGTATATAAAGTGCGAAGTCAGATACAAAATCAGTTCCGGCGGATATTTACCATGTAAAATTAATTTAAGTACATGATAAAGATGTGATAATAACTTATAAAAATATGAGAAAATAACGACTATTAATTTTTGTTTAACCTTTAAGTACCGACGTGCCGTTTCAGTTACATAAGTACCGATGTGACGTCTGTCAGACCACCATAGTTTTAATATAAAAATTTGTGTATGTTTTGTATTTTTTCTAAAAAACTTGTTTCTAAATTATTATTTATGTATCTATAATTGTTTAAGTGAAACAACATTTTAATATTTACACATTTATTAATTATTATAAGCATTATAATCAGTGATGTCGATTTATTAGCTACAAAATTGGACTTTTACCTTAATCTTAATATATTTTATTTAAACTATTATTTTTTCTCAAAAACCAATTATTATTAAAGTTAAATAACTTCTTACACTAAAAAAACAAAGAAAACACTAATAATCAGTCGTTTAGTCAAAAATCACAAGCCATGAAGTTGTAGAAACTATCAAAAATTACGAACAGTCAAGCAGGTGTACAAACAAGAAGGTGTCTAAAGATGCCCATGGACATTCTGTGATGCACGGGTATTGCGAATGCCATACCGGCCTGACAAGAGCCTTTTCACGCCCCTTTTGAAAAACCCCATATTTGCTGCACGGAGGGACACGGCAATGACAACCAAGGTACGGAACCCTAAAAACCATATTAGAATGCCTCGCGGAATTAAGTTCCCCTATTGTACCTAATTTGTATAAATTGGTGTTCAATAAAGAATAATATACATACGTACATAGATAAATATGAAAATAATCACATCCAAAAAAAGTTACATAAGTACCGACCAGTGGTCTGACAGACCACTCGCGATCTTATAACAGCCATAACTCATCGAAATTGCACGCGATGATATTGCCACTCTCTATGAACACTGCCGGGTGACTTCTCGAGGGGTAGAGAGAAGTGTGGGGTAATACTACTACACTAACATAGGTAACCAGACTTTCCGGACGCCCGAAGTGTCTGTCAGACCACACGTCGGTACTTAAAGGTTAATTTATATTTAAAAAACCTAAAAAGCCAATAATATTAATTATTAATATAAATATCGTGTTGGGACTCAAACCTACATAACGCCATCTACATGTACAACGTTGCAACAACTACCTAACTGCAAAATGAAGTAAATACCGCTGAAGTATTTCATTTACTATTGACGCTAGATGTGGACGCTAGATGTCGCTCCATGAAATCTTCACATACTGTTGAGAAAATTTGCTGCGATAGGTACATGGTCGATTAGCCCGCGTGGTTAAGACGTCTGGTCGGTGATGGTGGCAGGGACCGCGGGTTCGAGGCTCGCAAAAGACGGAGAAATATATTTTGTGTTTCCTACTATTGTATATGCCTCTCTATCGCGCTCTCGCTTGCACACACAGGTCTCTATCGCGCTCTCGCTTGCACACACAGGTTTAGATGGAACGTGACACTTCTTCGTGCGTGCAGCCGGTGTTCATCAATTTATAAGACGTGATGTCATCACGTCAAAAACAATGAAAAACACGAAATAACTGCTTGGAGAGCCAGATATTCGCAAGAAAAAAAGAAAACAAAAACGTCCAAAACAATATGCCTGGGGTGTATCCTATTGATCACGACTATCATAATACGTGTACTACTAAAATCACAGCAAAATCAAGTAACCATACTTATTGTAAACCAAGATTTGAATAAAAACTATAATTTTTGAGTACATACCTACTCATTTTTCACATTGAAATAATAAAATAAAATTGTATCCTCTATTTATTTCACTATTTACGAATTAAATACTTTTTTTATACCAATATTTGGTTTTTAGTTATTTTTTGCATAATATATATACTCACATGCATAGTTTTGATAACAAGTACTAAAGTACCTAATAAAATATATGGGGAAGGCCTATGTTCAGCAGTGGACGTCTTGTATAATTATATAAAATATAATATAATTGATAATTGTAGCAAAATAGATATTCTAAATAGTCAACCACATATTACGTGAAATATCTTGACTTAGGGCCCGGCCACATCACCACGGCGCGGCGCCGTCATGTCACCGCCCTGGCGCGGTGCGGAGCGTCGCGGCGCCGTGACAACACCGTAGTAGTACTAAAGTTCCGGTGCAATCGTGAATGCCGCCGTTTTATTTGATGTTACGCTCTCGAACCGTTCCTCTATTAAGAATATAAATAAATCAGTATCAATATTGTTTGCACAAAGCAACATACGAACTGAACTGTTCGAGAATGAAACATCAAATAAAACGGGGACATTCACAACACTGGCAACAATGAAACGATGGCAGCGCATCACTCAGTTCACAGATAACTTGGTCGGTCTTGTACATCGTTAAGATACCAGAGAGATAAAAAATTTAATGTCTTTGTATGACACTGACCATAGAGTAATATTGTCCAGAATTTATTGAAAAGAGGATTGCAAAAAAAAAATCATAGGTTCAAATAATTTCAAATCGGTTTGTTTGGATGGAGTTCTGGCGTTTGCAAAGAGGATAATAACGTTCAGAATGCCTAAAATCGTAAATAACGTTTGGTATTTTGGGTGTTGGGGTAAAGGAAACGGTGCGCTCAGGATTTCAGTAGAAAAATTGCTACTCTCTCTACTTCTTATAAAAGGGAACGTCTGTCTGTATGTATGTATGTTTAAAGTAAAATTTGGAACCACTGAACATATTTTGATGCGGTTTGCACCAATGGAAAGAGTAGTTTTTGAGTCTCACTATAGTCTATTGTAAGCATCGCCACTTTCACCGCAAGGTGGCGATCGTTTTAAGTTCTGATTTGTACCGCCGTAGGCGCAGAGGTGGCGCCTCCGGCTCGGCCGCCATCTTACTCGGAGACGCGAGGGCAGGAAGTGTTATGAGAATATACTTTTTTCGGAATCAGACTATGAGTCCTACAACGTCAGAAGTGGGTTAGTGTGGACGAAATAACGTTCCACTAGAACAACGACGCCCATCCACAGGAATAGTAAGACTTTAAACTAACTAGTTTGAAGGAAAAGGTCAGTGATTTTTATTTACTTCTTGTGACGGACGACAATCGTAGCTGCGGAGAGTAGCACAAGGAGTGCGATCATCCGCGGCGCGGCCGCGACAATTAGGTCACCGATCAAAACAGTGGTCCTTTGTTAAAAATTAGGTTTGAGCACGTTCGCTGGCCGGGCGGGTGATGCAATCCCGTCTCGGGCCAGCGTTATGTCCTTTATATATAATACAGTCTTGAAATAAACCTACTAGAATCAGACGTGACAACTTTTATTTGCGATATTGTTGACCTGCTTACGTTATGTAAGTATGACCTGCACCGCACAATAGGAAATTAGATTGTGGAAAATTTATAGACGATACGGGTGTTTTTCCATTCTACCGAAACGAAATTATGATATTAGCTAACCACCCACCTATGCATATTCGCATAGGTACGTTGTTTCACATCTATCCTTTTGTCCCCTAAGATATGCGATACGGCATTGCTGGATCTTGATCTCGCTCTATACACGACACTAATAGAATATAAGCGGGTATCTAGATGCACGATTTACGAGATAAATTTTGCCTTTGAAAGTCACTTTTTCCATTTTTCTAATTTTCTTTGTTTTGATGTTAAACTATAAGTGCGAACAATATAATTGCAGTAAAACCAAACCCGAATAAATGACACCAGACCGACCAGTCGATGCCGATAGCGGCGGGGACCGAGGACGCTCTCTTGACGGGGCATCCAACGACGCGCGCAGCCGCTCGCGAGCGAGAGAGCGGAGCGTCCGCAGTGAGCGCCGACGACGCAGGACTCGGAGCACGAGCAGTCCTCGCGTACGTCGTCACAAGAAGCGCAGCATCGAGAGGCGCCGTACTCGCAGCAGGAGCGGTAGTGACAGGAGCCACAGCGTGCGCAGCCGCCGGCCACGGCGTCGCAGTCGCAGCCGCAGCTCGCGCCGCCACAGGAGTCGCAGCGTCCAGAGACGTCATTCTCGCGGCAAGAGTCGAGAGTCGCGTCGCCGGAGCCGAACCCCAGGCGAGCGACGATCGCGTGGTTGTCGTAGCGGCCGGGAGCGGGAGTCGCGCCGCCGGAGTCGAACCGGGGCGAGCGACGCTCGCATGATCGTCGTAGCAGTCGGGAGCTAAGGTCGAGGTCGACAAGATCGTCACACAGGAATCGAGATAAGTATGACGCTGACGCGACAAAGACCATGACCGAGAACCCTAACATTCCCGGACATATGAACTCTTTTTTATCCAAATTCCTAGAAGCCATACAGACTTCGAAACCGACAACTCAGCACGATAAGTTTCCTGTACTTAACAATGTAATTCCCGAATTCGACCCCATTTCTAAGGAACAGACGATTGACGTGTGGATCAATAAGGTCGAGGAGTGTACCCAACTGTACGAATGGAGTGAAAGGCAAACAATACATTATGCTTTACCTAAATTGTCGGGTTTAGCAAAAGTTTGGTATCATGGCTTACCCAGTTTGTTATTCTCCTGGACCGAATGGAAAAATAAATTGAAAGAATCATTTCCGTGTAGGGATAACTACGCTGAACTTCTGACCGAAATGCTGAACAAGAAGGCGCGTTATGGGGAGTCCTTAGAATTGTATTATTACTCAAAAATAAATTTGCTAAATAGATGTGGTATCACTGGGCAAAAGGCGGTAGATTGCCTAGTTTACGGAATTGAAGACAGGAGCATAAAATTAGGAGCGCAGGCAGTAGAATTTGGGGAGCCAGAACAGGTGCTTAAATATTTGAAAACCGTTAAAGTATCACAACCAAGAGAAAATATAGGTAATTTTAATATCAGAAGTAAACGCACTAATACCGTCACCAACAATTATACAAATAACGAAAAGCCCACCAATACAAAGCTTCGATGCTTTAACTGCAATGAAGCAGGGCACCCTAGCTTTTTATGTAAGCAGCCATTACGCAAATGTACGATCTGTCAAATGTTAGGACACCTTGCAGCAACGTGCCCCAAACTAGAGAACAAACAGAATGAGACAAAACAAAACGAAAAAAAAATTATGACGGTGAGTTCGGGGAAAAGGACGAAAGACAAATACATATTGAATATAAAAGTAAATGAAGTGCGCTTTAAATGCCTGCTCGATCTGTGTAGTGACGTAACGCTGATCCGCAGGAGTGAAGCTACGTTGCTGGGGCTGAAATGGTCCTCGAACGATTTACCGAAACTACGCGGACTCAGCACTGATCTTGTTAACCCTATAGGACGGATTACTATCCTTGTAGAAGTCCAAGGAATTGCTGAGACTGTGGAGACACTTGTCGTTGAGGACTGGCTCTTAGATCAGCCTGTACTTTTAGGTCATACTTTTACTGAGAAGCCAAATTTAACGATTATTAAAACAGACTCAGAGATAATATTCGAGAAGACCAACCGGTCAGCAGTATCTAACAAATATATACTTACGGCTACTCAGCAGACTACACTAAAGTTTGGAGAAATTAAATCGATTCCAGTGTGGACAACTAATGAATATACTGGTAGGCTCTATGTAGATGGTTCCGTGCGTGGTCCTAAAAATTTTGAGTATTATCTGTTGCCGGGGGAATACCAAATTAAATGTGGTACCGGTCAGGTACTGATTCAAAATATATCTGATAATACGGTAACGATATTAAAAGACTCACTTATCACTAGAGCATTGAGAGTAAATTGCGTGGACGTGTTGCGTATCGAAAACGTAGAACGAATCATAGAAAATGATGACGACATTAATTGGGGAGACACGTTAAACCTAGCACAGCGCCAGGAGCTTAAGACGTTGCTCGACACCTATAGTGATTGCTTTTCAAAAAATCTTAAGGATCTGGGCTTTACGAACATAACAGAAATGGAAATTCAACTCACAGACTCTGAACCGGTCGTCTACCGGCCTTACAGGCTGCCGTATGTAGAAAGAAGTCAAGTAAGGGACATGGTCGATGAAATGTTAGAATCGGGTATTGTTGTCGAATCAAACTCTGCATACGCCAGCCCAATCGTATTAGTTAAAAAGAAAACGGGCGAGAAGCGACTCTGTGTCGACTACCGTGCTCTCAATAATAAGACTAAGAAAGAACATTATCCGCTGCCCCGAATTGAAGATCAACTAGACGTACTATCCGGACATACACATTACATCTCACTCGACCTTGCATCAGGTTACTATCAAATTCCCATTGCAGAAAAATCGCGTGACAAAACGTCATTCGTAACGCCCGATGGGCAATATGAATACACTCGCATGCCCTTTGGGTTAGCGAATGCCCCTTCTGTATTCCAGAGAGCGGTTCATAAAATTATAGACCGCAGTAAAATCAAATACGCAATCATTTATATGGACGATATATTGATACCTGCGCACTCGTTCGAAGAAGGTTTGCAACGTCTGGAGGAAGTCCTTAAACTTTTGAGGCAGGGCGGACTCACTCTGAAACTCAGTAAGTGTAAATTCTTTCATGAGAGTATCGACTTCTTAGGATTCGAGATTTCTGCCAAGGGTATCCAACCAGGAACACGGAAGACCGATGCTGTAAATAAATTCCCGGTTCCCAGGAACCAACACGAAGTACGGCAATTCATTGGTCTTGCGAGTTTCTTCAGAAGGTTCGTTAAGGATTTTGCTCTAATAGCTAGACCTTTGACGAACCTTTTGAAGAAAAACACCGAATGGAGATGGTCAGAAACAGAGGAGAATTCCTTTCGAAAACTCCAAGAGTGCCTAGTCCAACGACCGGTATTAGCCCTCTACGACCCATTCGCAGAAACACAGCTGCATACCGACGCTAGCAAAATAGGGGTCGCTGGTATCTTGGTGCAGAAGGACAGCAGTTCCCAGTCCTGGAGGCCAGTGGCATACTACAGCCGCCAAACCACTGCTGATGAACAAAAGTTGCACTCTTATGAACTTGAAACGTTAGCAGTAGTAGCCTCGTTGAGTAGGTTCCGTGTGTACCTGCTGGGAAAAAAGTTCAAGATACTTACCGACTGCAATGCGTTGAGGACAACCTTGACGAAACGCGACCTAGTCCCACGCATTGCAAGGTGGTGGGTCCAGTTTCAGGAGTATGACTGCGACATAGAATATCGTCCAGGCGTGCGGATGACTCACGTAGACGCTTTGAGCAGAAATCCCATCCCTGGACTTGATGACCACAAGCACGTTCTTGATGTCCTAGCCATCCAATCTACGATTTCCGAAGTACAGGTAGAAGATTGGATTGCGACCGTACAGGACAGCGATGATGAACTGCTACGCATAAAAGAAATCCTTAGAGACCCTAGAACTGAAAACATAATCGATGTACACAAAAACTACAAACTGAAAAATAACAGAGTGTATAGAATTGTGGGAGAGCATATTCGTTGGGTCGTGCCCAGAGCCGTTAGATGGCAAATCCTCAAAATGAACCATGACGACGTAGGTCATTTTGGGTTCGATAAAACCTTGAACCGTGTCAGAGATAAATTTTGGTTTCCCAAACTACGAAGATTCGTGAAAAAATATGTGGCGGGCTGCTTACAATGCGCTCACCACAAAGCACCTTCAGGGAAAAAGGAGGGTACACTACACCCAATAGAGAAGGTGTCTGTCCCGTTTCATACGGTTCATGCGGACCACCTTGGACCATTCGTTCCTAGCAAACGCGGAAATAATTACCTTCTCGTAATAGTAGATGCCTTTACTAAATACATAAATATCACTGCAGTTCGGAATACGAAGTCGATGACCACCATAAAAGCATTTAAAGAACATTTTAGTTATTTCGGAACACCTACCCGATTAATCACAGACAGAGGTACTAGTTTTACTAGTAATGCATTCAATAAATTCGTGAAAAAGCTAGGTATCAAACACATCCTCAACTCAGTTGCAACTCCCCGTGCGAACGGGCAAGTAGAAAGATATAACAGGACTATATTAGACGCATTAGCTACGAAGTGCCATGGAGAGGATGATGGAAAGTGGGACCACCACATAGCGGACATTCAGTTAGGCATGAACACGGCAGTACACAGAACCACTAAACGTACGCCGTCAGAAATGCTTTTCGGTCACAAAGTGACCAATACAGTTAGTACCATCTTTAACGAGATCACCGATGACATAGGCGAGAAAACTGTCGAAAGCATCGATAAAATTAGATCAGACGCGAGTGAATTGATCAGGAAGCAGCAAGAAAAAGACAAGATAAACTTTGACAAACGTAGGAAGATCGGAAAGAAGTACAAAGTCGGTGACTTAATTAGAGTAGCGTGGACCGTTCCTTCGACTGGAAAGTCGAAGAAACTGGAGCAGAAGTTTCGAGGCCCTTACAAAATTAAGAAAATCCTACCTAATGATAGATTTGTGATCGTAGATACCCCACTGACACGGAAGGGACGTAGACAATATGAAGGTATTATGGCACTTGATAAAATACAACCGTGGTTATGTCTACAAAACTATGACTCTGACACTTCGTCTAGCAACGACAACGAAGCTAAAAACCAAAATTAAACTTAACTAAAATCCTAAAGAGACTACCAGACGATAGATACTGACAAATACAAAATTATTAACATACATGAACCTAACAATTCAACTCGACCATGAAGGTGACATCCATGAGTCTAAAACCAATGACCTGACTGGACATGAAAGAGACCTAATGAAAATGAAAGCGATTGCGATTACGAATGCGAATGCGATTCTTAATTTGAATACGATTGCGAAAATGATTGCGATTATGATGATGAATATGATTACGATTTAAAATCTTGAGATTGATTAAGATTATGATAATTACCTTTATGTGGATGCGATTAAAACCCTTGAGATTGATTAAGAATATGATAATTATGTTGATTGGATTACGATTTTGAAAACAACATTCATTGGAATAGGTACGATTATAAATTGTGAAAACGAATTGAATTCCTATTACGATCTTGAACGTACATTTGTACTCTTATGTGCGTGAGCATATTGTTTTGTTACTATGAAAATAAGCTAAGTTTGTAGAAATTTTAAGAAGTCTAGGATTATTTTAATTATAATTAATTTACTGGTTAAATTGAGCCGAAATAGGTACTTATTTAAAATAGAGATTACATATGATATAAAAATTATATAGTTAAATACAACTAAATTTATGTAGTCTTGGTTCTCTATGTACACCTATAGAATACCCGACATTTTGTATTATATAATGATCGAGAGGACTCGATGTAAAAGAGGATGGCCGAGCTGTAAGCATCGCCACTTTCACCGCAAGGTGGCGATCGTTTTAAGTTCTGATTTGTACCGCCGTAGGCGCAGAGGTGGCGCCTCCGGCTCGGCCGCCATCTTACTCGGAGACGCGAGGGCAGGAAGTGTTATGAGAATATACTTTTTTCGGAATCAGACTATGAGTCCTACACTATATACCATCACGATAAATAGCCATGGGGCTGACCTCTATCAAAGAAAGTAGGTATATTATGAACAGGAAAGAGAGAGAAGAGAAGCAATCATTTATTATAATATTTGCGTTTAATCGGATTTGCTATTAAACCGAGTCTACCGCGAGCGAAGCCGCGGGCAAAAGCTAGTTTACAAATAATACTCACCATTTTTTTCCAGTGATACAAACCATTACTCAAAATCCGATACACAAGCCGAGTCAAACAAGTGAAGCGTAGAATCAAATCCGTAAACAATAGCCAAAGTCAAACACAACTGAGTGCATAGGTAAGTTGCCTGACAAGACAACACTGTTTCACCAAATACTGCAAACGCTGATATCTCCAATCCGACTGAGTTGAGAGACGAATGCAAAGCGAGTCGGTCGGTATCGGTAGCATTCTGCGGTAGTCCGCGCCGCCTCCGCCTCCCGCGCACGCGCCACCTCCGCCTCCCGCGCACGCGCCTCCGCCGCCGCGCCGCCGAGCGGTGCGCTCTAGTACGCACGCACACAAACAGACTATTCACTCACACATTGATAGCTCTGTTGCTCGGGTCGCGGCAGGCGGCAGCGCGACGGCAATATTTTCTTCAAATACCTATTTCTCAATTTCTGCTCAGCCCGCCTACCCTCTTAACACAGCTCCGATTTTGGTCACAATCACACATTGTTCGAAATTAGACAAATAAAGGCGACGAGACGAAATCAAATCATATTTTGATATATAGTTATTATTCTTATTTTACTAACATGAATCGGAGCCCGATCAGTGGAAGAACCCTATGTATTAACTGGGCAAATCCTAACAATTTTATATTTTTCTTACTATATTATAAATCCTTTATTAGCTATATACTGAGATAAAAAAAATTCATAATTAATGAGCTTGTTATAAGCATTTGTTTTGAAAACTTAAAAAAGAATTCTATTTCTATTAATTTATACTAAATTAATTACAACTAAAAAAGATTTTAATTCCTAAAAAAAACATAACAAAATTTAAAGATAAAGGTAAATAAATTTTTCAAGCTAAATATATCAACTTATCATAACGATTAATTATCCGTAGCGCGAGCGCAGAGCGCACAGCAAAAGACCATATCAAACCGATTTCATTGATGTTTTGTTTCTACTTGCACTATCTCTGTCGCACGTATTGCCAAAAATACGTCTGTTTCACTCTTATGCTGAGCTTATAGTCAACTGTCAACCGAACTAAACCGAAATGTCCGCCCAAAAATTTTAATTTGATGCATGTTTACAATTGAAGATTTCAAAATGTGCTCTTAATTATATAGCCCTAAATGGCAAAGTAGAATAACTATTACGCACCACTTAATCTACTTTTACTTAGGAGGACAAATACGTCACAGCTCATACATAAGAGAAATGGCATTCATGTCCTGCTTGTTGTATAATACTATTTATATCTCGCTTATAAGCGCAGCTTTTGTATTGCCATACTAAAACATCAATTTCTAGCTCTCGGCCTTTGAGCGCGCTCCATACGCAGCCTACTAATGGAAGCGCTCGGTAGCTCCAAAGGTTATGGTAGTGCACGGATGCAACCGAATGTGGAAATGCTCACATTGCGCTTGAGTCAGCGTAAAAATCGAGACTTTTACATAGTGTGTCGCAAATCTACAGGGTAGGCTCTGTTATTTTGCCATTACCGACTGCCCGCCACTGACTATAGGTCCCATTCCTTCTTACCTAACAAGGCGTAGGATTTAACCCGCCAGTTTCCCACCGTCCACTTGGTTCCATTGGTAGGATCCATCAATGGATCGAAGTGGTCTTTCTAGTGCACTTGAATCCCTTGTGGAATGATTCTGCGATAATGGATTATTGAACACTAGCTAGTCCACTTGGATCCCTTAAGTAAGTTAGAGGTATGTATGGTACAAAACGCTTAAATATAAAAATAATATTTATACACAATTTTTTTTTATAATTTCATAAATATATTCATTAATTTTTTTTTAATAATCCATGTTTTCCGTTGAGTTCAGTGTAGCTGGCTCGAGCGGAGTTCGGCACTGACATAGCACCTAATTCACTAAGGTTTTGTGTAAATAATGTAGCCAACCTTGTCAGTTTCCATTAAAAGAAAACAGAGAGGAAATCTGGAATACGTTTGTATGGGCAAAACGCCGCCCGCGTTTCCTCTAACATCAAATTTTAAATAATGTAAAAATAATAGGTAGGTACTTACGTCTAATCAGATACATTTCCGCTTTTACAAAATTAACGTCCCGGTAGAAATCTTTTGAATCCACAGAGCATTCGAATTTAATCGTATTTTCAGACGGACCCTTAGTGACACTAGTTGTCATTTTTCCTCCTTTATTATTATCATGTAATACCCCAACCCTCGGGTCAAACGTCATATGATCATATATTTTATTGGTTGCTGGAGGTGTTGGTGTAGTTGGATATAGCCAATTTTCCCATTGGCTTTTAGCTGAAAATACAATGGAAATAAAAAATGAATTAATAATACAGTAGAGCGCCAATATTGTTCTACATAATAAAATAGGGAAGATGTACAAATAATAAACTTCCACTGTTATCAGCTTCAAAAATCACAAATAATCACAATATCTACAAATCACAATAAAATCAGCGAAAGAATCACCCGATATCGTTGAAACTGATTTAGTAAATTAAAAAAAAAGTGATCAAGTGAACCATGTTCACTTGCCTAGGGTCCCGTAACCGCTGCTTCGCTTTCATCTAATTATATTTTCTACTAGGGTGCGGTCAGGCTTTGGATGGGTGGCCGTACGACCGTTGAAGTTGGCAGTGATTCGGATTCCACTTGAAACTGTAGTTTATAACGGCCAAACTGACCTTAACGTTTAATCCTGCACTTCATATGACACCACCTTCTCTAGGCCCCGTCATCGGCTTAGCTCTGATAATTAGTCGGGGGTGTAGGCAAGACCCTTGATTGCTGTTGACTTTGTTAAATAACTAAATAAAGCTCCAGGTAATTTTGACCTAGGATCATCAAACTAATCTGTGAATAAATGGGAGGAATAAAAAGAAAAATCTAAAGTTCGGTACTTATGATGTTAGTTTATTACACTAAAGATAAGACACACACGAAATGAAATAAACAAATTGACAATATGTGACCGTACACATGCACACACAAATATATAATCAAAGAGTTTGTATTACGTCGCTGCGCTCCTTTTCCTTTAAAGGAGCGCAGCGACGTAATACAAACTCTTTGTATATAATTTGTTTAGATTAGCCGAAAACCTAAAATACCTACTGGCCACCTAAATAAAACCGCCTAACTATTCTGGTGATATATCCCTCCACCCCTGTACTGTAGTGACAACGTACAAATTTGGGTCCAAAGTCCGTGCGTCGCGAGGGGAAGGGCAGGGAGGGGTATCGCCACAGGCAACGCGGGGCGGCGCGGGACGCGGTCGGCATTGCGCTTGGACTTTGTACTTACCCACATTTGTATAATTGTGAGAACTGTACATGAATAGGAAACGTTGGAAAAAATTCAATAAAGGTACTTCCCTGAATGTTCTACCCATCCATCCAGGCTCAACTTAGTCAATATCCTACGGGACTAGGTTGGCCCTGCCAAGTGTGAACTGTTCTGATTGAGCATCCAAGCATGCTTTGTCCCCGTCCAGCTTGTCCTGTTCAGCTTGTTCTTATTCTAGCTCGCCCAGTCCAGCTTACTTTGTCCCTGTCCAGCTTACTTTGTCCCTGTCTAGCTTGCCCTCTTCTTCCCAACGCTGACTGCGCTCAGCGCGGCCGGCCGGCACCCACGTGCTGCAGCTCTGGATTGCGTCCGCTGCCCCGCCGCCGCCAGCACGTACCGCAGCGCACACGCAGAACGTGGGAACAAGCACTACACGAAAGGGTGGCAAGGTCTTCCGCGGATAAAGTGAACAAGTTTGTGCAAATTTTCGAATAGGTTATATTGTTTTAATTTTAGTTATTTTTTATTTTTATGGATAAATTGTAAAATTTATATTTGTAAAGCCAGCCTTGCATGGCTCTATGCATGTGAAGGCTGTATTGTACGCCCATTCAGGCATTTTGCATGTTCAAAGAACCCGTAATGGAAGAAGCTGTAAAAAAGCTGCAAAAAAAAACAATAAAGATTTTGATTTTGACTCCCGTACCGTCCTCACCCAGAGCGTTTCCAACCCGCGCCCTGCCCTCGCGACGCCGATACAAGAAGTCATCCTCCTTACTAATCGCAATCCAAAAAAATATGTAGCTTATTTTGACCAAAGAGTTTGTATTACGTCGCCGACGTAACACAAACTCTTTGATTTTGACACGCTACAAGTTTCACCCCTTCATCTTACTATGTACATATTTGGCTGGTAGGGATTAACCCTTTCGGATTGGTATACCAGAACTAAAGGAAGATCGGTCGAAGAAAAAGGCTATAAAAATTATAGGTACGTGCTTTCTGTCCAGTTCAATGCAGCCGGCACGACCATACTCTAGGTCTATCTAAGACCAAAGGTCTTTTCACACAATCTTCACAGCATAGATTCGACTGATCTATGCTCGCGAGATCATCGCTTCCAGCATCCGATGCTTCGTCCTCAATTTCATCGAGATTCACTTGTAATTTACGACCTACTTTCTCCATTGCTATCTTCTTTTCCTTTCTCACATATTCCTCTTCAATTTTACATGCTTTAAACTTAACATAAAACATTTAAACAATACATAAGCTATGATACATGACATTAAAATACAACTAATTACATCTGGAATATGGAATCTGCGAATGAAAAAAAAGGAACGATGCTCCGCAGCAGTAATTTCCTTTAATAAGAAAAACGTAATGTCCATGATTTACAAATCCGTATTCAAAAATTCACCGGGAAATTACACTGAACTCTATGAAAATATTAAAGAAAACAGAAAACCAAGTAAACAAATTTTCAGGAAACATGGCACAAAATGATGACCCCGATTATGAAGAAAAAGGCTCAGAGCGTAGACTTGAATGAAGAAGAAGATGAACTAAAAAATATGGAGTTCCTTAAAGCATTCGAGTTGACTGATAAGGAAAGACAAGCGTTAGAAAAAAGGACAGTACTTCAAGCTGACAGCGAAGATTGGAAAGAACAAAGAAAAATCAGGTTAACGCCTTAAAATTTGGATTAATCTGTAAAAGAAGGGACTGTACAACATGTGCATCATTGGTAAGATCTATAGTAAAGCCCCGAAATGTCGAAACTATTCCATCGGTGAAACATGGTAGAGAAAATGAAATACCAGCACTAACACATCTGTGTGCACAAGAAAATGTAACTTTACGTAAAGGACCTTGGGTCAAATTGGGCTCATAGTCCAACAGAGATGAGTCATATATCATTGTAAAGGGTGGACGCGCCGCGTATACTTTCCCGCCTTAGTCAAATTAATTAAACCACTTCACCACCGCTCCTCCCTTTCTCCCTTACTCAAATCTGGCCTGAGAGAGAGGGACAGCACTCAAGCAAATCGAGCGCGCATGCCGCACCACGCGCGCGTCCGCGAGACGTTCGATTCGAGTCTGCCCGCCATTGTCAACGGCTTCGCAAAATATTTCCGCTCCCGCGAAAACTGAAGAAGAGCTCGGTTCCGCTGTTATTATCCGCAACACTAACCTCACGCTTGCGACGGAAGCGTTGGAGGAGTGAACGCGAACGTGCGCAAGGTCTGGTGGAGTGACGTGAAACTGCCGACGACTACCGCTGATGAAGAAGAGTGCGCGCCTGTGGAAGGTCAAGTCTAGGAGAACAGGTCAGTCCCTCTTGCCTCTCCTCTCTCTCTTGTCTCCTAGGGCTCCGGCCTATCCATAGTGTGGTCCTTCGAATACCGAATAAAAAACATCTCGCTAACCGCATCGTTCATTCTTCATTCAATACAAAAAAAAAAAATTATATGTATTCACTTCATTACTGAACATTCACAGGCGGTATATTATAAAAATTTCAGGCGAATATTGCCAAAGAACACCCGCTCCTCCGGCCTTGAAACGTACCCGCCATAAGCAATAGAATCGCGTGAGATCGTTTGTCAGTTAGTTTGAATGTGAAGTACTGTAGACCTCAGCAATTTTAACATGGCCGAGTTAGTACTGTTGGAGGCGCAGAGAAATGTTACCTTTACGTTACTGCAAAATCTGTACGACCTGAGCCAAAGGTTGCAGGACGATCCTCAGGCCCAAGAAGAATTTTCGATAAGAATCGAATCATTAGAAAGAACCCGCATAGAATTCATTAAAATTATAAAGGAAATAAATATTTTAAAACTCGTAGAAAAACCAACCGCTAAGCCCGATTTTAATGGCCTTGCATCGTTCGATAATCTTTACTGTCATGTACTGGCAGTTGAAAGAAAATTGAAACTTGACCGCCAAGTGAAATATGACGAAGATAGGAAACCGCGCTCCTCCGCTACCGGTGACGGCGCCACCTATGCACATGCGCGCGCACCGCGATTACCTCGACTCGAGCTGGCCGCCTTCAATGGCGAGCCTAGCCTCTGGCCAGTGTTTTACGAAACTTTTAAAACCCTAATACATAAAAATAATGAGCTCACAGACACTGAGAAAGTACAATATTTAGTGGGGAAGTTGTCCGGCCGTGCGCTATCTGTGTGCGCGGGAATACCTCCGACAGCGAATAATTATTCCATTATTTGGAACGCGCTGGTGCAGAAGTACCAAGACAAACGGCAACTCGCATCGGTATATCTAAAATCAATCCTAAACTTCAAGCCGGTAGCCAACGCGACACCGGCTGCGCTCGACGCATTCTCGGAAAAATTATGTACTTCATTTGCAGCGCTAAAGCAGCTAGAACTCGAAGATCTAGCTGACTTTATCGTCACTCACATTTCTCTCAGCATACTAGATAAGGACACAATATTGGCATTTGAACAGCACTCACGAAATGAACGCATTCCTCGCTTTGCCACTCTAGAAAAATTCGTCAAGGAACAATAAAAAATAATCGCGCGTTCTAGCGGTCAAAGTAGCTTCACGCCCAAATCCTCCGCCACTGGCATTGCTACTGGCAAGCAACAACCTTCACACACCTTTGTGGTAAATGAAGATCGACGTTGTATATTGTGCAATGCAAGTGAAAGACGTCCCTTATATCACTGCTCAGAATTCGCGAAACTCGCCCAGCTAGAAAAAATAAAGGTTGTACATGAACATTCGTTTTGTAAAAACTGCCTCGGGTTCCATAATACAAGGGTTTGTAAGTCGCAAAGAACGTGTTCTAAGTGTTCTAAAAAAACATCACACCAAAAATCACACCGCGCTTCACATGGACAATTATAGTCCACAAAACCGCACCGCTGCAATCGAACCGCCACCGCCACCGCCACTCGCTGCACGTCGCCACTGCGCCGCCGGCGCGGGCGCACGCGCTCCCCGCGTCACCGCTCACCGCCCCGCACCGCTCGCCCGCACCCGGTCTGCCGCCTCCGCCTCCCCCGCCGCCGTGTACTCCCTCGCCGCCGCCCCGCCGCCCTCACCTCCGCAAACCCCCGCGCCGCTCCCATCGCACCTCACACCGCCACCCGCGCGGACTATGCCTGCGCCCGCGCTCGTTAGTCCTTCGCCCGCCGCCGCCCGCGCCGCCGCCGCCGCTCACTCACTTGCTTTCAGCAATATTTCAAGCGTAAACATAAAGAAAGTAAGTGCGGATTCAGACTGTCGCTATAACTCCCATAATATAAATAGTGATAGCTTTATTACCGCACCACCGCACACGTTCTCTTCGACCGTTCTACTTCCGACCACTACTGTTATTGTCACGAGTGAATGTGGGCAACGATTTCCCATTCGTTTACTGATAGACAACGGTTCCATGTGTAACTTTATAACCGAGTCCTGTTGCAAACGGATCGGTCTAAATATTTCGAACACTCCCTCGTCCGTTAGAGGAATCGGACTCTCAGTTCGCCCAGTCAAAGGCTATACTCAATGCGTTTTTAATTCCCGCATTTATGACCGCTTCGCATATGATATTAAGGAACTAGTAATGGACCGTATCACCGACAAATTACCTCACTCCGCTGTAGATCTGGCAGATCTATCCCACTTAAAGGACTTGCCCATGGCTGATGTAAATTTTCACAAACCTAGTGAACTAGACGGACTACTTGGAGTTGAGCTCTTTCCACATTTTTTTTTTTTATTCCAATAAATGACACCTCGGCTATATATGCCGAGTCCTTTTACAGTCCTTACGCTACTTCCCACCATCATACGCCCCCCTGCACACTGGTTCCAGCAGTGGTGCAGGTTCCTTCTCTTTCATTCTTTTTTATTCAATTTAATATACATTTTTTCATTTACACATTTACAATTATTATACATATTTTCCATTATTTTATACATTTACATATTTACAATTTATCATACATCTTATAAGAGATACATACAATGAAAAGAATTAAAATGTACTTTGAATAGTGTTATCCGTCGTTACACGAGAAGTTATTTTTCTTTGGTGCTGTGTCCATTCTGTTTATGATCGTTACCTACTACTAATACAAATAAAATATATACCTATACTTATGATTACATTACCGTACTAGTTACTAATAAGTATGGCCAGTATCTATTGACTATCTCGCTAGGACCTTGGATTAAGAATTTTAGACTTAGAGTTTACACTGTAATTTTTACACACACTGTTCCTAATACTAACAATTTGTTGAAACTACACTTCTTGATTCATTGAAATAAGTACATTATAAACATTATTTAACTACTTTTGCTAATAAATTAGATATAGCACAGCCTGCCTCTTGCCAACCTGTCCCAGAGGGCTCTCTCCGGGCAGTCGCGGCTGTACGCGGAGTGGCACACCTGATCCGCGGAGTGAGACTTGGGGCTCTTCTTGCAGTTTACGCAAGAAGGCTGTCCACCATTTAGTCTCACCTCGCAAGCCGCGTTTTTGTGAGGACCGCCGCAGTTCGTGCAGGCCTGGGCCTCGGCTTTGTACACTCGTGTGTGTGGCCGTAACCCAGGCACTTACCGCACTGAACGAGGGGTGACTGGTCGTAGACGGACACGACCCGAAAATGAAGATAGAGCCAGCCATACTCCACCATTTTTTTATGTAATGGAGGTATTACCTCCATTACAATATGGCAGTGGTGTATGTTTCGGGCTGGCCTTCTATACTTCGCTTTCATTTCGCGTCCGTCCGCCTCGCTCAGCAGAAATTTATTCTGCGAGACGAGGTGTCCGATCACCTCCGCGTCAGTCAGGTCTTTCTGCACGCCAGTGAGTACGACGAGAGGGTTCCTCGTTCGGGCCTCCTCCACATTCAACTTCGCCGAGACAAGAATATCACGCACCTTGGCCCTGGTTTCCGAAGTGTCAAGACCAAGTACCACCTTCCTGTCTCGGGCATTGCGGAGGAGGTTCACCCCGACGCCCAGCTCGTCAACCTTAACCGCCGCAGCGATCCTCCCAATAACGGCCTCCGCGGTGTCGGCGACGTCCTCCGAGGACACGATGAGGGCGTGGCCACCGGCACCGGGCCGCCTGGCCGCAGGCTCAGACCTTTCCACATATTATGAAATCTGAAAAAATATTAAGCTCAACCTCATCCGCTGTTGCCATGGAAACAACATAAGGCTACATAGTCATGGGCAAGGCAAAATGTTCCTCTCAACCTGAAAGCAATAATCATTCATTTTGCACAATCCTCGATAATAGTATCGAGTCTTTAGTGAAAAAATTCTGGGAAGTGGAAAACGTTCCGTCCCGCACGCACTTGAGTCCCGAAGACGCGCAGTGTGAGCGCGCCTTTACCGAGTCAACTACGCGAGAGGCGGTGACCGGCCGCTACACTTTCGCGCTGCCGTTCAGCAGCCCGCCCTTGGAGCTCGACGATTCGTATGCTATCGCTAAACGACGCTTTCTGCTCCTGGAAAAGAAACTGACCGCTAAACCAGAACTTAGAGCAGGTTACAACGCAACCATCCAAGAATACATAGATAAAAATTATCTCTCTAAAGTAGACAGCCCGCACGCTATAAACCTCAACTTCTACATCCCGCATCATGCCATTTACCGTCCGGATAAGTCGACATCCAAGATAAGGGTAGTTTTAGACGCAAGCTGTAAATCCAGCTCAGGAAAATTGCTAAACGACTTACTTCATGCAGGTCCCAACTTGAAGACTAACATCTTCAACCTCCTGGTCAACCTCAGACTGTTTCCTATCGCTCTCTCGGCGGACTTGGAAAAAATGTATTTCCAAGTTTTATTGAATCCAGAACAACGGGCCTTCCAGCGCATTCTTTTTAGATTTAACCCCTCGGACCCCCTCCATACCTATGCTTTTAATAGAGTCTCATTCGGAACCAAGGCCTCCCCGTATCTCGCTCTTCGGGTCGTCCGTCAGCTCGCTTCCGACGAGAAGAACCAATATCCGCTCGCCGCAAGTGTCATACCGCGCGACATGTACGTCGACGACTTTATAAGCAGCGTGGAGACGGTCAAGGACGCTCACGCTCTATACCTACAGCTCGTTGATATGTTCAAGGCTGGAGGTTTTAACTTAGTTAAATGGATAACCAACTCACCGCAACTCATGAAGCTCATACCGCAGTCGCAGCGCCTCTCGCAGGTGATTGAATTCGATGTCGATGCAGAAGCCAAGGTTGTAGGCATGGCCTGGAAACCTGCAGAAGACCACTTCTCGTTCAAGGTCAAACCAGTGGAACAAAGCTGCACAAAACGCATAATATTGTCGACTACGGCTCGATTATATGATCCACTTGGACTCTTAGCTCCGGTGACCGCGCTCATGAAGCTCCTCGTTCAAGAATGTTGGCAGCTCAACTTAGACTGGGACGAGGAGACTCCCGCGACCATCTCCAAGCTTTGGACGCAGTTCAAAGACGAATTAAAAAACTAAGAAACCCTAAGAATACCTAGACACATCGGCATAACTCAAAAGGCACTCATATCATTGTTGTGCTTCGCAGGCGCTAGCGAAAAGTGCTACGGCGCTACTATTTAAATACGAACAGACCACCAAGGCAACGTCCACATGTCGCTATTGTGTGCTAAATCTAAAATTGCGCCCTTAAAAAAGTTGTCGCTCGCGCGCCTCGAGCTGTGCGCCGCGCACCTCCTCGCTAGGCTCGTCACAGAAGTGCGGGCCATAATAGCTCCTCGGTGCACAATCCATGACATAATCGCATTCTCCGACTCCACTGTGACGTTGTGCTGGATCCATTCCTCATCTCACAGATGGCACACCTTTGTTGCCAACCGTACCGCCGCCATCGAGGACATGTTACCTCCTCAACATTGGTTCCATGTCGCTGGTGCGGACAACCCAAGCGATATTCTGTCGCGACCTACAACTCTCGAAAGCGAGACCTGGTTCACGGGCCCATCGTGGGCTATCCAACCGCGCTCGGATTGGCCAATAAAGCCGTTCAGCCCCGAGCTCTCATTTAATACCCCAGAGGCAAAATTAATATCATGCCCGGTCGCAACATTGCCTCAGTCCGTCGGTTATCCTCTTCAAGATCTAGCTGATCGGGTATCTTCGTGGACTAAGCTCCTGCACGCCGTGTGTATGTCTTACGATTTATACGTTGTTTAAAAACGCGCGGTAATTTAACCGTATCGGATCTCGAAGCAGCAGAAGCAGCGCTCATGAAGAGCATTCAGTCAGCTCACTTCGCAGATGATCTGAAAGCGCTTGCTGCGAACAAGCAGTGTTCACCTGCACTAAGAAAGCTCAACCCATTCCTCTCGGATGGCCTGATTCGAGTGGGTGGGCGTCTTATCAATTCAAAACTCGACTTCCAACAAAAACACCCCACAGTGCTACCTTCCAAAAACGAAATCGTTGAGTTAATCATATTAAATGTGCACAATAATTCCACACTGGCCCAAATCTGGTTCTCTCTTTATTACGTCAGAATGACTGGATTTTGTCCTCACGAAACTTGGTCCACAAACTCATTCAAGGGTGCAATATTTGTTTTAAAAGTCGACCCAAGCCGACCTTTCCACCTATAGGTGACCTGCCGCCTTGCCGGGTCAATACAGCAAAAAGCTTTTCACACACTGGAAACGTCGCCGCGGCGTTAAGAGCCAAAAGGCTTACCTGTGCCTCTTTATATGTCTGGTGACCAAGGCAGTGCACCTAGAACTTGCCTCTGATTTGTCCACCGATACATTCTTAGCCGCTCTCAAACGATTTATTTCACGTCGTGGCCGCGTGTCCATAATTTATTCCGATGGAGGCTCCAACTTCATTGGAGCCAAGAGCAAGTTAGACGATTTGTACAAACTCCTCACCTCCCATAGTCACAACGAAATCATTGGTCAGGAGCTTACTGACCTTAGAATTGAGTTCAAAATAAATCCACCCCTATCGCCGCACATGGGCGGGATATGGGAGAGTAATGTAAAGAGTGTCAAAACTCATCTGATTAAAACGATAGACCGTAAAATCTTATTTTACGAAGAATTAAATACAGTCATTGTTCAAATTGAAGCATTGCTCAACAGCCGACCTCTTTGCCAACTAAGTTCTGATCCAGCAGAACCCCTGGCTCTGACGCCGGCTAATTTTCTAAATGGAACGCTTAACTTCTTACCGGCTGAAGACGTCACAGACCAGCCGACGAACCGGCTCTCCATGTACTCGCAACTGGACAAACTTGTTCAGTCGTACTGGAAACGTTGGAGTACGGAGTACCTCACAACCCTACAGGTTCGTGAACGCTGGAATACCCCGACTCTACCCATTCGAAACAGGATGATTGTCCTTATCAAGGAGGACAACTCTCCCCCCTTGCATTGGCCTCTTGGAATCATCACGAATACTTACCCAGGTAAAGATGGGATAGTACGTGTAGTGCAGGTCAAGACTAAGACCGGCACCTATAAACGCCCTGTCGTACGGATTTGTCCGCTACCAACGCAGTAGATTTAAATCATCGTTTCTCTCGCCTCAGATTTAGATTTAAGTTTCTCTATTTTTCTCACATTAGCTCTACCTCATTTTAATTCATTGTCTTTTGAAGGAACCCTTCAAGGCCGGGGGAATGGACGCGCCGCGTATACTTTCCCGCCTTAGTCAAATTAATTAAACCACTTCACCACCGCTCCTCCCTTTCTCCCTTACCCAAATCTGGCCTGAGAGAGAGGGACAGCACTCAAGCAAATCACGCGCGCATGCCGCACCACGTGCGCGTCCGCGAGACGTTCGTTCGAGTCTGCCCGCCATTGTCAACGGCTTCGCAAAATATTTCCGCTCCCGCGAAAACAGAAGAAGAGCTCGGTTCCGCTGTTATTATTCGCAACACAAACCTCACGCTTACGACGGAAGCGTTGGAGGAGTGAACGCGAGTGTGGGCAAGGTCTGGTGGAGTGACGTGGAACTGCCGACGACTACCGCTGATGAAGAAGAGTGCGCGCCTGTGGAAGGTCAAGTCCAGGAGAACAGGCCATGGTCCCTCTTGCCTCTCCTCTCTCTCTTGTCTCCTAGGGCTCCGGCCTATCTAAAGGGTTCGATTAGTACTTCAAGTTTTACTAAGGGCATTAAGTTCAAATCAATTGAAAAAAAAAGATATACACGAAAATAGCTTATTCAGAAAATGATTAATATTTTTGGTTATTGTGGCAATAAAAACAATTTTTAAAAATTTAAATATAGGTACTCTTATTTATATATTGCTTATAAAAATAAATATATGTATAAATTGCTTAGTAATTAATAGTATTAATAGCTTTATTTTGTTTGTTAATAATCAGCTTTATTTTCGACGACGAGCTACTCTAAGCGCATACTATATCTGTGATATGGTATTTAGGCTTAGGTACGCACATTCAATTTAATCCACCAGCAGGTCATCTGGACAATATTATTATTGATATTGACTAAAATATTGAAAAAAAATCAAATAAAAAATATATTTTACTATAAAAAAATGTGTGTTTTTTTATATTTAATACACCTTATACTAAAAATCTCATATATGTCGTAAATCAGAATCTAAAGTACATATAAACCGCATAAAAATTCATGAATTCTGCCCAGATAAAATTTTATATTTTTATATTTAAAAAAATTAATAACTTAATAACCCCATTGATTTTGCTCAAAAATTTTTTGATATATATATCAGTGAATATTAAGTAGCCGTTGACATTTGAATTTTTAATGTGGCAACACTGGCGAATGACAGAGAGTGAGCAATAGAACATTGATGGCTAGAGTAGTTTGTTCAGTCGTTCTGTCATTCAGTCACTCACTCATACAGTCAGTCAGTAGCGCGATCGGTACCGCACAACTCACTTTTTGTCGGGACGTCGCCTGCGCCGGATGTGCGCACTGACAGCTATACAAGACAAAGATGGCCGACGACGTCGCTACCCACGAAGAATCTAATCCGGTTGAATCTCCGACAGCAGCGGTGGGATCTGCTCAAAAGCCCTCCCTCCGAGGTCTACTTCGCGATATCTTCTGCCACCAGAAAACAATTTTACACGGCGGTCGACGTTGGATGATGGAGGAATATGCGCTGTATGCGCATCGGCGCGTGCGGACGGAGGCGGCTGCGCTGACACGTCGGAAGCGATGCGTGCGCGATCGGCGGCGGCGGTGCCGGCGACGCGTGCGTGGACGGCGGTCTTGACCTGACGACCGCGAGCGGCGTGCGAATCCAATGGTTGGCAGCACGAGTCAGTAAGCCTACTGACTCGTAAGTAAGCTTACTGACTCGTGGTTGGCAGCTTCACAGCAATGGGTCGTATTTGGTATGTTTGGTGAACTAATACACGAGCGAATGGCGCGCGCGGCGGCCAAACAGCGCGTCCGGCCGGCGCGTGTGCGACAGCGCGGGCGGCGCCCACGCAGACATGTCGCGCGCATGCGAGCAGCGAGTTCGGTAAGTAATGGTACGTTGACACGATGCGAGATTTCACGCACGAGAAGCATGCCGCCTTCTCGAACGAGAAAACTCGCATTCGTGAAGCGTTCGTGGAACTGTTTACACTATTCCACATCTCGTTCGAGCCCGTCTGTGTTTCTCTGTTTTGACAGTTGCAAAAATGGAGTCTGTAGACGAAGGTTTGGCGTGTATTGGTACAATTTTAGCGTTTATTATAACACGGCGATTGATAAAAAACAAAATAAATAAGAAAAAACAGAAAAGATCTTTTTTTTTATAGAAACTGACACGGTTGGCTACATCACCTACAACATCCGTGATGTCAGCCCATAACACATTGGTGAACTAGGTGCATGTCTGTGCTTCCCTTCGGTCGTGTCGGCTACACTGAACTGGACGGAAAATACAAACTATTTACATAGACCTACAACAACCGTGATGTCAGCCCATAACACATTGGTGAACTAGGTGCCATGTCAGTGTTTCCCTTCGGTCGTGTCGGCTACACTGAACTGGACGGAAAATACAAACTATTTACATTGGTAGCCGTTTCGACTGACCTTTCATTCAGTGCGGTGGTACCAACCCGGGCGGGTTAAACCCTACCACCTAGTAATATAAGAAGGGAGTCATCTGAGATCTATTGTTGTTGTTGTTGTTGTTTATTGATCATTCATATGGCAGTTAGACTGCGCTCGAACTTGTCACAATTTGTTCTATGTGCATAAGGAAATGGATAAGTATATTATATAAAGATAACTTAATCATTTTCACATCAGTCCACTTTGTCATGGTGCCGTAAACAACCAAAAACCACTAAGAAAATACTTTTTTGCACCAACAAACTTCGTGCGAGACGCTCCTCTCGAACGCCAACTAATAAACATGCATGAACTCGTTCGCGCGCGAACGACGCTGCGTTCGTGCACGCATGCGAGCTTGCGAGAACTGTCTACACGGTGCGTGAAAGCGTTCGAGAAGCATTTCTCGTGCGTGAACTCGCATCGTGTCAACCAGGCATAAGGCGCGCCGACCGGGATCGATCACATTATTGGTAGTTTGTGGTATTACCAGTGGGTGCACAGGTGCGTGCTGAATAAAGTTGAAAGTGTGCCCTCGCCGCCGGGTGTCTCATATAAAGTACCTTTACTGGATGGATATTCAGATAATAGCTCTGCTTGTGACGATCTACTTTCTAAAAGACGCCCTGTAGTTGCCGCGTGTACCGGTCAGCTTACTCTGTAGCCCGTACCTAGCTATCGATGAGTCAGTTAGTTCATGCTGGGGGGCTCGAGTTGTCTATAAGTACACCTCTCGCACACCGCGTCTCGGAAGTCGAATTTCAGTCAGACGACCTTTATAAAACTTTCACATTTAAACAGTAACTTTATTTGTTTGTTTTTTTTTTTGTTTATTGTCTTTTTGTCTTTGTTGTTTGAGAATCACACAGTTTAATAGCAATTTAGAATCCGCATTTCCCAAAGTCAAATGTCTTCAACGACTATGGAACCTTGTTAGGTGGAGTAGTTTGAGTTGAGTAATACTAATTTGCTTAGCTATAGGCTTCTCCCCTTTATTATCATTTCACCGCAATCATATTCTTATCAACTACTATCATGACCGCTGCAAATACCTAATATTGTATTTGTTCACCAGAAATCACGGCGTTCGTGAGATCGTGAACGGCCGTGCTGGGTCCGAAAAGTGTAGGCGCGTAGTAAGCGCACAGTGGTGAATATTTTCACAATGTCTAGTCCTACTTTCGCAAATTATACAGTCCACTAACTTTTATTTTTTATTTTTTTTCTTGTTAATCCGCATTATTATTCTATCCGCTACACCGATAAAATGGTTTTCTATCCGCTACACCGATAAAATATTATATTATTCGCATACTTAACATACGCTCGCACAATCGTTGGTAGGTATTTTCTAGGCAATAAATTTTTCCGCTTTTTTTTCTTTATATATTATTTTTGAAAGGACTTGGTCCTGTCAAGCTTGGGGTATGGTTGGGCCAATTGCGTTGTAAATCGGTCGTGGTGACATTTCACCTAGTCCCTTCCTTGTCTTCCCATATACCTACCTCTCCGCCTGATGAAGGTAGCACAGTGCTGCCATCGCTCGCGCCGCCGCTGTCGAGCGGCTCGCCAGTCGTGATTCGAGTCTCCGCCGGCTGCGACGTCAAACTTGCGCGTTGCAGTTTAACCGCAAATGAAATATTATTTTTAACCGCTTCCGCCTTAATATTACATAATCCTACGATCTGTATACTGTTTCTCGCCGCGAGTGTCGTTTCGCAACGCTGCGCTGCTGGAGACGAACCTCTTTGCGTGGTGGCCACCCGCTTCGCCGCGCCGCCTGGACATCCATCAGTGGTGAGTCCTGCACAATTTCCTTTCCTCCCTGGTGTGGTGTTCACTGCGACTGCATTTACAACGCAAGCCTATATAGGTACTATTTTTTATCATTTGTAAAAACCTAAATTCCAGCGATCTACCGCCGCGTCACCATACTTAATTTAGTTCAAAGGGGCAACGCGGCTAGTGTTTTGGGTACGGTGGGGGAGTCGGCGGAGATGGATGATTTTTTTTTTATTTAATACGTATTAATTTTCATTTTATTTCATTGTTATTGTGCAATAAATAAAGTATTTTAAACTTGTTAAAAAAAATAACAAATCTTAAAACATAATAAAATCAAATGTTTAAAAAGCCTAATTCAATAAAAGAAACATTAGAACAAAATAAAACATTTAAAAAAATCCAATCAAAATATAGATACTTTGAAACTTATCATTATAATGGTGCAAGAAACACATACAATAGACACTCAATAAAAATAAAAATAAATAAATAAAAATACTATTTCGCTATTTACATTCTGTAAAAAATTCATCAAGTGCATAAAATGGCCGTGAATTTTTTTTATGTTGTATTTTTTTGAGCCAGAAGATGATATTTTTTTAGATATTCTACCTAATAAGTACATTTGAATATCGCCATAAAATTTTTATTTTTGAGGGGTCGCTGGTTTAAGCCTTGGTAGTGTTCTCTGGAGCTGTATGGAGTTCACCAAATTACCAATCTAGCAATCTACTGTGCCAGCGGTCGGTCACACTAAAGTAGAGCCCAGCAAGTCAGACATTCACGTCCTCGTCGTGCTCCCTGGGCAATGTTGAGACGATGCCTTTGGCATTACCACCGTCCTAGAGTCGCAACAGCTGAGGAATGTCGGACGCCAGGCGATCATCCTGCGCCTAAACAGGATCTATTTTCAGCTTCACTATGTGGTAGACAGGTCCTCCACTATGTCGTCTGGGTTGGTACCATAGGTCGCAGGCGAAAAACACCTGATGTGGCTCTGCTGCACTTGGAGGTCAGCCTGCGACTAGCCGGTCGGTGGACTTGAGTGTGTCGGGGGTGTTCTGTGTTGTGGATACTAGTGTCACTTGCACTCCAGACTCCTATCAACCGACTAACAGCCGCAAGGGTCAGTGTTGGGTTTTACGCCAATCCCGTAAAAAATCCTATCCATCAGTCGTTCCTTTTTCAAATTTACCTCGGGATCACTTCACAATATTGGGCTCCAAGCTCCAAATGAAGGAGCGACCAGCGCGCCTGCGTGAAAAACGTGAAAAAACAAATGCCATCAAATATTGCTCTCTTCGAAAATGTTCTCAAGGAATCTGCAGCCGTGCTGTTTATAGAAAAGAAAATTATTGCACAACGACCGTGTCGCGTGCCTGGCCATTTGTACTGAAGCATCAAGCATTGAAGAAGAGGAGGCGCCGCCAGAAGACGACCCAAAGAGCTTACCGCTGTGCTGTGAGTCCTTTCCAATCCTTCCTTTTTCCGGCGTATTATTTTTCAGTGTCGGCATCGTACATCGGCTTGATTTTCTTTTCACATTTCTAAAATATATTTCATACAGTCCACTGCTCTCACCAACAATTTTTGGTCCTTCGAGCCGGATAAATGAATATATTATCATACCTATTTACCGTGTAAATTATGTTTAGCATTACTTCAGCCGTGCTGTCGTATTTGCATTTTCCCTGACTTCTTTCAATCATAATTTTCACTTATAGCCTTGTATCGGTGACTATGTGCCGGAATCAATGAAACACGGTGATCGGTTAGAAGGTATAATGATTGACTGCTTGGGCCGCGGCGCGGCGTATATTTATGAGGTTGCGTATCGATAGGTAGAGAGGGTACCGCGTCGGTGCAGTGACCGCAGAGCCGGGTCATACACTCACTACAAATCCTCCCCCCTAAGATTATATTAGATTAGTTACAAAGTTATAATCTTATATAAAATGAGTTCTTATTATTAGAGTTGATGCTTATTTACACTACTATTACATTTTCCGATGGACCTTGAGCGTCCTCGTTTGCTTTCACTGTTATCACTGCTCTAAGGAATGATGAGTATGGGTTTTGCAGTCGTGGCGCGGGGCAAGGTCCCGCGCGCGTGTCCGGTTGCGGAGTCAGCTGGGACGGTCCGTGGACTGATGTGCAGCGGGCGCGTGCTGTTGTCTGCTGACGGCGCGCGTTTGCTGCGTCGACGTCGCGTGAATGAACTTGTTCAGAAATGGATGTGTCGCAATATATTCTACTGTGCGAAGTGAACTCTTTTGACCGTTCGTCCGGAACGTGTGACGTAATTGTTTTGTGTCGCGCTGCAGGGTGCCGTCTGCGTCTTTTCGTGACTGATGAGTCTTTGTGGGGCTGTTCGTCCTGTCGGCGTGTCGCCTTCAGGTGTTATCAAGAACGCGGGTTTGAGCCTATCGGTCGAGATAACTGCGGTGCGATTTGGCAATTGTAGTGTGAAGCATTTTTCCCCTCTGTTTAGTACCCGAAAAGGGCCTTGGTACGGTGCTGTAAGGGGTCTACGAACTGCGCCGGTCCTCAGGAATACGTGAGTGCATGTTTTTAAAGCGGTTGGCGTGAAACATCTTCTGTTGTCATGCTGTCGCGTCTGCGGTGTGTTGAAATTCTGTATTCTATGGCGCAGATCTCTGACGAAATCTGTGTCGTTGATGCTGTTATTATTGTTACTCGTTGTGACGAAAAAATCTCCAGGAAGTCGAATAGTCGTGCCATAGGTCATCTCGGCTGTGCTGGCGTCGGTGTCTCCTCGTATCGTGGCTCTGAGACCGAGTAGAACTATTGGTAAATTTTTTACCCAATCTGTCGCCTGGCAGCACGTCATAAGTGCGCTTTTCAAAGATCGATGCCATCGTTCTACAAGGCCGTTAGATTTTGGATGGTAGGGGGTGGTATGTATCTTGTGAGTACCCAGTATTTTCATGAGATTGTTGAATAAGTCGCTCTCGAACTGTCGGCCTTGGTCTGTCGTGAGGCGTATGGGTGTGCCGAAACGGCTGATCCATCCCTCGTAGAATGTTTTTGCTACTGTCTCTGCTGTTATGTCTCCCAGCGGGAAAGCTTCGGGCCACCTCGTTGCCCTGTCGACCATGGTGAGTAGGTATCTTTTTTCGTCTGATATGGGCAATGGACCTACTATATCTATGTGTACATGTTCGAACCTGGCGGCGTTTGCAAAGCTCCCGATTGGCGTGGTTGTGTGCTTGTTAATTTTTGCTTGCTGGCACGGGATGCACGTCTTAACGAAGTTGTTGATCTCTCTATTCATACCCTTCCAGAAATAGCGTTGCGCGATAAGCTGCTGCGTGGCTTTTATCCCGGGGTGGCTTACCGAGTGCATGGTTTTATTAATTCTTCACGGTAACTCTTAGGTATGTACGGGCGTGCGTTTTCTGTTGACGCTTCGCAAGTTACGACTGTGTCAGAGTGGGGCAATAATATCGGCTTGAATTTTAAATTGTCTTTCTTGCGTAATGCGGGGAGTTCATTGTCTTGTTCTTGCTCGTGCGCGAACCTCGTTTCTTCGAAAATGCTCGGTAAGCGAATTTCGTCGATTCGTGAAAGTGTATCTGCTACGACGTTGTCTTCACCTTTTATATATTGAATGTTGCTGCATAGTTGTGAAATAAAGTCTAGTTGCCGGAGGCGTCTTGGATTATCTGATGTACTGATTTTTTTGGTCAGCGCGAACGTGAGAGGTTTATGATCTGTAAATACGGTTAATTCTCTTGCTTCGACCATGTATCTGAAGTGTTTTACGGCCATGTATATTGCGAGTAATTCGAGATCATAGGTGCTGTATCGTTGTTGTGTTTCGCTTAATTTTTTTGAGTAAAAACCGAGAGGTTTCCAGCTGTTGTCGACGCGTTGTTGCAACACTGCGCCTACGCAATTTCCTGACGCATCTGTATTGAGAGCCAGCGGGGCAGTTTTGGACGGATGAGAAAGTGTGATAGTGCTTTTTATGCTACTCTTGCACTTCTCAAAGGCTTTGACAGCGGCTTCCGACCATTCAACTTTGGTTTTGTCTTTTCGTTTGGAGTTATGTAGGTATTTGTTGAGTTCTTCTTGTATCTCAGCCGCTTTAGGGATGCTGCTTCGGTAAAAGTTTGTCATTCCCAAGAACCGCCTCAGCTGCTCGATGGGCTTGCGGTTGTGGGAAATCCGTTATGGCCTTGACTTTCTCTTCGCTAGGTGTGATGCCATTTTCAGCTATGTGGTATCCGAGGAATATTATATCTTTTTTCCCGAACTCGCACTTGCTTGCGTTGATTGTCATTCCGTATTTATCTAGGCGTCTTAGTACTTCGTGGAGATGTTTTAAGTGTTGTTCTTCATTTTCCGACGCGATAAGTACGTCGTCTAGGTATGCAAAAACGAAGTCTAGACCGCGTAACACCTCGTCGATGTACCTTTGTAGCGTCTGGGCGGCGTTTTGCAAGCCGAAATTCATCTTCGTAAACTCGTACAGGCCAAATGGTGTTATAATTGCTGTTTTAGGTATGTCTTGGGCTGCTATAGGTATTTGATGATAAGCTCGCTGCAAATCGATTTTTGAAAATATGGTTTTGCCGCTTAACATGAATGTAAAATCGAGTAGATGTGGTACTGGGTAGCGGTCGGGCGTTGTAATCGCGTTGAGTCGGCGATAATCGCCGCATGGTCTGGGCTCGCCGTTTTTCTTCGAAACTACGTGTAAGGGATTTGCCCACGGTGATTTGGATGGCCGGCAAATTCCTAGCGCCAGCATTTTTTCGAACTCGGCTTTGGCTGCTTTGTACTTGGCGGGGTTCAATGGACGTACTTTCTCGTGTACCGGGTGTCCGTTTGTGTAGATGTGATGTTGAACGTTGTGTTTTGGGGCGAGTTTGAGTGATTCTGGCCGGCTGATTTCGGGAAATTCATTCAGGAGTTTATGATAAGGGTTACTCGTATCGATGAGGCGTAAGGTTGTGCTCGTATCGATGACTTGGTATCCGTTCGTAAATAGTTTAGTCACTCCGTCGATTAGCCTTTTGTTATGTAGGTCAACCAGCAGCTGCTTGGACTTGAGAAAATCTGCTCCCAATATTGGTCGTTTAACGTCAGCTATGATGAAGGTCCAGCTAAGTGGTCTACGGAGTCCTAGGTCTAGTGTTATAGTTTTGTCTCCGTAGGTCTTAATGGGCGTATTGTTTACTGCATATAGCTGGTAGTCTGTGGGATTGATGTTTTTAGCCGTGATGTTTTGCTTGGGAATGACGGATATATCAGCGCCTGTATCGACGAGGAAACGAAGTCCATTTGCTCGGTCGGTAATGCAGAGTCGCGCTGAGGTGTCGGCGCCGACACTATCCGATATCGGCGCCATGTCTAGTTTTCCGACGTCGCCTTGCTGAATGTGCACTGGTCACCGCATTTATGGGCGGCGTTTCCGAAGCGGAAATGGTAGTAGCACAGGTAGTTGGAATCACCTGGCTGCGGGCACCTTCTACGGCTGCCGCTGGATGAGCGGTGGCGGAAAGGTCTCGCCGGTTCCTCGCGTGACGCGCTACGCGAGTTGCGGCCGCGCGATCTTATCTCATTTCGTAGCTCGGCGATTTCTCGTGACATCTCTTGCATTAACATAGTTAGGTTTGCCGGCTGGCGTTCGACCGCTTCGATGGCTGTGGGTCGTGACGTTTCCTGTACCTTGTCGGCTATCTGGGCCAGCTTCTCCATGTCGCCCGTGTCGCAAACTGTGAGAACCGCGCGTGTAGCGTGTGGCAGTCGTCCTGTCCACAGGATTTTTAGGGTTTCGTCTGGTATCATATTACGAGCCAGTTCCCTCATGCGCCTTAAGAGTTGGGATGGCTTTTGGTCACCTAGTTCTATTTCTCCCAAAAGCTGTTGTAATTGGCGTGTCTCCGACTCCTCATAAACAGCAAGGAGCCTTAAGTTTGCCATATTTGTTGTCAGATGGTGGCTCGGTAAGGATATCTGTTACCTGTCGTAACTCGTCGCGCCCCAGTTTCGCTATCACGAGGTTGTATTTTGTCTCGTCGCCTTGCTTCTGCGGGGCGATGATCGCCTCGAACTGGAAGAACCACAGTTGAGGCTGGTCCCTCCAGAATTCGGGTACCCTCGTGTTGATGGAAATGCTCTGCAGCTCTGACGATGGCGGTGTTGCTGACTGTATGGCGCCAGACTGCGGAGGTAGTGGCGCCATGGTGTTGGCTGGCGGGTAGTGTCCTGCGGGCAGCATCCTTCACTCACTGCACTAATGTTTATTTATTTGTAAAGTATATGAATATGTCCAGAGTTGTTGCTGTTTGTCGTTGATGTTCTTTGTCGGGGTCACCAATATAGCCTTGTATCGGTGGCTATGTACCGGAATCAATGAAACACGGTGATCGGTTAGAATGTATAATGATTGATTGCTTGGGCCGCGGCGCGGCGTATATTTATAAGGTTGCGTATCGATAGGTAGAGAGGGTACCGCGTCGGTGCAGTGACCGCAGAGCCGGGTCATACACTCACTACACACTCATTATGCATTAACTCAGCCGTGCTGTTTTATTGCACTTTGTCAATAATTATTATTTTACTTATTTAATTTATTTCTTGCCTTCGAGGTCTTTGCCAATCGAAGTTTGCCAATGATTTGTCAATAAAAATGAGTAAAGATAACTCTTCCGTCACCGAAGTGTCAATGGCGGAATTAAATAAATTAACTCAAATAAGGAAACGATTATTCTCCCAACTTCAGACCATCTACGATCATTCCAAAAATGTAGGAAGCGATCCGGACCACGATGAGTTATTTATGGTTCGATATTCTGAGCTTTCTGCCGTCCGAGATCGGTTTGAAAAGGTCGTGTATGACATGATCGACATTGAGTCCAAAATAAATCCGAAATCTGTGCTCAGGGTTCAGGATTTAGATCGGTTTGATGATCTGTACTTTCCCGTAAAAGTAACTGCAACGAGACTGCTCGCGAGCGAGCGCGAGCGTGACGCGGCCGCGCATGCGTCCGCCGCCGCGCACCCGTCGTCATCCGCGCAGGGTTCCGTGAACTCCGCCGCGCCTGCGGTCGGTCCTCGGTTGCCTAAGATCTCACTCTTTCAATTTGATGGCTAAATTGAGAATTTTAACACATTTTATGAAACGTTTTAATAATATTTTTCCGTTTTGGTTCCATTTTTAAATAAGTAGAGCACCTGTCGATGCGTAATCACTACATCAGAAGCTTGAGATCGAGTCGACACCACGACGCGGCGCGGTAGCGACGACGAACCAGCGAGAGCGTGCCCCCCACGTCCGATCGCTGCGACGGTCCAGCGGATACTGAGGAAATCGCGGAGCATCATCTGCTTATATTAGACCGGACTTTGATAAATATTTTTGATAGAAAAGTGGATATTGATATTATTGTTTTTATGAATTATATATAGGAAATTGGGTGAATTTTGATGAGTCGTTGCAAATGTATGTTAAAAATTGGTTTATGGATCAGTTTACGTTTGAAAAAAAATCGCTAAATTTGATTATTTGTTATAGTTACATTAAGAAAACTAAAATAAATATCAAAAATTCGTTCCGAAGAAATTAAAGTAGAGGACTTGCTTGTTTCTTTCTAGGGATTACTTTCTTCTTTTATGTTTTCATAATCTCTAATCGCCTGCACCTAACCACCTCTCCGCTGGAATGTCTAAAAAGGCTCAGATTTGAGTTGATATTGCACAGAAAGTAAATTATATAAGGTAATGAGAAAAATACTGTAGTATAGAACATATTCTTGACTTTAATTTTCTATATAACTTAGTTTACTACGTGCCACTAAATATCTAGAAAAAAAATGTTTCTAACGCTCAAAATGACTGTGCGCGCTAAAATTCGCAGTATATGCCCTTAATGTGTGAAACTACGATTTATGTAAAGAAATGTGCAAAGTTAAAAATGAACATAGGTAGATAGGAACTGTTACTGTAATTTTTTTTTTTCCTGTATTCTGGTAAGGATATACAATACGCAAATACAATAAAGTTATTTAAACCGAATAAGAGTTTTATTCTAATCATCGTGGAAGGTTATTTTAAAAGATTCCAAAGATTAATTCTAACCTTCAAAGACCTATGAAAGCAAATTAAAACACACCCAAAACTGACTAAGCATGTGAAAGTAAGTATGGTAGTCATTTTTCAATCACGCTTTCCTGATGTCGATAGTAGTAATCAAAGATTTTATACAATTTCGTTGAAATGTGCTTAAATTGGAATGCACCTACATCCTTTCCTCCAATGTACAGTCTGGGGTCCTTCAAATGTAATGTGAAGGTGCACCTAGCCGGCGGACATGGTATTCGCCGCCTTCGTAAATACGAATGCCCGTGGGCGCCGTCGGACCTCTGCCTTAGTCTGGCGCGCGCCATATGTCGTGCTTCCCATAAAAAAAAAATTGAAAAATTGTCTAAAGTGGCATAATTACTAGATTTCATTAATATATTATTGTAGTAGGAATATGCTGTCTGTACTGGTTATGTACCATAGTTGCTAAAAGAAGTAATTTAGTTCAAATAATGCAAAACCATATTCCGAATTTATGTCCATAAATATTGTGAAGCGGACCCATGGGGCGCGCCAGTGTCAGTTGACATTGGAATCAGCCAATGACAGCACAGCTTGCCGTGCTATCATTGGCTGATGGGTAATGTTGCCCACGCGTGCCGAATTACTTCCTTTTTTGGAAATTTTATGATAAGTGTGCTTCTTTCAGGCGATAAAATTTATATTTTGTATTGCAAGTTCTTATGTAAGACATGCTATGCTACAACATTACGCTGATATGATTATTTTCATTTTACAAGGTTTAAATAGTTGATTTGGAAACTCTTGTGAAAAAAAACATTCCTCCTGTCCGCTCCCATGGTTCCCGATGAAGAACAATTACGATCTCCGCTCGCTCCCCGCGTTCCCGTTCGGTCACAAGATTTATGCGCAATTTACGGCCGCACTATTTGACCAAATTCACTTTATTTTGCCCTGATCCTCTCTTGACTTAGGCAGAATTTTTTGAAAGGATGAGGAGCCTGTCTCCAAGAAACAATAATATTGGCTATGGAAACAATAACTTGCCGTCAGTGGACATATTGATAATCTGTCCGTGTGCATATTTTTCAAGTAAGAGCGCCCCGTGAAAATATTGTTTATAAGTGTATTCAAGTGCATCTATGAGCTAAAGGTTAGTAAATAGTGTTATTTATTAGTTATTCTACCAATAGAAGATGCATTACGAGTTCGGGTGGCGACAAAAGTCATATTTTTCGTCGCTCAAAAATGTTTGTTTATTTTTGTATGAAATGTGTAAACAATGACTTTGAGGGCATATTTTTCATGGAAATATAGCTTATTTTTCCAATTTTCTTCGCATTATTATACAAACATACGACCAGTTGCAAAATAAAAGAAGGTTTAGTTCAAATAATATATTTATAAAATTGGTAAAAAATATCACGCGCGTGCCATCTCGGACTGTCCTGATGCTCTCAGGATGTTCATGTTGAACATCCGATTTCGCCGATTTCTGTAAAGAAAACGTATATTATACTTTACTATTTCTAAAAGTATGTTTCTTTACGAGTATTCTAATATAAATATTGTAAAGGTATGTTTTTAATTTATACGAGTATTATAATGAATTTTTCAAATTTTTTTTGGGATTTTTTTTTCTATCTAAAATATCTGTTACTTCTAAACAAGGTAAGCCTCACTGTTTCACATGGATTTTAGGAAATTTTCTAGGCTTTCTAGGACAGAAGAGTTTATAGATCTAACTTTATTAGTTTCCGAAATATCTGCGTTTATGTCGAGGTCGGCGCTCATGTGCGCGCGCGCCGTCCGCGGGCCACGCCCATGCGGGACTAAGCGGTTTTGGGGCTTTATAACGCGGGAGCGAACAGGTACAAAACTAAATCAAATTCATTAAACTTGATAAATAACAAAATTCGCTTGATAAAATAAGGCCATTTTTTATTAAACCCAATCAAATTATAATTAAATTATATAAACGGAATATTTTCATGTGAAAATCAACATGTATCATGTAGTAACACTGTTCCGTAGGCATCACCTTCCCCCCACACCCCGCAAAAGTGGCCGCACTTTGATCAGAGCATTTTGACAGTTTGGCTCTCTCTATACCCCCGTATATTATTTCTCTATGGATAAATTATTATGGTGTGTGGTTACCTTTAGCAAAACTTTAGTGATGTGGACTTATTCAGCAATTTGCAGTCTGACACATATGGCGAATAATTCTGTACCACTTCAATCGATTTCGATTATTCTTTTTTATGTAATCCATACTCCATACTATAATATTATAAATTCGAAAGTAACTCTGTTGTCTGTCTGTCTGTCTGTCTGTCTGTCTGTCTGTCTGTTACCTTTTCACGCCTAAACCGCTGAACAGATTTCGATAAAATATTGCACGGGGATGAATTGCATCCCGAGGACGGACGTAGGCTACTTTTTGTCTCAAAAAACAACCCTTAAGGGGGTGAAATAGGGGATGAAAGTTTGTATGGGGAACTCAGCATTTCTTAAGTTAGGGATATGACAATTTATATTTGGGCTTTTGGTATGAAATAAAGAAATACGTGTTTCAGCGTTTTTGCTAAATCAACCCTTAAATTAAAATAGGGGATGATTTCAAAATTAGGTTTTAGGATTTTAAATGATTTTAAATAATTTTATCCATACTGGGGGTGGTTTTGAAGAGTGGGGTTGAGGTACGGGGGAGGAGTCCGCGGGGAGAGGAGAAGGGAGGATAATTTAATCTCTATCTTCTTTTCTCTATCTCTACTTCTTATAAAAGGAAACGTCTGTTTGCATGTATGTATGTATGTTTGAGGTAAACTCGGAACCACTTAACAGATTTTTATGCGGTTTACACCAATGTAAAAAGTAGTTCTTCAGGCTCACTATAGTAGGCTATATACCATAAAGTTAAATAGCCTTAGGGTTGAGCAGTATCAAAGAAAACGGAATTTAGTGTCGAATGGTCGTAATATGGCGTTAGCAGTTCTGTTGCGTTGCGTTGGTGTAGTGTAGAAGATACGAGTAGAATAAAGAGTAGATATCTATACTTATAAAATTGTTTGTCCTGACTGACTGATCTATTAACGCACAGCTGAAACTACTGAAAGCTGAAATTTGGAACATAGGTTTATTTCATAACGTAAGAATCCGAAAGGATTTTTTGGAAATTACAACTTTAAGGGGGGACGACGACTTTGTATGAAAGTTTTTGTTTTTTTTTATGTAATATTATGGTCTTATGGTCTTCCTGAACGTAGCTCGGCCTTCGGCCTCGCCCTTAATTACTTACATTCTTAGATAAGGTTTATCGCCTTCCTGAACGCAGCTCGGCCTTCGGCCTCGCCCTCAGTTACTTACTGTCTTCGAGAAGGTTCATGGTCTTTCTGAATGCAGCTCGGCCTTCGGCCTCGCCCTTAATTACTTACTTTCTTCGAGAACGTTTAAAGTCTTCCTGAAAGCCGCTCGGCCTTCGGCCTCGCCCTCAGTTACTTACTTTCTTCGAGAAGGTTTATAGTCTTCCTGAACGCAGCTCGGCCTTCGGCCTCGCCCTCAGTTACTTAGTTTCTTCGAGAAGGTTTATGGTCTTCCTGAACGTAGCTCGGCCTTCGGCCTCGCCCTTAATTACTTACTTTCTTAGATAAGGTTTATCGTCTTCCTGAACGCAGCTCGGCCTTCGGCCTCGCCCTTTGTTACTTACTTTCTTTGAGAAGGTTTATGGTCTTCCTGAACGTAGCTCGGCCTTCGGCCTCGCTTTCAGTTAATTACTTTCTTCGAGAAGGTTTATAGTCTTTCTGAATGCAGCTCGGCCTTCGGCCTCGCCCTTAGTTACATACTTTCTTCGAGAAGATTTATGGTCTTCCTGAACTTAGCTCGGCCTTCGGCCTCGCTTTCAGTTACTTACTTTCTTCGAGAAGGTTTATAGTCTTTCTGAATGCAGCTCGGCCTTCGGCCTCGCCCTTAGTTACATACTTTCTTCGATAAGGTTTATAGTCTTCCTGAACGCAGCTCGGCCTTCGACCTCGCCCTTAATTACTTACTTTCTTTGAGAAAGTTTATAGTCTTCCTGAACGCAGCTCGGCCTTCGGCCTTGCCCTTAGTTACTTACTTTCTTTGAGAAGGTTTATGGTATTCCTGAACGTAGCTCGGCCTTCGGCCTCGCTTTCAGTTACTTACTTTTTTCGAGAAGGTTTATAGTTTTCTGAACGCAGCTCGGCCTTCGGCCTCGCCCTTAGTTACATACTTTCTTAGATAAGGTTTATCGCCTTCCTGAACGCAGGTCGGCCTTCGGCCTCGCCCTCAGTTACTTACTGTCTTCGTGAAGGTTCTTGGTCTTTCTGAACGCAGCTCGGCCTTCGACCTCGCCCTTAGTTACTTACTTTCTTCGATAAGGTTTATAGTCTTCCCGAACGCAGCTCGGCCTTCGGCCTCGCCCTCAGTTACTTACTGTCTTCGAGAAGGTTCATGGTCTTCCTGAACGCAGCTCGGGCTTCGGCCTCGCCGTTAATTACTTACTTTATTTGACAAGGTTTATCGTTTACCTTAACGCAGTTTGCCTTCGGCCTCGCCCTTACTCGTACTTACTTTCTTAGATATGGTTTATCGACTTCCTGAACGCACCTCGGCCTTCGGCCTCGCCCATAGTTACTTACTGTCTTCTTTGAAATACGAATTTCACGCGAGCGGAGCCGCGGGCTCAGCTAGTATTACTAATAATATTACTAAAAATAATGAAATAAAAACTGTTTTAAAAAATATTAAACCGATTTCGAAAAAACAAAAAAAAAAAACTAAAAGTATTAAATACCTAATATTTTGAAATTTTCTCTGTCCTGTTGAAATACATGAATCGATATACTAGTGATACATATTCGGACCCTTGTTTCATGAATATTCTAAATTTGAAATTTTTTATCTTTTCCGACCGGCCAGGTGCACTTAATTTATTATGGTACGAGTACCATCGAGCTGGTCTGATGATGGAGACAGAAGGTGGCCATAGGAACTCCTAAACTACACATGATAAACCCATCGTGTTTGAGCTCGTTGCATTTGTCTTCACGAGCAATTTACTTTAGACCTAAGATATTCTCAATTCGACGGTATGTTTTCTTTTTTGGATGTTTGTTACGCGATTACTCCGTCAATTGTGGGCCGATTTTGAAAATTCTTTTTTTTTTTATTTGAAAGGGGATAACCCTGAGGTTTTTGAAGTGAAAACTTCTTTAGCGGCGCTTGGCACTTTTTTAGGTGGGTAAAAAATGTATAACTCGCGACATCGCGTCAGCGTCATTTTTAAAATTAAAACTTAAGTCATTGCATTAAGTGTTAAGTTAGAGTGGCACGGGATCTGCCGGCACTCCCGGAGTGCAAATTTTAAGTAGCGTTTGGTAACACGTTTATGTCTGTCCATTCTACTAAGTTCTGCAAAATTAATGTAGGGTTCCGTAACTAATGCATGTCTGTCCGTTCTACTAAATTTAACATAATTTTTTTTTTAAGCAATGTTACGGTGTTGTTTTTTTTTTATGGAAACTGACACGGTTGGCTACATCACCTACAACGTCCGCGATGTCAGCCCATAACACCGGGTGAACTAAGTGCCATGTCAGTGCTTCCCCCTTTGATCGTGCTGACTACACTGAACTGGTGGGAAAACACAAACTATTTACATAGCCGTTTCGACCGACGTTTAATTCAGTGCGGTGGTACCAACCCGGGCAGGTTAAACCCTACCACCAAGTAAGATTAGGATGGAAGGGACTTACAGTTTTACGAGGAATCCGAACCTTGGTCAGCCTCCAACGGTCAGCGGTCACCCATCCAAGTACTGACCGCACCCAGCGTTGCTTAACATTCAATAGCGACAGTTGACTGTCTGCACCACTGAGCTATCGAAGCTGACGTGGTCCTATTTTAATTGGGTCAAGATCGGATTGGAAAGCGAGGCGGAATCGCGAGGCCGAAGGCCTAGCGATTCCGCCGAGTACATTAATAGCAAAAAATTACTAAAAAAAACTGTGAAATTAAAAAAAAGTTTTAAAAAACATAAAACCGACTTCCTAAAAAAAGTAAAACTAAAAAACTATTTAAAATAAAAATATAAAAACCGCCTTCAAAAATATATGAAATAAAAACCTAAAAAAAAACGAACCCTAGAGTTGAAGGCGGTGCTAAAACAAGCAAAAATGATGCATGAAAGAAAACATGAGTGGATGATAATATCCTTTGTGATTTGTGTAGCCTTTTTAGCACCGCCTTCAACTCTAGGGTTCGTTTTTCTTTTAGGTTTTTATTTCATATATTTTTGAAGGCGGTTTTTATATTTTTATTTTAAATAGTTTTTGCAATAACAAAATAAACACTCTTGGTAAACAATCAATTACAAAACACAAAAATGAGTTCAAATAATTCATCCCCCAGTGTTTTCAAATGCAAGAAATGCAAAAAAAACACCACCACTAAAAATCCTAATGTGAAGTGTGATGTCTGCGAAGTGGTACTATGTGCAGAGTGTGCAGATTTGTCTGCTTTAGAAGCAAGAGTTCTCGAGCTGAAGACGAAAAGAAGCCTCATGTTCTTATGCTGTGACTGCAAGGGTAGCCTTAAGCAGCTGCCCACCCTGGTACAGCTGGTGAAAGAACTTCGCGAAAAATTAAATCACTCAAGAAACGTCAAGAATGCACCGAAATAGAAAGAACCATCTCTGAGTGGCAAGAAAGGCAGTCCCGTGCGAAAAACGTCATCATCTTTGACACTGTGGAGAGCTCCGCATCTAACCCTGAGGAAAGGATGGCCGAAGACAAACACCAGTGTCAAAAGATCATCGAGAAGTTGGCTCCGGATGTGCATTGGACAAATTGTGGCGAGGGGCCTTAACAATGTGTGTCTTCATTGTCTACGTATCCTGTGCTCTGTCTATTGTCTATGTATTATGTTCTCTCTCTCTCTGGCAAGATGGCGAATTAAAGCGACGTACTGTAAGTTCGCTCTTGCGTTTTATTAAATCTTCGCTGAATTCCCTCGCCCTCCATAACCGCGACGACAAGAGAGCCTCCGCAATCACGCAGGCTGAGGTGAGCGGAGCGTCGTTGAGCTGCGGCGGCGCTGTGACGCGCACACGCCTCGCCGAGCTGTCGGCGGACTACATCATGGCGGCCGAGCCGCGCTCTGCCGTGCGCGCGCGCGACTCTCATCGCGCAGCGCGCGCGCAGGCGACTCGCCTCCTCTCCATGGTCATTCGGCCGGATCTACTGAACCAGCGCATGTATGCTGTGGCGAGCGGCGGAGGCGTCGCCGGTACCTGTGTTGCGGAGCGAAGCGAAGTCGGTCGCTCGCTCGCAGCGGTGGCGTCAGCCATGTTTTTCTCATCTTTTTATAAAAAATGAAGTTGAGTGTGTAGTGTAGTAGTGTGAAGTTGAGTGCATCTTATCACGATGTGTTATTCAGTGAAGTGAGGTTCTAGTTTTTTGTTGTTATGTTGTCATCACCGTGAGAATGTCAAAGTCAAGCGAAATGTCAAATTCGTCGTAATTCTCTCATCGGAAACGTGCAAGAAAGAAGTAAATGTACAAAAAACTTTTTAAAAACTTTAAGTTTGGGCAGGGAATAAATTCCTTGTAACATTGTTGGGTGGTGCGGTATTGTTGAGCAAGTGGTAATAAAGACAATTATCACTGTGTTTTTTCTTTCCTCATAGCTAGGTTGGCCTGACGTCCGCTCGCACACTCCCGTCTGTGCTTCAATTTGTAAGTATTCTGTGTTTGTATAATTAGGTCCTTCGAGTTTTTTGCTCTTTTTTATCTGCGCTTCGTACGTAGATTAAAACATTAGTGTAATCGGTCAGTTTCGCGTTAAAAAATGGCTGAAGAAATTGTTAAAGGGCTTCACAAGAGAAGTTACTTGAAAGGAAGAATAACAAGTTTTGAAAACTCCTTGGGGGAAATTGAAACAGAAAGAAGCGTAGGTATTTTGGAGTCGGGTGTTGCGCGTTTGTCCGATTTGTTTAGCAAGGTGGAGGAAGTACAACTCCGACTGGAAGAAACATGCGGAACCAAACACAGCGCCGAGGGTGCGAACATAGAAGCAAAATTCATGGAGCTGGACAGAAAGCTGAGGTCGCGGCTAGTGGAGCTGAGGACCGAATGCGCCAACTCCTCCTTCTCGCCACCTAACAACGGTGAGTGTCAACCCATGCTTTCACTACCAAAAATTCAAATTCCTACATTCTCTGGTACATTTTCTGAATGGTTAAATTACAAAGATTTATTTTCTAGCATTATTCATAAAAATAAAGGCTTAACTGACATTCAGAAACTTTACTACCTCAAGGGGTCGCTGCAGAGCGAGGCTGCAGCCTTAATAGCGAGCATAGACTCCTCTAAAGGGAATTATGAAGTGGCGTGGGAAACCATCATACAAAGATATGACAATCGTGTGCTACTGGCTAACCAGCATATCAGTGCGATCTTCGATCTCCCGACGTCAAATTCAAAAAACCTACGACTATTAATAAATGAGTTCAATTCTCATCTCAACTCATTAAAAGCGATTAAAATCCCTAATCTGGATGAAATTTTGTTGATATTCATCCTGTCAAAAAGGTTGATTTCGAATCGCGGAAGGAATTTGAGTTGAGCAGAAATAATAGCGAGTTTCCCAAGTTACAGGAGTTCCTGAGTCATCTGGAGACTCGGTGTAAGGCGGCCCCCTACCGCTTGGTGAGTAGCGCGGAATGTCGATCTCGTCCAATCCTCTCGCGTTGGCGGCTACGATGTCAGCTCCTTTCGTTATGTATACGAAAGCGCAGCGGCCCAGCAGTTTTGCGTGCTTCACCCACGGTGTATCCTCCGGTCGCCATTGGTTGAGGGTTACCGCGCAATAAAAGCAGGTCACTTTATCACCGAAGCCCGTGTAGAAGAAACCAGCCAGCGCCATTCTTCAGGCTTCTGCCGCAGCGCTCGCGGCCAATCGTTGTAGGATTGAAGACGCATCGACTCGGACGAGTAGTGTTCGTGAGCCGGCCCTGAGGCGTGCACCTGGAGAGTGGCTTGCGTCATGGTAGCATCTGGAGACACGTTTTGCATGTCGGAACGCTGCCGAATGACTGATGCTGCAGACACGTGTAGCTCGGTGAAATGCTCACTCGGCTATAAATAGATATATTATCGGTATATTTTAATTAGTTGTACTCTAGCCATCATGGAGTACGTACTCGATATTCAAGCCTTCAGATGGGCCCTAGATAAGTACGCAGTCAAGGAGTTAGCCATACTTCCTCTGAACGAAGAACAGCCGACGGTTTGGGTATTCAAACCGCCACATGCGTGGCGATACCTAAGCCTCCAGCATACGTAAGAAAACCACTGGCTGGAGCGCCATTATCTCGGCGGTTTGAAGGGGGGCGCGGGGGATATCCCCTACGATGAAATGACCGATGTCCTGAAGAAACACCTACACGCGGCGGAGCGAGTGTACGTGAAAGGCCTGGAGAAGAAGAGGTGGCTCAAACGCTTCAACTTAAACGTGTGCGACCTGGACGATGCGGGCTGCCCGTCGCTGAAACTACTTCACCGCCCGTCTACCGAATGCACCAACCATACCACAGCTCCCGCACACTGTGCTCGCGTAAATGTGTTGATGATGAAAGATTTTATTGTGAGAAATAAATGTTTCAATTGTTGAAAACCTACGCCGCAGCGGCAGCTATAAACCTGTGTCGGATTGCGCAATCGCGCAGGATGGAATGCTCTAGAAGGTTACAGAAGCTTCTACAATATTCGCGAGCGCCTTGGCGTGCTACGCTAGCATGAACCTGGGTCGCGCAAGTTTATCATATTTACCCACTCCGCAGCAACAGGTATGAGCCTGTCTCGGATTGCGCAATCGCGAGCGCCGTACGATTGGGTGCTAACCTCTCATGCTTAATTAGCTTCGAGGGGAATTTCCTTCGAGATGGAGGGGGGACTCCCGTAAATGTATACCGGCGGGGCTCTTCGAGGCCGGGGGCGAGGGGGTGGAGGCGGCCGGGGCGGGGGGAAGCCGGGACTTCATAAACGTATGCCTGCGGTGACGGGGCGGGGAGGGGAGGGGGGTTTCCCGAAGCTTCCCGACTACCGGTGATTCCCGGGGGACTTCCCCGAAGCTTGGTAGGACCGGCGGGCGAGGGGGCCGTGGAGGGGGGGGGGGGGATTCTCAACGTGGGGACTTCCCCGAAGCTTGGCGGTTTACCGACGGCGGAGGGGGGTTCCCGAAGTGCGGGGGATTTCCCCGAAACTGTAACAGTGAAAACCGTATATAAATAAATAAATATAAATATATAAATAAAAGAAGAAAGGAGAAAGTAATCGTTTATTGTATAAAATAAAGAGTTTTTTTACATACAATGCATAGGTACAATAAACTAGAGTATATTACTATTGCTTATGTACAGTTGTACGTAGTTTCTAGTGGTGCCCTGTTATAACTCGAGATATTGACATATGTTACATGGTGAGTCGCCCTTAGAACCTTTGCTTTATTTATTAGGAATTAAGTATCTATCTACCAAACGAAGCCACTTCCTGGTACCTAGGTACGATAGAAAAAAATATGCTTTGGTTGTGCTGGCTACAATGAACTGGACGGAAACAAGAAAGATTTTAATACCAAAATATAACAGTAAAAACGATAAGTAAATCGCTGTAGTAGCTGTAGTAATCACTGGAATTGTATGAAAATTGCATAAGCGTGGCTCTCTGTATGGTCAATTAGAGAATCGGTGATCAAGAACCTGAGAAGTGACGCCCTCTGGCAGCCGTGGAGGGAGTCGCCCTAGTTATAGAAATGAAGCCAAGACGACTCGTAATTGGTCGAGCTAGAGACCCAATGCACGCGTCAGATAGCTTGCGCGCGGGTTGCCAGACGACTATCTTTGTGTTTTAGTATGTAATTTATTAAGTCATGTATCATCGCTTATGTGTTAAATCTATTATGTCAAGTTTAAAGCATGTAAAATAGAAGAGGAATGTACGCGGAAGGAAAAGGAGAGAGCAATATAGAAAGCACGTCGTAAATTACGAGCAAATCTCGATGAAATTGAGGACGAACAATCAACGATGGAAGCGATATTCTCGCGAGCATAGGTCAGTCGAATCTACGCTGTGAAGATCGCGGCTGCTCAAACTCAAAACTTTTCGCAAAAAAGTTCAGGAGAGCGCAAAAACATGTTTTCGGCCAGCCGCCGCAAGTCTAGCATTTTAACATAAAAAAACAGTATGCCATAACGTGCAGTTGCCCTAAACTAAACCTCCTAACTTCAAATTGTATTATATTCTAAATTTCTACACGTTATATAGCACTTACTTACAGTTTTAACAGTCTTTACTTTTATTTGGTAAATAAATTTTGAAGCCAATAAAGTGAAAATTAAAATTAATTGTACCCCTTCGTTTCTGGTATTAATTCGGTGTGTGATCATTTATAAATTATTTTGTATGTGACTCACTCGTTATTTCATACGCGTGGTGATTGGTAGTATATATAGTAGTAGAAGTAGTATTATAGACATGCTCGACCTTGCAATAGAATTCACTTTTGCCAAGATCGCTTTCAGTTATTGTATATGTTGTATTGCATACCACGTAATCTTTATTAAGACCCGAATCAAGGCATTTTTCCATGATCACGTCCTCGTTGTAACGACCTGCAACAAACATTACATACTGCATACAATGTACAATTTACGCACTTAGCTAAGATGTGCCACTCGCCTGACATACTCGTATGTATTTATTTATTTATTTATTTATTTATTTATTCAATCTTTTTACCACCGTTATGTATACAGACAGTTGGTAAGTACAAACCAAATAATACAATTAGCAATACAAATCACTAATAAAAACTCACAAAACTATTCAATTAAAAATAATAATTCATGACAAAAACTCAAATTCACGCTACAAAAAAGTAAACACAACAAAACAGACCTATCCAAATTAAAGTAATATTTAAAATAAATTATTAATAATATATTGACTTAAATTGTTTTATATTATTTTCGAATTTGTATAATGGTGTCAGTGTTCTTAAATAGTCCGGAAAATGGTAATTTTTTTTTATCGATAAATAGTCAAAACAAATCAGAAAGTTTTGACTTAGTTGGTGGCATTGCCAACTTATTTCTATCTATTAATGTGTGCTTATTTTGTAGATCACCTTGTTTTTTAAACGGTTTTATTTAGCTTGACTCCGCATATTTGTTTCTATCTTTGTTTCAAATCTTGCGACAACTTTTTCAGCTACTTCGACAGAAACGATTTTTATGAAACTTTGCACACACATTGAGTTTCATTTCATTTCATTTCATTTATTTAGCATAAATAGCCCTTACGAGCCGTGCACATTTTATAACAATTAGTATAAACAGACACAAACTCTTTGAAATAGTCTTAATAAAATAATTAAATTATAAAAACCAATAAAATTTACAGCGTCAAAATCACAAATTTAAATTCCAATATCGGTCAGTATCACTGTAAATTACAATTAAAATCATTATTATATTACATTCTTTCAAATAAAAAAAAATGGGTGTGACGTGTATTCATTCATTTTACATTTTAATAATTTTACTTACATTATACAAATACCAATTTATTCGATTAAATAATCTAAGAATAAAACCTGATCGGATTGCTACCAGCACACTGAATGAAATACCATAAACAAAAAACAAATAATACATTTTATTCGCTAATATACACTTAAAACATTTAATAAAAATTTAAAACTTCATTTTAAGATTTATAAAATATTACGTCAAGTTACAATTAAAATTATTAAAATATTATGTCAAGTTACAATTAAAATTACTAAAATATTACGTCAGTTTCAATTAAAATTACAAAAATATTATGTCAAGTTACAAATTAAAATTACTAAAATATTACGTCAGTTTCAATTAAAATTACTAAAATATTATGTCAGGTTACAATTAAAATTACTAAAATATTCGTCTAAATTGTAGAACGGGTGAGATATTAGAAATTCCTTTAAACTACTTTTGAACAATTTTAAGTTATTTTTATTTTTTATTTCACTATCCAAGTGATTAAACAGTTTAATTCCAACGTAATCCGTAGATTTTTCAAATAACACACATGTTGGACCCGGTGGTCTTATATCTTTTTTATTTCTTAATGCATATCCAAATTCTTCAACACAGTCAAATTCATTTTTTGTTGTGAATATATCTGAACAGGTTAGAAATATATATAGGGAAATAACAGTCATTATCTTTAATTTTACAAATAGTGGGCGACATGTTTCGTCTGACTTAGCACCAAAGATTATTCTTATTGCTTTTTTTTGTAGTATCAATATTTGATTCTTCACATTCGTATTACTACCCCACGCTTCTAGGCCATACCTTAGAATAGATTCTATGTAACTGAGATATACTATTCTTAGTGTACTTGTGTCTACACAGTTCTTCAGGGTTCTTAATGCGTAGCATGCACTGGCCATTTTACTGCTTACTTTGTCAATTTGTGCGTGAAATGTCATTAGATCATCAAATGTAACACCTAAAAATTCAGTTTCATTACATTTTACGAGTTCTACATTGCTCGTGTCTGGATCTTTGTAAATTACAGACTTTTTAAATATCATATATTTAGACTTATTTTTACCCGACTACGGCGAAGCAAAAGGAGGGTTATGTGTTTGACCGGTATGTATGTATGTATGTATGTATGTATGTATGTATGTATGTATGTTCATCTGTTCCCTCATAACTTCTAAACTACTTATCAAAATTTGACAAATGAGGTATCGTTGAAAGCGTCTTGATCGTCCGCTGGTTATAGGCTATGTGACGTCACACAAAATTGACTATGGCGCCCTCTAGATGACAAAAAGTCATGATAAAAAAAAAAATTTTTTTTTAATGATGCCGTGTTGGGTATCAAATGAAAGGGCTTAATTAGCACATTTCAAAAATATATATATTGTTAGCTATTGCTTTCGGATTTGCTTGCGCTGAATCCCGACAATCGGGGTAAGCAGAGTAATCGGTGTTGTGCTGCAAGAACTCTTGTCAATTACAGCACAACACCGACCACCACGTTTCGCAAAGGATTCGAACAAGATTAAATCAATCAAGCAGCAAGTATGGCACGAAGACCCACCTACTGCATGACTCGGTGGAAGTACCGTGCCAAGGTGAGAGGTGGCGAGCCTGTCGCCCTTTAGCACGGCATCTTGTCCTTATCCCTTAGTCGCCTTTTACGACATGCATGGGGAGAGATGCAGTGGGGATATTCTTTTTAAGTATCGACCCCACACGGTACTCGGCCTCATTCCAAACCTACCCAAATACATCCTACTTAAAATCATCTTAATATTATAAACGCGAAAGTTTGTAAATGAGTTGCGTTCAGGAAGACGATAAACCTACTCAAAGAAAATAAGTACCTAAGGGCGAGGCAGCAGGCCGAGCTGCGTTCGGGAAGAAGATAAACCTTCTTAAAGACAGTTAGTAACTGAGGGCGAGGCCGAAGGCCGAGCTACGTTCGGGAAGACTATAAACCTTCTCGAAGAAAGTAAGTAATAAAGGGCGAGGCCGAGGGCCGAGCTGCGTTCAGGAAGACGATAAACTTTCTCGAAGACAGTAAGTAACTATGGGCGAGGCCGAAGGCCGATCTGCGTTCAGGAAGAGGATAAACCATCTTTAAGAAAGTAAGTAACCAAGGGCGAGGCCGAAGGCCGAGCTGCGTTCGGGAAGCCTAAACATTCTCGAAGAAAGTAAGTAACAACAGGCGAGGCCGAAGGCCGAGCTGCGTTCAGGAAGAGGATAAACTTTTTTGAAGACAGTAAGTAACTATGGGCGAGGCCGAAGGCCGAGCTGCGTTCAGGAAGAGGATAAACCATCTTTAAGAAAGTAAGCAACAAAGGGCGAGGCCGAAGGCCGAGCTGCGTTCAGGAAGAGGATAATCATCTCGAAGAAAGTAACTTCTTAGCTACTTATTTCGAAAAGGATTATCCTCTTCCTGAACGCATCGCGCCCTTCGGCCTCGCCCATAGTTACTTACTGTCTACGAGAAGGTTTATAGTCTTCCCGAACGCAGCTCGGCCTTCGGCCTCTCCCTTAGTTACTTACTGTTTACGAGAAGGTTTATAGTCTTCCCGAATGCAGCTCGGTCTTCGGCCTCGCCCTTTTTTAATTACTTTCTTAAAGATGGTTTATCCTCTTCATGAACGCAGCTCGGCCTTCGGCCTCTCCCATATACTTACTGTCTTCGAGATAGTTTATCATCTTCCTGATCGCAGCTCGGCCTTCGGCCTCGCCCTTTGTTACTTACTTTCTTCGAGAAGGTTTATAGTCTTCCCGAACGCAGCTCGGCCTTCGGCCTCGCCCTCAGTTACTTACTTTCTTAAAGATGGTTTATCCTCTTCCTGAACGCAGCTCGGCCTTCGGCCTCGCCCATAGTTACTTACTGTCTTCGAAAAAGTTTATCGTCTTCCTGAACTGAGCTCGGCCTTCGGCCTCGCCCTTTGTTACTTACTTTCTTCGAGAAGGTTTGTAGTCTTCCCGAACGCAGCTCGGCCTTCGGCCTCGCCCTCAGTTACTTACTTTCTTAAAGATGGTTTATCCTCTTCCTGAACGCAGCTCGGCCTTCGGCCTCGCCCATAGTTACTTACTGTCTTCGGGAAAGTTTATCGTCTTCCTGAACGCAGCTCGGCCTTCGGCCTCGCCCTTTGTTACTTACTTTCTTCGAGAAGGTTTATCGTCTTCCCGAACGCAGCTCGGCCTTCGGCCTGGCCCTCAGTTACTTACTTTCTTAAAGATGGTTTATGCTCTTCCTGAACGCAGCTCGGCCTTCGACCTCGCCCATGGTTACTTACTGTCTTCGGGAAGGTTTATAGTCTTCCCGAACGCAGCTCGGCCTTCGGCCTCGCCCTCAGTTACTTACTTTCTTAAAGATGGTTTATGCTCTTCCTGAACGCAGCTCGGCCTTCGGCCTCGCCCATGGTTACTTACTGTCTTCGGGAAGGTTTATAGTCTTCCCGAACGCAGCTCGGCCTTCGGCCTCGCCCTCAGTTACTTACTTTCTTAAAGATGGTTCATCCTCTTCCTGAGCGCCGCTCGGCCTTCGGCCTCGCCCATAGTTGCTTACTTTCTTCGAGAAAGTTTGTCGTCTTCCTGAACGCAGCTCGGCCTTCGGCCTCGCCCTTTGTTACTTACTTTCTTCGAGTCGGTTTATCGTTTACCTGAACCCAGCTTGCCCTTATGGACTATGGTACACATGTTAAAATTATAAAACAGTAAAACCTAAACAAACAAAACATGTAAAACGGATCTGCAAATACTTTATCACGAAGTTATATCCCCAAAATAATTAAAATAAAAAATAAGTTCAAAAACTAAAACCCGACTACTGAAAAATCACGCTCTAAAAAGTATGAAACAAGAAAATGTTCTCATCTGAAATTGTTATGTACAAACTATTCAATATTTTATCGTCTATTAAATAAACAACTTACACGTAATATATTTTAATGTATTTAATAAATATTCATAGTGTTGTTCAGAGGATAGCCGTGGTCGTATGCCACCTACCCTATAGGGCAAAGTGGCATACGACCATGGCTATCCTCTGAACTACACTATGAATATTTATTAAATACATTAAAATATATTACGTGTAAGTTGTTTATTTAATAGACGATAAAATATTGAATAGTTTGTACATAACAATTTCAGATGAGAACATTTTCTTGTTTCATACTTTTTAGAGCGTGATTTTTCAGTAGTCGGGTTTTAGTTTTTGAACTTATTTTTTAGTTTTGAATGTAGTATTGTAGTCCATGAAAAATCCAAAACATTGGTATAATTATTTTTGTCGTACGACCAAAAATGAGCTAGTAGCAATCAAATGAATGCGCCGATCGTCGAATAGTCGCGCCGCGGAGTGCGTGACGTCACAACACCTCACGCCGCCGCTCCGCAGGCCAGTAAACTGTTGGAAGCGATAAGACGCGCAGTGTTTATTATGTTTGGTTAATTTGAGTTTTAAAACAAATTAAGTGTCCGATTTGTGCCTGGTTTCACTTTTTCACAATGTATAAATATTGTATTGTGCCAAAATGTACAAATACATATATCAAAACGCCAGAGAAACTATTTTTAAACGGTTTTATTTAGCTTGACCCCTTGTTTATTAGTTTCAACAATTTTGCGACAACTTTTTCAACTACGACTGAAGCGATTCTTATGAAACTTTGCACACACATTGAGTTACCGTGACAATACGATGTTACGATAATTTCAACATGGTAACGAGAGGGTCTGACGATGGAATCAGGAGGTGGGTAGTGGAACTCTTCAACCGTTACTAGTAACCCCCTCGAGTTTGGGTTTATTTGGATGGTTTGGACGAGTGCTCCATACTTCCACCAATATACTTGGTGACGAGGGTCTGATGATGGAGTCAGGACGTGGACAGTGGGACTCTTCAACCGTTACTAGTAACTCCATCGAGTTTGGGCTCATTTGGTAGGTTTGGACGAGTGTACCATACTTTTGCCAATACAATTCGTGACGAGGGTCTGATGATGGAGGCAGGCGGTGGACCGTGGATGGAACTCTTCAACCGTTACTAGCAACCCCCTCGAGTTTGGGTTCATTTGGTTGGTTCGGACGAGTGGTCCATACTTCCATCAATACACTTGGTGACGAGGGTCTGATGATGGAGACAGGAGGTGGGTAGTGGAAGTCTTCGACCGTTACTAATAACCCCCTCGAGTTTGGGCTCATTTGGTTGGTTTGGACAAGTGCTCCATACTTCCACCAATACACTTGGTGGCGAGGTTCTGATGATGGAGACAGGAGGTGGACAGTGGAACTCTTCGACCGTTACTAATAACCCCCTCGAGTTTGGGCTCATTTGGTTGGTTTGGACGAGTGTCCCATACTTCTACTAATACACTTGGTGACAAGGGTCTGATGATGGTATCAGGACGTGGACAGTGGAACTCTTCAACCATTTCTAGTAACCCCTCGAGTTTGGGCTCATTTGGTGGGTTTGGACGAGTTTCGCATACTTCCACCAATACACTTTGTGACGACGGTGTGATGGTGTCAGGAGGTTGACAGTGGAACTCTTCAACCGTTACTAGTAACCCCTTCGTCTAATCAAATGAGCCCAAACTCGAGGGGGTTACTACTAGTAACGGTTGAAAAGTTCCACTGTCAACCTCCTGACATCATCAGACCGTCGTCACAAAGTGTATTGGTGGAAGTATGCGAAACTCGTCCAAACCCACCAAATGAGCCCAAACTCGAGGGGTTACTAGAAATGGTTGAAGAGTTCCACTGTCCACGTCCTGATACCATCATCAGACCCTTGTCACCAAGTGTATTAGTAGAAGTATGGGACACTCGTCCAAACCAACCAAATGAGCCCAAACTCGAGGGGGTTATTAGTAACGGTCGAAGAGTTCCACTGTCCACCTCCTGTCTCCATCATCAGAACCTCGCCACCAAGTGTATTGGTGGAAGTATGGAGCACTTGTCCAAACCAACCAAATGAGCCCAAACTCGAGGGGGTTATTAGTAACGGTCGAAGACTTCCACTACCCACCTCCTGTCTCCATCATCAGACCCTCGTCACCAAGTGTATTGATGGAAGTATGGACCACTCGTCCGAACCAACCAAATGAACCCAAACTCGAGGGGGTTACTAGTAATGGTTGAAGTGTTCCACGGTACACCTCCTGTCTCCATTATCAGACCCTCGTCACCAAGTGTACTGGTAGAAGTATGTGACACTCGTCGAAACCTACCAAATGAGTCCAAACTCGAGGTGTTACTAGTAACGGCTGAAGAATTCCACCACCCACCTCCTGATTCCATCATCAGACCCTCGTCACCAAGTGTATTAGAAAAAGTATGGGACACTCGTCCAAACCACCCAAATGAGCCCAAACTCGAGGGAGTTACTAGTAACGGTAAAAGAGTCCCACTGTCCACGTCCTGACTCCATCGTCAGACCCCCGCCACCAAGTGCATTGGTGGAAGTATGGAGCACTCGTCCAAACCAACCGAATGAGCCCAAACTCGAGGGGGTTATTAGTAACGGTCGAATAGTTCCACTGGCCACCTCCTGTCTCCATCATCAAACCCTCGTCACCAAGTGTATTGGTGGAAGTATGGAGCACTCGTCCGAACCAACCAAATGAACTTAAACTCGAGGGGGTTACTAGTAACGGTTGAAGAGTTCCACTGTCCACCTCCAGTCTCCATCATCAGACCCTCGTCACCAAGTGTATTGGTGGAAGTATGGAGCACTCGTCCGAACCAACTAAATGAGCCCAACCTCGAGACGGTTACTAGTAACGGTTGAAGAGTTCCACTGTCCACCTCCTGTCTCCATCATCAGACCCTCGTCACCAAGTGTATTGGTGGAAGTATGGCACACTCGTCCAAATCCACCAAATGAGTACAAAACCGGGCGGGTTAAACCCTACCACATAGTAATATAAGAAGGGAGTCGCCTTTTACGACATACACGGGGTGATATGCAGTGGGGCTATTCTTTTAAAGTACCGACCCCACACGGTATATCAGTTTCTCTGGCGTTTTGGTAGACGTACATATTTGTACATTTCGGCACAATGCAAAATTTATATTATTTAAACCGGCCAAGTACCAGTCGAACTCGCTTGGTTTCGTCTATGGGAACCCCGGTGTATATTGTACTTTTTTATTTTAACATTGAAAATGTTTTTTTCGATCGCGTTGGTAGGGCACCCATTTCAAGGAAAAGTGCGACATCGCTCTGGTGTCGTTAATTTTACAGCTACGTGGATGATTAGGGTGTCAAAAGATGCGTGTCGGTGAGGGCTACAATATGGCGTAAATTTCATATACTTTTTAAAAAAAATAAAAAAATGTCGAAAAATGTCGTGATTTGTTGGTGTCTTCTCTCATTGAATCGGCGATTTCTCGAAAACGAAAAACAATATCGAAAAAATGAAAAAAGCCCTCGGGGTATTGAGTTGGGCTACAATTTGCAAAAAACGGGACCTCGCTCTCTCTCACGGTCTAGGCTGTCGCTTATCCTTTATGCGGCGGAATTTTGAATACCGCTGGAGGTATGTGCGGAGCGCGGACTAATCTGCTTGGAGCGGTGTAGGCGCCGTAAGGTGGCCGAATATAAAAAATGAGACAATACGTTGAAACTAATAGACATAGTGTTCAGGACATTGACAATAACGTAAACTTTCAAGTGAATGAAACAGTTAATACTTATGTGAATCGTGCGGATCGGAGGCAAGCTTCTCGGATACGTTCGTTGCGCAAGAATCGCTTGAAGAATAAAAAAAATATATATGGATAAAACATTTTATTCCAGTACGCTAAATTCATATTGTCATGTGTGTGATAGAATATGGTGGAATAATAAGTTGCGCTGTGTGAAGGAAGATACGCCGGCGTGGAGTCATTTGGTGAATATCGGATATGATCCGACTATAAGTGGATTCAAGGTTTGCGGCATGTGCGTATGAATGATCTGAGACAGAAACATACACCGCTTTTATCTACTGTGAATGGATTCGTCTACCCGGAAGAGGCAAATCTACCTGCACTATGCCCCATAAGCGAACGATTAATATCACCTCGTTTGCCGTTTATGGCGATTAGACATGTGAGATTTTTCGAGGGATCGAAGAAATTGTATGGGCAAGTTATTAATGTATGGAGCCGTAAGGAAGCCATAGGAACTCCTAAACTACACATGATAAATCCACCATGTTTGGGCTCGTTGGATTTGTCTTCGCAAGTAAGTACTCTAGTCATATATGATTTCCAGGGTCCTTATGATAGAGCCGGAAGGAAGCCACAAGATAATATATCCTAGGTATATAATATTTTTATATTTGATATTTATTACTTTGTTACTTTAGTTAGACATAATGTCAAGCTTATCTCTTTTTCTGTCTAAATTTTAGTTTAAATTTTTTAAGCTGCGTGTGTTTTTGAAAAATAATAAAAAATATATAAATGTAATCCTTTTTTTTATTATTTTGTTGATTTCATTTTCAATGTACCTCGAACACCGAGCATACTACGGGAGTGGCAACCGTCGAGCGCTATTATATGGGAAAATTAGCCGCGTCTTAGTGCATTATGCTCTTACAATATAATAGTCTGCGGGATCGAACGTCAGTGCACATGTGACTTGGGGACAAAGAACACGTATATGTGCACTACGCAAAATGGCGAGTTGTGCAGTTCGTACGTGTCGAAAGAGCTCAAGATCATCAGGAATAACAAAAGATGGCGTAACCTTTCATAGGTAAGTCATTTTAATGATAATACAACGCTTAAAACGTGAAAAATACAATAATTCCGCGAGTTAGGAGCACGACTGCGCGCCATACCGGGCGCGTACACATGATAGGCAAATTTGACAGACTGAAAAGAAATTTGAAATCAATTATTGTATACGGGGATGTTGTTTATAATAAATGCGATGTTGTTTATCATAAATGCGAAAGTATATTTGTTTGTTTATTTGTTTGCTATCATGTTGTTTATCATAAATGCGAAAGTATATTTGTTTGTTTATTTGTTTGCTTGTTTTTTTTTAAGTGAAAATTTCTTTAGCGGTGCTTGGCACTTTTTTAGGTGGGTATAAAATTTATAACTCGAAATCGCGACATCGCGACATTGCGTCAGCGTCATTTTAAAATGAAACCTTAAGTCATTGCATTAAGGGTTAAGTTAGAGTGGCACGGGATCAGCCGGCACACCCGGAGTGCAACTGTTAAGTAGGGTTCGGTAACAGGTTTATGTCTGTCCATTCTACTAAGTTCTGCAAAATGAATGTAGGGTTCCGTAATAAATGCATGTCTGTCCGTTCTACAAAATTTACCATTTATTTCAAATTGAATGTAGGGTTCCGTAACAAATGCATGTCTGTCCGTTCTACTAAATTTTACAATTTTCAACCAAGGTCCTCCGACGGTTATTTTATAATAAAAGTGTCTGTGTGGGCTCTGAATACGAATCCGTTGTCAAAATTAAAAAAAAGTGACCGCCATTTTGAACTTTTTAGTTACTGAACCGATAGCTTTCAAAATCGATATCTGGGTGTCTGTGTAGGTTCTGAATACGAATCCGTTGTCAAAATTTAAAAACGTTTCCGCCATATTGAACTTTTTAGTTCCTGGACCGATTGCTTTCAAAATCGATATCTGGGTGTCTGTGTGGGCTCTGAATACGAATCCGTTGTCAAAATTTTATAAAAGTGGCCGCCATTTTGAACTTTTTAGTTACTGGACCGATTGCTTTCAAAATCGATATCTGGGTGTCCGTGTGGGCTCTGAATACGAATCCGTTGTAACAATTTAAAAACGTGGCCGCCATTTTGATCTTTTTAGTTATTGGACCGATTGCTTTCAAAATCGATATCTGGGTGTCCGTGTGGGCTCTAAATACGAATCGGTTGTCAAAATTTTAAAAAAGTGGCCGGCATTTTGAACTTTTTAGTTACTGGACCGATTGCTTTCAAAATCGATATCTGGGTGTCCGTGTGGGCTCTGAATACGAATCCGTTGTCAAAATTTAAAAACGTTTCCGCCATATTGAACTTTTCAGTTCCTGGACCGATTGCTTTCAAAATCGATATCTGGGTGTCTGTGTGGGCTCTGAATACGAATCCGTTGTCAAAATTTTATAAAAGTGGCCGCCATTTTGAACTTTTTAGTTACTGGACCGATTGCTTTCAAAATCGATATCTGGGTGTCCGTGTGGGCACTGAATACGAATCCGTTGTCAAAATTTTAAAAAAGTGGCCGCCATTTTGATCTTTTTAGTTACTGGACCGATTGCTTTCAAAATCGATATCTGGGTGTCCGTGTGGGCTCTGAATACGAATCCGTTGTAAAAATTTAAAAACGTGGCCGCCATTTTGATCTTTTTAGTTATTGGACCGATTGCTTTCAAAATCGATAACTGGGTGTCCGTGTGGGCTCTAAATACGAATCCGTTGTCAAAATTTTAAAAAAGTGGCCGGCATTTTGAACTTTTTAGTTACTGGACCGATTGCTTTCAAAATCGATATCTGGGTGTCCGTGTGGACTCTGAATACGAATCCGTTGTCAAAATTTAAAAAAGTGACCGCCATTTTGAACTTTTTAGTTACTGAACCGATTGCTTTCAAAATCGATATCTGGGTGTCTGTGTAGGTTCTGAATACGAATCCGTTGTCAAAATTTAAAAACGTTTCCGCCATTTTGAACTTTTTAGTTACTGGACCGATTGCTTTCAAAATCGATATCTGGGTGTCCGTGTGGGCTCTGAATACGAATCCGTTGTCAAAATTTTAAAAAAGTGGCCGCCATTTTGAACTGTTTAGTTACTGGACCGATTGCTTTCAAAATCGATATCTGGGTGTCCGTGTGGGCTCTGAATACGAATCCGTTGTCAAAATTTAAAAACGTGGCCGCCATTTTGATCTTTTTAGTTATTGGACCGATTGCTTTCAAAATCGATATCTGGGTGTCTGTGTGGGCTCTGAATACGAATCCGTTGTCAAAATTTTAAAAAAGTGGCCGCCATTTTGAACTTTTACGTTACTGGACCGATTGCTTTCAAAATCGATATCTGGGTGTCTGTGTGGGCTCTGAATACGAATCCGTTGTCAAAATTTTAAAAAAGTGGCCGCCATTTTGAACTTTTTAGTTACTGGACCGATTGCTTTCGAATCGAACACCCAGATATCGTTTTTGTAAGTAATTGGTCCAGTAACTAAAAAGTCCAAAATGGCGGCCACTTTTTTTACATTTTGACAACGGATTCGTATTCAGAGCCCACACAGACACCCAGATATCGATTTTGAAAGCAATCGGTCCAGTAACTAAAAAGTTCAAAATGGCGGCCACTTTTTTTAAATTTTGACTACAGATTCGTATTCAGAGCCCACACATACACCCAGATATCGATTTTGAAAGCAATCGGTCCAGTAACTAAAAAGTTCAAAATGGCGGCCACTTTCTTACATTTTGACAACGGATTCGTATTCAGAGCCCACACATACACCCAGATATCGATTTTGAAAGCAATCGGTCCAGGAACTAAAAAGTTCAAAATGGCGGCCACTTTTTTTTATTTTTACTACAGATTCGTATTCAGAGCCCACACATACACCCAGATATCGATTTTGAAAGCAATCGGTACAGTAACTAAAAAGTTCAAAATGGCGGCCACTTTTTTTACATTTTGACAACGGATTCGTATTCAGAGCCCACACAGAAACCCACATATCGATTTTGAAAGCAATCGGTCCAGTAACTAAAAAGTTCAAAATGGCGGCCACTTTTTTTAAATCGCGAGATTAAAACACCATGAATATTATTAAACCGGAAAAAAATATTGTTTTAAGGAAGACTCCAATCTTTTACTCTATTCCTCGAAGTTTAGGCAAATAAGCCCTACTTATTCCTATCACTGATTATTAGTACAACTTTTCAAAAATATTAGAACAACAGTCTGGTTTAATTTTTCAATATTTTTATTTGGATTCAAACAATAATATTCGTTCAGTAAAAACTATTTGAAATAATATTACAAATAACAATTTCAAAATTCACAAATATACCGCACCATCATCGTCCGTCAGACTGGCATTCGTAGTGATCCCGTCAAGTTGCCGTCAAGCAAGGCTTCCGATTGGTCGGACGGTCGGCTCTTACTACCAGATACCCGAGCCCAGCCAGCGATAACAAACCTGTCGCTGGCCTTGCTCGCTCTGTCTCTCTCCATATCGCAGGGCGCGATATGGGTAACGGAGATAGACAAGTCACGTCATAATAGATTAAATTGCGATTTCGATTTTCGTAGTAGTAGGGATTTTTGGCTAGCCGTGCTCCGATACAAACGCAGTAGCGTTGCGTCTCCCGTAGTATGCTCGGTGACCTCGAAGGTCGTGTAATGCACGAGATCTGTGATTTTTTTTATTATTTGTTGTTATATCAGCCATAATAACACTTATTCTGTGAAAATTTCAACGGGCTACCTATTACGGTTCAAGAGATACAGCCCTCGACGAATGAGTGCGCGTTGGCTGGCTAACGCGAGCGCGCGGGTCTGGGATAGAGTGACGTCACGCGTAGCCGCGGCGCACTGAACGGCAGAAACGGGTTTAGTTTATTGATAATATTTCCGTAACTAATGGTCCGATTTTGATAATTCAAAAATATATGCCATAAACAACAACGTGGATATAATTTCTATTGAATTTGCTGTTACTTTACTGATCCTCACGTGCAGACGCGCTAGCGGGGGAGCACCGAGACGACGAAGACAACGTCGCGCATTGTGAGGTGAGCAACCAAGCGGTATTTGGTCGGGATATCCGGATCATAGAATAAAGAGTAAATAATGTAATATTATTAATCTGTCTAGGCGAGGCGAGTGTACTGGATTTAAAGAAAATTCGTAAAATATTTTAGCACATTTAGTATATAAATTTGATAGGACACATGGGGGGTTGCTACATGTTGTACACTTGCCCACAAGTAGCATTTTTTTGGTTAGTTTTTGAAATTTTTTTTTATTTAAGAAGTCCTTATCAAGGTGTAAAAAAACCGTCAACAATAAAATTCCATTTATTTATGTGAAAAATTACAATTTTACCTTAAAATTAAAATTACATATCCTGTTCAAACTGAAGCCCTCGGTTCCTAACACACGCACGTAATCTTTTTCGCACTTCCGTTTTGGTCACCCGTGGTGTTAAAGTTTCAAGCAACGCAACAGAACTGCTGACGTCATCTATTACGACCATTCGAAACTAAATTCCGTTCATACTATACTTTCTTTGATACTGCTCAACCTTAAGGCTATTTAACTAGCCTTAGGGTTGGGTAGTACTTATAGTAAGAGCTACTCTTTACATTGGTGTAAACCACAGCAAAATATGTTAAGTGGTTCCGGAGTTTACCCCAAACATACATAAATACATGCATACATACATACAGACAGATGTTCCCTTTTATAAGAAGTAGAGATAGAGATAGAAAAGGGAATATAGAGATTAGATTATCCTCCCTTCCCCTCTCCCCGCGGACACCTTTCCCCCCTAACTCAACCCCACTCTTCAAAGCCACCCCCATTATGGATGCAATTATTTAAAATAATTTAAAATCCTAAAATCTAATTTTGGAATCACCCTATTTTATTTTAAGGGTTGATTTAGCAAAAACGCTAAAACAGGTAATTCTTTATTTCATACCAAAACCCTAAATATGTATTGTCATATCCCTAACTTGAGAAATGATGGGTGCCCCATACAAACTTTCATCCCCTATTTCACCCCCTTAAGGATTTTTTTAATGCAAAAGGTAGCCTATGTCCTTCCTCGGGATTAGTCAGGATGCAATCCATCTCCGTGCAAAATTTTATCGAAATCTGTTCAGCGGTTTAGCTGTGAAAAGGTAACAGACAGGCAGACAACAGAGTTACTTTCGAATTTATATTTAAAACATCTGCCGCGCCTGCCACGCCGCGGCCTGCCGGCGAGTCCCTCAGACATGTGATTTCCGGTTGTTAGTAGTGGTTTTGTAGCAGTTCTAGACCAAGCGGCGCGGCGTTGTCCGCCGCCCACGCAAATTTTTATACAAAAAATCATGTCATGAAATGATTTCTGCGCCGAAACATTGACCAATCACAGCGTGCCACGTCACAACGCTCCTCCCACTACCGCCCACTTCCGGCCTCGCCCCGCCACATCCGCCCCGCCCCTCCCCGCCCACCCCCCGGCCATGCACATCTGTCCCGCCCCGCCCGCCCTCAGCCGCCCGCGAGTAGGGTATTATTGCGGGTTCTGGCGCACTCATCAAAACAGTGACAAGGTTCCATCTCCCATACAACTACTATGAAAGTTGGAACCCCGTCATACTAAAAAACGTGAAAGATGGGGCCAAAAAATCCACTGCGGGTTCTGGCGCACCTACCCCGCCATCGCTGCTTCCGGTGGCGCCACGCGCCCGCCCTCGTTCGTCCGCCCCCGCCACGCGGCCGTTGCGCAGGCGCCTGCGCCAGCGAGGATAGGGGTGGGTTTCCACTATCCCCCACGCGTCTACGCGGTGAGAGATGATGAGAGAAAATGATGAATGCTTCCGATATGCCGCCCTCCGCTCATCAACGAGGGGGATGGAGGCTTTCCCATCGCTATGGAGGCTTTCCCGCCGCGCCCCTCGACGAGGAGAATTGCCAAGGTGACTAGGGGTTTAAATTTTCATGAAGGCTCTCTCGCCGCTTCCGTGGAGGCTCTCCCGCAGCACCCCCTCAACGAGGAGAATAAATATTGATGTGGTGATGCCAAACCACGTGGTCAGAGCGAATCGACCTTGGCTATGCGCGTGCGTGTGACCGGATGTGGGAGCCGATAATGCCACTACTTATTATAAGAGTGGAAAGGGACGTTTGTATGTCTAAGAGGTATGACATCGCACACACTTCCACATTAAAAAAAAATAAATAAAAAAAATATGAATAAAAAAAATATATAAAATAAAAGAAAATATAAATACATAAAATTCCGATGATGAACTTTCTCGCGATCGGAGCTGTGATGGGTATAGCACGTGAGCAGGAGCCGCTACACCTCAATTGCTTCGTAGAAATGTTCAAGAATGTAATGTAAATCCCAACTTTGACGCGAGCGAAGCCGCAGAGGTTTAACGCGGTCCACCTCGCTCGATAGATAAGTGACGTAGGCACGGTGAGATAACGCAGACAACAGCACCGCCGCCGCTGCACCGCTATTATATGTTATATTTATTATAAAAGGTAAGCATCGTCTAAGTTTGTATGTCATAATTTGCGTTGTAAGGGTTCCAGTATTCAGTTCCAGGGTTCCAGGGTTCAGATATCACATAATATATTAGCGTTAGTAGTGTATAATTGGGCAAGTTATATCTCATTTCATTCGATATAGCTTTCCCAATGTACACTTTTTTAAATTAACTATAACGAACAACGACTAAAGCTTAAACTAACTTTAATATATTGAATTAATGCATGGTATAACCAAACCTAATCTAACGAGAGTTTAAATTCTCCTATCTAAGTGGAAAAAACAAACGAATACATACATACATACATTGACTCAATCATATGCAACCCCATCTGTTTTTACCCGACTGCGCGACGCAAAGGAGGGTAATGTGTTCATCAGCCTATGTATGTATGTATGTATGTTTGTTCCTTTGTGGCACTCTAGAGACCAAACGCGTGGGCCGATTTTGATGATTCTTACGTCAATCGATTTGTCTTAATCTTGCGAGTGTCACTAAAGACATGACAGTAATCAAAATTCAATACGGTGACAACTAGATGCCATATTGTGAAAAAGAAAAAAATGAAAGTTGACTAACTATGTTAAGTGGGGTATCGTTGAATAGGTATTTGAAAATCATCTTTAGGTTTCTCTTACCATTTTTCATTTGGAATGACCATTTAGGATCTATAACGATTTAAAGTTGGTTAGCAACCATTCTCACTTAACTTTTAGTAGAGCTGTGATAAAGTTCTTATTATACAGTGTGTTCGGCACATCGACCGACAATTTTTTTTGTAGGTAGGTGGGGTCATTTGCAACGTTTTGACTAATTATACCTTTTGTCAGGTGTCAGGTGGTATCGAGATACGATTTTTTTTTTCTTTATTTTTGAAAATTACCAAAATTGTCGTTCTATTCTGGTCTATGTCCCTAATTTTGACCACATAGTGAATTATTTGTATGACATGTGGTATACCGTCGGAAAGGGCGTAAACTAGCAAACTATTTAAAAGATAACGAAGCTCTTAATTGCTTTCAGTTTCTAGAAGAAGGATACATTGTAAAATGCAATAATTTATTCTATTTATATTTCGTGCTGATACAACCATAAAAAAAAGTTACAAGGGTTCAAACAAAGAGCTTGTAGGTTCAAAGCTGGGATTTTGGTAATTTTCAAAAATAAAGAAAAAAAAATCTTATCTCGATACCACGTGACACCTGATAAAGGTATCATGGGTCAAAACATTGCAAATGACCCCACTTACCTACAAAAAAAATTTGTCGGCCGATGTGCCGAACTCCCTGTATAATCGGTGAAAAATAATTTTCATAATATAATTCTCAAAATCGAATGACAAACCCAGAATTTTACTGCTTTGAAAGAACGACAATAATATGTACAATCTCAAAAATTTATTCATCTATAGTCTTTGTCTATAGTATGGTGTTTCAAACACTCCTACCTAGGTATTATACACTCGGAGATTAACGGTTCTAGTGGGTCACTATTTTTGCGTTACATCTTTCACATTCAAATTCCAGCGACGACCGCGCATTATGTGCGTGCAAGACATGTCATATAATTCCATGTCAAAACAATCCCACCAAAAACATAAATATAGTAAAAAGATGCCAAGTCTCGCACGCAACCTTTCCACCGTAAAAAGTTGTAAGATCCCATGCAGAGCCAAGTCTTTTCATATCATTGAAGCCCGAATTCAACAATGTTGCCATAAATTTATATTTTCTACTTAAGAATAATCAATATTTAGTTACTCCTCTTATATTTAACATCTTCATTTCTATAAAAAGTTTATTTAAAAAATAAAAAAACCCGACTGCGTAAAAAATTAACTTTAAATAAAAACTGAAAAGAAAAAAACAAGTCCAGTAGTCTAGAATTCTGTTAAGTAATATTGAATAACTACACCATTGAAATAGTTTCATGATCGATACACATATATAAAACAAATAATAAACTCTAAATGCGGAACATAGCGACTTTAACAGTCGGGACCCATTATTGGGAAAATTATTGGGAAAATTATAATGGGTCCCGACTGTTAAAGACGCTATGTTCCGCATTTAGAGTTTATTATTTGTTTTATATATGTGTATCGATCATGAAACTATTTCAATGGTGTAGTTATTCAATATTACTTAACAGAATTCTAGACTACTGGACTTGTTTTTTTCTTTTCAGTTTTTATTTAAAGTTAATTTTTTACGCAGTCGGGTTTTTTTATTTTATATTTTAAAAACTAGCTAGAACAGATTCAATGATTAATGAATAGTGCTAAAAAACTTGTGACATTTATGTCAACTCTACTTATATTACAATTATTCCCAAACCCCTAACCTTTTATAATGTTATCTATTTTATATTTAATATTCAAACTAAGGTATTCTTTATACATATAAATGAAACACCGGAATTACTTGTTCTTATTATTTTTATTTAGACAACTACAAATAATAAAAAATACAAAATTACCCATAAATCTAACTTACGTTAAATATTATACAAAGTTATATTTTAAAACATTGTCGAGCATTTCCATTTATACCTTTTTAATTTACCGTATCTCTATCAAAATCAACTTCGTAACACCATTCCGCTAAACACATGACATTTTTAGAGCACAATGGTCTTATGACTAATACAATTATATTTATCCGAATCCTTACAATAAGTTTCAGCTAATTTCTTAAAATTAGGACAATCAAACGATTCCAGGTTTACAACATTATCATTATTACGAAATCTCTTTATCCAGGCAGCTTTTTCAATGCCTTTACAGTATAAAGTCTTGTCTTGTAAGTATGGTTTAACGTAATTGTTGAATTCATTCGTGTTCAAAAAGCCTTCCCTCCATGATATTCCGAGATTCTTTTCTATCCAGCGCACTTGTCTCTTTTCTTCATTGGTCAGTTTCCAATAAGGAAACGGTGGCTTCAAAATAAAAACTTCGGTTTTTCCGTATGAAGCTATAGCCAATTCTTTCAAAATAAACTCGTTGCCAGACGTTTTGAAACCTTGCACGTCTACGATAACATGAGCAGACATGATTACTAGCAGTAATTAGTTTCAGCGTCAGGCTCGACTGCAACCTTTCGCAAGAAAAGGTAGAAATTAATTCGTCACACACTTAGTGTCAACATTATATATTTTGTTGAGCTATGTATATGACTAAAATGTTAAGTTGTGTGTATGATGATTATTTCTGAAATACCTATTTCATGCACGTGTACAAATATAATTTATGACTCATCATCAGTAATTTCAAGAATTTTAAACTTGTATTACGTTTGATGATAAATTCTCAGTATTCATAAAAATGGAAAGTGTGAAAATCAAATCATAGTCTATGTTGTGTGGAGCTGAATGGTCAGTTATAGATTAAAGTCTTGTTTGTACACACGTTTCTCTACATCATCATGACATCGGTAAGATAAATATTTTTCTTTTTTAAAATATTACCTATAAATAAAAAAATTCTTGAGGTATAATTATTTTTACCACTTTAGAAATTAAATAAAATTAACTGAATTAATGTTATTTTTTTTTATTTTCAGATCAAGCAAACAGAATGCATCGATTTGTGTAAGAAACAGAAACAAAAAAGAACTAGGAAAGATCAACTGCAAGCTTTGTCGTCGTATCTAATGGCACCGGCACAGACTAGGGGGCAGCAGTTAATCAAGATACAAATTTTTGATGTTCTGCCCGATGGGCTCGATACTTGTGAAGTGCCATCAATTCAAGGACAATATGTTGTGCAAGGAGCAGGGTTTGATGAAATTCTGGATACTACTGAAAGAGTTTTAAAGTTAATTTCCAAAAAAGTGATTTATTGTAATTTTGCATACTGATGTTTAAAATAAAAGCGTATTTACAACTCAAAGCGATTTATTTAAATAAAAAACACGCAATGACAAAGAAAGGGTTAAAAGCACTAAAGGTACATATAAAATAAACACAGTACATTAATATTACAGAACATAATTTCTGAGACTTAATAATTAATTACAAATATTACCCTTTAAATAATAACCTGTATTGGTAAAGAAAGGGTTGCAATCATGAAAGATACACTTAAAATAAACACAGTACATTAATATTACAGAACATAATTTCTGAGACTTAATAATTAATTACAAATATTACCCTTTAAATAATAACCTGTATTGGTAAAGAAAGGGTTGCAATCATGAAAGATACACTTAAAATAAACACAGTACATTAATATTACAGAACATAATTTCTGAGACTTAATAATTAATTACAAATATTACCCTTTAAATAATAACATGTATTGGTAAAGAAAGGGTTGCAATCATGAAAGATACACATAAAATAAACACAGTAGGTGTATTAATATTACAGAACACAATTTCTGAGACGTAAATTAGAACGATGTTTGAATCAAAACATAGTTCGGTAATTCCCCCAGGGTAATGTACTATACTTATTTTTGAACAATTGTCGTTTATCATCAGATCTATTGAGAACTGTTTTGTTTATCTCTTGAGTGTATAACACGTGTTTCATTGATCGAATTGTTAACATTTTACGTTGTAGAGACTCATCGCTATCGAGAGTCTTCCTATATTATTTTCGGTTTATTAATTTTGTTGCAGATGGGGTGACCCCTTAAGCTTTTTTAATAGAGAATTCAGGTGTTTTAATGCAGTATAATTTTGCTCTCAACCCTATAAATTCCTCCACGGGAAGACCACCCAATTCATCTTTGAATAGTCCTGGTATTTTGTCGTGTACGCGTGGGATATTATAAATATTGTCTTTTGAGAAATTGCTTGTATCAAAAAATGATATATTTTTTTTCATGTCTTTGTAAAAATCATTGGTATGTACATGATATAAAAGACTGTCAGTATTAGTGTAACACAACTTGATATTACTATCATGCAGAGGCTTCATTACAGAATAATGAAAATTATATAAATGAGTCTTGGCCAATTCTAAGACGGTGAACCCGATATAAATAGGTCTGTCCAAAACAATTTCAGTCGGGTTCAGCTGAATAGCGACCAAATTTTCAGAAAATACAGAGATATTTTTGAAGTTAGGTCGAGAAATCAATTTACCTGCCCCGAGAACTTTGTTCGTCAGATTTGTATGGTCTCTCCATACATTTGCTAACTTCACATCGACTTGATTGCGTTTATTTTCAATGATCTTTCCAAATATTGCATTATTATATAATTTAAAGTTGTCCTTTTCAAATTCTGACTTAGCTTGTTTGCGTAGAGAAGTATTAAGCTCGATATATTTCTTTAAAAAATGTGTTTGTGTAAATGTAAGCACCCTGTGAATTTTTTTTAAATTAAACCGTTATGTATAAAAGCTTTCAAATTAATATTATGAATAACGTATTTGTTCTTGTTGTATAGACTTGCAATGAGTTTATTATTTGTACCATTAATGGGGGTGAATTTCTCAGGAGCAAATGGTAAATCTGCATGAGCGTCGTGGAGATATTCCGGATAATCCATGTCGACTTCCAGAATATATCCTACGTCTGAGTCATCGTCCACATCGCAAACATTAAATTTCTCAACTTCATTCACGCTCAGAAATCGAAAGTTGGCTATAGGCAATTTCCTCATCATTACAAAATCGTACAAGTTATTACAATCTAGATACACCAGGAAAGACGTTCTTTCGTTTTTATCATAATCTGATAAATATCTATTATTTGCCTTAGCATATCGCAGTTAACTTTGGGCGAGACCTCCGCGAACGCCTTTTTCTAAAAATTCATATATTTCCAAATCCGAAACTAGTTCCAGTTTTACCTTTGTGTACAACAACATTGCGTCCCAACTTAAACCTGGTGATGTAATATAATAAGCTGGATCAAGTTTGTAAAATTCTAAACTCATCTCTCGAAAATTTTCAAATACGTCACACAGCAAAAGTATGTCAGATTTTAGGTAGAGGTCTGTATATTCTCCAAAGTTTCTTACACCAAAAATGTGCCAGACATTCTGGGCATGATCATATTCACTTTGCGTAATATGTGTTCCAGTAAGTCTGTTATAAAAATCTGAAATATTCGGTAACGTAGTCTTTTCATATTTGTCGAGCGAATCCATATAATCATATGGATAGACACCTTTTTGACGCAATAGGTTGAAAAGATCTGAATCATTAAATATCCGTTTTAAATGTTTGAAATCATCACTTTTTAAGCTTTTACTGAGTTTGTCAAGGCTCGAACTAAGAAATTTAAAAGAATCTATAAATTTCATTTGAGCAAACCGACCATCACCCAGTGGTAAAAACTTCGTAAAACTGATATAATTTTCTTTGTTCTTCGGTATGACTTTTATACGTCCTTTCGTATTTGCTAATTCAGTTATAAACAAGTGACAATCGTATCCCGATAAGTTATGGAAAAATATCGGTATGAAGGGGCATTTGCGAAGAACTAAATTACATTGAGAATGGGCCGGCCCGCGAAATTTACCTGTTAAATGATCATGATCGCTAACACAGTCACCGAACAGCAGTTCCTTACAGATGTAATATTTCTCAGCTTCATTCAATATATTTTTCTGCTCAACTGTTAATGATTTCATTGGTGCATTATAGCTTAAAATATTCTGCAATCTCAACACATCTATAGTTAGTTTATGAATAAATGTTTTAACACAATCAGGTCCACGATAGGTTACCAACTTATTCAATTCTGGTTTGACATAGGAGCAAATATAATACCCGAAGCATGTAGGTATGTGAATGTTAACACATTGAGTTCGTTCAGTTTTATTGGTTTCTTTTTCTGAACAAGCGCGTAACATACTTTCAAAATCAGCGTATATAGCGAAAGGTACCCTTTGTGTCCTTTCATAGTGTTCGAACTGAAGACATTTATTTTCCTGCGCTAAGATAACTCGAACTCGCGAACAGTCATGATTTTCAAACTTGATCTCGTTAGAAAAAGGAAGCAAGCATTCTTCACATAAGAATATTTTACCATGGTGATGGGTTATTTGTGAACGCACCAACCGTGGAAGATTTTTTATTAAGCAATAATGACTTTTTTCACCCTTTTCGATGAAAAGTAAATTTATGTGATGTAGTTTTTGGGTTATTTGTGAACGCACCAACCGTGGAAGATTTTTTATTAAGCAACTAGCTTTTGCCCGCGGCTTCGCTCACGTGAAATTCGTATTTCAAAGGAAGAACTATGGGCGAGCTGGGTTCAGGCTAGTAACTAAGGGCGAGCTGGATTCAGGTAAACGATAAACCGTCTCGAAGAAAGTGAGTAACATTTTGAGGCCGAAGGCGGAGTTGCGTTCAGGAAGACGATAAACCTTCTCCAAGACAGTAAGTAACTATGGGCGAGGCCGAAGGCCGAGCTGCGTTCAGGATGAGGGTAACCTTTTCTAAGAAAGTAAGTAACAGAGGGCGAGGCGGAAGGCCGAGCTGCGTTCAGGAAAACGATAAACCTTCTCGAAGACAGTAAGTAACTATGGGCGAGGCCGAAGGCCGAGCTGCGTTCAGGAAGAGGATAACCTTTTCAAAGAAAGTAAGTAACAGAGGGCGAGGCCGAAGGCCGAGCTCCGTTCAGGAATACCATAAAACTTCTCGAAAAAAGTAAGTAACAAAGGGCGAGGCCGAAGGCCGAGCTGCGTTCAGGAAGAGGATAACCTTTCCGAAGAAAGTATCAGAGGGCGAGGCCGAAGGCCGAGCTCCGTTCAGGAAGACCATAAACCTTCTCGGAGAAAGTAAGTAACAGAGGGCGAGGCCGAAGGCCGAGCTGCGTTCAGGAAGAGGATAAACCATCTTTAAGAAAGTAGGTAACAAAGGGCGAGGCCGAAGGCCGTGCTGCTTTTAGGAAGAGGATAACCTTTTCGAAGAATGTAAGTACCAGAGAGCGAGTCCGAAGGCCGTGCTGCGTTCAGGAAGGCCATAAATCTTTTAGAAGAAAGTAACTTCTTTTTTACTTTCTTCGAAAATGTTTATCTTCTTCCTGAACACATCTCGGCCTTCGGTCTCGCCCATAGTTACTTTCTGTCTTCGAGAAGGTTTATCCTCTTCCTGAACGCAGCTCGGCCTTCGGCCTCGCCCTTTGTTACTTGCTTTCTTTGAGAAGGTTTAGGGTCTTCCTGAACGAAGCTCGGCTTTCGGCCTCGCCTTTTGTTACTTACTTTCTTCGAGAAGGTTTACAGTCTTCCCGAACGCAGCTCGGCCTTCGGCCTCGCCATTAGTTACTTACTTTCTTTGAGTAGGTTTATCGTCTTCCTGAACGCAACTCATTCACAAACTTTCGCGTTTATAATATTAGTAGAAATATATACATTTTTGAAATGTGTTAATTAAGCCCTTTCATTTGGTCCCCAACATGGCATCATTAAAAAAAATTTGGTCATGACTTTATGTCCTTTATAGGGCGCCATATACAATTTTATGGGACGTCACATAGCCTCTATCCAGCGTCAAGACGCATCCAACGATACCTCATTTGTCAAATTATGATAAGTAGTTTCGAAGTTATGAGGAAACAGATGATACATACATACATACATACATACATACATACATACATACATACGTACGTACATACATACATACATACATACATACATACATACATACATACATACATACATACATACATACATACATACATACATACATACATACATACATACATACATACATACATACATACATACATACATACATACATACCGGTCAAACACATAACTCTCCTTTTCGCTTCGCCGTAGTCGGGTAAAAATAAGAATCTTTTCGCTAATAGTGCGCGCATACTACACTACTTACAATATAATAAACATACGATCAAAATAACTTAAATCAAATAGAAACTCCATTAAGTAAATATCCGCTAACATCGACTTGCAACAACACTTTACATAGGTTTGCACCTAAAATTTATCAAATAGATACCTACCTAACGAAGTAAACCTACATAATATTATGAATCGAATTAAATAAGATACTCTGGCTCGAGACAATGCATACATCACGTGGCATACACACACCGCGCTCCGCCAGACCGCACCCCGCGCCTCCGCCCCCACCGCCGGCCCCGGCAGCTAGCCGCCATAAACCGCCGTCGCCGCGCCGCGCCGCTTTTATTTCGATTCGATTTGTATGGGAGCCACATCTTAGCGTAGCCGGAAGTGAATTTTAGTTAGCCTATCCTGTTTCCCGTATAGTAAAATGGGCTTGTACTAAGTTTCATCAAATTCGGATGATGGCTTTAAGAGTTCTGGAGGAACATACATACATACATACATACATACATACAGAAAAGATTTCTAAAAATCGTCAATTTAGCTTTAGTATCATATATAGAGGCTACAAACTGAATATTTCCTAAAACAAAGTAACTTACTCCATGACCATCCCTTACAGATTTATTATTAGTATTGATTGATTGATTGATAGTGACTTTTTTCACCCTTTTCGATGAAAAGTAAATTTATGTGATGTAGTTTTCGCTTCTCAGTAACGTATAGGGGGCCATTTATTTCAGTTTGGTTTGACACACCATATATATTGACACTGATGCGAGGATTATTGCGTTCAAATGTTTTAATATCATCAAACGACGGTGGTAAGGACATACCGTCAGTGTTTAAAACTGTTGAGTAGTGTGGATATGTACTAACTCTGTTCGCGTTCCGCGTTGTTGGATATAAATAGAATAGAATAGAATAGAATAGAATATTTATTGGTATATAACATATACAAGTCACAAATTCACATTCACACATTTTAAAATTTTACAATTTACAAAATAAAATACAATTTAACGATATTCAATTCAATTTCAATTCAAAAAATTCAAACATAATAAATAAATCCTATTCAAATTAAAATTATTAATAATATAAAACCGACATAAAATCGCCAGTCAAATAGGTGCACATCAGTAATACCTTTTTTTTTTTTTTTTTTTTATGGATGTACGAAAAAAAAAAATACATTAGGTACCTATAAAAGCAAGCAGAAACTCATTCGTTAAGGAATTCCTCGACCGAATAGTACGCCTTCTCCACCAGAAAGCGCTTCAGTCTGCCGACAAAGCTGTTGAATGATTCAGCATTTTTAATTTCTGTGTTTATTTTATTATAGAGCTTTGGCCCAATTACAAAAACCGATTTTTCAGATCTGGCGAGTCTGTGTTCAACAGGACGGAGATTGTCACGGTTTCGGGTGGAAAAGACATGACTAGCTTCACTGGTTTCAAACAAATGAGATTCTCTCCTAACGAACTTGGCCACCTCCGCGATGTACACACTGGGTAGCGTAAGAATTTTCATTTTTATGAATATTTCACGTGCTGGAGTGTCCCAGGGGACGCCAGCAAGTATTCGCACGGCACGTTTCTGCATCCTGAACGCCCTGTCACGTTCGGCAGCAGTGCCCCACAATTCGATGCCGTACGACATTACTGAGTGGAAGTAGCCGTAGTATGCCATACGTACGGCTCTTGAGTCAAGTGTTGGTACCAAACGTGACAGCGCGAAGGACGCTCGGCCGAGTTTGTCGCATAGGGTGTTTATGTGGTCGTCAAACTTAAGGCCTGAGTCAATGATCACCCCGAGGAACTTTGCAGAGCTCACCTGGGGAATGGACACTCCGTCACAAACTAGTGAGATCGACTCAGTGTGTGCACCGCGAAGGCCGAAGTGGATGAGATTTGTTTTTTCTAGATTAAGAATCATCCCATTTGCCCGGAACCAGCGCGTGAGACTACTCGTCGTCAGCTCAAGATTTGTGCGTAGGTCAGCGATATTCGCTCCTCACACCACAGTGCAGGTGTCATCCGCGAATATTAAAAACTTTACATCGGGAGCAGCTGCTGGCAGATCATTAATCAATACAAGAAACAAGTAGTTGCCGCAGGCAGAGCCTTGCGGCACAGAAATTGATCCCACAGTGCACGGGTCGGATCTAGTACCGTCAGAGCCAACCGCCGTCACCTGCACACGACTTCCGAGAAAGGATGCGATTGTCTCAAGAAAAGGTCCTCTTATTCCGTAGTGCTCGAGCTTGGCCAGGAGCAGTTGGTGGTCCACGAGATCAAAAGCGCGTGACAAGTCGCACAGTAGAACTGCTACATATCTTCCTCTCTCTAATTGTTTTAATACAGAGTGAAGCAGCTCACGTACTGCATCTATTGTGGAGCGCCCCTTCTGGTAAGCAAATTGGGCTTTGTTGAGCAGTTCATTATCACCAAAAAACTTTGAAATGCGGTCGCACAGACCAAGCTCGAACACCTTGGAAAACACAGGTATAATTGATATCGGTCTATAGTTTGACATCGCATCCTTTTTACCTTTACCTTTGTAGACCGGTGTAACCTTGACCATTTTGAAAGAATCCGGATATACCCCAGCACGCACGCAGTTATTGAATAAGTCAAGAAGTATACCCACAAAGAAGTTAGGAAGGATATGTAGAATGTTACATGGAATGTCATAGAAGTCTTTTGTGGGTTTTTTCTTTATTGACTTGATGCATAACTCAATTTCAGAAGGAGTGAAGGGCGCAAAACGCATTGATTTGATAGCATATGGTACATAGGTGGTCAGGTAGCTCATGGCTGCATGTAATATGCAACAATACTCCATAAAAAGCAAGAATTGTCATTATTTTTCACGTTAAGGCCCTGTCATATCGGCCGCAGTAGGTATTCAATGGGGTGAAGCAGGGGTAGAGAATGCGAGGGGAAGGGAAGAGACTCCGCCCACAGTGGGGCGATTCGCGCGCGCGGCCACGTGGCACCGCTGCTAGTAGCGCAGCAGGTGATACTTCAACTATTACCAACATTTGTTTTTCCAAAACAAGCGAATGTCGCGCGTCGATCGATAAATTGCCGCAACGGCTCAAAACTATGGAGGTGGCTTTTTACTTGTTATTATTAATTTTTATTATCCATTTATTCACACGTTTCATTTTACATAAATTTTACATTTAAAACATTAAAACCTAAAATTAATGTAAAAATAAACGGAGTTTCCACCACCGGAAATTAATTTCTTAATGTTTTTATTAATTTCTTTATTAAAAACATTTATTGCAATTTTTTTCGTTTATTTGTGAAATAAAATCTATGGACGATTAGTGAATTATTTTATAAAAATTTAAAGCGCATTTGTAAATTTTTGTCGAGTTCAGACCTGTCATATCACTTGCAACTAACATCACCTTAAAATTTGTGTGCTTAAAATTAAGATTCTTAAATAATTCGTTCACTCCTGTCTTTCTTTCTCAAAATGACAACAATGACAGGAATAACTAAATTTTAGCTTTCGTAGTGTCTACTAGAAATAAAGTCAATAGGTTACTAACATAAAAAAAAAAACACAGACCAAGTAGAGTCGAACCCGCAAACCGAGGGTTCCGCACAAATACGATGGGGGGCGTGGCTTTGCAGTGGGGAGGTATGCTAGCAAATTGCTAGTAAGCTTAACAGATTTTTATGCGGTTTACACCAATGTAAAAAGTAGTTCTTCAGGCTCACTATAGTAGGCTATATACCATAAAGTTAAATAGCCTTAGGGTTGAGCAGTATCAAAGAAAACGGAATTTAGTGTCGAATGGTCGTAATATATGGCGTTAGCAGTTCTGTTGCGTTGCGTTGGTGTAGCGTAGAAGATACGAGTAGAATAAAGAGTAGATATCTATACTTATAAAATTGTTTGTCCTGACTGACTGATCTATTAACGCACAGCTGAAACTACTGAAAGCTGAAATTTGGAACATAGGTTTATTTCATAACGTAAGAATCCGTTAAGGATTTTTTGGAAATTACAACTTTAAGGGGGGAAATGGGGACGACGACTTTGTATGAAAGTTTTTGTTTTTTTTTATGTAATATTATGGTCTTATGGTCTTCCTGAACGTAGCTCGGCCTTCGGCCTCGCCCTTAATTACTTACATTCTTAGATAAGGTTTATCGCCTTCCTGAACGCAGATCGGCCTTCGGCCTCGCCCTCAGTTACTTACTGTCTTCGAGACGGTTCATGGTCTTTCTGAATGCAGCTCGGCCTTCGGCCTCGCCCTTAATTACTTACTTTCTTCGAGAACGTTTAAAGTCTTCCTGAACGCCGCTCGGCCTTCGGCCTCGCCCTCAGTTACTTACTTTCTTCGAGAAGGTTTATAGTCTTCCTGAACGCAGCTCGGCCTTCGGCCTCGCCCTCAGTTACTTAGTTTCTTCGAGAAGGTTTATGGTCTTCCTGAACGTAGCTCGGCCTTCGGCCTCGCCCTTAATTACTTACTTTCTTAGATAAGGTTTAGCGTCTTCCTGAACGCAGCTCGGCCTTCGGCCTCGCCCTTTGTTACTTACTTTCTTTGAGAAGGTTTATGGTCTTCCTGAACGTAGCTCGGCCTTCGGCCTCGCTTTCAGTTAATTACTTTCTTCGAGAAGGTTTATAGTCTTTCTGAATGCAGCTCGGCCTTCGGCCTCGCCCTTAGTTACATACTTTCTTCGAGAAGGTTTATGGTCTTCCTGAACGTAGCTCGGCCTTCGGCCTCGCTTTCAGTTACTTACTTTCTTCGAGAAGGTTTATAGTCTTTCTGAATGCAGCTCGGCCTTCGGCCTCGCCCTTAGTTACATACTTTCTTCGATAAGGTTTATAGTCTTCCTGAACGCAGCTCGGCCTTCGGCCTCGCCCTTAATTACTTACTTTCTTTGAGAAAGTTTATAGTCTTCCTGAACGCAGCTCGGCCTTCGGCCTTGCCCTTAGTTACTTACTTTCTTTGAGAAGGTTTATGGTATTCCTGAACGTAGCTCGGCCTTCGGCCTCGCTTTCAGTTACTTACTTTTTTCGAGAAGGTTTATAGTTTTCTGAACGCAGCTCGGCCTTCGGCCTCGCCCTTAGTTACATACTTTCTTAGATAAGGTTTATCGCCTTCCTGAACGCAGGTCGGCCTTCTGCCTCGCCCTCAGTTACTTACTGTCTTCGTGAAGGTTCTTGGTCTTTCTGAACGCAGCTCGGCCTTCGGCCTCGCCCTCAGTTACTTACTTTCTTCGATAAGGTTTATAGTCTTCCTGAACGCAGCTCGGCCTTCGGCCTCGCCCTCAGTTACTTACTGTCTTCGAGAAGGTTCATGGTCTTCCTGAACGCAGCTCGGCCTTCGGCCTCGCCGTTAGTTACTTACTTTATTTGACAAGGTTTATCGTTTACCTTAACGCAGCTTGCCTTCGCCCTCGCCCTTACTCGTACTTACTTTCTTAGATATGGTTTATCGACTTCCTGAACGCAGCTCGGCCTTCGGCCTCGCCCATAGTTACTTACTGTCTTCTTTGAAATACGAACTTCACGCGAGCGGAGCCGCGGGCTCAGCTAGTCTTCTATAAATTAACCCCTATAATTTTTTTAAACCACCATGCTGGTTATAAAAATAATTATCATTCCTCACCCCCGGCCATCACCTCCCACTTCAAAGCCACACACACAATGTAAATTAAGTTCATCTCAAGATTAATTTTATGATACATAAATATATTACAAACAAACTTAATTTTGCGGTCAACCTAAATAATAATTTCTCACTAACTATTTAAACGAGACCAGTTTTTCATATTTTCGAGTCATAAAAGCAAGTAAATATTACATTCAAAATCTGTAAGAAGCAAACAAGAACCAACCAAGAAAGAATCACATAAATTTCTTGTGCACGTAAAGTCCTTTTGCACAAATCGCAGATCAGGTCATCCTTGGAGTACGGCTTGCACCTGTGGGATGGCTCTGCCAAATATCGTACCGTGTGGGGTCGGTACTTAAAAAGAATAGCCCCACTGCATCTCTCCCCGTCGCATGTCGTAAAAGTCGACTAAGGGATCGTCAGCCTCGGCAACTTAATGGTGCAGTCAGTCATTGGATGGATGACCGCTCGACTGTTGGAGGCTGACCGTGGTTCGGATACCACGTTAAACTGTAGGTCCCTTCCCTTCTTACCTTACTAGGTGGTAGGGTTTATCCCGGCCGGGTTGGTACCACCGCACTGAGCGAAACGTCGGTCGAAACGGCTATGTAAATAGTTCGTGTTTTCCGTCCAGTTCAGTGTAGCCGGCGCGAAATGAAGGCAAGCACTGACATGGCACCTAGTTCACCCGGTGTTATGGGCTGACATCAAGGATGTTGTAGGTGATGTAGCCAACCGTGTCAAGTTTCCATAAAAAAATAAATAAAAAAAAAATTAAAAAAAAAATTAAAATCAGCTTTTAAAAGGGAAATTGTTTGAAAACAGGAATTTGTTAAAAAGGATTGCGTCGCGCTTTCAATAAAAAAAAGCGAGTGGGCTGTGTCGGAGACACGGCCGCAGATTCTTTAATTTTATGAAGATCTCATCGATACCTATCCTTGCTTGTCCCAACACACGAGTAGTTTGGTAGCAGTAGTTTTCGAAAAAAAAATCCTATCGAGGCCTATCATTTCCTCCAGCGGATGAGTAGTCGTGGATCAGTAGTATAATTTTATTAGAGCAATTAAATGTAGGTTAAAAATATTTTACAAGTTTTTATTTAACTTTCCCTGTATGTTGGTTTGTTAGTATGTGTGGGTCAATTTTTGGAAGCCAAATTAGAATCACTTCCTCTTATCCTACGAAGTTAAAATTTAAAACAAGGCAATGTTATGTAAAAAAAAGGAACAAAAAAAATATTAAAAAAAATTTAAATCTCGTCGAGGCCTATCATTTTCTCCAGGCGATGAGTAGTCGTGGATCAGTAGTTTCCGAAATATGCCCTCTCAAACACTTTTCCTTTTTTATTCTGAAACGGCTGAACCAATTTTTAAAAAAATACAACTATTTCAAAAAGAGCAATTTTTTTCAATGTAAAGAAACAATTTGCAGGTCGATCTGACCAGTAGTTCAGGAGTTATAAGCATTTATTGATTTTCTAAGCCTTTTTTCTAAGGGCCATATTTATAGAAGGGCTTGATGTACGACTCTCGGGTATGTCAACTTAGCTAGTCGGATATGCCTCACCTTCCTGTAACTCTTATAGTTTCGAGATATACGTCGCCAAAAGTACATAATTTTCGTGACGCAACTTTTTTGTAAAAAACCGGCTGCAGGATAAAGACGTTTCATCAAATTCACGTCAAAAACAAAGAAAACACAAAAATAAATCTATAAATAAAAATCATGTTTAGGGTCTGGTATTTTGTTGAATTTATTGTAGCTTTTCAAATTGCCATCTAATATAGTAAAACAATAAAAATATATTATTATAAAATAATTCTTTTGGGAATCCATCGTGTTAGTGTTTCCGTTATCAAAGGTGTGACGTAAAAAAATATAATTTTAAAGAAGCCATCTCCACTTTATCCTAATCGCACGCACGCATTTGGCCCTACACTGTGTATCTATTGTCAGAATTAGGCGGAAAAAAATATGGAATGAAACAATGGATTGTCCACAGTGCCTATCGGCATTTTGCCTTTGTCAAATGCAGTAAAACCTACCAATTATTGTTTGTCTAAATAGGACGAATAAAACCATAATATATTTATTGAAGAACATTCAGGTTGATACCGCTTTTCTCGCCCATAGTAGGGGGGAGGCAATGCCCGTTTAATACACAATTAAATATCAACTTTCCATACAGGCAAATTGACGTAAAAGATGAAAAGTAAGAGTAACCCAAAAATTTACTTTGAAATAAAAAAAAACTATTCCATATATTTTATTATGATAGGCACTGACATTTTTTATAACAAAAATCGGAATTATTCTCGATTTCGAGAGTAGCGTCATAGTAATAGTTGTTAAATGACTATGTATAAAGAAAGTACTCAGTTATGTAATTGGAATATTGGAACGAAGTTCCTTATAGCGGCTTGCGCGGTAATGCGAACTGTCAGAAAACGCGCGAAAACGACATGCGTTGCAAACAAAGGAAACTGTACTTTCTTTCCAACGTGTAAGAGCTACATATCTTAATGTCCCGGCTGTTACGACGATCTATATAAAAGGCGACAAAATGACATTGCTTTGAAAAAAAATAATTTCGAACGTGCCAGTAATTTTTGTAGATCAGAAAATTGACATTATATCAGCCTTCATCTCTATTTATTCTTCATTGAATAAATGTCGTAATGTCAGCCGCAACAATACCTTTATATTCAATGAAGTACCTACTACACTACACTAAGGTAATGCACAGAGAAACATAACATATGAATTAATTAACTATAAGCCCAAGCCCATGTGTATAATGATCTGTATTACTGATGTGAAGAGGAAATAAACGTTATTCTATTCTATTCTATTCTATTCTTCTATCTATTCTATGAACATATCTGCTAATATCGACTAGCAACAACACTTTTACATAGGTTTGCACTTATTTAATTATCATTAAAATAAATCAAATATATACCTAACTAAGTAAAATAGTGCACTAAAAGTAAAAAATGTTAAGTAATAAACATGTGATCAAATCAAATGAAGTAAAGAAACTGTTAGCTGACGTCGCACCAATGCAATTGGGGAAAACAGACAGACAAACACTTCCAAAAAACGCTTGCAGATGATATCTCAGTTTTACTGAAAAACAATGACATAGGTAAACTAAGAGAATCTTTTATATACAGGGTGGCCCAGTTATAGTGGTCCAATTGTAACATATTCAAAATTAACATCATTTGTACAAAGTCTCTACAATAAAAAGTGACGATTACCTTAATTTTTAAAATCTTATTTTTTTCACAGCGTTAGTTCAACTACAATTTCACATTATTCACAAACCTGTCTCTAACAGCGCTAATCTACACATAAAAAACTGTTTAGTAATGTTTTAAAAAACTTAGATTTTCAAAATTAAGGTAATCGTCACTTTTTATTGTAGTGACTTTGTACAAATGATGTTAGTTTTGAATATGTTACAATTGTAACACCACTACAATTTTTGGTCTGGAGAATTGTGATATGTATAGGTAGTTTTTAAGGGCATGGGCAAATCTCCGGTAGTACTTTTTTTTTACAGTGATTTTTCAAAAATAGATCAGTTTTAATGTAAACTGAACAAAAATTCACTGAAAGGGCTATAGCAACAGTACAGTCTAGGAGTAAACCTAAAAACTATTCATTACGTACTAGCTACATATCTCCTCTACTTCCATACCAAATTTTATTCGATTTTGTGGAATAGATATCCAATTAGAGCGCTTTATGTGACTAAAATAGAGGAATTTCAAAAAAAGTTAAAAAAAATCATAACTTCTAAACTATAAATTATCGCGGTACTAATGTTGTTTTTAAATGAGTCAACAAAAAAAAAAAGAAAAAAGAATGAAAAGAAAAAGATAAGCCCAGGAATGAATAGGTGAGATGCCGGGAAACATCAACATTTGTAACCTGTTTTTCGTTACGCATAATTCAGTTGCGATTTTGACGCGACATTGAAAGCATCTCAGTTGAAGTGTAGTTATTATTGAAAGGCATTCTTTTGTGAATCTGCAACCTGTGGTATATAAGGTCTTTCAAAATTAGTTAATAGTACGGTAAAATGTAAAAAAAAATATTTCTTAATGGTTTCATTTTCATTCCAGGAACAAAAAAGATAGAATAGAAAGAATTAAATTTTGTTTACCTACTTACACGTGTTACATCATAATGGTAATGAAAACTTTTTTGTTACTGTTATGAAACTGAATCGATTAGGCTATAAAAATCAACCACCAATTTTTTTATTTAAATACATAAATTTTTTTTTTACATAAAACCTAGGGCTTAGGTCCAAATTTTTTTATATAGGTTTTACTCCCTATATGATACAGAACCCCCCCTTAGCGTACTATTAACTAATTTTGAAAGACCTTATATATTTATTTTAAAAATATTTTGTTTGGTTTTTTGTTGCTTGTTTAAGTAACAATAATCATGCAAATTTGAACTTGACCAAATATTGAAAAAAAAAAACAAAATTATGAATGTATAGCGGGATATTTGAATGCAATCTCCGCGAGGTGCCGTCTACATTTTAATATGGGCTTATTGTGCAATTAATATATAATATGTAAGCAAAAAATCAGCTGCCAAGTCTTGCAAAAAACACCATTTCAATAGATTTTCTTCTCATAACTCATTCATCTGTAATCAATCATGATTAAATGAAGGAAATATAATTCAGTCATGGAAAAAAAAATTATAGTAATTTTCAGTTGCTACGTTGGTTGACCCACTGTGCGCCGCGCTGCTCCGTCGCGGCCGCCAGCCACCGCGCCGACCGCTGCTCCGCGCCCGGACCGCCGGCCGAGCCGCCGCGCCGCCCGCGCCGCGCCGCCGCCGCTCGGCTCAGGAGATTTTGACATTGAAAATGTCTTTTCGTTCGTTCCTATAGACCCCACGAAAAAGTGCGCTCCCCTTATTTTTTTTTTATGTAATCCGGTATGGGTGGCTGAGTCGGAGGGGCCAAAGCGCATGCTCCGACCAGCCAATATCACCTCCGAGAAGGTAGGTGCCATACCGGAGACTTCCCTGGATTGCTGGCTATACTGGACTAGAGGAGAACACAGTCGAGGCTGCTATGCGGCCATCTTACATCCAGTACGGTGGTACCAACCCAGTCGGCTACAATTTGAGCCTACCACCTAGTAAGGCGCAAGGGAAGGGACCGGTTCCGAACGGTGAAGCAGCAGGTGTAGGTATGCACGTAAATTTTTTCGTCAGAAAAAACTCATTGGTACACGCCGGCTGGATTCGAACCTGGGACCTCTCGCATGAGAAGCCGATGCCCAAACCACTCGGCCACCCGCCGCTAATATATATATCTCGGAGAGTTGTGAAGATATGATATATCCAACGAGCCCAAATATGGTGGATTTATCATGTGTAGTTTAGGAGTTCCTATGGCTTCCTTCCGGCTCCATCATCAGGACCTTGGAAATATCATATAACTAGAGTACTTGCGAAGACAAATCCAACGAGCCCAAACACGGTCGATTTATCATGTGTGGTTTAGGAGTTCCTATGGCTTCATTCCGGCTCCATCATCAGGATCCTGGACATTATATATGACAAGAGTACTTACGAAGATAAATCCAACGAGCCCAAACACGATGGGCTTATCATGTGTAGTTTAGGAGTTCCTATGGCCTCCTTCCGGCTCCATCATCAGAACCCAACTAACCTTTTCCTTATCCCGACTTTCTCGTGTCGCTCAGCGACAATATTTTTTCGAATTCCGTAGATTCATTTTCAGTGTGCTCGATAGTCGTGTAAGACACGAAATCTGTGAATTTTTTTGGAAAAGGGGGCTCGACTTCCGATGTGTTTCTTTCAGGGACAGTGCTCCCCCCCTCCCCCAACATATTCACTGCTCCCCCTCACCCGGAGAATATGGATCAAAAAGTGGTACCTTGTCACATGAAGCAGTAGTAAGGGGGCGTATGTGTACAGCAAGCGAGTGAGTGTGACAAAGTTGCAGGAACAGATGAAAACATTTCTTTATAAAAAAAAATATCCGAAAGTAGAAGTCTCCGTGGAAAATTAGTTTTTGCTAATAGCTCCTTAGACCCTCGCCCACCAGTACCAGCTACCAGAAATCTTCTAATAATGCCGCGCTATACTAAATCATACCCTAATTCGCTGACGTACCGTCTTGCTTTGTTTCCCATAGCTGTAGTGCTTTAGTAGGTACGATTTTGCGTAAATTATTTCGAGTGGATCGTCACGAGCGCGCGCGTCCTCTCACTTCGAGCTTCTGGGGGTGACTGGGGCGTGTCGGGCGACCGGCAACTCCGGCAAGATAGCGAGACGCCGCTTTCGTAGGTTGGAGTAGGATAAAGCGCAGTCACGCTGCTCGGAATATTTAGCGTAAGCGACAATTTGATTTTTATTTTTTTATTCCAAAACTACGAATCTAAACAAAAAAATAAAAAGCTTTCAATCTAGATATTCATTAAACGAATAAAATATATTTTTTCCAAAGCCCTGATTTGATCACGTTGCCTTAAATACGTTTTTAAAACGAAATTCAGAGCCATGTTCATGATTTTTTTCTATCGAGCGAAGTTAATCAAATCGTGTTTTCAAAAAGCCTTCGATCTGCGCTGATAGATGATGTTTTACATATATTAAAACTGAATCTGTCAGGTAAGTAATATTGCCGGCATTCTTCTTGAAATTCGAGTCAGACGCAGTCTAACATCACCTTAATGCAACACTTTTTATGTTGAATAACTGGAGGTAAAGGGATATACGTTCCACCTCTTAAAGGAGTATACTTATTCATGTTTACTTCGATGTGACTTATTCGTTCGAAACTCCACCCGGACTCGCGTTGTTCGAATTCGGTCGATTTAAGGTCAAGCTTCTCTACGGTGGATATAAACAAATCTAATACATTAGTGCTTTGCAAGACAGGTTGATATCTAGTACTAAATGATTTCAATGTCTGTTCCCCATTTTTTTTCAACGAAAAATAGCAGTACAATTCAAAGTTAACCTTTAAAGAAATATATTTGAGGAGAGTTGTTTTAATCAAACATTCTACTTGAGTGCTCATATCGATAAGGAATTTTTTAGAGTCGGCGTATTCGCGAACGGGATTTATGCTATAGCTTCTTACTCTATTTTAAAGGCTGACGTAATCACGTGTACATTTTCTAGATCTGTGCTCAATAAAGCATTAGCTTTGTGCAAATTAGTTCTTTGATGATATCCAAACTTATTTTTGTGTATATTTTTATTGCAAATTTCACGATACATTTTCTACATTACATTACTACGATACATTTCACGATACATAAAATAACTTAAACATTACCTATATGTGTCATAATGTAAAACCCTAATTTTTAAACAAAAACGAAAACTACACGTTAGACGTTTCAAATGTTTTACGTTCACAAGTTACAAAGCGAGTGAGGTACTTCCAAGCTTCCTGTCTTCGTGCAACCTTGATTTTATCGCAATGATCGCGTGTTGCCATCTATCGATGGGCTTTATCTTTTCGATATCTTTTGCCACATAAACTTTCAGTTCGGCAAAATACTCCCCTTTTTTGTCGAGGACACTCCTATAGTAACCATTTCCCTGCCTACGGGCGAGCGAGCAGATTAACGAAGATGATGACTGTTTACCCCTCACCGACGATGCAGGCACATCATCGGGTTCCACGTCGGAAGCGAAGGGGTCAACGGCGACACGTTTCTTAGAGGGTTGTGCAGAACGTTTAATGTTGCTGGTGGCCCGGCGATTAGGCTTCACACCACGGGTGGTGGAAGGAAGCACCTCACGCTCGCTGTCGGAGCTCAAGTGGTCGGGAACGTGAGGTCGTTTCGTTGACTTCTCGCTCTTCAAGCAGCTGCACTGCCGTTGGCGCGTTTCTTGCTGATAACTTGACCGGACGGAGGGATTTCGTTCTCGCTGTCCGTGCCAAACAACTCGTACATTCGAGCGGTAGTCGAATGCTTCTCTGCTGAAGCGTTGGATTGCTTAACACCTGTGTTCTTCTTCTTTTTCTGAGCGATGAAACCAGCTTCCGCCTCATCGCCCGAATTGAACGGGTTCTTGTACGATGACCTGCAAATCAGTTAAAATATGGTTTTTATTTCCCCAAAAAGAATATAATGTGCCCACTCCATTTGCGTATAGCATCCCGTTTAATGATTGATCTATTTATCACTCAGATGCTTATTTTTGTTCGCTACTAAGTCATAGAACAAGGACTACTCAATATATTTTTTAAATACCTACATACTGTAAAATTCCAAATAGCATCAGTGGTTGCAAAGTTTAACATAATTAGATTAGGGATAGGTAAATATTATTTTGTAAGATTTCCTTAAATAATAGTGAAGTGGAATTATTTGATTATTTTTTATTTAAAATAATAACACTTACATACTTTGTCCTTGGCTTTGGATTGAGCGATGGTCTTATGATGTTCTTATCACGTATCCGCTCTGCAGCGCTCCTGCTTCTCCAAGTATCTGGTGAGTGAAATATTAATAAGTGCAGTGTTTGGGTAATGAGTTTTGTTGGTAGGAACGAAGTGGAATTTTTTTTTAAGTTTCAGCTAACTGAAAGAACGTATTTCCTTTTTTAAAGCAAACGGATAAAAATAACAGTAGTGAAAATATGTAAGTGGGAAAAAAGTTATTTATTAAATAGATGTAAAGCAAAAATTCAGAGAAAAAACACGTCACAATTCCAGCCTAGACCGTGAATGAATCGATCCCTCCATTTCTAAGCAGTATCAGCATCTCAGTAGCAGCAGATCAGTATCTAAGCACTGACACGGCCACAGCCCCATTTAACCAAAAAATTTAAAAAAAAACCCGGTTAAGTACGAGTCGGAATCGCGCCCCGAGGTTTCCGCATCATAAAAAAAAACATTTGAAAAAAAACACGTTTCTTGTATGGGAACCCTCCTAATTTTTTACTTTTTAATTTGTTTATTGTTTGTTGTTATATCCACCATAATAACACATATTCTGTGAAAATTTCAACTAGCTTCCTTTTACGGTTCAAGAGATGCATCCCTTGGGCAGACAGACAGACGGACGGACGGACGGATGGGCAGACAGGCGGCACAGGCTTAGTAATAGGCTTCCGTGAGGGATACGGACGGAAACCTACAAATAAAAGAACTTACCAACGGACGGGCAGACAGATGGCGCAGGCTTAGTAATAGGCTTCCGTACGGGATACGGAAACCTAAAAATAAAAGAACTTACCTTGAAATCGTTGACACTGGCACTGATACACTTTCCACTTTTATTCGCAAACTTTTTTAATTTAATTTTAATTGTTCACTGTTCACTGTAGGTCTCTTTACTTTACTGGAGATCTCGTTCAGGAATACTGATGCTGTCTCACCGCCCCTGTATGGTTTATATAGGGGTTTAATTGCTAATTTGCACACGACACTACACTGCACTCGATGATGTCACGGTAGTTCTCATGCGATAAAGTTACTGAAGCTTTTTATGGTCAAGCTACGTGATGTTTTCACTTTTGATATGAGGAGCAACGGAACAAAATCACACATATCCACTTTTTCCGCAAGTGTTTTTTTATCGATTCGACATCTTTAGCCTGAAACCTACCGAATAGCAGTTTTATAGTATTCAAAATCACACTAATCGCTCTTGTATAATCGCTAGAAATCAAAGGTTTGCATAAGAATCACACATATCCTGGTACAAAGTCGTATTTTGATGTCAAACTCTAAACTTGCGATAATAACAGTTTTATAGTATTCAAAATCACACTAATCGCTCTTGTATAATCGCTAGAAATCCAAGGTTTGCATCAGAATCACACATATCCTGGTACAAAGTCGTATTTTGATGTCAAACTCTAAACTTGCGATCATAATCACACAAATGAAATAGAATAATCATTGGATTGGAAAAAATTGCACCAAAATCACGCATATATAAGTTTATTAGTTATTTGGCTCTCCTGTAAAAAAGTTAATGTGGATATGGTTGACTTTGTTTCGTTGCTCCTCATATACTGTGTCTACGAAATAATGACGTGCACGTTGCATTATCTACTAACTTCAGAAGGGGGTGGTCAATTATATCATGGACAACGTGTACTGCTTGTACACTCAAACAAATAAAAGTATAAAACTTGAGCATGATTTATAATCCACTTATAAATTAATAAGTAGTCCGTAGTGGAAGGCGTATGAACGTGTAAACTGAATGTAAACCATGAAATTTGAAAAGCAGTCACAGTCTAGTCTAACTAGATCTCCAAAAGAAAAATAATCCCCGGCACAGCTCCCTGCTGCCTGATTACAATAAGATGTCTGGTTTGTGGGCCCTCTAACTGTGGGAAAACCAATATTATGTTAGGCTTGCTTCTTCACGAAAACGGTTTGAAATATAGAAATGTCTACCTTTATTGTAAAACCACATTTCAACCAAAATATATTTTTTTAAGCAGAGTCTTAGAAAATGTGCCCGATGTATCTTTCTCAAAGTTTAAAGAAAATGAAGACGTATTGCCAGCCTCCGAAGCATTACCAAATTCAGTGTTCATTTTTGATGATGTTGCTTATGAAAAGCAAAATAATATTCGTGATTACTTTTCCATGGGAAGACATAAGTTGATAGATTGTTTTTATTTAAATCAGACTTACACCAAAATTCCAAAACAGCGCGTACGCGATAATGCTAATTTAATTATTTTGTTCAAACAAGACGATATTAACTTAAAACATATTTATAATGAACACATAACCACTTTCAATTTCAAAATCTTTGCGCTGTTATTTGGATTGTTCCGTACAACTACTTAGTAATTAATAAAGACTGTGAAAGCAATAAGGGTCAGTATCGTCTTAATTTTGATACTTTTATCGTACTTGATTAACACAATAAAAATAAAAGATTTTACTTGTTTCCTTCATTCGCTATCGAATGTTAAACTCACACGGATGTCTGTGTATTGTTTTTTTGATCATGAAGAAAACCTTAAAGAAAGAAATTATTAAATCAGTACAGGCTGTAAAAAAGAAGCTAAACCAGATAAGAGAAAATAAATTCGACAACGAAATGATCTTAGAGCAGACTCTGAGACCTATTACAGACCCGCTGCATAAAATTGCTATAAATTCTGCCTTATCAAACAATTCACCCCCAAATTACAACATGAAAAAATCTACTCTTTCACCCGAATTTGAAAAAGTTGTAAATATGCATCGCGATAAAAATTTTGGAATAAATGATAACGAAACTAGTGAAGACACTAGCACTCAAACGGATGAGGAAAAATAGTTTGAAATATTTGCGTCTCCTAGTACTAGTTTTATTTGCCATCCATCTGTTTCCTCTTTAGAATCGCAAGACGATGACATAGAAACCAAAATACCACTTTTTCCTGGCATGGCTAATTTACGAATAGATATTCCTTTTGGCATAAGACATAAAAATGGAAAAACTATGATTGGAAATAAACAAGCTATAATTGGAGATGATCAACTTTCCGTGGGCGATATAAGAGTGCATTTATGATCTGGTTTGAAAGAATTGTTATATAAAAGAAATCCCGATTTGATTAAAATTTCAACGAATGATAAAAATATATACAAACAAATATTGTTAGAAACTAATGTGCATAGACGAGATTTCGATGCGAGAAAGGCTATAAAAAGTAACAAGGGGGCGAAATATCGCTATGTAATAAAACCTCTGTTCCATTTAGATAAAAACATATCTGGAGAGGGGTATGTATCAGGAAATGGGCTGCCATTTAAGAAAAAGGTAATAAAATATGTAGAATATGTGTACTGGAATGATCCTAATGAGCTAGTTGAACGTCTTCATTTGTTAATTGTATCTCGTGATGCTGGAAATACGGGTGTTGATAATGAAATCATATCTATTTTGGAAGAATTGAAAGAAAGCGGGGTGATTTAAAAACATTTATAAATCCCCCAACATTCTACATATGCACAGTAACACTTGAGCTTTCTACGAGCACGATCCTATCCATATCTATGCAACCATGAATGTTGATAAGTTCGGTCAACATGTTCACAAGAGACTTAGATTAACTGAATTAATACATGCGGTAGATACGGGAATCTATAAAACTAAAGACGGGCATATTGATGCGAGATCATCTAGATTAAAAAGACTCCTTCCGCCGCAAGAAGCTGACGATGCTGTCACTAAGTCGTATGTAGACAAATTAAGTAACGAATTTTGTTCAAAAAAAGAACTTAAAAAGATCATCGAAACCTTGAGTATAGATATAAAAAGAAATTATGAATTGTTAAAAACACAGTATGATCAAACATTCTACACGAAAACAGACGTTGATCACATAATCGCTGATTTAAAAAAATCTACCAGATAATGAGTAAAGAGGATATCGTTGAAGAAATACACAAGCCTGCGCGCAAGAACTTTCCTCGCCGTCATGTAGAATTGAAAAATATTGACGACTTGTGGCAGGCAGATTTAGCGGAGATGAGAACAATTGCCGATAAAAACCAAGGTTACAACTTAATATTGGTCGTTATCGACGCGCTCTCAAAATACGCATGGGCAATTCCTTTAAAGACTAAAAATCAAACAGACGTTGCTAAGGCTATGCAGTTAGTTTTAGAGAAGAAAAGAAAACCCATGAATTTACAAACTGATCACGGGAAAGAATTTTATAATGAATTGTTCAAAAATCTTATGAAAAAATATTCTATTATCTATTAATCATTACTCGACATATTCTGTTAAGAAAGCTTCTATAGTAGAGCGCTTTATAAGAACTTTGAAAAATAGACTGTACAAACACTTTAGTTTAAGTGGTAATTACAAATGGGTAGGAAAACCTTTAACGGGTATTATAAATAATTATAATAATACTTTACACAGCACAACACAGTTTAAGCCTGTAGATGTAAATCGCTTCAATATGCACACTGTTCTTTCCAATATAAAAGCAAAACTCAATAAACATAAAATTCAACGAATGCCTAAATGTAAAGTGGGTGACTATGTCCGCGTGAGTAAATATAAAGGAGCTTTTGGGAAGGGTTATGGACCTAATTGGTCAGCAGAATTGTTCAAAATTATTGCTATCAAAACTAGGAATCCTGCAACATACATATTAAAAGATATGAAAAATCAAATAATTTCAGGATGTTTTTATGAGCAAGAATTGTTAAAAACTAAATATCCTGATATCTATCTAGTTGAAAAAGTACTTAAACGAAGAGGTAATAAATCATTTGTTAAATGGCTCGGCTTACCTTCAACAGAGAACAGTTGGATTTATAATGACAATAAATTATAAAAATGTAAAACAATGTAATTGTAAGTCATTTAGTGTTTACTTATGAAAAGAAGAGGACTAGTCGATAAGTTAATAAATAAATTACCTTTTGAAATTCATCTACCCGGTTACAATTATTGCGGGCCTGGAACTAAGTTAGAGAAGAGATTACTTCAAGGTGATAGAGGGGTGAATAAATTGGACGAGTATTGTAAAGAGCACGACATTGCTTATATGAAATTTAAAGATATGAGTAACCGCCATATAGCCGATGTGAAGTTAATGGAAAACGCAGCTAAACGATTAAAATCGAACAAAGCTGGGAAAGGTGAAAAAATTGCATCATGGCTTGTTAAAAATATTATGAATGCCAAGATTGCAGCTGGAGCAGGGGTAAAGAAAAAATCCAGAGCTTTCAAAAAAATTGTTTCAAAAATTCGGTCAAAGTTGAATAAACTTAAACCAAAAAATAAGAAAACTGCTATTAAGCACGCCTTTGCTTGTGCAATACAATTTTTAAAAGGGGGTAAATAAATTACCTCGAATTATACCAATACCAAAAACGGGAGGATTCCTTCCTCTTATACCTATTTTCGCCGGTTTATCTGCTTTGGGAAGCTTGGCTGGTGGGGCTGCGGGTATAGCGAAAGCTGTTAACGATGCTAAAGCTGCGCAACAACAACTAAAAGAAGCCCAAAGACATAACCAAGCAATGGAATCGGTTGTTATAGGCACGAGTCAGTAAGCCTGGATACGAAATACGGCATCGTTTGTATGAGAACCGAGGTAGCCGCCAAAGGGGTGTGAAGTCTGAGGCGGGAGCGGCGCATGGAACGCCGTGATTGGCCGAGCGAGTAGGTAGCCAAGTGACGCCAGTCTTCCATACGTTTGAACGGGATTCATACAATAAGTCGCTCATTGTGTCGATTCGCGATGAAAAGATGAAACGGATTTAACAATATTTAACCCTTCTTTACATAAAGGGAATAATATAACTTTCTCTTAAATGAACAAAGGCAACGCCCCTTTCACAATTTTGCGAATTTGCAGATTTTCGCATAAACACGATAATAGTTCTAAGTTCTGAGATACCTCGGATACTTTATTATAAATCTACATAAAATTTCCAAAACAATGATATGTAAGACCTCGTACATTGGTATTATCTTATTGGAGTATTTGTTATTGGAATTTTCCAAAATAAAAAAATAATGTTAGAAAGTCGAAAAGTTTTGTAACCAAAAAAAATATTATTATATTATTAACAACTATTTGCTAATTACTTAGCCAACGATATGACAAATTATATTGCAATATGACTTCGCGAAAAATTCGCGAAAATCTACCCTACCATATCAATTATTTTTAATTCTCCTAAATATCCGCGATCTGATATTCCCGGTAGTGTTGTTAATTAATTCGAAAAAGCATTAATTTAATTCACTTGCGAATCTTACGCCATTAACATGCTAACGTTAAATGCTAAATGCGAATGCGAAAAATATCGCTCGACAGTTCATGATGGAATGAAAACACACAATGAATGTCTCATACACGGTGTTGCAACCCCAACCGTAAAACCCGAAAGGGGGTGATTCTTTACGTGAAATAACCACAACTTTTGTTGTACGACTTTTTAATTTGAAGAAAAAAAAATTTTTTTCTCCATACATTTTGAGAATATGCATTTAAAATATTTACGGAAAAAAAATTTTTTTTTGTTAAAAAAAATGTTTTCGCCACATAAGTTGTTTAGTTTCACATATAGAATAACCCCCTTATGTCAGTTAGAAATATTACGGAGGCAACTGCAACACCGTGTATATGAAGTGTGAATTCACTCAAGCGTGTGAATAAACCAAAACAAAAGTTCATGTGATAGATGGATAGATCTCACCGAGGCCTGAAGTTTGAGTACCAACACGATGGGTCTAGCACCAGTGGTTCTCGAGTTATGACCAAAACAAAAGTTCATGTGACAGATGGATAGATCTCACCGAGACCTGAAGTTTGAGTACCAACACGATGGGTCTAGCACCAGTGGTTCTCGAGTTATGACCAAAACAAAAGTTAATGTGACAGATGGATAGATCTCATCGAGACGTTCAGATTGAGTACCAACACGATGGGTCTAAGTCCATTGGTTCTCGAGATATGACCAAAACAAATTATCACGTGATAGATGGGTAGATCTCATCGAGACGTTCAGTTTGAGTACCAACACGATGGGTCTAAGTTCAGTGGTTCTCGAGATATGACCAAAACAAATTATCACGTGACAGATGGGTAGATCTCACCGAGACGTTCAGTTTGAGTACCAACACGATGGGTCTAAGTCCAGTGGTTCTGTAGATATGACCAAAACTAATGATCACGTGACAGATGATAATTCCGACCCCTCACTCGCATGATCGCATCGCATTTCGCATTTAGATGCTAGCTAGCTAGCTAGCAGCGGAGCGCAGGCGCTATATAGCATTTAGCATTTAGCAGTACCACAGATAAATAGCACATACTTCATTGCTTTGTGCGTTCCAAAACAAACGAACCAACAAAGTTTTACGAACGCAACAGCAATGCTAACTAAAATTAAATGTGATTATTGCTTAGCATTTAGCATTAATTTTTATTCATCATGAATTAATTTTGTTAATGCTATTTTGTTAATGGGTATTCATTATGAATTAATTTTGTTAATGCTAAGCATAACAAGACTAATTCCCGGTAGACGCATGACCTAAAGTAATTAATTCCTTTAGAGTCGCTCAAAAGTAAAAACCGGTAGGTACTGGTTGAATGAAAAAAGCGCGATAAACGAATATTGAACGAGGAAACCTGCTGAGGTTGACTAGAAGAAATGTCCTTTGGCAATAAGGCAGAATGCATGAAATATCTGTATACATTTAACATACATATTTATCAATAAACAAAAAAAATTACAAGAGCTAACTGCATCCAACACGATAGTCGACCTATGGTGGGTAAGCAGAAAAGAGCTCTCCATACATATTTACGCCGATGTTTGTTACTGAAATTCAAGCGAAAAATGCTATCAAATTGAATGAAAGTACTTACTCGTGAAAGGTGACTCCATCTGTGTTCAAGTTTGAATTTTTCGACGACTTTTTGCACCAAAGCACTGCACAATGAGGCATTTTGTGACAGACGCGCACGTTCGCTCCGCCTGAGCGGCGGACGGAGACTAAGATCGGTCGCCGGCGCTAGACTGACGCGCTGGCGCGTGTGCGCCGACGCGCGGCTACACCTGTCCTCCTATGTATAGCGCCTCCAGGCTTACTGACTCGTGGTTATAGGTCACGGCTTACATATTAAACCGTATAAGAATGGTCGTAAAATATATTTAAATTTGCAAAAAAACTGATAAAGCGGCTGCCTAGACGAGCACTTACCAATATTGACATCGTAAAATACGCGCAAGATATCCCCTATTTCAGAGGTGTATATATGAGGGATACTTTGCCGAGGAAAGTTCGTGATGGTGAATGTGGCATAGTAAATTTGGACAGCATCCTGAATCAAGGAACTCACTGGGTAGCCTACACTAAAATAAATAATTATGCTGAATATTTTGACAGCTTTGGAGATTTGATGCCTCCTTTAGAAATAATCAACTATTTGAAGTGGGAAAATATTTTTACAACTATAAAAGATATCAAACATTTGATGAAAAAAACTGTGGTCATATTTGCATCGAGTTTCTTAATTTTTTTTGGCAACTTCATTTATAAGTAATGCTCAATTTTAAAATTCATCATTTTTCGAAATGTCATTCACACTGTCGGTCACTGGCAACGCCTCTAGCTTAACAACAAATTATTTACCAGCCCTTCAATTAAACGGCGAGTATGAATGCGGGTTACTATATTTTGCGACATTTAATTCTATCCCCAATGTGGACTATAAGAACAATAAATTTCACTATAATGATAATTATGTTATCGAAATTCCAGAGGGATCATACGAGCTAGAAGACATTTCTTAGTAATATTAAACGAAGAGGTAATAAATCATTTGTTAAATGGCTCGGCTTACCTTCAACAGAGAACCATCCATCCCTGCCCAATGTAGTGCCCATCTATTTCCTCCCAAGTACTGCCTGGGGTTCTTCAAAAGGGGCGTGAAAAGGCTCCTGTCAGGCCGGCATGGCATTCGCAATCCCCGTGCATCACAGAATGTCCATGGGCATCGTTAGACACCTACTTGTAGGTGAAACGATGCCACATGTCGCGCTATCCTTAAAAAAATATATATATATATAATCGAATAACAACACTCTAAAATGTAATATTATTTGCTCAAAAGATATACACTTTGAAAAATCTAATTCCATTGTTACATTGCTGGGCTTTCCTAAAGAAGTTCTTAAAGCAAATAAAATGCACGAATCATTCATACCGAACTTACCGCCGGGTTACAGGATTTTAGAAAAACATTGTTTACTATCCCGTTAATCAAAAGTCTATATCTTCAATCAACATTAGAATACTCGATACTGGCAACAATTTAATTAATCTTCGGGAAGAAGATATATATTTGTGTTTACACTTAAGACACTTAACATTATGATTTTGTTCAATAAAATAGGTATGGTTCAGAACAATCGTATCAGTAAAGAGCGGTGTATTCGACGAGAAAGACGTGAAATTAAATTAACCGACAAAAATTAAAAATGAAATTAAATCAGGGGGAATTTGTATCCGAAGTAAAAATCCCTAAAATTGTATGGAGAGTTCCCCATGTATAAGTTTCAGATCGAGAACGCTAGCATTTGCTTAAATATTTGGAAAAAGACAAAAGTTTACAAATTGCCTTCAGGAACTGGGATTTATACGAATATCCGCTTTTACCTAAAACAACCAAACACACGTGGTCTATTAAGACATCGAGTCATCAAATAGATAAACCTAGATTTGTCATCTTAGGGCTTCAGACCAATCGAAAGAATTCTAAGATTTCTAACATGTCTCATTTTGATCATTGCAATTTACGGGAGGTTAAAGTACTTTTATACTCCAATTATTATTCGTATGATTCGCTCTCTATAAAATGTTATGAAGATAAGTATGCTTTGTTGTATGAGTTATATACAAAGTTTCAACAATCATATTACGGGCGTCAGGCGAGCCCTTTGCTAAGTTTATCCAACTTTAAAAATAAAGCACCACTTTTTATCATTGACTGCTCTCGTCAGAACGAATCCATTAAATCAGGCCCCATAGATTTCGCGTCGAATTTGAGAGCGATAAGGAGATTCCTGATAATACAGCAGCTTATTGTCTCATACTGAATGATTGTATAATCCATACTAATATTATAAATTCGAAAGTAACTCTGTTGTCTGTCTGTCTGTCTGTCTGTTACCTTTTCACGCCTAAACCGCTGAACAGATTTCGATAAAATATTGCACGGGGATGAATTGCATCCCGAGGACGGACATAGGCTACTTTTTGTCTCAAAAAACAACCCTTAAGGGGGTGAAATAGGGGATGAAAATTTGTATGGGGAACTCAGCATTTCTTAAGTTAGGGATATGACAATTTATATTTGGGCTTTTGGTATGAAATAAAGAAATACGTGTTTCAGCGTTTTTGCTAAATCAACCCTTAAATTAAAATAGGGGTTGATTTCAAAATTAGATTTTAGGATTTTATGAAATTTTGTACAGAGCTGAATTGCATCCTGAGGAAGAACATAGGCTACCTTTTGGCTCAAAAAAACAACCCTTAACGGGGTGAAATAGGGGATGAAAGAATGTATGGGGAACCCATCATTTCTCAAGTTAGGGATATGAAAATTCATATTTAGGCTTTTGGTATAAAATAAAGAATTACGTGTTTCAGCGTTTTTGCTAAATCAACCCTTAAATTAAAATAGGGGATGATTTCAAAATTAGGTTTTAGGATTTTAAATGATTTTAAATAATTTTATCCATACTGGGGGTGGTTTTGAAGAGTGGGGTTGAGGTACGGGGGAGGAGTCCGCGGGGAGAGGGGAAGGGAGGATAATTTAATCTCTATCTTCTTTTCTCTATCTCTACTTCTTATAAAAGGAAACGTCTGTTTGCATGTATGTATGTATGTTTGAGGTAAACTCGGAACCACTTAACAGATTTTTATGCGGTTTACACCAATGTAAAAAGTAGTTCTTCAGGCTCACTATAGTAGGCTATATACCATAAAGTTAAATAGCCTTAGGGTTGAGCAGTATCAAAGAAAACGGAATTTAGTGTCGAATGGTCGTAATATATGGCGTTAGCAGTTCTGTTGCGTTGCGTTGGTGTAGTGTAGAAGATACGAGTAGAATAAAGAGTAGATATCTATACTTATAAAATTGTTTGTCCTGACTGACTGATCTATTAACGCACAGCTGAAACTACTAAAAGGTGAAATTTGGAACATAGGTTTATTTCATAACGTAAGAATCCGTTAGGGATTTTTTGGAAATTACAACTTTAAGGGGGGGGGGGGGGGGGGGGGGACTTTGTATGAAAGTTTTTGTTTTTTTTATGTAATATTATGGTCTTATGGTCTTCCTGAACGTAGCTCGGCCTTCGGCCTCGCCCTTAATTACTTACATTCTAAGATAAGGTTTATCGCCTTCCTGAACGCAGCTCGGCCTTCGGCCTCGCCCTCAGTTACTTACTGTCTTCGAGAAGGTTCATGGTCTTTCTGAATGCAGCTCGGCCTTCGGCCTCGCCCTTAATTACTTACTTTCTTCGAGAACGTTTAAAGTCTTCCTGAACGCCGCTCGGCCTTCGGCCTCGCCCTCAGTTACTTACTTTCTTCGAGAAGGTTTATAGTCTTCCTGAACGCAGCTCGGCCTTCGGCCTCGCCCTCAGTTACTTAGTTTCTTCGAGAAAGTTTATGGTCTTCCTGAACGTAGCTCGGCCTTCGGCCTCGCCCTTAATTAATTACTTTCTTAGATAAGGTTTATCGTCTTCCTGAACGCAGCTCGGCCTTCGGCCTCGCCCTTTGTTACTTACTTTCTTTGAGAAGGTTTATGGTCTTCCTGAACGTAGCTCGGCCTTCGGCCTCGCTTTCAGTTAATTACTTTCTTCGAGAAGGTTTATAGTCTTTCTGAATGCAGCTGGGCCTTCGGCCTCGCCCTTAGTTACATACTTTCTTCGAGAAGGTGCATGGTCTTCCTGAACGTAGCTCGGCCTTCGGCCTCGCTTTCAGTTACTTACTTTCTTCGAGAAGGTTTATAGTCTTTCTGAATGCAGCTCGGCCTTCGGCCTCGCCCTTAGTTACATACTTTCTTCGATAAGGTTTATAGTCTTCCTGAACGCAGCTCGGCCTTCGGCCTCGCCCTTAATTACTTACTTTCTTTGAGAAAGTTTATAGTCTTCATGAACGCAGCTCGGCCTTCGGCCTTGCCCTTAGTTACTTACTTTCTTTGAGAAGGTTTATGGTATTCCTGAACGTAGCTCGGCCTTCGGCCTCGCTTTCAGTTACTTACTTTTTTCGAGAAGGTTTATAGTTTTCTGAACGCAGCTCGGCCTTCGGCCTCGCCCTTAGTTACATACTTTCTTAGATAAGGTTTATCGCCTTCCTGAACGCAGGTCGGCCTTCGGCCTCGCCCTCAGTTACTTACTGTCTTCGTGAAGGTACTTGGTCTTTCTGAACGCAGCTCGGCCTTCGGCCTCGCCCTTAGTTACTTACTTTCTTCGATAAGTTTTATAGTCTTCCTGAACGCAGCTCGGCCTTCGGCCTCGCCCTCAGTTACTTACTGTCTTCGAGAAGGTTCATGGTCTTCCTGAACGCAGCTCGGCCTTCGGCCTCGCCGTTACTTACTTATTTTATTTGACAAGGTTTATCGTTTACCTTAACGCAGCTTGCCTTCGGCCTCGCCCTTACTCGTACTTACTTTCTTAGATATGGTTTATCGACTTCCTGAAAGCAGCTCGGCCTTCGGCCTCGCCCATAGTTACTTACTGTCTTCTTTGAAATACGAATTTCACGCGAGCGGAGCCGCGGGCTCAGCTAGTAGAATATAAATCCCTAAGTAATATCGTAAAAAAATATCGTAATTGTTCAAATGCATACATTATAAGTTATCAAATTTATTGTAATAATTATGCATTCATTTACCTATTTTTTTATTTTTAGTAGTATAGTAATTATACTTATAAATAAATTACTATGAAGAAATACCTGGCTTTTCACTGTAATCCTAATTTATAAAGTACTTTCCAGATATTGATAAACAAAGTTAGTAATATTTTTAATTTGACTGTACCTTAATGTTATGAGGGGATCACATTACAGACACGGTTCGACACTATATCAGAGTTGATGAAAAATGAGTTGTTCATTATATGATGCACGGATCACTCTAATAATAATACAATGAGCATGCAATTCACTGTAAATCTAAATTAGGAATAAGAAAAATAAAACATCCTAATACGGTCAGATTAGTTCATCTTAACCGATATATGTATGTGTTACTATTCCATGCGAATATGGGGGTGTATTTGATTGAGAGTCAGGTATAAGTTCAGAGGTTCAGAGTAATGAAATCACAGTGCAGCATAGTGATACCCACTGATCGCAAAGGAAGTCATACATAATCAGAAAATGTGGTTAGTGTTTATTTTACTGAGGGAGTATTTTTTGCTTTTAATTTGCTAAATTATTTTATACTGTAATAAGACGTATACATGAACGGATAGATGGGTTGGATACGATTGAGCCAAATGTATTGTTAGAATTAATTATTGGGTTGTTTTTACGTTCGATGAAAATAAAAAAGCGTTTTACCCGTCGTTCGATAGTTAATTTAAAAAAGTGTATATTGGGAAAGATATATCGAATGAAATGAGATAACTTGCCCAATTATACACTACTAGCGTTATTTATGGATAGAAAAAGCCACCAAGTGCGAGATGAATTTGCGTTGTAAGGGTTCCGCAGCTATCGCACAATATATTAGCGTTATTTATGGATAGAAAAAGCCACCAAGTGCGAGATAAATTTGCGTTGTAAGGGTTCCGCAGCTATCGCACAATATATTAGCGTTATTTATGGATAGAAAAAGCCACCAAGTGCGGGATAAATTTGCGTTGTAAGGGTTCCGCAGCTATCGCACAATATATTAGCGTTATGTATGGAAATTGTATTAGAAAAAGCCACCAAGTGCGAGAAGAATTTGCGTTGTGAGGGTTCCGTAGCTATCGCACAATATATTAGTGCTATGTATGGAAATTGTATTAGAAAAAGCCACCAAATGCGAGATGAATTTGCGTTGCAAGGATTCCGCAGCTATCGCACAATATATTAGCGCTATGTATGGAAATTGTATTAGAAAAAGCCACCAAGAGCGAGATGTATTTGCGTTGTGAGGGTTCCGTAGCTATCGCACAATATATATCCTTCCTTCCAAGGCACGTCGCTTAAATTAAGCGACCACCTCGGGGTCCTCGGAGTCGAACTGTCGCACGACCTAAATTACCGGGCCATATCGAGGGCAAGGCCAAGCTGGCCTCAAAAAAGCTAGGCGTACTCAATAAGGTTCGACGGTACTTCACGCCGGGCCTAAGGCTGCTTCTGTATAAATCGCAGATTAGGTCCTGCTTGGAGTACTGCTCGCACCTGTGGGATGGCTCAGCCAAATACCAGCTTGCGCCTTTGGACTCGATCCAGCGTCGAGCCGTGCGACTAGTGGATGACGCCGACGTGTCCCGCGATCTAGAACCGCTGCAACTTCGTAGGGATGTCGGCGCCCTAAGCGTGTTCTATCGCTTACTCCACGGGGAGTGCTCGGAGGAGCTGTTTAACGCGATTCCGGCGTCCCCTTTCCACCTCCGTACAACGCGCACTGGGCAGGGATTGCATCCCTATACGCTGGACTTACCGCGGATACGTACAAACCGGTTCTGCAGATCCTTTCTCCACAGAACCGGCAAACTCTGGAACGCTCTACCTGCCCACATATTTCCCCCAAGTATACCCAAGTATATAGTATATATATATATATATAGTATCCCCCAAGTATACGGAACCCTCACAACGCTAATTTATCTCGCACTTGGTGGCTTTTTTCTAATACAATTTCCATACATAGGACTAATATATTGTGCGATAGCAACGGAACCCTCACAACTCAAATTCATCTCGCACTTGGTGGCTTTTTCTAATACAATTTCCATACATAGCACTAATATATTGTGCGATAGCTACGGAACCCTTACAACGCAAATTCATCTCGCACTTGGCGGCTTTTTCTAATACAATTTCCATACATAGCACTAATATATTGTGCGATAGCTACGGAACCCCCACAAAGCAAATTCATCTCGCACTTGGCAGCTTTTTCTATCCATACATAGCGCTAATATATTGTGTAATAGCTACGGAACCCTTACAACGCAAATTCATCTCGCACTTGGGGGCTTTTTCTAATACAATTTCCATACATAGCGCTAATATATTGTGCGATAGCTGCAGAACCCTTACAACGCAAATTCATCTCGCACTTGGTGGCTGTTTCTAATACAATTTCCATACATAGCACTAATATATTGTGCGATAGCTACGGAACCCTCACAACGCAAATTCACCTCGCACTTGGTGGCTTTTTCTAATACAATTTCAATACATAGCGCTAATATTTTGTGTGATAGCTGCGGAACCCTCACAATGCAAATTCATCTCGCACTTGGTGGCTTTTTCTAATACAATTTCCATACATAGCGTTAATATATTGTGCGATAGCTACGGAACCCTTACAACGTAAATTCATCTCACACTTGGTGGCTTTTTCTAATACAATTTCCATACATAGTACTAATATATTGTGCGATAGCTACGGAACCCTCACAGCGCATATTCATCTCGTACTTGGTGGCCTTTTCTAATACAATTTCCTTACATAGCGCTAATATATTGTGCGATAGCTGCGGAACCCTTACAACACACATTCATCTCGCACTTAGTGGATTTTTCTAATACAATTTCCATACATAGCGCTAATATATTGTGCGATAGCTGCGGAACTCTTACAACGCACATTCATCTCGCACTTGGTGACCCTTACAAGGCAAATTCAACTCGCACTTGGTGGGTTTTTCTAATACAATTTCCATACATAGCACTAATATATTGTGCGATAACAACGGAACCCTTACAACACAAATTCATCTTGCACTTGGTTGCATTTTCTAATAAAATTTCCATACATGGCACTAATATATTGTGCGATAGCTACGGAATACTCACAACGCAAATTCATCTCGCACTTGGCCGCTTTTTCAAATACAATTTCTATACACAGCTCTAATATATTGTGCGATAGCTACGGAACCCGCACAAAGCAAATTCATCTCGCACTTGGCAGCTTTTTCTATCCATACACAGCGCTAATATATTGTGTAATAGCTACGGAACCCTCACAACGCAAATTCATCTCGCACTTGGTGGCTTTTTCTAATACAATTACCATGCATAGCAATGCTATACTGTGCGATAGCTATGGAACCGTCACAACGCAAATTCATTTCGCCCTTGGTGGCTTTTTCTAATACAATTTCCATACATAGCGCTAATACATTGTGCGATAGCTGCGGAACCCTTACAACGCAAATTCATCTCACACTTGGTGGCTTTTTCTAATACAATTTCCATACATAGCACTAATATATTGTGCGATAGCTGAAAAGCTGGATAACACCAGGCCTTCTGAAATGCATTAATAAACGCGACCGGTTACACAAGCAAGCTAGAATACACAAACATAATACAGATATCCAAATGCACTACAAAAAATACAGAAATATATGTGACCGAGCTACTAAAGCTGCCAGAGATCTGTTCATGAAAACGGAACTACAAAAAAATACTAAAAATACTAAAAGAACTTGGCAGATTATTAGAGAAGGTGCTTCTCTGCCCGTTAAAGCTAAAAATATCCCAATTGACTTACTTAGTAGTGACCACAACAAGTCTGCGAACACAGTAAATAACTTTTTCTGCTCAGTTGGCAGTAGACTAGCAATGCACACCTTAAACACTGCAAAAACTACCGAAAATGAGCTAGCAAATAATATCCCAAATACATATAATGAACCTAACTCATTTTTTATGACACCGACAGATCAGTCTGAAACAAAATCTATTATAAAAGATTTGCGTGGTGGAAGTGCTGCGGGTTGGGACGGGTTGACTGCCCAGATTTTTAAAAAATCTGGTAACACTATACTTATGCCTTTGGTCCACATCATAAATCTGAGTATGTCAACCGGATCTTTTCCAGCTTCTTTAAAAAAAGCTGTAGTCTGTCCCATCTACAAAACTGGAGATAAAAAGCTAGTCACGAATTATAGGCCCATCTCTCTGCTATCTGTTCTAGCCAAAATTTTAGAAAAAGTGGTAAAAAAAAGACTAACTCAATATCTCGAATCTAAAGGAATACTAGCTGACAACCAGTTCGGATTTAGAAAAAATAAATCAACTGAAGGTGCGGTTCGCAATCTCACAGATCACATCTCTATGAGCCTGGACGGTAGTGAACGCTGTATCGGGGTCTTCCTGGATCTTGCGAAGGCCTTCGATACAGTGTCACTCCCTATTTTGATAACAAAGATGGAACGTCTTTTTGGTATTAGAGGGCTACCATTGCAATGGTTTACCTCTTACTTGACAAACAGGTCCCAACGAGTACGAATTGGAGAAGTAAACAGTGAAGAGGGCAGTGTAGTCTTTGGGGTTCCACAAGGGAGTGTCCTAGGACCTCTGCTATTTATAATGTACATCAACGATCTGTGTACGCAGAAGATCCTAGGTTGCAAAATAGTGACTTTTGCGGACGATACGGCCCTTATATTCACTGCTCCAACTTGGGAATTAGTCACCGAAATGGCAGAGAGTGGAGTAAACTTGCTCAAAAAATGGTTAGATGCTAATCTTCTCACACTGAATGTGGATAAAACTAAATTTATCTGCTTCTGCATCAAAAGCTCCACCCTTCCGAAAACCCCCATAAGTTTACGTATACATACCTGCCCAGACGTAAGCCCAACGCGAATATCTAATCAGTGCCTTTGTCAGAGCTTACAAGAGGTTAAACATATAAAATACTTGGGAGTCCAAATCGACTTTAGGTTATGCTGGGATAAGCACATCATGATTTTATCGCGCAACATACGAAAACTTATTTACGTGTTTAAAGGCCTAAGGAGTATTTTAGACAAAGAACTGCTTAAAACCACCTATTATGCCCTTTGCCAATCCAGACTTACATACTGCATCACATGCTGGGGTGGCGCTGCAAAGTCACATCTCATTTACCTAGAACGGGCTCAGCGAGTCGTTCTACGTGTAATGCATAGAAAACCTTTCCGATTTCCCACACAAACTCTGCTGAACGAATGCAGAGTACTTAGCGTACGGAAACTTTATATAGCAGCAGTAATTAAGACTATACATGCAATACAAAAAGTTGAAGTACCAATCGAGCACAGACATAACACGCGAAATGCAGGACAAGTGGCAGTGCCCGCCACAAGCACCAGATTTGCTCAACACTTTAGCTGGTTTCTTGGTCCTTATATATATAGAAAAATAGATGGACAAATTTTAATTTGCCATAGTCCAAGGAATACTTGCCGAAAAATTGTATTTAATTATCTTCTAAATACAAAATATAATGATTGCGAACTGTTATTGACAGTTATGAGGTAAGTTTACTCAACGAGGTAAGTTTTTCTAAAAAATAAAAAAAAAAAAAAATAAATAAATAAATAAATAAATAAATCATAATTTCATAAATGGAAGTAATTTAACTTAAGAATATGCAATTTCTCTAATACCCACACATACTCGCGCATTAAATTATCAATGTAAACCCGTACATATCAAATAACTTAACTGTAACAAAACAATCTGTCAAAACATAAACATAATTATTATTCCTAGTCTATTATTATAATACCTACAATAATCTAAAAATAACATATAAACAAGTAAAATAACACACGCACGCAACACACAAATAAAAGTTTAAGAAATTAAAATCACAATTATATAAATGAACTACACACACGAACACACCTCACGCACACACATTAGCCGTAAACAAAAACATTTGTGCACTAATATTTCTTTGTCACTTTAACAGCTACAGAAACCATCTTAACTACACATTGTTATCCCCGATTCTGTTTAAATAACACCAATACAAACAAAAATACATACATACATACCCATATTTAAAATAAAACATAAAAATATCTACGAGTGTCCTTTCTTTATATAATAGATATTCTGTAGCAGTGTACTATAGCGATGTTCAAATAAACTCAACTCAACCACACAACGCGCACCGCAGTCGAATGGCCGGCGTAACTACCCACATACTCATCGTAGTAAAAAATTATTTCAGTAGGTGCGTGAGACTGCGGGTGGATGTGTGGTGAGTTGTACTTACTTGTTAATAGGTACAAGTACACATAATGTCCACACCCACCTATAGTACAGCCATTAATGGCCAGTTTAGGTGGGAATGATTATTATCTGCCTGACTAAAACAATTTACAACTATATTATGTTAAAAATAAGTGAAAATTGATTGTAAATAAATGTAATGTTTTTAATGTTTTTTTAGAAATTAATAAATAAACATTTTACAATTTCCATACATAGCACTAATATATTGTGCGATAGCTACGGAACCCTCACAACGCAAATTCATCTCGCACTTGGTGGCTTTTTCTAATACAATTTCTATACATAGCGCTAATATATTGTGCGATAGCTGCGGAACCCTTACAACACACATTCATCTCGCACTTGGCAGCTTTTTCTATCCATACATAGCGCTAATATATTGTGTAATAGCTACGGAACCCTCACAACGCAAATTCATCTCGCACTTGGGGGCTTTTTCTAATACAATTTCCATACATAGCGCTAATATATTGTGCGATAGCTGCAGAACCCTTACAACGCAAATTCATCTCGCACTTGGTGGCTTTTTCTAATACAATTTCCATACATAGCACTAATATATTGTGCGATAGCTACGGAACCCTCACAACGCAAATTCACCTCGCACTTGGTGGCTTTTTCTAATACAATTTCCATACATAGCGCTAATATTTTGTGTGATAGCTGCGGAACCCTCACAATGCAAATTCATCTCGCACTTGGTGGCTTTTTCTAATACAATTTCCATACATAGCGTTAATATATTGTGCGATAGCTACGGAACCCTTACAACGTAAATTCATCTCACACTTGGTGGCTTTTTCTAATACAATTTCCATACATAGTACTAATATATTGTGCGATAGCTACGGAACCCTCACAGCGCAAATTCATCTCGCACTTGGTGGCTTTTTCTAATACAATTTCTATACATAGCGCTAATATATTGTGCGATAGCTGCGGAACCCTTACAACACACATTCATCTCGCACTTGGTGGATTTTTCTAATACAATTTCCATACATAGCACTAATATATTATGCGATAGTTGCGGAACCTTTACAACGCACATTCATCTCGCACTTGGTGACCCTTACAAGGCAAATTCATCTCGCACTTGGTTGGTTTTTCTAATACAATTTCCATACATATCACTAATATATTGTGCGATAGCAACGGAACCCTTACAACACAAATTCATCTTGCACTTGGTGGCATTTTCTAATAAAATTTCCATACATAGCACTAATATATTGTGCGATAGCTACGGAACTCTCACAACGCAAATTCATCTCGCACTTGGCCGCTTTTTCTAATACAATTTCCATACATAGCACTAATATATTGTGCGATAGCTACGGAACCCCCACAAAGCAAATTCATCTCGCACTTGGCAGCTTTTTCTATCCATACATACCGCTAATATATTGTGTGATAGCTACGGAACCCTCACAACGCAAATTCATCTCGCACTTGGTGGCTTTTTCTAATACAATTTCCATACATAGCGCTAATATATTGTGCGATAGCTGCGGAACCCTTACAACGCAAATTCATCTTGCACTTGGCCGCTTTTTCTATCCATACATAGCACTAATATATAGTGCAATATCTATGGAACTCTCACAACGCAAATTCATCTCGCACTTGGTGGCCTTTTCTAATAAAATTTCCATACATAGCACTAATATATTGTCCAATAGCTACGGAACCCTCACAACACACATTCATCTCGCACTTGGTGGATTTTTCTAATACAATTTCCATACATAGCACTAATATATTATGCGATAGTTGCGGAACCTTTACAACGCACATTCATCTCGCACTTGGTGACCCTTACAAGGCAAATTCATCTCGCACTTGGTTGGTTTTTCTAATACAATTTCCATACATATCACTAATATATTGTGCGATAGCAACGGAACCCTTACAACACAAATTCATCTTGCACTTGGTGGCATTTTCTAATAAAATTTCCATACATAGCACTAATATATTGTGCGATAGCTACGGAACTCTCACAACGCAAATTCATCTCGCACTTGGCCGCTTTTTCTAATACAATTTCCATACATAGCACTAATATATTGTGCGATAGCTACGGAACCCCCACAAAGCAAATTCATCTCGCACTTGGCAGCTTTTTCTATCCATACATACCGCTAATATATTGTGTGATAGCTACGGAACCCTCACAACGCAAATTCATCTCGCACTTGGTGGCTTTTTCTAATACAATTTCCATACATAGCGCTAATATATTGTGCGATAGCTGCGGAACCCTTACAACGCAAATTCATCTCGCACTTGGCCGCTTTTTCTATCCATACATAGCACTAATATATAGTGCAATATCTATGGAACTCTCACAACGCAAATTCATCTCGCACTTGGTGGCCTTTTCTAATAAAATTTCCATACATAGCACTAATATATTGTCCAATAGCTACGGAACCCTCACAACGCAAATTCATCTCGCACTTGGTGGCTTTTTCTAATACAATTTCCATACATAGCACTAATATATTGTGCGATGGCTGCGGAACCCTTACAACACAAATTCATCTCGCACTTCGTGGCTTTTTCTAATACAATTTCCATACATAACGGTAATATATTGTGTGAAGGCTGCGGAACCCTTACAACACAAATTCATCTCGCACTTGGCGGCTTTTTCTATTACAATTTCCATACATAGCGCTAATAAATTTTGCGATAGCTGCGGAACCCTCACAACGCAAATTTATCTCGCAATTGATGGCTTTTTCTAATAAAATTTCCATACATAGCGCTAATATATTGTGCGATAGCTGCGGAACCCTTACAACGCCAATTATGACATACAAACTTAGACGATGCTTACCTTTTATAATAAATATAACATATAATAGCGGTGCAGCGGCGGTGCTGTTGTCTGCGTTATCTCACCCTGCCTACGTCACTTATCTATCGAGCGAGGTCGACCGCGTTAAACAAAATATCAAATATCAAAATATCAAATGTGGCTGTTGATGGGAAGACCAAAGCAAGGTAAAGTGTATGATGAAATGTATACTAGTCGTAAGAAATTTAAAAACAAATTGCGTTGCGTCAACAAAGAATGAAGACAGAATAAAGATGCATATTATTACCAAGCATAGATTAAATAAAGATTTTTCTAAATTTTGGAAAACCACATGGTTGAACGGCAAAGGAGCGCTGCCCCTATCTGTAAATGGCAATGAAAATTGCCATTGCTTCACGCCGGGCCAGAATTGGCATATATACTCGCTCACCTTTATAATATGTGCATAGCGCACGGATACCTACCGGACCGCCTCATGAAAACGGTAGTAGTGCCTGTAGTGAAAAACAGAACCGGTGATGCATCCGCGCTGTCGAATTACCGCCCGATCTCGCTCGCGACGGTAATATCTAAAGTATTCGAAAGATTGCTCCAACCCGAACTCTGTAAATATCTCAATTTACACGATGCACAGTTTGGTTTCCGTCCCGGTCTCTCAACGTATATGGCGATATTATCACTGAAACGTACAGTTAAGTACTATTTGGATAGAAAAACGACTGTGTACGGGTGCTTCTTAGGCCTCAGCCGGGCATTTGATACAATAAATTATGACATCCTGTGGAATAAAATGAAAGCGGCTGAGGTCCCGGAGGATATCGTGGGTCTGTTCAGATTCTGGTATGGAAATCAAACCAATACAGTGCGGTGGGGTGGTGAGCTGTCCGACGAGTACCGATTGAGTTGCGGGGTGAGACAGGGGGGACTGACATCACCGGACCTGTTCAACCTTTACGTCAACGGCCTCATAGAGGAGCTCAGCAGCGCCGGTGTCGGCTGCCACCTGGGTAGCACATGCATGAATAATCTTAGCTACGCAGACGACATGGTGCTGCTGAGCCCATCTGTGAAGGTTCTGCGGAAACTGGTTGGTATCTGCGAGCGATATGCCGAGGCACACGATTTAACCTACAATTTCAAAAAGACGGAGGTCGTCATCTTCAGACACGGCGTCGGGCCAGATCACGTGCCCCCTATAACTTTGCGTAATTCTCAATTGATAATCGCTACAAAGTTTAGGTATCTAGGGCACGTGATTACGGACAGGCTGAGAGATGACGAGGACATGGAGCGGCAGCGGAGAGTTATCGCTATGAAGAGCAACATGTTGGCTCGCAGGTTTGCGCAGTGCTCCGAGGAGGTCAAACTGACCCTGTTTAGGGCGTACTGTCAGCCGTTCTACACCGGACACTTGTGGTGTAGCTGCACGCAGCGAGCGTTCAACTCGCTGCGTGTGCAGTATAACAATGCTCTGCGCTGCATGTTGGGACTGCCGTGGCGGTGTAGCGCGTCTGGCATGTTCGCCGAGAGCGGGTTGGATGACTTCTTTGGTGTGCTGCGCAAACAGAAGGCTGCGTTCCTTTGTCGAATAGCGGAAACGGAAAACGTTATAGTTCGTAGTTGTCTATCAGACATATATTATAAAGATTTTATTAATATTTAATTATTATTGTAATTTTTTATTTTTATTTTAAATTTTTTTTTAATGCTTTTAATGTTGTAATGTTTCATGTTAGTTTTAAGATTTTATTACTTGACTATAGTATTACGTTATACCTACTGTACTTATTTTGTAAAATGTGGGACCAGTGCCTGAAATAAACATTATTATTATTATGTTATCCATTTATTTACACATTTTTTTTATATTAATTTTACATAATATTTACAAACTTAAAATCTAAAATTAATACAAAAACAAATGGAGTTTCCACCACCGGCGGCGGGGCGAGCCCATGCTACCGATGGTCGGGTCCCAAAGAGAGGAACCTCCGGACGATGCGTGCAGTGTCGAGCAGGGCTGCCTTCTGGATCTGGCCCTTGACCCAACCACTCAGCGAGAGCCTCTCAAGGTGGTCGTCGAGGCTCTTCGCTATCAGCCCATGCGCCGAAACGACTATGGGCACAACGATCGTCGAGTCGACGGGCCACATTTTGGTAACCTCATGCTGCAGATCCAGATATTTTAACATCTTCTCTGCTTCCTTACTGACGAGGTTACCATGATGCGGCACGGCGATATCGACGAGCGTTGCGCGCCTTGCCTCCCGGTCTACTATCACAATATCAGGCCTGTTCGCGAGAATAGTCCTGTCTGTGATAATGGACCGGTCCCAGTAGAGTGTGACATGACCGTTCTCGAGAACTGGCGGTGGATTGTACTTATAGTAAGGCACCTCGGTACCCACAAGTTTGAACTTTAAGGCAAGTTGCTGGTGGATAATCCTGGCTACTAGGTTGTGTCTATGCAGATACTCGGTGTTGGCAAGCTGCGAACAACCGGAAATCACATGTCTGAGGGACTCGCCAGGTTGGTGGCAGGCGCGGCAGATGTCAATGGTGCCGTCCTTCAATATGTGTTTCCTATAATTGTTCGTCTTGACAACCTCATCTTGTATTGCAAAGACAAAACCCTCGGTTTCCCCGAAGAGGTCCCCGAAGCGTAGCCAGTGCACGGAAGCAAGTTGGTCTACATCCGGTCCCGTGAGAGACCGGAAATACCTACCGTGCAGCTCCTTGCCTTTCCATGCTTCCATGCGGTCCTCGGTGCTCAGTACAACCGGCTTCCGCCAGTCCTCTTTTCCCATGCTCAGCGGGGTAAGGCCTTTATCGCTGGTGACGACATCGCGATGCATCTCACAAACATCAGTCTTTTCCAAAAAGTACTGACGGAGATTGCATACTTCGCGGTTGTGCAGGTTCTTGGCATTTAACATACCTCGACCCCCACACTTCCGCGGGATATACAACCTCATGACCGATGATCGTGGGTGGTGCATACGGGATATCGTCATCAGCGTCCTGACCTTTCTGTCCAGCGAGTCCAATTCGGTCTGAGTCCATCTGAGAATACCGAAGGTATATACGAGCACAGGCATGACCCAACCGTTATAGGCACGAATTTTATTGCCGCCTGACAAAAGGCTATTTAGCACTTTTGTAAGACGGTGAAAAAACTTTTCCTTAACTGATTGTTTCATGTCCGTATCCCGTATGTTGAGAGCCTCCGATATTCCCAGATATTTATAGGTTTCGTCTTCGGAGAGAGCTCGAATATTCATAGACTCCGACAACTGTATGCCGCCGGAGTTCACGACCACACCACGTTCCACATGGATGGTCCCACATTTTTCCAAGCCGAACTCCATTCCAATGTCGTTGCTGAAGCCTTCAGTTATCTTCATCATCGACATTAGTTCAGTGTCCGACTTGGCAAACAGTTTGAGGTCATCCATATAAAATAAGTGCGATATTCGAGAGCCTCCTCTTCGAAGACAGTAGCCCAGCTCTGAGTCCTCAAGCAGAGTGATAAGAGGGTTCAGAGCCAGACAAAACCAAAGCGGACTCAGACTGTCTCCCTGGAAGATCCCCCGCCGTATGGGAATCCGGTCGTCTGCGACCGAAGTCCGTTCGCCACCTGGCACACGAAGGATAGTACTCCATTGTCCCATACATGCGCCAAGGAATTGACAGAGATTCGTATCAGTTTTGTATAATTCTAGTATCCTTAGCAACCATGTATGGGGCACGGAGTCAAATGCCTTCCTGTAATCTATCCAGGCAGCAGACAGGTTCTTTCGATTGCGTCGGACCTGCTGACAAACGGTCATGTCTATGAGGAGAAGCTCCTTAGTACCGCGGGACCCAGCCCGACATCCATTCTGAGCAACTGACAAGATGTTATTTTCCTTAATATGAATTGATATTTTATGCGTCAAAATGGATGTCAGGAGCTTGTAGATGGTAGGCAAGCAGGTGATAGGTCTATAATTTTTAGGTTCCGCAGTACTACCAGATTTATGGAGCAGGTGGGTGACACCAGTAGTCATGAACTCTGGGAGAACCCGATGGTCGAGGGCATCTTGGAATTGAATGGCCAAGCGGGAATGGCAGCCTCTGAACCATTTCAGCCAGAAGTTCTGCAATCCGTCCGGCCCTGGAGATTTTCAGTTCAGTGCCTGGCGGATTGCAGAACTTACATCCTCTTCGCTGATATTTATGGCTGACATTGGTTCAACAGTCTGACACGCCCGCTCGACTGCTCTCATCCATTCACCCTCGACGTGACAGACAGGATCCGACCAAATGTTTTTCCAAAATGAAGCATTTTCTTCATCAGTCGGTCGGATTGTGTCTGTCGGTCGTTGGTTCGGGTGCTCCCAGTTTCGGTATACCCACCTTTGGTCACTCTGGAATCGACGATTCTGATGATAACGGTCGACACGCTTCCTATAGCGACGGATACGTTGGGCCCACGCGCTAATTTGCTGCTTCAGGTCATCTATGCGTTCCGTGACTAGCGAGTGGAAGTTTGGCTGTGTTCGGCTTATTACAGCTCCATTAAAAGCCTTCGTCACGAAACGCATAATTTTTGGTCTTGTATTCCCAGACCTAAAGCAGCATAGCTTTCCGATGAGGATCCTGGCTTCGCCGATACGTCGTTCGATCCGTAACTGCCATGCGGGAGCAATGGCTGGCATGGCGCGTGTGTCTCGCGAATTATTTTCAAATGTTAGACGCGCCATGCGACAGGCAGCCACCGCCCCACAATACAAGATCGAATTAGTATCGGCGAGATCTGTACTAGATTCAATATATTCTTTAAGATATGAATCCAGGATCCTCACCATAATAAGGTTTCGTTTATTCGTGGGCTACCTCGGTATCCGCGGCCTGTCATTGGTAGGTGCCGAGCGGTACCTCAGAATCGCCTCTTCAAGAGTGCTCCTCATTAACTCATTATCCTGGGTACTTACCGTGCCCCCTATCACATCGCCACCATACTCCGCAGAAGGTGGTGTTGGCATGGTCGCAGCCATCGTGCCGGCAGCAGTGGTAACTGCGGTGGCACCCCGCGCTCTCGCCAAGGGTGGTGGCGAGGCAGGTGCGGGGTGCGGGCATGCGGGTGTGGAGGCAGTGGTAGGGGGAAGTGCATCCAGGCGTAGTCGCTCAAGTACAGCATCATCCACAAAATGACGGCTTAGGATGAGCCGTACTTGATCTGAGAGGCGCTGGGCTGTAACAGGGATGGCTGAATCTAAAGCCAGAAAGCAGCCTCGGTCGGTACGAAGTCCGGATTGTCTCTCCCTCTGTGGCCCTGTAGTACGCCGTCATGACTTTTATATTTAGGTCATAAGTCCAGCGCATACGGCGCACTACACCATCGGTAGCGGGGGCTGTAAGTGGGGCACGAGACCCCGACGGCCCCAAGCCGGCCGGTGGTGGACGTCGTCCTCGCCGTGGTTGATTTGACGGGGGCGGCGTCGTCGGCCCGTCGTCGTCGCCGCCAGTCGATCCTGACGACGTCGCCGCGGGCGTCGGTGGAGGGTGTGCTTGTAGTGTTGAAGCGGCGGCTCGTGCGCGTAGGCGGCGGCGACACGGCGACGCCGGCGCGGGCGGGGAGGGCGAGCTGTCCGCTGCGCTGCTGCTTGGCCGCTGCGCAGGCACGCGGCGGGCGCGGCATGTGGTGTTCCGCGCGCAGTGTTGTGGCCGCGTGTTCTGCCCTCGGCCTGCAGCGCCGCCACTCGCAGCTCGAGTTGTCCGCTGGGGCGCCGACCGTGTCGCTGCGCGCTTGCTGCCGCCGCTGTCATGTGACATTTCTTGACATTTTATAGGCGATGCCGGGGCTCGGCTCCTGTGAAGACCCGCAGCCTGTCTTCAACGCCGCGGGTCCGCGCGCCGTCGGTGGTTGTGCCGCGCATGGCGCGGGCCCGGCAAAACGCCTATTTAAACTTTTTACATATCGTATATTGTTTGCGATATTTTCTTCGTGTTGTCACGATGACAGCCTAGCTTTTTATTATTATAAACCTCTGCGGCTTCGCTCGCGTCAAAGTTGGGATTTACATTACATTCTTGAATAAGTAGTGGCGTTATCGGCTCCCACATCCGGTCACACGCGCGCGCATAGCCAAGGTCGATTCGCTCTGACCACGTGGTTTGGCATCACCACATCAATATTTATTCTCCTCGTTGAGGGGGTGCTGCGGGAGAGCCTCCACGGAAGCGGCGAGAGAGCCTTCATGAAAATTTAAACCTCTAGTCACCTTGGCAATTCTCCTCGTCGAGGGGCGCGGCGGGAAAGCCTCCATAGCGATGGGAAATCCTCCATCCCCCTCGTTGATGAGCGGAGGGCGGCATAGCGGAAGCATTCATCATTTTCACTATGACACGATTCCAACTCTCACCGCGTAGACGCGTGGGGGATGGTGGAAACCCACCCCTATCCTCGCTTGCGCAGGCGCCTGCGCAACGGCCGCGTGGCGGGGGCGGACGAACGAGGGCGAGCGCGTGGCGCCACCGGAAGCAGCGAGGGCGGGCGGCCGGTCGTGGACGGGGTCGTTGGGCGGGGGTAGGTGCGCCAGAACCCGCAGTGGATTTTTTGGCCCCATCTTTCACGTTTTTTAAACGGTTTTATTTAGCTTGACTCCGTATATTTGTTTCTATCTTTGTTTCAAATCTTGCGACAACTTTTTCAGCTACTTCTACTGAAACGATTTTTATGAAACTTTGCACACACATTGAGTTCTCGTGACAATACAATATTATGATGATTTCAACTTGGTAACGAGGGTCTGATGATGGAGTCAGGAGGTGGACAGTGGAACTCTTCAACCGTTACTAGTAACCCCCTCGAGTTTGGGCTCATATGGTTAGGTTGGACGAGTGCCCCATACTTCTACCAATACATTGATGACGAGGGTCTGATGATGGAGTCAGGAGGTGGACAGTGGAACTATTCAACCGTTACTAGTAACCCCCTCGAGTTTGCGCTCATTTGGTTAGTTTTGATGAGTGTCCCATACTTCTAGCAATACACTTGGTAACGAGGGTCTGATGATGGAGTCAGGAGGTGGACAGTGGAATTCTTCAACCGTTACTAGTAACCCCCTCGAGTTTGGGCTCATTTGGTTGGTTTGGACGAGCGTCGCATACTTCTACCAATACACTTGGTGACGAGGGTATGATGATGGAGTCAGGAGGTGGACAGTGGAACTCTTCAACCGTTACTAGTAACCCCCTCGAGTTTGGGCTCATTTCGTTGGTTTGGACGAGTGTCCCATACTTCTACTAATACACTTGGTGACGAGGGTCTGATGATGAAGTCAGGAGGTGTACAGTGGAACTCTTCAACCGTTACTAGTAACCCCCTCGAGTTTGGGCCCATATGATTAGTTTGGACGAGTGTCCCATACTTCTACCAATACACTTGGTGACGAGGGTCTGATGATGGAGTCAGAAGGTGGACAGTAGAACTCTTCAACCGTTACTAGTAACCCCCTCGAGTTTGTGCTCATATGGTTGGTTTGGACGAGTGGCCCATACTTCTACCAATACACTTGGTGACGAGGGTCTGATGATGGAGTCAGGAGGTGGACAGTGGAACTCTTCAACCATTACTAGTAACCCCCTCGAGTTTGGGATCATTTGGTTGTTTGGACGAGTGGCCCATACTTCTACCAATACACGTGGTGACGAGGGTCTGATGATGGAGTCAGGAGGTGTAACAGTGGAACTCTTCAACCGTTACTAGTAACCTCCTCGAGTTTGGGCTCATTTGATTGGGTTGGACGAGTGTCCCATACTTCTACCAATAGACTTGGTGACGAGGGTCTGATCATGAAGTCAGGAGGTGGACAGTGGAACTCTTCAACCGTTACTAGTAACCCCCTCGAGTTTGGGCTCACTTGGTTGGTTTGGACGAGTGTCCCATACTTCTACCAATACACTTGGTAACGAGGGTCTGATAATGGAGTCAAGAGGTGGACAGTGGAACTCTTCAACCGTTACTAGTAACCCCCTCGAGTTTGGGCTCACTTGGTTGGTTTTGACGAGTGTCCCATACTTCTAGCAATACACTTGGTAACGTGGGTCTGATGATGGAGTCAGGAGGTGTACAGTGGAACTCTTCAACCGTTACTAGTAACCCCCTCGAGTTTGGGCCCATATGATTAGTTTGGACGAGTGTCCCATACTTCTACCAATATACTTGGTGACGAGGGTCTGATGATGGAGTCAGGAGGTGGACAGTGGAACTCTTCAACCGTTACTAGTAACCCCCTCGAGTTTGGGATCATTTGGTTGGTTTGGACGAGTGGCCCATACTTCTACCAATACACTTGGTGACGAGGGTCTGATGATGGAGTCAGGAGGTGGACAGTGGAACTCTTCAACCGTTACTAGTAACCCCCTCGAGTTTGGGCTCATTTGGTTGGTTTGGACGAGTGGCCCATACTTCTACCAATATACTTGGTGACGAGGGTCTAATGATAGAGTCAGGAGGTGTACAGTGGAACTCTTCAACCGTTACTAGTAACCTCCTCGAGTTTGGGCTCATTTGGTTGGTTTGGACGAGTGTCCCATACTTCTACCAATAGACTTGGTGACGAGGGTCTCATCATGGAGTCAGGAGGTGGACAGTGCGAGGGCTTACTTCAAGAATGCATTAAGTCAGAAAAAGTAGTTTTGAGATAATCAAGATTTAAAGTTTATGAAAAATTTATAAAAAATTCTACTTATATTTACAATATCAGTATTATGTACCGAGATTTATTATCTATCGAGGTTAAAAATGTTATTAATGAAAAAAATATATGTTCACACAATAGCACTTTATATTCAAAAGTGTAGGAGAAGGTACTGACTTAGTGTATTTTGTTTGACGGTTAATTTTGCAGTAAAATAAAAATACTGCGTTAAGTCTTATAGTAATTTAATGAAAAAGACAGTTGTGGTTGGTGCTTTGGTTTGGGGTTGGCTCTAGGCCTGCAAACTAGTCCCGCTTGGTTGAGGACCTTCGTGCAAAACCCTGCGATCTCCAGCTACCCCAGCCAGCCTATGTCATGGAAGAAAGGCTTTCATGGAAGAAAGCCACAAGTCGACTGGGGCGTTTGCAGACCTCTGCAACGGAAGATGGAGAACGGAGTATGTCCCTTCGTTGGTTGTCAAGCAAACTGCACTCCAACAAAACATGCTTGGTCATTTCATTCGTCGCCAAACATTCCCTGCACAGTGGGCTATTCGTAATAACCACGGTGTGTAGATATTTATTTAGCTTAGCCCGGGCCAGATTGATAAGCTTCAGAGCCAGCCTTCGGTCTGGTTTAGGAAGAGCAGCTCTCGACTGTCTGCACTCTGAGAGGCCCTTCCATCTGTCCCTGTGTTTCCGTGATGTCGACGCGTGCAACCAAGTCCAAGTTCAACCAAGTTTTCTGTATGCTTGCTGACGACATTATCACGGGTTCCGCTCCTATGGTTATAGTTCTAGAGCCTCTTCGTTGTAGTGCAGTGTACATGACATACGCCCATCTCAGTCCCAGCGGTTGCACTTGTAGCACCCCGATTACTTCCATTTGGAAAACTGTTGAGTGTGCACCAAGTCGTCCTGATCTATTAATGTTCAGCTCACGTGAGAAAATGCCCGCACCGGTCCAGCTGCTTGTCCTTGACCCGTCTGTGAAGATTCTTAGTTCTGTCTCACTAGATGGGCCGGGGGTTGGTCATTAATAAGGGTAGTTCACTGCACACCGTGTGCAGGACACTTGTGTGCTTTACCGGTTCGTCCCCTTTTCATAATCATAGTGCCTTGAGTCTGAATGCGGACGCCGCTGCCTCCTGTTTGACACATAGGTCCAGCGTTGACAGACAGAGTATGGCTTCAATGGTGGCCATGGGTGTACCGCATACAATCCGTAATATCCTTGGAGGTAATATCTATGCAGGCGAATCTCTAAAGCTTCTCTAATTGCATCGTTGATTAAAAAGACAGTTTTACGGGATTATAATTTGCTTATAATTCAGTGAATTAAAATTGTGGCTGCTACTAAACTAGTTGTATTGATCTTCATCTATCTATTACGATTACCAGAGAGAAAACGCTTCATCTTGCCAAAAAAAAATCTTTTTTAACTAGATAACCTCAAATTACAACAGCTCACTAACAAATTCACTCAGCGAATGCTTGAGGTGCCATCCACGGTTCAGTATTGCAAGCACACAATTCTAATTTATGTCGACTTAATGCATCGGCCAGTGTAGTTGTTAACAACCACCACTTCAAGTAATATGGCCAAGAATACATTAAGTCAGACTTAGTGCTTTTCGCACTAAGTTTTGACGACGTTTCTAAAAATCGCGTCTTCGTAAATGCACTAAGTGACATAATGTCTTTTTGAAAATGATTTCATTAAGTCTGAGTAAGCCAAAACCGCAACATGAAATGCATTAAGTCACTTAATGCTTTCTTGTAGAATAGTATTCTACCACGAATTATCGAATTTGTATTTGTGAAATAACACTAAGTAGACTTAATGCATTTCAGAAGAATTACATTTTGCGATTAACCTAAAAAACATTTACAGTAAGGCACTAAATTGTACTTAGTGTATTTACGTTGACTATAATTACAACAATAATCAGAACTTAGTGCCATTCTATTCGAATCATGTCATTTAGTGCTTTTTGCTTGTACAAAGTAGTTATATTATGACTTAATGCTATAGCTATCTTTGGATCTCGTCAGTGTACAGCTTAGTGTGTTTTTGAAGAATGTAGCGCAAAAAATAATGAACAAAACTGTATAATTAAGTCAAAATCGATTTTTTTTGACATAGTGCATTCTTGAAGTAAGCCCTCGAGTGGAACTCTTCAACCGTTACTAGTAACCCCCTCGAGTTTGGGCTCACTTGGTTGGTTTGGACGAGTGTCCCATACTTCTACCAATACACTTGGTAACGAGGGTCTGATGATGGAGTCAGGAGGTGGACAGTGGAACTCTTCAACCGTTACTAGTAACCCCCTCGAGTTTGGGCTCATTTGGTTGGTTTTGACGAGTGTCCCATACTTCTAGCAATACACTTGGTGACGAGGGTCTGATGATGGAGTCAGGAGGTGAACAGTGGAACTCTTCAACCGTTACTAGTAACCGCCTCGAGTTTGGGCCCATATAGTTGGTTTGGACGAGTGTCCCATACTTCTACCAATACACTTGGTAACGAGGGTCTGATGATGGAGTCAGGAGGTGGACAGTGGAACTCTTCAACCATTACTAGTAACCCCCTCGAGTTTGGGATCATTTGGTTGTTTGGACGAGTGGCCCATACTTCTACCAATACACTTGGTGACTAGGGTCTGATGATGGAGTCAGGAGGTGTAACAGTGGAACTCTTCAACCGTTACTAGTAACCGCCTCGAGTTTGGGCCCATATGGTTGTTTTTGACGAGTGTCCCATACTTCTACCAATACACTTGGTGACGAGGGTCTGATGTTGGAGTCAGGAGATGTACAGTGGAACTCTTCAACCGTTACTAGTAACCCCCTCGAATTTGGGCTCATTTGGTTGGTTTTGGCGAGTGTCCCATACTTCTACCAATAGACTTGGTGACGAGGGTCTGATCATGGAGTCAGGAGGTGGACAGTGGAACTCTTCAACCGTTACTAGTAACCCCCTCGAGTTTGGGCTCACTTGGTTGGTTTTGACGAGTGTCCCATACTTCTAGCAATACACTTGGTAACGAGGGTCTGATGATGGAGTCAGGAGGTGGACAGTGGAACTCTTCAACCGTTACTAGTAACCGCCTCGAGTTTGGGCCCATATGGTTGTTTTGGACGAGTGTCCCATACTTCTACCAATACACTTGGTGACAAGGGTCTGATGATGGAGTCAGGAGGTGGACAGTGGAACTCTTCAACCGTTACTAGTAACCCCCTCGAGTTTGGGCTCATTTGGTTGGTTTCGACTAGTGGCCCATACTTCTACCAATACAATTGGTGACGAGGGTCTGATGATGAAGTCAGGAGGTGTACAGTGGAACTCTTCAACCGTTACTAATAACCCCCTCGCATTTGGGCCCATATGGTTAGTTTGGACGAGTGGCCCATACTTCTACCAATACACTTGATGACGAGGGTCTGATGATGGAGTCAGGAGGTGGACAGTGGAACTCTTCAACCGTTACTAGTAACCCCCTCGAGTTTGGGCTAATTTGGTTGGTTTTGATGAGTGTCCCATACTTCTAGCAATACACTTGGTAACGAGGGTCTGATGATGGAGTCAGGAGGTGGACAGTGGAACTCTTCAACCGTTACTAGTAACCCTCTCGAGTTTGGGCTCATTTGGTTGGTTTGGACGAGCGTTCCATACTTCTACCAATACACTTGGTGACGAGGGTCTGATGATGGAGTCAGGAGGTGGACAGTGGAACTCTTCAACCGTTACTAGTAACCCCTCCGAGTTTGGGCTCATTTCGTTGGTTTGGACGAGTGTCCCATACTTCTACCAATACACTTGGTAACGAGGGTCCGATGATGGAGTCAGGAGGTGGACAGTGGAACTCTTTAACCGTTACTAGTAACCCCCTCGAGTTTGGGCTCATTTGGTTGGTTTGGACGAGTGTCTCATACTTCTACCAATACACTTGGTGACGAGGGTCTGATGTTGGAGTCAGGAGGTGTACAGTGGAACTCTTCAACCGTTACTAGTAACCCCCTCGAGTTTGGGCCCATGTGGTTAGTTTGGACGAGTGTCCCATACTTCTACCAATACACTTGGTGACGAGGGTCTGATGATGGAGTCAGGAGGTGGACAGTGGAACTCTTCAACCGTTACTAGTAACCTCCTCGAGTTTGGGCTCACTTGGTTGGTTTGGACGAGTGTCCGATACTTCTACCAATACACTTGGTAATGAGGGTCTGATGATGGAGTCAGGAGGTGGACAGTGGAACTCTTCAACCGTTACTAGTAACCCCCTCGAGTTTGGGCTCATTTGGTTGGTTTGGACGAGTGTCCCATACTTCTACCAATACACTTGGTGACGAGGGTCTGATGTTGGAGTCAGGAGATGTACAGTGGAACTCTTCAACCGTTACTAGTAACCCCCTCGAATTTGGGCTCATTTGTTTGGTTTTGGCGAGTGTCCCATACTTCTACCAATACACTTGGTAAAGAGGGTCTGATGATGGAGTCAGGAGGTGGACAGTGGAACTCTTCAACCGTTACTAGTAACCCCCTCGAGTTTGGGCTCATTTGGTTGGTTTTGACGAGTGTCCCATACTTCTAGCAATACACTTGGTGACGAGGGTCTGATGATGGAGTCAGTAGGTGGACAGTGGAACTCTTCAACCGTTACTAGTAACCGCCTCGAGTTTGGGCCCATATGGTTGGTTTGGGCGAGTGTCCCATACTTCTACCAATACACTTGGTAACGAGGGTCTGATGATGGAGTCAGGAGGTGGACAGTGGAACTCTTCAACCACTACTAGTAACCCCCTCGAGTTTGGGATCATTTGGTTGTTTGGACGAGTGGCCCATACTTCTACCAATACACTTGGTGACTAGGGTCTGATGATGGAGTCAGGAGGTATAACAGTGGAACTCTTCAACCGTTACTAGTAACCGCCTCGAGTTTGGGCCCATATGGTTGTTTTGGACGAGTGTCCCATACTTCTACCAATACACTTGGTGACGAGGGTCTGATGTTGGAGTCAGGAGATGTACAGTGGAACTCTTCAACCGTTACTAGTAACCCCCTCGAGTTTGGGCTCATTTGGTTGGTTTGGACGAGTGTCCCATACTTCTACCAATACACTTGGTGACGAGGGTCTGATGTTGGAGTCAGGAGATGTACAGTGGAACTCTTCAACCGTTACTAGTAACCCCTCGAATTTGGGCTCATTTGTTTGGTTTTGGCGAGTGTCCCATACTTCTACCAATACACTTGGTAAAGAAGGTCTGATGATGGAGTCAGGAGTTGGACAGTGGAACTCTTCAACCGTTACTAGTAACCCCCTCGAGTTTGAGCTGATTTGGTTGGTTTGGACGAGTGTCCCATACTTCTACCAAAACACTTTGTGATGAGGGTCTGATGATGTAGTCAGAAGGTGTACAGTGAAACTCTTCAACCGTTACTAGTAACCCCCTCGAGTTTAGGCTCATTTGGTTTATTTGGACGAGTGTCCCATACTTCTACCAATACACTTAGCGACGAAGGTCTGATGATGGAGTCAGGAGGTGTACAGTGGAACTCTTCAACCGTTACACCCCGTCGAGTTTGGGCTCATTTGGTTGGTTTGGACGAGTGTTTCATACTTCTACCAATACAGTTGGTGACGAGTATCTGATTATGGAGGCAGGAGGTGGACTGTTCGTACACCTTATCCATCCTAAAGCCATACAGTTTCCAGCAAAGTTTAATTATGGAACAGCTGAAAGACGGATGTTACCGATAATTTTGTCATGGTCCTCCACTGTCCATAAAATGCAGGGCAGTACTGTTGACCATGCTGTCGTGTATTTGGGCTCCATACTATTTGAGGAGGGTTAAGCGTATGTTGCATTGAGTCGCGTAAAGTCTTTAGAAGGGCTATGTATTGAGGAGCTTGATTGTGAGAAATTGACAGGTAAGTAACCGTGTAACAAAGATGCAATGAGAGAGTTGGAAAGGATGAGGAGTTTGCGTAATGAATGATACGAGCCAAAAACCAAACTAAAAACGATTAAATAAAAAAATCTGTGAAAAAACTTTTAAGTTAAACGGTTTTATTAAAAAAAACTAGAATAAAAAACATCAGCTGTACAAAAAACTAGAAAATAAGAAGGACACAAACCTGGGCTGGGCCTTCTTAAGATTTTACGTCTGGGCGAGCGTCTGGGTAAGAAATCGTGCAATACTAGCGTGCTGTCTTCTTATGTCGGATGCCAAAGGGCACTTTGTGTCGCTGCGTCAGCGGAATAAGTAATAAATTGAGACTTTTAACAGACTAATATAAAAACGTGGGGCGTATAATATGCGTAAACATGCGCCCCACGTTTTTATATTAGTCTGTTAAAAGTCTCAATTTATTACTTATTCCGCTGACGCAGCGACACAAAGTGCCCTTTGGCATCCGACATGAGAAGACAGCACGCTAGTATTGCACGATTTCTTACCCAGACGTAAAATCTTAAGGAGGCCCAGCCCAGGTTTGTGTCCTTCTTATTTTCTAGTTTTTTGTACAGCTGATGTTTTTTTTTCTAGTTTTTTTTTAATAAAACCGTTTAACTTAAAAGTTTTTTTACAGATTTTTTTTACCTTTACTTTGGATTACGTGATTTTTATTATATGTTTTAATTATTACGTTAATCCGGGATATACACTGTCACTATGAAAAGTTTCGTCAAATTCCGTTCATTGGTTTCTGCGAGATGCGCGTACAAGTAGGCATTTTTGCATTTACGATTTTATTATATGTATAGAAAGAATAAATATGTATAGACTATTGTGTTCAAGTTATAAAAAATAAAAACTGTCATTTTCGTTGTATCTGCTTATAATTTCTGCGTAATTTCGAATGAATATTTTATTCAAATTGTATTTGCTGCCAGTTCTCAAGATATAATTATGTACTTTGGACTACGTGATTTTAAACGCGCAATAATGTTTATAATTGTTTAATTTTTTTTTATTCTTGATATTTTTTTTACGTATTATCCTAACCCGGCATATAAACTGCCACTATACAAAGTTTCGTCTAATTGCGTTCAGTAGTTTTTGCGTGATGCGCGTACAGACAAACAAACAAACAAACAACAATTATAAAAACTGTTCTAACATGTTCACTATCTCATTTTAAGCCACCCTGGTTAGTTTTTTTCCGAATACATTCAATGTACAGACTTTCTTACCTTTACTATTTTATTATATGTATAGATTCCGCTGACGCAGCGACACAAAGTGCCCTTTGGCATCCGACATGAGAAGACAGCACGCTAGTATTGCACGATTTCTTACCCAGACTTAAAATCTTAAGAAGGCACAGGTTTGTGTCCTTATTATTTTCTAGTTTTTTGTACAGCTGATGTTTTTTTTCTAGTTTTTTTTCTAGTTATTTTTTAATAAAACCGTTTAACTTAAAAGTTTTTTTACCTATTTTTTTAGTATGACGGGGTTCTAACTTTCATAGTAGTTGTATGGGAGATGGAACCTTGTCACTGTTTTGATGAGTGCGCCAGAACCCGCAATAATACCCTACTGTTGTTCGCAGCTTGCCAACACCGAGTATCTGCATAGACACAACCTAGTAGCCAGGGTTATCCACCGGCATCGTCCGGAGGTTCCTCTCTTTGGGACCCGACCATAGGGGCTCGCCCCGCCGCGCCGGTGGTGGAAACTCCGTTTATTTTTATATAAATTTTAGATTTTATTTAAGTTTTTCATTTATGTAAATATTTAAAATTATGGAAATATATAAAAAATAATAATGGAACAGTAAATAATAACAAAATACGTACGTTTAATCAGATAGATTGTAAAATCACTCTTCTTTATCTCATCATCCATCCATCCACGGCATTGGTATTCAATCGTCGTAAATGCAATTTTCATTATTATTGTAGTTTCTATTAATGATCTGTCAGGTTTAAATCCTATTAACCTTAAGGCGTAGATCGGGTCAATCATTCTTACAACAAATTGTTCTTCGCCTAAACGCCTTTCTGGAGTTTTAGTAGTGTTCGGCCATATCAAACGTCGCCTTGATTCTGAAAATAAAATGGAAATATAAAATGCACTAATACAGTAGAGTGCCGATATTGTTCTACATAATTGTTCAACAAATGTATGAGTGTTCGAAAAATCCTACTAATATTATAAACGGGAAAGTTTGTGAGGATGTATGGATGTATGGATGTATGGATCTTTGTTCCTCTTTCACGCAAAAACTACTGAGAGGATTTTGATGAGACTTTACAGTACTTAGCTTAGCTTATACATCAGAATAACATACCTATAGGCTATATACCATTACGCTAGGGGCATCTACCTTAGGGCTCAGCAGTATCAATTTAAGTATAGTACGGGAGAGAGAGAATATAAAAGAAGCGAATCTCCCAAGAAAACGAAAAGCCTATAAACGTCACATAAAAACTTCTATTTCGAATTCTGTTCTTTTTTTTTAATTTGGAGAAAACAAATATGGCCAGTACGGAAAGGTGCGGTGCGGTGCGGAGCGGCGCGGGGCACCGCGGGGCGGCGCGGGACGGCGCGGTGCGGCGCGAGGCGGCGGCGTGCAGCGGTGCGGAAATGCGCGGGGCGGCGCGGGGCGGCGCGGGACGGCGCGGAACGGCGCTGGGCGGCGCTGGACGGCGCGGGACGGCGAGCGAAGCCGCGGCCAAAAGCTAGTGAATTTATATTTTTGACCCCTATACCACAGATTAAATCAGGACTCCGTCATTCGCTTTTTGCGCGGTGTTTGTACCGCGATGTAGAAAAGGATGGTGACAGAACTGATTAAAAAACGTGTAGCAAGAATTGACGGCACCTTGTAGTTACAGCAGCTAGCACGGGCGCGCTGCAATCGTCTGTTTCCGACCAGGCTTGGATTTCGTTCGATTATTATCGTACTTGTACGATAATTAGAACGATCATATGATGTACGTTCGTAATGCTTCCAAATTCTGTACTGTAATCCAGGGGATGTAAGTAAATAAATCACAGAATGGTTCTTTTTAGGGTCCCGTCGCAAAATGAGAAAAAAGGGACCCTTATGGGATCGCTCTGGTGTCTGTCTGTCTGTCGGTCACACGCAGATATCTCCGGACCTACTGAACCGATTTCGATTAAACTAACGCCAAATTATGTATAATTTTTGCCGCTAGATATTTTATATATAAGTTTGTCTAATAGTCTTGTGGAAAGTATAGGGTACCCCAAAATGTGAACGAAAAATAAATTTAGTTTTTTTAAATAAATCATGTTTCATGTCATTCTATAGGTATTGTTACGGCAATTCCAAAAATATATAACTTTGATATAATCAATAAGTTTGCTTTAACAAATATTTCGTTTAAAAGTTGACAAAAAACTGCAGTTTTGTCGCCGAACTTTAACCTATTAAGGGTTGTTTGAAAATTATGAAAAAATTACCAATATGGGTATTCTTATGTAGTTGTGCACAAAACTATTCATTTTGCTCCAAATGTCATACATTTTGAGATATAGTTAAATGTCTGATCAGCCAATATTTCAATGTTGCGTATGACTTTTTACTCACCAGCTCAGGCCACCGATAACATAGCGTTGTGATTAATTTAAAACATCCATTTAGCCTAAAACATCCATAGAAGTGATGAAATGTAACAGTGAAAATTTTATATAAATCGGTAAAGTGGTTCTCGAGTTATAAGAATATTCATATATTGACATATGTTACACGGTGAGTTGACTGCTCGGTTGACTGTAGAAACTCGCTTTATTTATTAGGAATTATCTACCAAACGAAATCACTTACTGGCACCTAATTACGACAGAACCGGCTCGAACTAGACGGAAACAAGAACGATTTACATACTAGAATGTAACAATGTAACAGCTCGATAGCCGACATGAGTCGGCAATATCTCAGACCGTAATCAAGTCGCATGCACCAAAGAAAATATATAACGTACGCACGAACGTGTTGATTGTTTTGTTTAAATAATTGTCGTTTTTGTTATTATTGTGCATACAAGAATTGTCTTTATATAAATTAGAAGGGGAACCATAAATAAATTTATGATTGTATACAAATGTTTATGCTAACCAATAAGTGTTTGCCTTTTTAGATTTTTATTTTATGTCTCAATTTCATTTGTATTTTTATTTTCTTAGTTTTTATTTGTTGTTACATTTGAAGATTCTCTAAGGTTACATTGTCTGCTCCTTTAAATTTCTATGCACATACTTGCCTTTCTTCCTTACTACCAGCGGGTCAAACCGTGGGTTCATTTAGCTGCTAAGCAGTAAGTAATTTTTAATATTAGCATAATTTTTAATATTAGCATAATTTTTAATATTAGCATAATTTGAGACGCTGTTATCAGTATTTATTTATTCTATTATAATATATATGTAAATTTATGTCCGATTTGCCGGACTTTGACACATTTTATTCTTTGTCACCTTCGTCCTCAATAGAGGATCTTTTCATAGATGCTTCCAACGCTAATGATCCTAACAATTCTGTCTCTTCATCTGTATCACCTGTTCATCTGTTAGATCTAATTAACAATTTTATTTCCGGGTTTCCTAAAAATTTCAATGTTAGCCATATCAACTGCCAGAGTATTCCCGGGCATTTCCCTGATATACTATCTTCTTTCACCAGCGAACACTTACACGCCTGCCTCTTCACAGAGACGTTCCTGAAGCCTACTGTCCCGTCTTACTCTTACGCACTTCCAGGATACGTGCTCATTCGGAATGACAGGGTTGGGAAGGGAGGTGGAGGAGTTGCTATTTATTTACGTAGCAACATCTCATACAAAGTGTTATCCCAATCGCCCTCCACGTATACAGCATCTGCTTAATATATCCTATTAGAACTAATATTTAACCATGCCAAATTACTTCTGGGTGTGTTTTATTGCACTCCTTCTATTAACTACTTCAACACTTTTGATACTCTTCTCGCCGACCATATCCATGACTACACTCACGCAGTCATGATGGGTGACTTTAATACGTGCCACACCAAATCGGATAGCCGCTCCTTGAATTTTCAAAGAATTTTGAAATCGCACAACCTTACTTCTCTGCCCCTCGGCCCGACTTACCACGTAAACAACTGTCATCCCTTTCTAGATTTAATTTTAATGTCATCCCCAGATAGAGTTGACAAATTCGGCCAGTTCACTGCTGGGGGGTTTGTCAACCACGATCTCATTTACCTTTCATATAAACTGAAGCCTCCCAAGCAGAAGCCAAAAATTCTTCTACAGCGAAGTTTTGGGGCTATGAATCTTGAGTCTCTGCGGATAGATGCTGGTGCCGTGGACTGGAATCATGTGCATGTTCTGACTGACATGAACGATAAGGTCGCTGCGTTTATGTCCACAGTCCTCGAGCTGTACGACAAGCACGCTCCTGTTCGCTCAGTTAGGATGAGGCATCTTCGCTCTTTGCTCCTTGGTTGACCGATATAATTCGTCACCACATCGCAATTAGAGATGCGACCAAGCGCAAGCATAAGCGGTTTCCTACAGAAGAAAACCTCAATCTCTTGAAAGTCGCCAGAAACAGGTGCACCAGGATGTGCCGGGACACCAAGCGTCGTTACATTCAAGAATCTGTTGCAGATCGCTCCCCTGGTGACACGTGGAAATTTCTTAATTCTCTCGGCTTGGGTAAATCTAAGTCTAGTACTGCTACGACTATTGATCTAGATGTCTGAAATAGACATTTCTCTTCTCCTCCGATAACTGTAGACCCAGCCCTTAAGTCTGAAACTATCTCTCAGTTAAGAAGCAATTCGGCTTCAACTCCGCAACCATTTACTTTCTCCTATGTAACCGGGTGTGAAATAAAAAAGATAATTCTTTCCATTAAAAGCAAGGCGGTAGGGTGTGACAAATTGAGCAGAGCACTGCTCATCCCAATTTTAGACGAGATCTTACCTACCATTTCCCATATACTTAATGTATCTCTAAGGTTGAGTTGCTTTCCAGACTCGTGGAAAAATGCATTCGTCTTACCCTTACCAAAAATTTCCAATCCTGTTTTACCAAATAATTTCCGCCCTATATCCATCCTTCCCTTACTATCAAAAGTACTTGAGCGAGCAGTACACTCTCAGCTAAATCGCTTTCTGCATCAAAACTCCTTTTTGAACCCTTTTCAATCGGGATTTCGTCCTTCTCACAGTACAACCACTGCTTTAGTCAAAGTCACTGATGATATTCGCCACGGAATTGATAATCGGCAACTCACAAGTATCACATTGCTTGACTTCAGTAATCCCTTCAACACAGTTGACTTTGACATCTTGCTTACGGTATTGAGTGCTCTTAATATTTCACAGGCGGTACTGGATTGGTTCGATTCCTACCTTAGAGGTCGCCGGCAAAAAGTCCGCCTGGACGATAACTTCTCCGATTGGTGTGTCCTTTCAGCCGGTGTCCCTCAGGGAGGTGTGCTTTCTCCACTCTTTTCTCTGTATTTATTATTACACTAGCCCAAATTCTGGTTTGGCACTACTACTTCTATGCTGACGATTTGCAGCTTTACAGCCAGTCTTCCGTATCAGAGCTTTTGCCCACTATCAACCTTGTCAACTCAGATTTATCTGGAGTGCGTCATTGGATGGATCGTTTTGGCCTTCAAGTCAATCCATCTAAATCTCACATCATGATAGTGGGCAGTAGCAAATTCTTGAGTAGAATAGATAGGGACAATTTGCCGCCAGTGTCATATAACGGTGTCACTATTCCATACAGCAGAGTAGTCAAGAACCTCGGCATTGTCATGGACGACTCTCTTTCTTGGGTCCAGCATGTCAGTGGGGTATGCAAGAAGGTTTACGGTGCTATGCATTCTCTAAAGCGACTCAATCGATTCCTTCCGGTCGAAACCAAGACTATGCTTGTACAATCCCTTATTCACCCAATTCTGGATTATGGTGATATCTGCAATCTCGATTTAAACGAAGAGCTACTCAATAAGTTAGATCGTTTACTCAATTTCGGCATCCGATTTATTTTCGGGTTGCGCAAATATGATCATGTTTCTGCTTACCGTGATCAACTTGAGTGGCTCACTATTCGTCAACGTCGGAACATGCATGTTCTTTCCCTTCTCTTTACAATTTTTAACGACCCCAATTCCCCCATCTACCTCAGAGAGAGGTTTGCCTATCTCTCCACGCATGGCGTACCGCTAAGGTCAGCTGACAGCCTCCTTCTTCTCATCCCCTTTCACAGCTCCTCTATCTATTCCGAATCGTTCTCTGTAATGTCAGCGCGCCTGTGGAATAATCTCCCACCAGCCATCAGAACATCTCCAACTCTTGCCACTTTCAAAAAGCGTCTGAAAGAAATATATCTCTCCAAAGAATAGAGGTGATTTACTTTATTATTTACAGATATTAAGTAATGTGTGTATCAAGTATCTATTATTAGTATATAGTACATATATAAGTATGCTTCTATGTATTCTTATTTAGTATGATAAATATATCCTATGTTTAAGTAATATATTCTAGTATTTTATCTACATATATATAGGTATTATATGCCCGGCGTCCTGTCACAGAATAGAAAAGAGTACCAGAAGCGACACTCCACAAGGCCACATAAAGGAATAGCTACTCTTGCTGAGACGCAATAAAGTGCAATTCAGCTCGCAAAGCGCTGCATGCCTAACTCGAATAATAACCTACATCACGCTTCTCTTTCTATCGCATAACTCTATCTCTTTTGGCGCGATTCGGATCGTGTTGGGGTTGTCGTCTTGTGTGACGAATAAATTACTGTTAATAATTACTTAGCAGTTTTTTTTTTTTTGACAAAACTCTGTGGCTTCTCGGAAGTATACTGATGATGACATGCTAATTTTATTGATTCATTTATTTAATTAGTTTCTTATTTTAATTGTTGTATATTAGATAAGCGCAAAATGCCTATGAATCAGGAACTGCCTCTGCGAGACAGATTCTTGTATTGCAGAGCCTCTCTTTGTAAATGCGTACATGAAATAATGAAATAAATAAATTATTTGATTTGACATATTATTATTATCATTTTTTTATTTTCACATTTTTACTAAGCATTTATATTAATTTTACATATTTTATATTATACAAAAACTTATAACGTAAAATACACAAAATTATCATATTATTATTATCATCATTCGGTCATTACCGAGATAGTATTATTAGTATTAGTAGTCATTATTAATTCTTTATTAACACATTTACAATATTTACATTAATTTCACACATACAAAGTATAAAAATACAAATATATACCTAAAATTAATCATTAAATTTAATTAGTCATTATTAGTATTACGATGCTCCAATTGCTCCATTATTATTATATCGAAGAATAGGCACAGAATCCAGGCGATCGACTGTATGCGTGCGCTCGCAAGCGCGGGCTGCCCGGACTGTTTTGTATTCTCCGAATATCGCGCGCTGTAGGTGATTATCGCGGTAGGTATGAAGGAGTGTCTGAGGCCCTGTTCATTTAATTTTATTGTTTTGTTAGTATTAAGTTTGTGTCGTTCTTCTTATCTGTTTTGCTACCCTTATAATAAGTTTTCATAAAAGTCAGGTTGACTGGCAGAGATTGCCTTAGGTAATAAGTCCGCCTTTTGTAAAATCGTTGTATTGGAAAGCAATAAAGCATATTCTATTCTATTCTATTCTATTCTATTCTAACAGTAAAATCGATTAGTAAATCAGTGAAATGTATTAAAATTGCATGGCCACTTGGTGAATCGGTGATCAAAAATAGCGCTTGAGATGTGGCGCCCTCGAACGGCCGTGGAAGAAACGGAAGACGGCTCGTGATAGAAGCGATGATCTCGTCGAATTTAAGCCGTAAGTTTGGATGAAAATACTTAATTTGGTCTTAGACTAGATCCGTCAGTCATTCGTCAGCCTCCGTAACTGAGTGGTGCAGTCGGTCGACTGTTATTAAGCACAACTGGGCGCGGTCAGTACTTAGATGGGTGACCCCTCGACCGTTGAGGCTGACCGTGGTTCGGATTCCACGTAAAACTAAGTCCGTTTCCTTCTTACAACTTCTTCTTGTACCTTACTAGGTGGTACGGTTTATCCCGCCCGGGTTGGTACCAACACACTGAATGAAACGTCCGTCGAAACGGCTATGTACATAGTTCAGTGTAGCCGACATGAAATCAGGGAAGCACTGATATGGCACCAAGTTCGCCCGGTGTTATGGGCTGACATTACGGATATTGTAGGTGATGCAGTCAACCGTGTCAACGAATGAATGAACGTACCTCGATAGGTTTCCGTAAAGTAGGCAGTTATATTTTAATGACCGTTATTTTTATGAACATTTTTATGCAAATTATTTTTACCTATTTGCAATGTGCTCAGAGCAATAACTTTCCTCTCATTGCAATTGTTTTTCTTTGTACTTTCCTCGGTACATCAATCATTATTGTGGGTGTTTTATTTACAGAGTTATTGCTGAAAAACCTCATGTTTTACACTCAGGATCTATGTGATATTCCTAATTATCCCCATTTCCCCAAAGGGGTTCCGGGCGTATGCCAATTTATTATAAATTAGGTCTACTATGTGTAATTAACATAATTTTTAAGACCGTGTGGTTTAGTACCGTGTGGGGCCGGCACTAAAAAAGAATAGCCTCACTGCATCTCTCCCTGTGCATGTCGTAAAAGGCGACCAAGGGATAAGGACAAGGTGCCGTGCTAAAGGGCGACAGGCTCGCCACCTCTCACCTTGGCACGGTACTTCCACCGAGTCATGCAGCAGGTGGGTCTTCGTGCCTTACTTGCTGCTTGATCGATTGAATCTTGTTCGAATTCTTTGCGAAACGCGGTGGTCGGTGTTGTGCTGTAATTTACCAGGGTTATTGCAGCACAACACCGTTTACTCTGCTTACCCCTATTGTCGGGATTCAGCGTGTGTGATATGTATGTAATGTATGTTTGTTTTAAGACAAAATAACAATTTACACCTTATTTCTGCTAAATTTGCAATGATTTCATCATGTTACATACATAGGCACTAGTGTCACCTAGTGGCGGAAGAAATTATTAACGAAAGCGTCCGGAACTTGCCAGATGAGGCGTAACAGTCTACCTACCGGCCGGTCACAGGGTTTCGCGCGCAGCGCGTATCGCTTGCACTCACCACGATTTACAACTGTCTAGACATATTTTTGTTTAATTCCACTGCACGCACTGCATGTAAATGGAACGTTTGAGTACCAACACGATCGGTCTAGCACTAGTGGTTCTCGAGTTATGACCAAAACAAAAGTTCACGTGACAGATGGATAGATCTCACCGAGACGTGAAGTTTGAGTACCAACACGATGGGTCTAGCACCAGTGGTTCTCGAGTTATGACCAAAACAAAATTTCACGTGACAGATGGATATATCTCTCCGAGACCTGAAGTTTGAGTACCAACACGATTGGTCTAGCACCAGTGGTTCTCGAGTTATGACCAAAACAAAAGTTCATGACGAAGTCTCGTCAAAAAATTCTAAGCCTTCTAGTTCTCACAGAAAACGGGATGGTACGGAAGCCCCTTTACGCGAGCTCGACTCGAACTTGACCACTTTCCCATGATATATACATATTTTCCCATGAAATGGAGCGAACCGACGTACGTCCGACTAGCACAACGACCCGCCGACAAGATACCAATCATCTCTATTTTTTTTTTTTTTTTTTATGGAACCTGACACGGTTGGCTACATCACCTACAACATCCGTGATGTCAGCCCATAACACCGGGTGAACTAGGTGCCATGTCAGTGCTTCCCTTCATTTCATGTCTATCTTCTCTATCTCTTCTCTATCTTCTTCTTCTCTATCTCTACTCTTCTCTATCTTCTCTCTCTATCTCTATCTTCTTCTCTATCTCTATCTTCTCTTCTTCTATTCTCTTCTCTATCTCTTCTCAACTTCTTATGAAAGGGAACGTCTGTCTGTATGTATGTTCGGGGTAAACTCCGGAACCACTGACCAGTTTTTGATGCGGTTTGCACCAATGCAAGGAGTAGTTCTTGAGGCTCACTATAGGCTATATAACATCACATTAAATAGCCTTAGGGTTGAGCAGTATCAAATAAAGTATAGTATGAACGGAATCTAGTGTCCAATTGTCTTAATAGATGGCGTGAGCAGTCTGTTGCCTTGCGTTGGTGGAGATACAAGAGGACTGACAATCGCCATTTATTATAAATCGTGTCTCGATGTTTAGTACCCGCCTTTACAACTAGATGTCGACAGTAGTATCAATTCAATAACCATGTGACATTTTGTCGGTGTTTGTTAAATAGGCTAAGTCAAAATAAGTCATACCGGAAAAAAATCGATAAATGGCGTTAAGTACTAACAAAACATTGTGACTTGGGAAGTTTGTTTGTCAGTTCTTCGCATTGAATTTAGAATTGGCGGAATTTTCACCATGTCCAAGCGTAGGTTACCTACCTACCTATGGATGAAATTATACAATAAACAAAAGTCATGCGGAACAAATCGATAGATGGCGTTTTAAATTATTTTTTAAGCAAGTATTGAATTTATCGATATCTGCAACGAAGATAAGTCACTTCACCATTCATATTGCTCATACGCATTCTATCGATACACAACGGATACCTACGCATATCAATGACTTTAATTTTACATGTGAAAATAAAAAATCGTAAGTAGGATATGCGAACAATATTTAAAATTTAAAAACATTCAGGCATCTTTTGGTTCATAGTAATGAGGTGGTAATATAAATTTATTGCCTAAATGCATGGCAATTCAACGTCCAGGCTATGTGTCAGCGCCATCTACATTTAAGACAGGAAGTTGAGCTTTAGGCCTCGCGCAACGGTCAAGCATCAAGCACGTCAAGCACGTCAAGCCTTACGTGATTGATAGGCTTGGCTTGATGTGCTTGACGGAGCTTCAAGCAGAGCGTCAAGCAATTTCATTCATTTGTATGGCAGGCGGCCAGCTGTGAGCAACGAAGGACGAAAAAATAATGTGCTCAAACGCAGATGAAGCGTTTCTCGCCATCACTATGGCTCTGTGCACGCAAAAAAAAAAAAGAAACAAAACGCTGGTCGAAAGAATGGTACAAGTTAAGAGAACGTTTTACCCAGGAACATTTGTTGAATGTTCTACAAATTACGGAACTCGATGATTATAAAAATGTTCTAAGAATCATCGCTAAGAATGGACTACGAAGGTCATTGTAGTATACAAGTAGAGCTTGCAATATATTATTCGGAGCCAATGATTTTTTATTTTTGTCTACGACTTTGATTTCACATTCCACAGTTTGGGGGCATCTTTATATAAAGATATTAAAAGCAGCAGGAAATCGCGCTCGCTGCGCTCTCTTATTTCTTCTGTTGGACGCACTCCGAGTCGTCCTGCATTGTCGCTGCGGAGCGTCTGACTGACGCGGCAACGGTCAAGCGGCTTGATCAAGCCGAGACAGCCGCACAAAAAATATAAAAATCCATCAAGCACATCAATCACCGTCAAGCACGTAGTTTTCTTGTCAAGCGCGTCAAGCATCGTCTGGCAACGATCAAGCATTGCTTCAATCACCTTCAATCACGTAAGGCTTGTTCAAGCCGCTTGACCGTTGCGCGCCTGCATAAGAGTAACGTTTTTTAGTATGGGGCAGTCCTCTTGCATATTTTCGTCCATAGATACATAGAATAAATATGAGATCTTCTTCTTCTCTCTCTACTTCTATTCTCTACTTCTATAAAAGGGAACGTCTGTCTGTATGTATGTTTGAGGTAAATCCGGAACCACTTAACAGATTTTGATCTGGTTTGCACCAATGTAAAGATAGTTCTTGAAGCTCACTATAGGCTATACACCATCAAGCGAATAGCCTCAGGACTGAGAAGTATCAAAGAAAGTATAGGTAAGTATAGTATGAAAGCAATTTAGTGTCGAATGGTTGTTGGGTTTGGTAGAAGCTATGATAAATAGATAAAATTCGGGAAGAAGATAGATTGCTTTCTGTAGACGAACGAGGGAGAGGGAGGGAGGGGGAAGCAGCGGGGTAGATATGGTTGAACGAGGGCTGGGATAGGGAGGGATAGAAGTGGCGGAATGAAGGAAGGTGAGCGAGGGGGAGAAGGGAGGGGTAGATTGGAGGAGAGTCGAGAAAGGGAGGAGTGTGTGGGGCGAGGGACAGGGGTGGGAGGGAGAAGAAAGAGGGTAGGGGAAAGGGAGGAGGGGGAAGGAGTGGGAGGTAGGAAGGAGGTGGAAGGGGAAGTTGAAAGGAGGGAGGGGGGATGGAGAGAGTGGGGAATGGGGGAGAGAGGGGGAGTATTGGGGAGCGGGGGAGAAGGGAGAGGGAAAGGAGGGAATTAGGGAGAAAGGTTTTCAGATAATTAGGTTAAAAAGAAGGGTGAAAACGGGGAAGGAGGGGAAGCGAGGGAGTTAGGGAGAGCGGGAGGGAGAAAGGGTTCATGGAAAGAGAGAGATAGAATACAAAAGAGGCGATCATTTATCATATTTGCGTTTAAATCGGATTTGCTATTAAGCCGACGTTACCGCGAACGAAGCCGCGGGTCGGCGCCCTAAGCGTGTTCTATCGCTTATTCCACGGGGAGTGCTGGGAGGAGCTGTTTAACGTGATTTCGCCGTCCCCTTTCCACCTCCGTACAACGCGCACTGGGCAGGGATTGCATCCCTATACGCTGGACTTACCGCGGATGCGTACCAATCGCTTCTGCAGATCCTTCCTCCACACAACCGGTAAACTTTGGAACGCTCTACCTGACCACATATTCACCTAAAAGTAGGTGTCTAACGATGCCCATGGACATTCTGTGATGCACGGGGATTGCGAATGACATGCCGGCCTGACAGGAACCTTTTCACGCCCCTTTTGAAAAACCCCAGGCTGTACTTGGGAGGAAATAGATGGGCAGGAAGTGCGTTCCACATTTTCCCGGTTCTGTGAATAAAAGACCTACAGAACCGGTTGGTGCGCATCCGTGGTAGGTCGATTGAATAGGGGTGCATCCCCTGCCCAGTACGCGTAGTGCGGATGTGGAATGGGGACGACGGAATCGCGTTAAAGAGCTCGTCCGACCACTCCCCATGATATAAACGATAGAACACACTCAGGGAGCCGACGTCCCTATGGATTTGCAGTGGTTCTAAGTCGCGGGACACCACGGGGTCACCCACCAGTCGCACGGCACGACGCTGGATTGAGTCTAGCGGCGCAAGCTGGTATTTAGCTGAGCCATCCCACAGGTGCGAGCAGTACTCCAAGCAGGTCCTAACCTTTGTTTTGTACAACGTCAGTTTTTGGCCCGGCGTGAAGTACCGTCGCACCTTGTTCAGTACGCCCAGGTTTTTTGAGGCCAGCTTGGCCTTGCCCTCAATATGGCGCCGGAAGTTCAAGTCGTGCGACAGTTCGACACCGAGGAACCCGAGGTGGTCGCTTAATTTCAGTGACGTGTTTTGGAAGGGAGGAGCAGGCGTAAATGCCGTTCTCTTCGCGCTGAACGCACACACTTGTGTCTTTGATGCGTTGAACACGACCAAGTTGCTCCGGCCCCATTCGGCAATAGACTGGAGGGTTGCTCGAGTTCAGACACAAGTGCTAGCTTCTTCTCGTCCACAACCTTCCGTCCAGCTGAAGGGTGACTGGTGTAGGATCCATGTGCCGTACTGTCGTCTGCATAACAATGTATGTTGCCAAGTGACAGCATATCATTGATATGCAGAAGAAACAGCGTGGGAGACAACACAGAACCCTGCGGTACACCGGCATTCACTGACATGGCGTCCGACGAGCAGCCGTCCACGAGGACCTGAATGCTACGCCCATGTAGGAAGTCGGTGACCCAGTCACAAAGGCCGAAGGGGATTCCGTACGCCGGCAGCTTGCCCAGAAGCGCTTTATGTCAGACCCGGTCAAATGCCTTGGCAATATCGAGTCCAATTGCCAAGGATTCACCGTACCCTTCAAGCGCTTTCCCCCAAAGGTGAGTGACGTACGCTAGGGGATCACCAGCGGTATTGCCGATCGCTGATGAGATTATTTTCCTCTAGGCACGTCATGAGCTGCATATTGATAACGCGCTCCATCACCTTGCAGAGGAGGGAGGTGATTGATATAGGTCGGTAGTTTGACGGGTCAGAGCGATCACCCTTTTTTGGGACAGGCTGAAGGAAAGCTGATTTCAAAGCTGTCGGCACGCGGCCAGTTGTGTACGAGAGGCGAAAGAGGCGCGTCAGTACTGGAGCCAGCTCGGGGGTACACCTTTTCAACACCAATGCAGGCACTCTGTCCGGTCCACTCGCTTTCCTGACGTCTAGGGCAAGAAGCTCCTTCCGCACAGTTCTCTGTCGGAACTATTATACTACTTCTGGCATGGAGTTCTCACACCTAGATATGAATGGAGGAGATGCTCCGCAATCATCCAGGTGGGGATTCCCCGCAAAAAGAGATACCAGAAGGTCGGCTTTATCTTTTGCGGAGTGAGACAGTGATCCTCTAGTGCGCTGCAGAGTTGGAAGTGAGGAGCGGCAGAAATTCGACTCGACAGATTTGGCGAGAGACCAGAACTCACCGCACCCAGTTGGGTGCCGGTTCAGCCTATAGCCAATTCTGCCGATATGCTCGAATTTAGCCCTGGCGATAGCCCTCTTGCAGGATCTGGAGAGGCGGTTGTAGTTTTTCAATTCGGAGATATTTGGATCACGTCTGGCACGAGCACGTGACCATGCTCGATATGCCGCAGCTTTAGCCGCGGCAGCATCGGCACACTCCCGGCTGTATCAGGGTTGGCTCTTACCTCCGAGGCGAAGGGTGGCATTGGGAATAAACATTTCCATTCCACCCAAAATCACCTCGGCTACGGTATTGGCGCATTCCGACGGATCGTCCGAACTGAAGCATAGCTCTCTCCAAGTGGGCTCTCGCATTTCATCCCAAACTGCCGACGCGTAGTGCCAAATTCGACGTGCTCCTTCAGCTCGTGTCTGAGGGGGCGACGAAGGCCCTGTAGATACCACTAGGTAAGCCGGTCGTAGGAGCCAAGAGAAGCGCTCACTATTACCTTAACCCAGCAGGATTAGACGTCAGCAGAAGATCCAGCAAGGAGGGAGTATGACCGTCTATATCTGGTATTCTGGTATGTTGATCTACCAGTTGAGACAAGTCATACGTCAGGGCGAAGTCGGCGGCGGCTCTCCCCACGAAATCGGTTCTGCTGGAGCCAAGCCACACCTCGTGGTGGGCATTAAAGTCACCAACGAGTACCATGTCCGCTGTAGGGAACCGCTCTTGGACTTCGTCTGCCGCTGTACTCAGGTGCTCATATAGGCGAGCTGTCTCCGCATCTCCTGAGTGCGACCTGTAGACGCAGGCGTACACACGCGATTCCGACCCCAGATCCACGTGGACCCAGAGTACTGAAAACGCGGGGTCTTCTTGACAGCGCAGGCGACGACAGCAAAAATCTGCCCTAGCAAACAAGCATACCCCGGCACGGGAAAGGAAGGCTTCTTCCAGGATGTACCCGGGGTAGTGCAAGTACGACGTGTCGGCTGGGCGAGATATTTGCGTCTCCGTCAGAAATAACAAAGCCGGCTTCGCTGTCTCCAAATGGTGGTGGACGGCATCCAAATTGGAGTGCAATCCCCGCACATTTGTTACGTCCACGCTGAAATGTGTGGGGTTGTGCACCGGTTAGCATACGTTTTTTCTTTTATTTTGTGCTGCCATTATTGAAGGGGGGAGAGAAAGCATTGAAAGGCGGCTGCGACGATTTACTTTATCACTATCTGCTCAGGATAGTGGAGCGCCGACACGATGGACGGATGGGCCCTCGGTCCCCCTCGGAAATGGCCGCCGGGACCCCTACAACCGGTCACCAACCGGCACGACGGGCCACTCCGAGATTATGCGCCGGTTGACCGGGTCAGCCTTTCGCGCTGGTTAGGCGCGATTGGGCCCCTATACTACCCGGCGGGCGGCCAGCGGAACAGCCGTTTCACCGGGTCTCCCTGGCCATCGTGTCGATGCACTACCCCTGGGCAGTGATACGGCTTTAGAGCTACTGGCCCACTCCTCGTCACAGCCAGCCCCTCCTGCTACTGGGTCCCCGGGAAGTCACAGGAACGCAGAGAACTGTTATGGCGGTGTAATTGTTTCCCGGGGTGTAGTGGCATACCCAGGCGAACCGAAGATCTCCCACACGCTGTTTGCTGTTCATTTAGCACCACCCAGGAAGCACGCGTGACTTAAGGACCTTAAGGTGTCACGGACGCGAACAGCGATACCCCCTCTACATGAATTATAAGAAAAAAATATATGAAACTTGGCATACAAATTACTAAAATAATTACACGGCTTCATGATCTTTCTAACAAGGTACCTATAACCTTTATAAACTTTTACGAACAGTTGAAAAAAAGAGCTATATCCCATTCAAGGGAGCATGCGCAGCCGCAGCCAGTTTAGTTGTTAGTGCACGCTTCCACGAGCTTGTGAATGAAAACGCAGTTCCAATAGGTAAGTTATTTCGCGCCATTAAGTAAAAATATTTTTAAAATAGCAATAACGATGTCGTACTTACATCAAGTGTATCCTGCGGGAAGGCCAGAATCAATTAATATTTTAAATTTTCCTACTTTCCTAGAATCAATTAATTCCGAGAAACGGAACTGATTTCTCGGAATCGAACGCGTGTTGCCCGGCGCGCATGGTGCGGAGGTGGAAAGGGGACGGCGGGATCGCATTAAATAGCTCCTCCGACCACTCCCCATGGAATAAGCGATAGAACACACTTGGAGCCGACATCCCTTATATGTATGTGTAGGTATATTTTATTTCTATATTTCTTATTTTATTTTTACATTCCAATATCTATCTTCTACACCAAAGAGGTCAAATTTGTTTGTTTGTATGTTTGTTTGTTTGTTTTTTATGTAATTCGGTTTGGGTGGCTGAGTCGGAGGAGCCCAAGCACATGCTCCGACCAGCCAATATCACCTCCGAGAAGGTAGGTGGCATACCGGACACTTAGCTGGATTGCTGGCCATACTGGACTAGTGCAGGACACAACCGAGGCTGCTATGGGGCCATCTTACATCCAGTACGGTAGTATCAACCCAGTCGGCTACAATTTGAGCCTACCACATAGTAAGGGGGAAGGGAAGGGACCTACAGTTTTAAACCGTTTCCGAACGGTGAAGCAGCAGGTGTAGGTGTGGACTTAAATTTTTCGTCAGAAAAAAAAAACTGGTACACGCCGACCGGATTTGAACCTCGGACCTCTCGCATGAGAAGCCGATGCTTGTTTGTATGTACGGGGTAATTTCTGGAACTACTGAACCCATTGTAAAAATTCTTTCACTAATAGAAAGCTACACTATTCCTGAGCAAGGAGTTCCTGAGTAACATAGGCTATATTATATTTTGATAGATATAAGTTTTCAGTTCGAAATTTCAATATTTGTAAATCAAGTCGCACAAAAAAGCGACGGTTGGCTGCTTTATTGGAGTGCGCTGACCTCATGATGGTTGGATGTAGTGAAAATAATGTACTACAAAAATATTTGCCACCAATAGAGATAAATAAAAGTCAGCGACGCCTCACGCACGCCATATATCTAGCTTTTATATGTTTGATTGATTGTGTTGCATCCTGCTCCAACCAGCGAAAGCGGCGCCTTGAAAGAGGAGTACGGGTGAATACGAGTTGACAGGGCCACAGATTACTTAATAGTTGACAGGGCCTAAGCCGCACTGACGTTTTACAATCGACTTCCCAAAAGGAGGAGGTTCTCAATTCTACTGTATGTTTTTTTATGTTTGTTACGTGATTACTCCGTCAATTGTGGCCGATTTTGAAAATTCTTCTTTTGTTTGGTAGACTTCAGAGGTGGTCCCATATAAATGTTATCGAAATCGATTCAGCGGTTTTTGAAAAATCAACAAATTACTATGGTGTGTGGTTACCTTCAGCAAAACTTTTGTGCTGTGGACTTTTCAGCAATTTGCATTTTGACACACGGCGAATAATTCTGTACCACTTCAACCGATTTCGATTATTCTTTTTCATGTAATATTACCTACTAAAAACCCTCACCAACGTCCACCTCCCGGATTACCGCTTCCGCTGTTGTATTGGACATTACGGCTGCCCAATTTCAAAACCTAGCAACCAACAATTTTTGTAAAGATGTTTTTTCTCGTTTTAGGCACTTACTAGGTCATTCCCCATACATTTGCATTTAAACATTTCCAAATTTTACAGTGATTCATAGATGTTAGTGTACCATAAACCTTTGAGGAAATATTATATAGAGTTCTCGCTACGAAGAAATATACAGAGAAGCGGTGTTCGAGCGGTTGAGGTTTGGGGTAAGGTAGCGGGGAGGCGGAGCGCAGAGTCGAGCGGCCGAGGGGAGCGCGCGCGGGGCGGGAAGCGTGTGGGAGACGGTCTGGCGGCCGTTGTGGGGGCTCGCGCGGGGCGGGAAGCGTGCGGGAGAGAGGCAAGGGGTAAGGAAAACGATCGCACTCGTGCGTCGGTGTGCATATTGTCTTTTCATTCTAACACTTCATCTCCAGATTCGCCATCGCACCTTCGCATCGACGAAGATGTGTAAATGTATTAGTTTAAAGTAGGCGAGGCGCGATCGCAGCAGGCAGGCGACGACTGCGCGCTGCGGCCTCTCGTGCTCGTGCTCGACTAAGAGACTTGATCATCGTGAACCGCAACTAGGTGGAACATGTGAGCTAGCCGAGTGATTGATCTAGTACGTAATATATCTTTGCCTTAAACCTAGCAACTACTACAAAAATGCCAAAATCCCTAAATGAAAACACAGCAAGGAACATTTACAATTTCATTACATAGCAAGTCCGTGTCAGTTTCTAGGTTTCCAAATGGAGAATGTCAGTGGGTCCGTAGAATCGTTTACTTTGTAAGAGTGAAGCCTAAATGATTAGAAATACATCACTTTTTGTTTCATGTAGATAGACCAAGTAGTTTGGAAGTTATAGCACTGTGAAATTCGTTAAATTTTAAAAATCTCGCACAGGCGCGCGGATGCCGTGTGACGTCACTTGCCAAGTTGCCACACGCGCGCTCGCTGTCCGCTAGTGTTCTGCGTATCTGCCTAGTTCACGCCGAGGTTCACGCATTCGTCCAAAGTTTATTGGTGGTTCTGTGTATTATCTCATCTGTGGTGGATACAGTGATTATAATTTACCAAAAGACTAGTTAAGTTTAGTTGAAAGAATCAGTTAACCCACCTAAAATAGACGGATTGATGGTGGCCAACTAAAAAAAAATTAATTTTGTAACCGCCGAAATGCGAGGAGTAAAGATGCAGTCGACAGAGCCAAAATCTCCTCTTCTCGCGAAACCACACTCAGTTAGGTTAGGTGCCATTCCAGCGGATTTGCGGACTGTTGCTAGGCTGTCTAGCCTGTTAATATTAGGTTTGAAGACTCCCAGGATTTGGGAAATACCTACACTCGCCGGAACATATTTCCACACCCTAGCGGTGCGGTGCGACAAAGACACGATTTAGAGAACCGATGGGTTCTCAAAAGCCCAATGTCAACAACAAAAGGTTGCTGAGTCTCTCTGCGACCAGTCATGCGGAGATAGGACGAGTGGCGTGACGATAAGGGATGCTAGTTCCACAGAGCAGCGTCCGTGATAATATCTGTATAACAGACTAAGCGAACCCACAAATCGTCTGTGACTCAGAGACTCCAGACCATCGGTAAGTTTCGGGTCACCAACAAGACGGATGGCTCGGCGCTGTCGAATCCAAGGGCGCAAGCAGATAATGGGGACTACCCTCCCCTTGGACACTCCCAGATGTGACTGCAGTCATCTCACTCAGTCACTTCATCACCGACCTAATCTGTGTGTTTTTAGGGTCCCGTCGCAAAATGCGAAAAAAGGGACCCTTATGGGATCGCTCTGGTGTCTGTCTGTCTGTCTGTCCGTCTGTCTGTCTGTCGGTCACCCGCAGATATCTCCGGACCTACTGAACCGATTTTGATGAAACTGACCAAATTACGTGTAATTTTTGCCGCTAGACATATCATAGATAATTTTGTCTAATAGTCCTGTGGAAAGTACAGGGTACCCCAAAATGTTAACCAAAAATATTTTTTGTTTTTTTAAATAAATCAAGTATCCTGTCATTCTATAGCTATTGTTAAGGCAATGTAAAAAATATATAACTTTACTATAATCAATAAGTTTACTTTAACAAATATTTCGTTTAAAAGTTGACAAAAAAGTGCACTTTTGTCGCCGAACTTTGACCTATTAAGGGATGTTTGAAAATTCTGAAAAAAATAAAAAATATAGGTACTCTTATGTAGTTGTGCACAAAACTATTCATTTTCCTCAAAATATCATACATTTGGAGTTAAAATTAAATGTCTGAACAGCCAAAATTACAATTTTTCGGGTGACTTTTTGGTTACAGCTCAAGCCACCGATAACGTAGCGTTGTGATTGATAGCTTAAAATTGTCCTAAGAAGTAACGAAATGTAACAGTGAAAACCGTATGTAAATCGATAAAGTGGTTTTCGAGTCGTTTTATCTTAATTTTTTATTTCTTCTGAGATAAATAATAACAAAAATAATGCTTAAATAAATAAATTATTAATTCACACTAGTTAACGTAATTCTCAATATTAAATAAAAATTATCGAAATATAACACGTACACATTTTGTTTTTATAAACGTTGATACAAAGTTACTTCGTTAGCGCTCACGTACTGCATGGCGGCGCGTGGCGGCTGGCGTGCGATGTTGCGTAAATAATATGTCAATTCAGATTTTATTAGGAAATATCGCTGAATGCAACAAAATAAGGCTTACTCACCTATGGTACGTTATTTCCCCTTTCTTTTTTGTAGTTGCTGCACGATTTGAGTACGCAAGTATGAGGCATTAAGGAGCGACACCCACACAACTAACACGTCCCGGCCGACTGACAGCCGGCAACTGACTGACAAGCCACTGGATGTCACCTTCGCTTGGACATCCAGTGCAGTGAGGCCATTTCGTCAGTTCGTATAGGCCCGTCCTTACGTTAGTAATATATAAGTCAATGGCCCTGGTTGGTACCACCGCACTGAATGAAACGTCGGTCGAAACGGCTATGTAATTATAGTTCGTGTTTTCCGTCCAGTTCAGTGTAGCCGACATGAAATTAAGAGAAGCACTGACATGGCACCTAGTTCACCCGGTTTTATAGGCTGACATCATATATGTTTTAGTTAGGTGATGTAGCCAACCGTGTCAGTTTCCATAAAAAAAATTGGATAAGTATCTACCAAACGAAGTCATTTACATGGAACCTAGGTACGACAGAAAAAACATGCTTTGGTCGTGCCGGCTACACTGAGCTGGACGGAAAAAAAGAACGATTTACGTACCAGAATGTAACAATGAAAACCATAAATATGTAAATCGATAAAGTGGTTCTCGAGTTATGTATATATTCTTTATTGAACACCAATTTATAAAAATTAGGTACAACAGGCGAGCTTAATGCCGCGAGGCATTCTATTCTAACTAACCTTTGGGATGTGGGAGAAGTACATGCAGGCGAACAAGAATAATTTGTGGCAATGTGTTAAGACTGTAAAGAAATATGTATTATAAACTACATACGAATACTACATAAATACTTTAATAAACATATGTATGTATATAATAAACTTACATATTATGTACATCGATCGGTGGTAACGTTGTGCGACATAACCAACTGAATGACAAGAGAGTAAGAGAAGGGGAGTAAAGATATGTATCTAATATTATACATTGCATTTACTTCGGTAACGAGAGGAGAAGTTTGTTTAAATTAATCTTAAATACATTCATAGATGTAGAGGAGAGTAAATGCACGGGCAGATTATTCCAGAGGCGAGCTGTTTGTACTGTGAAAGAGTCCGTGTAGAAAGAGCTTGAGTGAGCCGGTATTGCCAAGAGTAAGTTGTCAGCAGATCTTAAAGCCAGACCGTGAGAAGAAAGAAATTCAAACCGTTCACTCAAATATTTGGGAGCAGCTATAAGGACATTCATATAATATAGTATATTGGACTTTTGACATTGGGCTTTTGAGAACCCATCGGTTCTCTAAATCGTTTCTTTGTCGCACCGCTAGAGTGTGGAACTGTCTTCCGGCAAGTGTATCTGTATCTGTTTCTGAATGCTTTAACCTGGGTGTCTTCAAGCGTCGTATTAACGGGCTAGACAGCCTTGCAACAGTCCGCAAATCTGCTGGCATGGCACCTAACTGAGCGTGGTTTCGCGAGGAGAGGTGATTTTGGCTCTGTCGACTGCACCATTGGTCTCTCGGCACAGCCACCCATGCTGGTTTACATTAAAAAAAAGTATATGCCCATTTTATCCTCTTCCTGAACGCAGCTCGGCCTTCGGCTTCGCCCATAGTTACTTACTGTCTTCGAGAATGTTTATAATCTTCCTGAACGCAGCTCGGCCTTCGGCCTCGCCCTTTGTTACTTACTTTCTTCGAGAAGGTTTATAGTCTTCCTGAACGCAGCTCGGCCTTCGGCCTCGCCTTCAGTTGCTTAATTTCTTCGAGAAGTTTTATGATCTTCCTGAATGTAGCTCGGCCTTCGGCCTCGCCCTTAATTACTTACTTTATTAGATAAGATTTATCGTTTTCCTGAACGCAGCTCGGCCTTCGGCCTCGCCCTTTGTTACTTACTTTCTTCGAGAAGGCTTATATTCTTTCTGAACGCAGCTCGGCCTTCGGCCTCGCCCTTTGTTACTTACTTTCTTCGAGAAGGTTTATAGTCTTCCTGAACGCAGCTTGGCCTTCGGTCTCGCCCTCAGTTACTTACTTTCTTCGAGAAGGTTTATCGTTTACCTTAACATAGCTTGGCCTTCGGCCTCGCCCTTAATTACTTACTTCCTTAGAGATGGTTTATCGACTTCCTGAGCGCAGCTCGGCCTTGGGCCTCGCCCATATTTACTTGCTGTCTTCTTTGAAATACGAATTTCACGCGAGCGGAGCCGCGGGCGCAGCTAGTATGTACATAAAGGGATGAAACTATAGTTTCAAGTGGAATCCGAACCACAGCCAGCCGAACCACGGTCGTACGGCTACCCATCCAAAGCCTGACCGCACCCTGGTAAAAAATATAATTAGATGAAAGCGAAGCAGTGCGGTTACGGGACCCTCGGCACGTGAACAAGGTTCACTTGACCACTTTTTTTATGGAAACGGACACGGTTGGCTACATCACCTACAACATCAGTGATGTTAGCCCATATCACCGGGCGAACTAGGTGCCATGTCAGTGCTTCCCTACATTTCATATCGGCAGTCGGCTACACTGAACTGCACGGAAAACACGAACTATTTACAGAGCCGTTTCGACCGACATTTAATTCAGTACGGTGGTACTAACCCGGGCGGGATAAACCCTACCACCTAGCAAGGTAAGAAGGGAAGAGACCTACAGTTTTACGTGGAATCCGAACCACCCGTACTCGTACGTACCCGTACTTACCCGTACGTACTGTTAGGACGGTATTTGTAGAAGTCTTTTTAAAAAGAAAGAAATTATTAAGCTAGGAATAAAGTTTTTATTAATAGAAGATTACACTTTTAAACACAGGAACACAGATGAAAATAGACAATAGAACAGAATAGAACCTTAATAGGCTTTCGGTTCGCGGACGAGCAGAGCTTCGCCTTAGGGAGCGGACGGAATATGATTGAACTAGAAACTAGACAAATAGAGCAAATAGAGCCTTAATAGGCTTTCGGTTCGCGGACGAGCAGCGCTACGCCGTAGGGAGCGAACGATTGATGACTGAACTAGAGAGCTAATGCGCCGGCTGCTTATATAGGGCAGAGCAGCTGACTAGGCAAAAGTAAGGGTCGTTACAACCCCCATGTAGCCGACCCGCCTTAAGTATTGTAGAAAAATATATTGAGCGAGACGAATTTGTAAGGGGAGCGTCTCAAAGGCTAGGTTTTCGTTAGAACCATTACTGTGAAATATAGTTTAGAAATATTGAAAGAAAGGCTTGGTACATCCATTCAGAATATTGGAAAGTTTACTAAAAAACAAACAAGATACAAATGTCGAAGGAAGCCATAAATAACGTACGAAAATAAAACCATTTAAAATACTCGAAAATTACTAAAAATAAAATGTGCCCTTTAGTTAAAAATGTTGTATAATATTAAGTGAACCCTTCGACTTTCTAGTCGTATTTTTAAAAGGAAAGGCATTGTCAAACATTTACAAGCGTGACAAATTAATTGTTGATTTTAGAAAGTTGGTATTGTCAAATATGTCGTAAAAGTAAATTATTGTCTTTCTCGTGTGAAGTAACTTTTATGGTAGAGTAATCTAAATCGAAAACCCGCCCGCAATAAAAGAGAAATTTTCGAAAGTTTTGGGGTAGAAATATGAGAATAGAAGCGCAATATCCATTCAAAAAGAGTGAAGACATATTGAAATGAATAGACGATAAAACATTAAAAAATAAAATTCTGAATAGAGTTAAACAAAATGTTGTATTCTTTATAGTTTGTTGAGCGTGGCTAAAAGACCAGCTAAATTGCAGGATATTAGATGGTTGTAAAGTTCATTTAAAAACGCAAAACAATGATATTTGGACAATTTTTAAAAAATATGAATGATTTTGGATTCTAAAGAGTGGTAAAGACATTCAAATTTGTAAGACGACTCTATTGCGCAAATAGAATGAGAACGCAGTAATAAACTTTCAAAGCTCTTTGTAACCGAAAGACAAAAGGCCTAGAAAATATCTTTCCAGAAACTATTTACCGTTAGAGACGCTGGCCAACTTAAAATATTTGTAGGTACATGTAATCGTGTATTATTTACTATGTACGTGTTTAGGGAATTAAAAGCGGTCAATCAATTAATTATTCAATTTGGTAATAATTTTAATATATTCCTCATCTTTATTCAAATAGGTACGTCTTCATTAGATTAATTGAATTGAAAATTATTTAGCTTTGTATGGTTTGATTAAAACGAAGTATTGGGGCTAATATTGATTGAAATTAGAATGAAATTGTTAAATTATGATTATTGATTATTGCCTATCGATTGATTAAGTTGAAATGACCCGGATTAAATGGAAATGCACGAATTATGTGGATATATGGAAATAAAATGTACTCTGACCGGCTGGTCAAGGCATTGGGCATATTGAGCGAATTAAAATGATGTAATGTGATGAAATGATATAAAATGTATTTGATATAAAATGTATTTAAGTATAATATGTACATGATATAAAGGTCTAACCGCACCATTTATAATTAAATTGAAGTAAGTTTTAATAGCAATGTTTACGGAAATGTTTGGAAGTATTTTATTGTAAGTTTTATGTGATTTTATTATGGTCTAATAAAATTATGTGTTGGATTTAATGTTTTAATGGAATCATAAAGTGAAAGCTTCTCATTTCTAATAGGAACGAGGCGTGCGTTATGTATTGGTAAGGTGGGGGCAAGTTATTATGTACCTAATGGAATGAAGAAAGTAACGCACCAATGCGGTTGACGAAGCAGGGAGGCGTAGGAGTTGGGTTATATGTACGGAAACAGAACTGACCAATGGCAGCCTATGTATAGACACCGTCACGGCCGGTGGTGGGATGACAAAGTAACGCACCAATGCGGTTGACGAAGCAGGGAGGCGTAGGAGTTGGGTTATATGTACGGAAACAGAACTGACCAATGGCAGCCTATGTATAGACACCGTCACGGCCGGTGGTGGGATGACAAAGTAACGCACCAATGCGGTTGACGAAGCAGGGAGGCGTAGGAGTTGGGTTATATGTACGGAAACAGAACTGACCAATGGCAACCTATGTATAGACACCGTCACGGCCGGTGGTGGGATGACAAAGTAACGCACCAATGCGGTTGACGAAGCAGGGAGGCGTAGGAGTTGGGTTATATGTACGGAAACAGAACTGACCAATGGCAGCCTATGTATAGACACCGTCACGGCCGGTGGTGGGATGACAAAGTAACGCACCAATGCGGTTGACGAAGCAGGGAGGCGTAGGAGTTGGGTTATATGTACGGAAACAGAACTGACCAATGGCAGCCTATGTATAGACACGGTCACGGCCGGTGGTGGGATGACAAAGTAACGCACCAATGCGGTTGACGAAGCAGGGAGGCGTAGGAGTTGGGTTATATGTACGGAAACAGAACTGACCAATGGCAACCTATGTATAGACACCGTCACGGCCGGTGGTGGAATGACAAAGTAACGCACCAATGCGGTTGACGAAGCAGGGAGGCGTAGGAGTTGGGTTATATGTACGGAAACAGAACTGACCAATGGCAGCCTATGTATAGACACCGTCACGGCCGGTGGTGGGATGACAAAGTAACGCACCAATGCGGTTGACGAAGCAGGGAGGCGTAGGAGTTGGGTTATATGTACGGAAACAGAACTGACCAATGGCAACCTATGTATAGACACCGTCACGGCCGGTGGTGGGATGACAAAGTAACGCACCAATGCGGTTGACGAAGCAGGGAGGCGTAGGAGTTGGGTTATATGTACGGAAACAGAACTGACCAATGGCAGCCTATGTATAGACACCGTCACGGCCGGTGGTGGGATGACAAAGTAACGCACCAATGCGGTTGACGAAGCAGGGAGGCGTAGGAGTTGGGTTATATGTACGGAAACAGAACTGACCAATGGCAGCCTATGTATAGACACCGTCACGGCCGGTGGTGGGATGACAAAGTAACGCACCAATGCGGTTGACGAAGCAGGGAGGCGTAGGAGTTGGGTTATATGTACGGAAACAGAACTGACCAATGGCAACCTATGTATAGACACCGTCACGGCCGGTGGTGGGATGACAAAGTAACGCACCAATGCGGTTGACGAAGCAGGGAGGCGTAGGAGTTGGGTTATATGTACGGAAACAGAACTGACCAATGGCAACCTATGTATAGACACCGTCACGGCCGGTGGTGGGATGACAAAGTAACGCACCAATGCGGTTGACGAAGCAGGGAGGCGTAGGAGTTGGGTTATATGTACGGAAACAGAACTGACCAATGGCAGCCTATGTATAGACACCGTCACGGCCGGTGGTGGGATGACAAAGTAACGCACCAATGCGGTTGACGAAGCAGGGAGGCGTAGGAGTTGGGTTATATGTACGGAAACAGAACTGACCAATGGCAGCCTATGTATAGACACCGTCACGGCCGGTGGTGGGATGACAAAGTAACGCACCAATGCGGTTGACGAAGCAGGGAGGCGTAGGAGTTGGGTTATATGTACGGAAACAGAACTGACCAATGGCAACCTATGTATAGACACCGTCACGGCCGGTGGTGGGATGACAAAGTAACGCACCAATGCGGTTGACGAAGCAGGGAGGCGTAGGAGTTGGGTTATATGTACGGAAACAGAACTGACCAATGGCAGCCTATGTATAGACACCGTCACGGCCGGTGGTGGGATGACAAAGTAACGCACCAATGCGGTTGACGAAGCAGGGAGGCGTAGGAGTTGGGTTATATGTACGGAAACAGAACTGACCAATGGCAACCTATGTATAGACACCGTCACGGCCGGTGGTGGGATGACAAAGTAACGCACCAATGCGGTTGACGAAGCAGGGAGGCGTAGGAGTTGGGTTATATGTACGGAAACAGAACTGACCAATGGCAGCCTATGTATAGACACGGTCACGGCCGGTGGTGGGATGACAAAGTAACGCACCAATGCGGTTGACGAAGCAGGGAGGCGTAGGAGTTGGGTTATATGTACGGAAACAGAACTGACCAATGGCAGCCTATGTATAGACACCGGCACGGCCGGTGGTGGGATGACAAAGTAACGCACCAATGCGGTTGACGAAGCAGGGAGGCGTAGGAGTTGGGTTATATGTACGGAAACAGAACTGACCAATGGCAGCCTATGTATAGACACCGTCACGGCCGGTGGTGGGATGACAAAGTAACGCACCAATGCGGTTGACGAAGCAGGGAGGCGTAGGAGTTGGGTTATATGTACGGAAACAGAACTGACCAATGGCAACCTATGTATAGACACCGTCACGGCCGGTGGTGGGATGACAAAGGCAGTCACCCATTGAGTTTGAAGAGAATGATTTTGAAATTCAGTCTGCACCCAGCACTTCCCCAGAACGGTCGAGTTGAGAACCACCTCACTCATAAAGAAAAATAGTTGTCTTCTTGAAGTTTATAGTAATTTATTATTGGTAAAGTGAATATTATGGAATTTAGTTTGTGAGTTTGTGAATTGTGAGAACAGTCGGTAATATGAGACAGTATTTGTGTACGTGTTTCAAGTAGATCGAACAAATTTAAATACACCTTGCCCGCGCGTATACCGTGAACTATACCTTGCCCGCGCGTATACCGTGAACTATACCTTGCCCGCGCGTATACCGTGAACTATGCCTTGCCCGCGCGTATACCGTGAACTATACCTTGCCCGCGCGTATACCGTGAACTATACCTTGCCCGCGCGTATACCGTGAACTATACCTTGCCCGCGCGTATACCGTGAACTATACCTTGCCCGCGCGTATACCGTGAACTATACCTTGCCCGCGCGTATACCGTGAACTATACCTTGCCCGCGCGTATACCGTGAACTATACCTTGCCCGCGCGTATACCGTGAACTATACCTTGCCCGCGCGTATACCGTGAACTATACCTTGCCCGCGCGTATACCGTGAACTATACCTTGCCCGCGCGTATACCGTGAACTATACCTTGCCCGCGCGTATACCGTGAACTATACCTTGCCCGCGCGTATACCGTGAACTATACCTTGCCCGCGCGTATACCGTGAACGTAGTGCACGCTGCAGGGATCCAATTTTTTGTGGGAGCTCGTTTCTGCCGTATGTCCTTGGTTTTATTTTGAAAGAACAGTCGCCAGTTTAGGACCTTAGGTTCCTTCCTAGCCTACAGGTCACCAGAGAGGATTCGCGCTTCGTCGAGAGTCTTCGGTACGTGCGCCCACGCGCGTATTCGAGCACGTCGGAGGCGTGTCGAGCGAAGCGGCGGATCTACGGACTGCGACGGGGGCGGGCGCGCGACGGGCGAGGCGAGGGTGAGAGGACATCGCCGCGAGCGAGCGAGGTCAGCGCGAAGGTCACGCCCGCCGCCGCGCACAGCGCGCGCAGCCAACGAGCGGGTCGCGCACACCCCACGTGAAGACTGAACATCACAGTCTAAGGGATGTTAAGGAAAATCCTAGAATTACATTTTTATGCAGAATTTACTCTTCTGAAGTTAAAGTTATACAATTCAAAGTTGATGTCTTTATAGACTAATAGAGCAAAGATTACATATAGGATTACATTCTCAATTATTAAGGTTAACACTAGGATTACAATTAGCTTCCACAATTTGTGAAATAGAGCAGAGCTCGACATCGTTAGTTTTATCTTCTAACTTACTGCTAACAGTTTTCAGAATACATATTTTACTAGTATAACATGAATAGGACATATAGGCTAACATTAATACAATTATGAGGCAGGTGAAAGAAAAGTAGTAATGACCTTAAGTCGCAAAATGGGGCTTGTTTTCAATTTTATTTAATTCTGAGGTGAGGTAATCTAATTTACTTGGATAATCTTTAAGAGATTCTAGATTGATAGGTTTCAATTTTACAGGAGGCATTTCGAACATTATAGAGTTGTCTACTTTACAACATTAATCAAGAACAATATTATGATGTTATGCAGACGACAGCACGGCACACGGATCCTACACCAGTCACCCTTCAGCCGGACGGAACGTTGTGGACGAGAAGAGGCTAGCACTTGTGTCTGAACTCGAGCAAACCCTCCGGTATATTGCCGAATGGGGCCGGAGCAACTTGGTCGTGTTCAACGCATCGAAGACACAAGTGTGTGCGTTCAGTGCGAAGAGAACGGCGTTCACGCCAGCTCCTTCCTTCCAAAACACGTCGCTGAAACTAAGCGACCACCTCGGGGTCCTCGGTGTCGAACTGTCGCACGACTTGAACTTCCGGCGCCATATTGAGGGCAAAGCCAAGCTGGCCTCAAAAAAGCTGGGCGTACTGAACAAAGTGCGACGGTACTTCACGCCGGGCCAAAAACTGACGTTGTACAAAACACAGGTTAGGTCCTGCTTGGAGTACTGCTCGCACTTGTGGGATGGCTCAGCTAAATACCAGCTTGCGCCGCTAGACTCAATCCAGCGTCGTGCCGTGCGACTGGTGGGTGACCCCGTGGTGTCCCGCGACTTAGAACCACTGCAACTCCGTAGGGACGTCGGCTCCCTGAGTGTGTTCTATCGTTTATTTCATGGGGAGTGTTCGGAGGAGCTGTTTAACGCGATTCCGTCGTCCCCATTCCACCTCCGCACTACGCGTACTGGGCAGGGGATGCACCCCTATTCAATCGACCTACCACGCATGCGCACCAACCGGTTCTGTAGGTCTTTTATTCACAGAACCGGGAAAATGTGGAACGCACTTCCTGCCCATCTATTTCCTCCCAAGTACAGTCTGGGGTTTTTCAAAAGGGGCGTGAAAAGGCTCCTGTCAGGCCGGCATGACATTCGCAATCCCCGTGCATCACAGAATGTCCATGGGCATCGTTAGACACCTACTTGTAGGTGTAACGATGCCACATGTCGCGCTATCGATAAAAAAAAAAAAAAAAAAAAAAAAAAAAAAAAAAAAAAAAAAAAAAAAATATTAAAATCAGACCTTAAGTTTTCTATACTTAAATTAAATACATTTTTATATGACTTAAACACTAACGTTTTATAATACGCAATACAATTAGGTTTAAGAGTTAATATACCGGCTCCTCCGAGTTCGTACACATTGTTCACTTTCTTGTCGTCGCACTTCACATTAATTTTATTTGGTTTTGATATTACATAAATCCACTTATTATTACGTAAGGGTTGCCATATTTCTATGTCGGCGTACAGGTTTTCTGACTTACACTCTAGGGGTAGTTTCACATTTATTTCGGTTATTAAATTAATTTCACAAGAAGGGTTTGCAATACTTGAGTGAACATTTTCTAAAGGACACAGGTATTCGGTTTGTTTACAGTTTCGTGACACAGGTGCATTGTTCTCGGTTGTTATGGCGCCCTGCAACGTAGATAAGAATATAAGTCAGTGTTGACGGGTCGGCAACAGCTGGAATGGTGGGCGTTGTTATGACTTGGGTCACAAAGAAATATACAGTTAGAGAGGTGAATGCTATGAATTTTAAAGATACATTTCCTACGTTGGAGTGTTCTTTATAAATTTATAACGAAGTGAGATACCTTATAACTATTTGGGAGCAGGTTTTAACTGGTCGAAGTGATATTTAACTTGCTTCCTTTGAAGTTGAATTAAGGCGGTATTCCTACCACATAATTTAATTATTTTGAAGGGTCCTTGCCATAGAGGGGCGAGGGCCTTGCACTTGTACGGGTGATTTTTGATGTGGACCATGTCTCCTGATTTGTATTTTGTAATTTTGGAGTGCTGGTCATAATAATTTTTTGAAGTTTGTTTGCTAAGACCAATATGTTCAAGGGCTTTTTCTCTTGATATTTTCATACGGCATTTGAGAGTTTTTATATATTCTGGGTAAGTTAAATTTGGACTGTCGTCATAGATAGAATTAGGAATGCGTGGCTTAGTGCCGAATACTAGTTCATAAGGGGGGTATCCCGTAGTGGAATGAACATTGGTGTTGTAGGCCAGTATGGCTGTATCAATGAATCTATGCCAGTAGTTTTTATCTTCTTTTACGAATGACCTTAAATATTCTTTCAAGGTCGAATGCGAACGTTCCAAAGCTCCATTGCTCTGTGGCCTGTAGAGTGTGGTGAAAAGGTTTATTATTTTGAAGGAGCTGCTGACATTTTTAAAGACTTCAGCAGTGAAGTAAGAACCTTGATCACTTAGAACATATTTAGGAATGCCGAAATGAGCTATGAATCATTTGTACTTTATGAAATGAGCTATGAATCATTTTTACATTTGCATCAGTTGTACTGAGATATGATCAGCTGATACGGCTACGAGAGGGAAAGCTGTGGAATATTTTGTTAGGTCACCTTGCAAGGTCATGATGTATTTAAATTTGTGTTCACCTGATTCGGGGAGAGGGCCGACGATATCTATTGCGATTCTCTCGAAGGGTTGAGTAGAAGTAGATGTTATCTCCATAGGAGAGCGGTTCGTTCCGCGAACAGGTTTGTTTGCTTGACACAATTTGCAGTTTTTCACGTATTCAGTGATGTCGCGTTTCATATTTTTCCAATAGTACGCTTGTTTAATCCTCGCGTAAGTGCGAGCGATGCCGGGATGTCCGGCGATAGGTGAATCGTGATTTTCACGCAATATTTTCCCGATTTCTGGGGGAGTCGGATATACCATATTGTTTTTATAAATGTTGACTTTGATACCACTGTTGTTGAAAAGGAACCTTATCATGTTTTAGATTCTAGTGTAATTTTGGCGACTGAATGGGTCCTTGAAGTCCGATATGGCAAATTCTTTTATGTCAAAGTTGACGAGCAGGAAGTAGAATTTGAATTTGACTAATAGGTAAAATATATCTTTGTAGTTCATTTCTTCATAGTGATGAACTCTTAAGAATAGGTGATAGAAATTCTGTCTACCGTTTCCGGTGATACGGATCTTCAAAATTGAAAGGGAGATTACCTATTTTTGAAAGAACGTTTCTGTTTCTGTAAGTGGAAGAATTGGGATTCTCGACAGAGTGTCGGCGTTAGAGTTGATTTTGCCGGGTTTATATACGACTTTGTAGTCGTACTCTTTGAGTTTCAAACGCCACCGGACGAGCTTACTGCCGGGGTCTTTACAATTGAAAAGCCATTTGAGAGGCTTGTGATCAGTCACTATTAAGAATTCTCTACCATAGAGGTAGGGGCGGAAGGTTTTGACGCCGAATAGGAATGCTACTAGCTCTTTTTCTGTCACTGAATAATTTCCTTCGGCTTTGTTAAATGTGCGCGATGCGTAAGCGATAGGGAGGTCCTTGCCGATCTCGCCTTGTGAAAGAATAGCAGCGCAGGAGTGGGCCGAAGCGTCAGTAGTAAGGACAAAGGGCTTAGTGAAGTCAGGATATTGAAGAATAGGTGCATTTGTGAGGAGACCTTTAAGGTTATCGAATGCATTTTGTTGCGATTGGGTCCACTCGAAAGGGGTATCTTCTTCTTTCTTTCGGAGGAGAGAAGTAAGAGGTTTAGTTATTTTTGAAAATTCGTTTATGAAGCGGCGGTAGTAGCCGATTAGACCTAGGAAGGATTTAATTGCCTTAGGGTTGCGCGGGACCGGAAAATCGGTCACGCATTGGACTTTATCTGGATTAGAGGTGACTCCTTTATCGGAGATTATATGGCCGAGATAAGCGACTTCTTTGCGTAGGAATTCGCATTTATCTGGCTGGAGTTTGAGATTATATTCTCTGAGTTTTTGGAAGACCAGTTTGAGCTTCATGAGATGAGATTGAAGGTCGTGTGAATAGATCCTTTTGTATTGAATTGAATTTGTATTGAAGATTGTATTGAACTTGTAAACAGTCATGGCTAAGGTCAGGGTAGATCACCGCCGATTGACAGCGGATGAGCTCAGCTATGAGCTGACGGTTAGGAAATTACGTATTGGTTCCGTAGAGGCGATGCGCAGCAGGTTAGCCAAGGCTTTAAAACTGGAGAAGCTGGGGAAAACTACTGCAAGTGAGGAATTAGAGCTTTATGCTGATGAGGAGATTGAGATTTGCACTGGAAAACTGGAGGAATTCACTACGATCGCGGACACCGTAAAAAGGAGTGCGAGGGACTCCAAGTATGTCAAAATAGTTTCACGGGTTTCATTTCTGTCGCATAGGATAGCACGTATTGCGCAAATAGAAGGACTTAGCGGCGCGGACTCGGAAAAAATAAATAAATTAAAAATCGAATGCGAGAAATTAATTAGCGACTTAGCGCTAGGGAATGACAAAGCTGAGAGCTCTGACGTAACGGATAGCGAAAGCGAGAACGGTTTGAGTGAGGTGGCCGCTGAAAATATTTCAGGTGCATCGCAAGTGGCAGCAAAGGAGACATCTGGCGGCGGCGCGCGCGAACCGGTCCGGCTTCACGCTGAGATCCCGCGTCGAGAGACCGAGCTGCGAGTGGTCGTCGATCCGGAGCATTCCATCGGGATCTGGGGCCCTACCGGCGTTTCTCGCTTGAAATATGCGAGGGAGTTTACTCGTACTCCTTCTCACTTTTAGCGTCATTCGTATCGGTACCGGCGTTCAAGTGAGTGTCGACCTACCATAGATAAGACGGCCTAGATTACTTGCGATTACTTATTAATAACTTATGTTATCTAATTATTTATATGTTGCATTTATAATTTATGGAAATTCGTGAACATTTATGCCAAAAAAATTATTAATTACTACCTTTAACTATTTTTACTGATACAAATGAGTGCTTAGCAAGACTATGTCGACCTAGACCATGTGCCAGTGTCAGTCAATCAACTGTCATGTTTAATAAAAAAAAAAGAAGAAGAATTTATCAATTTTCCTTCAATAAATATAAATAAATACCGTACTTGAGTGTAACGTAACATGAGCCAAGTGCAGGCACCTCATCCACACTCCGCTCCCGGCCAACTGCGGTGCATAGAGATATGATGTGATGGCGGAGTTCATGGAACAAAATCCGCAGTTGGCGCGGGGCCGGCTGTCGGGAGAGAATGCGATGCTCGCGCCTCTGGATGGGCCTAACGGAGCGCCTCAAAGCATCGGGGGGCTGCGCCATTTTTTTTTTTTTTTATTGCTACCGAACTGGGTGGCTCTGTCCGAGGTCGCAACCTCAGGCGCAGCCAATTTCACCCCCGAGGAGGTGCCAGTCCGGCTTGGAGGTGGACTAATGTTGCTGGGGAAAGGCTACTAACCCGCGATTTGAAGATCTGTGGATTGTAGGAGTGGGGGAAGATATTTCCAGGGAGCCCGTTCCACACCTTTGCAGTGCGGCACAAGAACGATTTAGAGAATCGTGCAGTTCGAAGAACTCTTCTGTCGACTACAAACGGGTGTTCCGCGAGAGTATGGCGGGTTTGGCGAAGGCGAACAGGAGGAGGAGGGATAAGGGAAGCAAGTTCGTCAGAGCAGCGGCCATAGTAGTACCGATAAAACAGGCTCAATGACCCAACGATACGTCTGTGCTTTAGAGGTTGAAGGTCCTTTGTGAGTACGGAGTCACCAATGAGGCGAATGGCTCGTCGCTGAATAGAATCCAAGGCTGAAAGAAGGTACTCAGGGGAACCCTCCCAAAGATGACTGCAATATTCCATCACCGGTCTTACTTGTGCTTTGTAGAGTGTAAGCAGTTGGACCGGCGTGAAAAATCGCCGACAGCGGTAAAGGACTCCTAATTTTCGAGACGCTAGTTTCGCCTTGGACTCTATGAACGATCGAAACCCAACGTCCCTGGACACCTCCATACCCAGGACGCCCAGACTACCATCGTTGGGGACTTGGCTGCCCTGAAAAGTGGCTTGGCATGGCCATAACATGGCAACAGTAGCACAAGGTGTGTTATATTTATGTATTCACAAATTCCTTTCAAACATCAAACTTAATAAGTCGTATTACAATGGTTGTACTAATATAATATTTTACAAATATGTTCATCTTTTTTTTCAGTATTGGACGGACAATAGTTCACTTAAAAAACTTGGCCGGTAGAGCCAGGCGGCAGGCCCACGGAACGGGTGTGGGCCGGCGGCACCGGTAGCTCTGCTGGAGCAATAGGATGAGCGGATGCTGGCGGTGTTGGGACAGGGCTTCGGACCCGGGAACTCCGAGGTCATAGTGAACACTCTACCGGTAAGCATATTTTAAATCACATTGGTATTTATTTACTGTATTGTTGTTTACATACTTCATTGTATGTATGTAGCCAACGACTGTTTATGCACTATCTAGACGGTGACGTGCAGCAGGGCAGGAAAAATGTATGCAATACCGTGACGGTATGCTCGTAACCTGCTGCCGCGTCGCGGTCATGTCACCGCTGCCGCGACGCTATCGTCTAGTATGCAAGCAGCCAATGTGTTTTAGGGAAGAAAACAAGGAAAACATTTCTTTTTAATCAATTTTATTTTCAACAAAACTACTCTCTCTTGAATAAAAGTAAAGTAGGTAACATAGAAGCAAAATGTTTCACAATAAAGTACCGAGCTATAATTGCGACTGGCCGACGCACGTCTATATAATATATGAATATCCTTATAACTCGAGAACCACTTTATTAATTTACATACTGTTTTCACTGTTACAATCTGTCATTTCTTAAGATGGTTTTACGTTAAATCATAAATATAAATCATAAAGATATATCATCTGCCTGATACTTTATCATCCAAAATTAAAGTTAAAAAAGATAGATGCCTAATTAAATTATTTTTTTCCATTAAGGTACGCCTGCTGGCCGCCCCCCTCGTGAGCTTCGTGCAAATCAACCCGCCTATGCGCGAGGTTATTGAGGAGTACGAGCGGGTACACGCTGAAGACAGGCGGCAGGACATGGCCCTCAGAGAGTGGAGCCTGGTGTCTCAGGAGGAGTTTCGGCGGCAACAGTTGGAGCTTCTGCGGCAGTTTCTGCAGATAAAAAAAATGTTTTAATGTAAGTATTGCTATATAATATATACAGGCTGTTGCAGCAGTCACTACATTAAGTCCGGGAGCAGATTCATGGGATTAACAGAAATAATAAAGGTGTACGATGAATTCAGACTAAATAAAAACATTCAGTAACCATATAAACTAATTCCCATTTCAATACTAAACAAAAGTTTTTTGGAGGAAAAAACGGAACCCTTATAGGACATATCACATAAAAAAAATATTTTCATATATTTTTTCAGTTTTGTAATTAGGTGTTTCTTGATTTTAAAAACCACAATTATTTTGGTAAATATACACGGTGTTAACTTAAATAGGCAACATTCCCGAAAGGGGGCTGTTTTGGGTCACATACTGATGCCGAAAAAGGGGGTAATTTTTTTTTTAGCTTTGGTTTTAAAATTTTCAATTTCTATATTTGGTATAAAAACATGGTATTTCATAATAGGAATCACACTGCATTACCAAAAAATCGAAAGCTGAGTAATTTTTCAAATAAATCAAAAAAATCACATTCATATCGACACGATACAACAGCTAGCGCGCGACACGTTGTCAGTCAGCTGGGTACGCACGGTCGCAGGCGCGCGGCACCGCGCGCCGCCATTCGAAAGAGAAATTGTCGCTAAGGTAACATTTTGAAGGAAATATGCAAATTTTTTTAAACTATTTTAGATTTTATTTTTTAGTACCACAAAATAATCAGTATACGAAATGGTTTAATATTCGGTATTAAAATTGAAATGTCGCGAAAAAAGTTAACACCGTGTATAACAAAATATATGTTGTGTGGTAGTACGGAACCCTCAGTGCGCGAGTTAAACTCGCACTTGGCACCTGTTTTTAAATGTCCAAGCAATGTAATGGTCTAATGTGATCCAAATACATCTAAGTACCTACGCTAATCAAAACAATATAATTTAAAGATATTTTTTGTTTTAACTTGCAGGACAACCGAGGGCGTTTTCAACAAACCCCAGCAGTGGCTCACTTGGGACAATGAACCATACATAAACGGAGCACATCCTCGGGTTTGGTGCAGCACACTACCATCTGCTGGTTGCAAGCACCAAGTCCTTCCACAACATCAATGCCAGCATGTGCTCAGCGTTTGTTATTAAGATGCTCAATGAGTTCTTTAGTTTACCTAATTAAGTTTTTGTGTAAATTGTATGTGTAAATAAAAATATTTTATTCTTATTATTGTTTTGTTTACTTTTTTTACCAGAGATAAGAATACCTTCATTGTTGAGAGAAGCGTTTATGGGAAGCGTATTTATGACCCTCTGTGCGTTGGTAAGTATCACTTGCATAAAATGGAAGGGCAGTCATTATCTAGCAAATACAATTTAAAATAATGCGCAATGTTCTTTGGAGATAAACTAGACAGTGCGGTTGTAGAGTGTCGTCTCTGTCGCAATAACTCGCAGGTATCTGTATGACCGAGACAATGCTCTACAACCAGAAAGTCATCAAAGCATGATGCACATTATTTACCGCCGCGTACTGTACACTAGAATTGGTTATTAATAATTAAGAGCAACATTTGATTCAGCATAGAAAGTAGAGGTTGATGCAAAGCTATTGTAGTTTTTCAACCTTCTGTCGCACAGATGACAAAAAAGAAGAGATTACAATTTTACAAATTTCAAGTTGATAAGTGACATCTATTACCATAATCGTTTATAGTACCTATTGATCATAGGTATGTACTTTATAAGTATTGGTGAGTGTATAGGTAGGTAGGTTCTAGAAAGAATTCAGAGGTTTGTGTATAAACATATGGTACATAAAAAGAAATAGGTAAGTACATACCTGTGAAGTGGGTGATTTAGCGTCGGCTTTCTTTTGTGGGTGTCGGCCGGCGCGTCAGAAGTGGCGAAACGCAGCTCCCTCGAGTGGATGAAAGTGATAGCCTCGCTTGTTCGCGCCGATGTTCTTGCTGTAAGCTCATCGACGCATGTCGGCCGGATTCCAGTAAAAGAGTCCAAGCCAAGACCGCGCCGACCGCCCGCCGCTTACGTAAATGTTTCGTAGAAAGAAAGAAACCACAAAAAAAAACATCGCGAAGCGAATGTCGTGTTTGCTTGTTTGTTTACGAACCGCTGTAATTATTTTTTTTTTTAATAATTATTGGCTTGGATGCCGGGTCCTTCTGCCATTTCTTTAATTTTATTTCCTATAATTTCTATATTTTCTACAGTATTTACTAAGTATTTGTAAAGACTTTTATAATATTTTTGTTCAGTTAATAAATTTATTTCGATGTTTTCGTCAGTTTTCTCATGAAGTGAACGCCAAGAAGTTGATCCTTAGCTTGCGAGTTTAGCGGAAAATATCGGGGAGTTTATCTGTCAAAGAAACGTCAAAAACCCCGGTGCCAATTGTTTGATAGATCGACTCCGTGTCGACTCATAGCCTTCTGTATTCCGTCCTTGTCGTCTTGAAAGGACATATAGAGAAGGCTATAATCGACTAGATCGACAGCTCTATCGAGTAAAATGTGGGAGTGCGAGAATGACGTCACTCGCCTGTTTCTCCGGTGCCAATATAGCGTTCTCCCCACATTTCTCGTACTCACACGGGCGAGTGAGTGAACGCCGGTAGACCTACTGGGATGTTCGATATACGAGTGAGTCGACAGGCTTAAATCTATATGCTTTCCTAAGGCGTGTGAGTAAGTTGTGCAAGTCGAGGCATGTGAGTGAGAAGGCAATATATGACTCTGCAGTCGAATTATTCGACGGGCGTGCCTTAGAGTGGTACCGAACGTTTGGAAACCAATTTAGTAGTTGGGAGGAGGTCACGCTAGGTCTGAAAAAGGAGTTTCTGCCACTAGCTAATCGCCTCAAGGCGCAGAGAGAGATATTAGTACGCACGCAACACCCTGAGGAAAATGGTATTAAATGTATAGCTAAAATGATAGAATATTTTGAGCGTAGCGGTTGCGCGTATGGCGAAGAGGAGAAGGTAGAAATAATCCAACTGAACTTGGCCCCCTTTTATAAAAGAAAAATCTTTTACGAACGATTTAGATCGGTAATGCAACTGAGAGGATTTACGTAGCGAGTGTAATAATCATACGCTCCCTCCGGTAGTAAATAACGAGACAATTCACTCCGACCTTGCTTACGAGTATAATGTAACGGTGCGTAGGAATGTAAGCTCTATTAGCCCGAGCCAGGTTGCGTCGAGCAATAGTACTAGCCCGACGGAGAAAATAGGTAATAAAAATGTGTGTACAGAGGTAGCTACTGGCCACACGGGTGCGAATAGCGCACGGTCGTCGCGTTCAATGCGATGTTTTAAATGCAACGGCATCGGTCATTTCAGACGCAATTGCACTGCGGCGAAGGATATATCGTGCGTCGGGTGCGGCAAGGCACGTACGGAGTGTACGTGTGGGTTGACAAAAAACGAGGGCATGGCCTCCAGGCCACCCCCCAGGTAACGTTCTGTGAGAAAAAAACATCAAAGACAGAATGGGAGAACTGGTTAGGTTATGTAAAAACATTTTATCGTTCGGTGCTTAATAGTGCGACATATTTCGAACAGAAATCAAACGAAATACGTCCGTTCGTTAAAATAAAAATTTTAGAACGCGAGTGTATGGGGCTTCTTGATTCTAGGGCTTCGTGTTCGATCGTCAACAGCGAAGGGGTAAAAAGGTTATTTTCATTCGGCTTGAAGCTTGTAGAAAATTCGCGGCAAACGTTAGATATTTTCACGGCAGATGGCGCGCGCCAACAGGCTCGAGGTTACATCGAGATTCCGATACGGTATAACGGTATCGCGGGAACGGTGCGAGCGATAGTTATCGAGTCGATAGTAACGCCGTTAATATTAGGCGTTGATTTTTGGATTAAATTTAAAATATATCCGGATATTTGAAATTCATTTCCATGGGAACCGTAAAAAACTTAGAATGTAATGTTTCGGCCATAGAAAAGCTAGACCAGCGGTGTGAGTTGACCTTAGAACAAAATAGTAGATTAAATAAAGTCATTGGTAAATTCAAGCAATTGCATAGCGGAAGTTTAGGTAGAACTAGTTTAGTGGAGCATGTCATCGACACGGGCGAAAACTTACCTGTCAAACAGAGGTACCATCCCATGTCACCCGCTATGCTAGACGTGTTGAACAAGGAGTTGGATAAGATGTTGGAACTAGGCGTTGTAGTACCATCGGACTCACCTTGGAATTCGCCGATAGTAATAGTTAAAAAAAAGAATGGTGAATACCGTCCATGTTTGGATAGCAGGAAGTTGAACGCACTAACCCGTAAGTCTGCCTACCCTTTGCCGTATGTGAATTCAATACTGAACAGTCTCCGAGGAGCACGCTTTATGTCGTCGCTCGATTTAAAGCATGCTTACTGGCAAATACCCTTGAGTGAGGACAGCATGCCAAAAACGGCTTTTACGGTTCCTAAGCGCGGTTTGTTTATATATAAACGCATGGCGTTTGGCTTGTGTAATGCCGGGCCACGCTGCAGAGCCTCATGGACAGACTGTTCGGTCCTGAATTCCATGAAAATGTTTTTGTTTACCTGGACGATATAATAGTGATTTCCCCAACGTTCGATGAGCACTTGGCAACACTGAATAAAGTGTGTGAGAAACTTGAAGCAGCGGGCCTAATGATAAATGTTGACAAGTCCCAGTTTTGCCTGAATGAATTAAATTATTTAGGTTATGTCGTAGATCGCGACGGTCTGAGAACGAATCCGGACAAGGTTGCGGCAATCGTGGATTACCTGGCACCTAGGACGGCGAAAGGGGTAAAAAGATTTTTGGGTATGGCATCATGGTACCGCCGGTTCATTCCGAATTACGCCACGCTGGCAAGACCGCTCAACAAGTTGACAAGTAAGAATGAAAAAATTGAGTGGAGCGAAGCCGCTCAAAAGTCGTTCGACGAGTTGAAGCAAGCGCTGGTGTCAGCGCCCATTTTGTCATGTTCAAACTATAACGAACCCTTCTTTGTCCAATGCGACGCTTCTCATTGCGGTCTAGGCGCGTACATTTATCAGATGGAGGAAGCGCGGGAACGCGTTGTAGTTTATGCGTCGCGAGCTTTGACAAAATCGGAAATAAACTACAGCGTTACGGAAAAAGGATGCCTAGCGGTGATTTTTGCTGTTGAGAAGTTTCGACCGTACGTCGAAGGACATTATTTTACGGTCATTACGGACCACATGTCATTGAAGCGGTTGATTAATATTAAAAACCCTTCAGGTAGATTGGCACGGTGGGCCTGTCGGTTAGGTCAATATGATTTTGATATTCAACACCGACCGGGACGGTTGAACGTAGTGCCGGATGTGTTGTCACGGGTGGACATCGACGCGATTAACGCGGAGAGGTTGTCAAAGGACGATTGGTATAATAAAATGTTACAGAGATGCCGTGATACGCCGCAGAAGTACCCTAACTGGAGCTTGACGGACGGAGTGCTATATAAACATATACGCAGTAAGTACGCGTTAGAAGCTAATACGTCATGGAAGCTAGTGGTTCCACGTGAGGATAGAACGGAGGTCTTGAGAGCTAACCACGACGCTGAAACGGCAGGTCACTTCGGTGTGAACAAAACGGTGAAGCGTATCGCGTTACGTTATTATTGGCCACGGTTACTTCCCGACGTGAAACACTACGTGCGTAGGTGTGAGGTGTGCTTGGCGAATAAACCGACCAACGAGGCACGACCAGGTTTGATGGGCGAGCCTAAGTTAGTAAGTAAGCCGTTCGAATTGATATCACTGGATCTCTTGGGCCCTCTGCCTCGAACGAAAAAAGGATTCGTGTTTATATTGGCGGTCTGTGACTATTTTAGCAAGTATACGTGTTTATTTCCTTTGAGAAAGGGCAACGCCGCCGCGGTAATCAAGCGAGTCGAGGGAGACGTATTCTTGGTGCATGGGGTACCGCGTTCGATTATCTTAGATAATGCGACCATATTCACCGGACGTGAGTTTCGTAGGTTTTTCACTAAATACGAAATCCCGAAATTAGCTTTTAACGCGAGGTACCTACCATCCACAATTTAATCCCACGGAGAGAGCGAATAGAGTGATAGGCGATACCCTATCGGCGTATGTAAAGAATGATCATAGATCATGGGACGAGCATTTACCCTTTGTACAAAATGCAATAAATAACAGCGTGCATGAGGCGACCAAGTTCACGCCATATTTTTTAATTCACGGGAGGGAGATTATCCTCTCGGGTAAAAGTTATCGGGGAGTCGCGTGCGACCCTATGTCAGTCGACATAGCGAGCCGGTTGCCGCACTCGGAGGGCCTCGGTGAATTAAAAATTATATATGAAAAGGTGCGTAGAAATTTAAAAGTAGCCTACGATAGAAACGCGAGAAGTTATAATTTGCGGAAGAGACCATTGGTACTTAGTGTTGGAGATATTGTATGGAAGAAATTCTATACTCTATCTAGCGCTCCGAATTACTATACGGCGAAGCTCGCTCCGAGGAACGTAAAATGTGTAGTAGTGAAAAAGATTTCGAACCTAGTATACGAACTCGCGGATTTTGGTACGAAGAAGTCCATCGGTAACTGGCACGTGAAGGACATAGTCCGAGTACAACCACGGGATGAAACGGACGACGCGGGAGACGGATCGGGAAGCTAATCGGTAGACGTCGAGCAATCGCCTCGATATGGCTATGCGAATAGGTAGGGAGTAACCGGGCTCCGGCCGGACGCCTATGTCGCATAGGGGAATATAGTCTGGTTGTAACAACAGGATATGTAGGGAGGGACGTCTCCAGGGTACATAGGTTGTTGCACGACCGAGACAGGGTGTTCGAGTAGGTAGAGACATAAGTTTCAGTATACCTAAACCGTTCGATACGGATAAGACAATGTTCGGGTAGACGCATCGCGTACCTAGTAAACATTTTACTGTAATTAGAGTAAATTACTGTATCACATGTAACCAAAATTAAGTGTACGGTCTGATCAACCGACACACATTACAGGGTAGAGGTAGGATCCCTACATGGCACTTCAGTGTCGCAGCCTCCTCTAAGGTTTGTTCAAGCCGCCCTAGCCGTAGATAGTAAATAATATTTACTAATAGGTTAGCTTTATAATTTTTTATTATTTTATTTAGGTTAAAAGCTCGACAGTCGTTTTGTCTCGCTACACGCTAAAACGGGACGTGGCGATCTGTATGAATGTGATGGATGAGAGTTTGAAAAAAAAATTTATAATAATCATGTAACAGTGTAGACGGGGTTGGTCAGGATGTAAGATAGTAGGTATACATTGGAAGGTGACGGCGTGAATGGTGACGAACGGAACCAACTGGACTGGAGGCGGTCGTCATAGTTCCACAGGGGAGCTCTGTCGAACTAGTCGGTGCTAGTCGCTCGTCTCGAACCAAACCAAGTGCGGGTCGTGACATTTATAAAAAACAAGCCACCACACGGGACCACGGTCCATAATTGTCCTTAAACTATAAGCCATTATGCGGGGACAGCTGGCGATCAGTATCCGACCGGGCCGACGTGCAACCCAGACCCACGAGCGAAACTAACATCATCGCAGCGAGGCGGAACACTGCTCGTTAGTTTTAGGTAGAGTTAGTTAGTTTTATGTAGAGTTAGTTTTAGGTAGAGTTAGTTTTAGGTAGAGTTAGATTTATGTAGAGTTAGTTTTAGGTAGAGTTGGTGATGGGTAGGGTTTAATGTCTAGTGTAAGTATAGAGTAGGACATTTACCTATGTAGAAGCACTGTGAGGTTGGCAGAGTACGGAATCGTGCCGGGAACGTGCGTAGACGCACGGGGCGATTGCCGGGTTAGTTATTAATTCTTGCGCTCTTACCGGAACTCGGGAGGACAGCCAACTATACGTAAAATTTTCTTGTGCTTCGGAAAGAAGACAATTGACAAGGTTCCTTGGGCTCGGATGTAGAGAGCCAAGGATAAGGTAACTTTTCCCGTGCTCTCTGAGGTAGAGACGGGTGACGAATCATCTGCGATTGGGTGTGTCGGATGAAAGGATGAATGCTGTGGTGAAGGAAAGCATATAAAACTTAGCCGAGGGGTACAAAACAATTTTTTAATTTTGTTTATAAAAAAAAAATAATAATTTTCCCCCAGGTAGTAGGGTGATGTAGCACGCCAAAACGCGCTGTGTCTTTTTGTGTCACGGCGCTAGAACGTGCCGGCGACTGCGTTCTCGCGACCGGAGAGGTGCCGTCTCACGTTAGCGGAACGGTGCGAGCGAGAGGGCGACACCTCGGTCGGCGAGGCAGTCGGAGCCGTCAACGCGCTGGGCCGGAAGTGAATGCAGGTTTGACTTCCCGCAGCCGGATCGTCTGGTGAGCGGTCGATTCGCGAGTTGTCAAACACATAGTTTTGCAGATTACGAGCGAATCGCCGCGAGCGAGCGACCCGACAGGGCTCAGAAAAATGCGGCTAGTTCACCGAGCGACTCCGTTGGTCGCGGAGTAAATCGCGCCGGCAAATTAAGAATAAACGGGACGCCGGGCGCGGTGTTTAAAGCGGTCGGGCAAGGCGTCGCGGACGGAACGACGAGGACGTGAGCCGCGGTTCGGATGACATTCGGACCGGACCGATAATTCTTGCGCCGACGACGTGGAGAAAGAACGGAACGCGAGGCAGGCTTCGATGTCGGGCGACTTCACCTCGCGGGTCGGCGGGAGAATCCGCGACGGTAGCAGAGCCTGAGGCCGTCGTGCAGTGCCTTCTTCGTCCGGAGTTGCGGTAAGCATACCGTGGAGTGGGCAGCGAGGAGCGCGTCAGGCAAGGTTGTCGAGCAATGGAGTCTGACGTGTTCCGATTTGCAGTTCCCGGTGTGCGTGCGTGAGCGGTGCCGCAGCGTGACGGGTGTCGTCGGTAGCTGCGGGCCGCGGTATTCACGCGGGGCACGGGCGCAGCGCGCGGAGGCCGGACGAAGAGGTATGTACGCCGTTTTTCGTACTGTACGACAGGCCGCGTGTAGGGATCGCGTGTGAGGGATGTCGTCTGACAGGGTCTGTCTCGGCAGGGTTCCAAGGTTGGGGCAGAGCGGGCAGGCACGCGAGTCGAGCCTGGTGGATGCGAACGAGCACGCAGCACGGATTATGTGCGCGGTGCACGGCCACGTGCGGCGCGCGAGCTGCACCGGCAGTAGCGAGTCCCCGGACTCGGAGGGACTCGGGCAGCTCTCGGCAGAGCACGGCGAGGCCGCGGCACCAGTGCGGTTGTAGGGAAGTGCCCATTTAATTGGTAGATTACGAAATAGTCAGAAGTACCCACAGTAAATAAGTTGTGTTATCTTATAGTTTAGTTGGCCACGTAGGCAGGAACGTTTATGTGCGGAGGCCCCTCCGGCCCGAGGCAGGCGCCACCAGGCGGCCTGCGGTTGTTGTACTAGACTTAAGATCAATGTGTGTTGTGTACGCGCAAGGCGCGGGGCCCCTCAGGCGGAAATAAATTGTTTAAATATATTTTTACAACCGAATATACTTGCTTTTGTTGAATCCCGCACACACAACCGGTAGGAAATATGGTTTGTTAGTTCCGTCAAAAACTAGCTGGCGCTGGGCATCAGGAGGGGCACGAACGGGAAGAACAAGCTGCGACCCCCGACTAATTCTAGAGCTAGCCGAGGACGTGCCTTAAGCCGGACGTCCTATAGAATAGGTAATATATAGTAGCACACAGCGCACATTAACATACAGCGCAGGTTTGGCCGTTATAAAATGAAAATGACCTTGTATCTGATCCTACTTTCAAACTGGATAGTAAGTTGGCCAATATGCACGTCGAGAAGTCCGGTGACCCATGTGCCAAGGCTCATCTTGTACGGCGAACTAGCATTGAGATCCAGAGGGGCAATGCAGCCAGCGTGCTGGGCACCGCTGCGCTGGGGCGTCGGTGCAACGGTTTTTTTATGGAAACTGACACGGTTAGCTACATCATCTACAACATCCGTGATGTCAGCCCAAAACACCGAACTAGGAGCTATGGCAGTGCTTCCCACTTTGGTCGTGCCGGTTACAGTGAACTGGATGGAAAACACTGATTATTTACATAGTCGTATCGACCGACGTTTCATTCAGTGCGGTGTTACCAACCCGGGTGGGTTAAACCCTACCACCTGGCAATGTAAGAAGGGAAGAACAGTTTTACGTGGAATCTGAACCACTGCCAGCCTCCAACGGCCGAGCGGTCACCCATCCACGTACTGACCGCGCTTAGGGTTGCTTATGTTCACGACCGACAGTCAACCGACCGCACCACTGAGCTATTGAGGCTGACAAATTTTTATTAAATTCAAAATGACTAGCTTTTACCCGCGGCTTCGCTCGCGACAAACTCAGTTTAATAGCAAATCTCTCTCCCTTCCTCCCTCCCTCCTTCCCTCATTCTCACCCTCCTCTCGCAATTTCAAATAACCCGTATTTGTACAATCACAGTATTGGAAGGATACTAGAAATGAAATGAGTGCCGCATTCTATCGGACCGTGTGAACATTTTATGAACGTTTTTGGTTTCAAACCCCGAATGCGCTCTCCGCCAATCATATGCCTGTATTCTACCTCGCTCCCTTGCAGGATAACCGTATATTTCTTTTATTTTATGTACTATATTTATGCAGGAAGGGGAAGGTGTGGAACTAAGCTTGCGATGGCTTCACCGAACATATCCGGGCCCATCGGCAGAAGAGGGGGGTGTTAATCGAGGTCGGGACTAGCGAGTGGTCACTCTAAATTTCCCACGCATGCTTCACGTTTCGGCTCGCATCAAGCCCTCGTCAGCTAGTCTGCGTTGACTAGGATGCGGGGAATGTACGTGTTAGTATATTATGTGTGCCAATTCCAGGAATCTTTTAACATAGGTGTTTCCAAACTTCGTATTAACAGACTAGACAGCCTAGCAACAGACGCGCAAATCTGCTGGCATGGCGTCTTTCTGAGCGTGGTTTTGCGAGTTGCTTTGGCTCTGACGACTGCACCATTGGTCTCTCGGCACAGCCACCCATGTTGTTTTACTTAATAGGACACTGACACTGACTCCATTCTAAGACTCCAGGCCATCTGAAGTTTCAGTTCATCGAAAGCGGTTCAAAAGCGGCGGGTAGCCGAGTGGTTTGGAGATCGGCTTCTCATGCGAGAGGTCCGAGGTTCGAATCCGGTCGGCGTGTACCAATGAGTTTTTTCTGATGAAAAAAATTACGTGCATACCTACACCTGCTGCTTCGCCGTTCGGAACCGGTGTAAAACTGTAGGTCTCTTCCCTTCCCCTTACTAGGTGGTATGCTCAAATCGTAGCCGACTGGGTTGGTACCACCGTACTGGATATAAGATGGCCGCATAGCAGCCTCGGTTGTGTTCTCCTCTAGTCCAATATACCCAGCAATCCAGGGAAGTCTCCAATATTGGCTGGTCGGAGCATGTGCCATGGCCTCTCCGGCTTAGCCACCCATATCGGATAACATAAAAAAAACCAGCATGACGAATGGCTCGGCACTGTATCGAGTCCAAGGACGCAAGCAGATAATGGGGACTACTCTTCCAGATGTGACAGCAGTACTCCATCATCGGCCTAATCTTGTTTTGTACAACAGGAATAGTTGTGCCGGTGAGAAGAACCGCCGATTGCGGAAAAGTGGTCCCAATTTTCTGGGTGTAGTTTTGGCCTTAGGCTCGATTAGTTGTCTCTAGTGGTGGCCAGGAGGTCAAGGTGCTCCGACACAGGTACGACGGTGCCTTGGAAACTAGCTTGGAAAGGAATGGGATCGAATTTAGCAGATAATACGTAGCACTAAGTCTTGCTAACGTTGAAGGCGACAAGGTTTTCCTGGCTTCATATAGCTACTTTTTCGAGAACGTGATCGATCTTATCAACCACTGAACGCTGGGCCTAACTATGTCGCGAATCTCTACTCTTCCAGTCCTTAACATAGCCCTCGTGCTCCGTGCTGTCGTCTGCATAGCTGTTATCATGCCCAAGGACAGTCGATCGTTTATAAATATTAAGAAAAGCTTAGGCGACAGCACAGAGCCCTGCGGAACAAAAGTGTTGATTGTAAAGTCGTCCGATTTCGAGCCATCGACGGTAACGCAGATGGAATGACCTGCCAAAAAGCTGGCGATCCAGGTGCAGAGTTTGGGTGGAATACCGAAGGACGGAAGTTTGCCTAGATGGCCTCGGTGCCAAACGCGTCCGAAAGCCTTGGAGATATTCGAAGCGACTGCCAGCGACTCCCCAAAATTGTTCAATCCTTCGGCCCAAAACTACATATATTTGTATGAAACTGCACTTTAGTACTGGAGACATTTGAATTATTGATTATACTCTTTATTACATATATAATGCACATTTTAAATTTTTCAACCCATATATATGCATAACGTACTTTAGAAGATCTCCTGTTGACCGCGCTTTACGGAATCGGTACCGCTTGTAATCCAGGAGTGTATTTGCTTCAAGTAAGAGCTGGGTGCAAATAAGGCGCTCCATATATTTACATAATAGTGAAGTTATCGCAATGGGCCGATAGTTGGATGGGTTCGCGGAGTCTCCCTTTGGAACCGGTTGAACCGAGGCTCTTTTCCAGCAAGAGGGTGCAATCCGACGTTCGAAGGACAGATGGAAAAGATGGGAGATGATTGGTGTCAACTCAGGGGCACAAATCTTGAGCACTATGGCTGGAATGCAATCAAGACCACTAATCTTCGAAGTCTCCAATGTCCGCAACCACTTGTAGACCTGTTTAGGGTGCATCCGTGGCTCCAACATCGAAAACCTAGTGTGGTATCGACAGAGGGGTTCCACCTGGTCATCTAGAGTTGAGTTGGACGCGAAAGTGCGAGCCAAATTATTCGCCTTCTCTTTCGCGAGAATAGCGAATGATCCGTCAGGACGTTCCAGCGGTGGTGTAGCAGAGCGACAGATGTTTCGACCAATAGAGTTGGCGATAGACCAGAATGCCCGGCTGCCGGTTGGACAGTGGACTAGCCTCTCGCCAATTTTATGGTCGTGCTTGTACCTTGGTCACATTGAGCGTTCGCTTGCAAGATCTGGAGGAGGTATTAAGTGTACGTCTTGCTTCAGCAGTACGGGCGCACAGCCATCGCCTGAAAGCCTGTTTCTTGGCCTCTACCGCAAGGCGGCATTGGAGGTTGAACCAGAGCTTGTACCCACCGGCACAACAGAAGACGAAACAAAATATTCCATACTCTGTTGTACCAGCTCGACAATAGACACGGCGCACATTCATGGGTCCGCTAAGGCAAAGCATACCACCCTCCAAGGGAAAGTTCCAAGAAAAGATGTAAATTCCTCCCATTGTGCCGACTTGTAGTGCCAGACTGTGCGTGTACTAGACTCACGTAATTCCGCGTAGTACACAGTCACAGGACACAAGGGGAGCTCTGACACTAACTATTTATCCTGTAGGTACAGAATTCAGCACAAGGTCTACAAGCTAGGCTTACGCGCAGGATTGTTAGGTATACGCGTGTATACCGAAACCAACAGTGTCAATCCGTGAGCTATGTCCAAGCTGTAAGCTCCCGGTCGGAGTGATCGGTGACGGGGGACCCAAGCCATTCCTTGTGTTTGACATTGAAGTCGCGCAAGTTAGGAGAGCGATATAGGCCAGCATAAATTCTAACCACATGTGGTAGATTCACATGGACCCATATAACGGGGAAGCGGGAGTTTTTCGTGCCATGATGTTTTAAGAGGGTTGTATGTAACTAAGTGGCGTAGAGGAAAGAACAAATCGGAGCAGCAGCTATACCGTCGCACACTCGCGTGAGCTCGACTGTACGACAGTCGCGGAGCACGGAAAGGCCCCCAAACTCCTGCCTCAGGTTATCAGCGGTAGCCCCCCCCCCCCCCCCCCCCTCACTCCTCCGTGTACCATACGGACCGCTGAAACCATCAGAAAAATATTCGCCGGTTAGTCGCGAGGTTCGGGCCCCCTACTGACACGACTAAGGCTAACCTAGTCTCGGCGGGCAGGCTGCGGTACCCTGTTCCGCGACTCCCGGACAGTAGCTGAGTGCTCAGAAGAGTGAGTGAGCACAGCATCCACGACTCTGACCAATCGATCCTCTACGCAAGTTCACCTGACCGGCTAGGGTTCGACCTCTGAGTGCATCAAGCTACATCAGGAGTGTTTACACCAACACCTTGTGGTAGCCACTCGGACGACACGGTGGAAAACCAGTATTTTGTTGTACATTTGGCACCACCGAACAACGCTACCCCCCCCCCCCCCCCCCCAACCGTTGTCTTCTGTGTAAAAAATGCGCCGTCCTATGTTTTTTTTATGGAAACTGACACGGTTGACTACATCACCTACAACATCCGTGATGTCAGCCCATAACACCGGATGAACTTGGTGTCACGTCAGTGCTTCCCTTCGGTCGTGCCGGCTACACTGAACTGGACAGCAAACACAAACTATTTGCATAGCCGTTACGACCGACCTTTCATTCAGTGCGGTGGTACCAACCCGGGCAGGTTAAACCCTACCACCTTAATATAAGAAGGGAGTCATATCCCTTAGACGCCTTTTACGACATACACGGGAAGAGATGCATTGAGGCTATTCTTTTAAAGTACCGGCCCCACACGGTACCTGATTGTATGTATGTATGTGATTAAATGGTGCAAAAACAATACATGTTCTCAAAGAAGAATTGCGGGATTACTTTTTTTACAAGTAATTGAATATTTGTGTATTAAATGTGTAATAATATTTTGAAACACAAAACCTTGACATCCTGGTGTCAGTGTGGCATGTACGTCAAAAGCTTTTTTTTAATTGGGTACCTCCTGTAGTAGCTATAGTATGAAATCGAAAGGTCGACCTTTCCATCTATCAACCATCGCTAGACACCTACTTGTAGGTATAACGATGCCACATTCGTGCTTTCCATAAAAAAAATGTGGTCGTCAGAGAATCCGGAAACCACGTGGCACTAATAAATACTTTATTTTATTCATTATTAAAGACAACAATAATTTTATTGGTCTCCTACCTCTTTGATTTACGAAAATTATGAAAAGTTGTTCAGTATCAAATATGTAGGTACAGAACAGAATTATCCCCATACTTAGGTCAGCTTAAAAACTTACTGACCTGGCGGTGCCACCGTGTACAGAAGTAAATATAAAAAAATACCTCATAAAGACCTACATGTATCTTACTGATTAAAAAAACATAATCGTTCTCCAAATGTGTGCCCTTGTACTTAAACGGCCCGTTGCAAAGTTCAGTCATATTTTGTTCCATGTTTGTTGCCTGTTAAATAATCGAGCATGACCCGCGCATTTAGGAATTTGTATTGATAATAATTTCGCCCTAAAAACGTGTTAGACCATACATGCATACACTATTTATTTTAAGGGAGTTATGTTTAAAATATAAAATATATATTTTTAACCAAGTCAAATCAAACATTTTATGAAATCTAGTACATTAATTTAATAATTTTAAGTATATTTAGTTCATATAACCGCTGGATTTTAAGGCTACTCTTAAAAATTCGTAACTAATTTAAAACTACGAAAATGTTCACACGAATTTAGGGTTAAACGTACGAAAACTCTGTAAGTATTGGAATAAATTACCTTTAGATCAATGGGACTTTCATTTTAGGAACGTCAGAGTGAAACAGAAAAAGTCACAAAAGTTCTAAATGGGATTGTACCGTGGGGTTTAGGGGACCCGAACAAATAATTACCCTAAATTCGCAGTACGGATTTTTATAGTTTATAACAAAAATTTATGTAATTTTTTTACATTATATGATACAGCATATCCTCCTCTGTCCCATAATGCTGAATACCACCAATTTCAGAAGTCGAAATACTGTTATTTTGTAGTTCTTCGAACTTGCGTTTCACGTGTTTTGCCGCGCAAACAGTATGGAAAACGCGACACAGCCGGCGTTGACGCGACCTCTCGTCACATTAAATTAATTTAAAAAAAAAGTACAACGTTATAGCCTTTGGGACAAACGCAGTTTTATTCCCAGATAAATTGCGCATTTTTTAAGTCGAAGAAGTGTGGTATTATCCGGTTCAAATGCTGTTAGGATAATACCTTTTGGAATTGCGTTACGCGACAGTGATGACTTGTAGGGTCAGAAAAACAGTCAGATGAATAATATTAATCAGTTAATTAATTTTTTTCCAAGTAGATATACTTCACAAATTTAATCACAATTCGGAAAGAAATCCTTCCTTCTCTTTTTAGCACACTGATATAAAATATCCTATATCCATTCATTCATTTACGGGAGTGAAAGCGAAAGAACGAACACGCGACTCGGCGACGCGGTAGGCTGTCGGTACGAACGAAACCGAAATGAACCGAAGCTCGAGCCGAACGAGTCGAGCGAACGAACGAACACGGGCGGCACGACAATATCCGAAACCCGCCCGAGAATATCCGAACATGCCAGCAAACACAGCGCTTGATAATAACGCTATCACTAAAAGCGCATTTTTATGCATTCGCTGAAGCGCTGCACGGATGAAACCAATATTTAAAATAAATATCATTTTAACATTGAAAATGTTTTTTCGATAGCGTTGGTAGGGCACCCATTTCAAGGACAAAGTGCGACATCGCCCTGGTGTGAATTTTACAGCTACATGGATGATTGGGGTGCCAAAAGATGCGTCTCGACTCTCGGTGAAGGCTACAATATGGCGTAATTTTGTTTGGAAAAGTCAAAAACTTTTTTCACAAAATAAAAAACTGTCGAAAAATGACGTGATTTTTTGGTGTCTTCTCTCATTGAATCGGCGATTTCTCGAAAACGAAAAACGATATCGAAAAAAATAAAGTTTAAAAAACTGTAACCCGACTATGGAAAAAAGTAACTATTATTAAAAAAACTAAAAAAGTTTCAAAACCTTTACCATAAATAAAATAAACTAAAAAGTAAGAAACAAGATATTTGGGAGCCATGGCAGTGCTTCCTTCGGACGTTGCTATCATCGTCTTATTGGGTAAGAGCAGTCTTTTGATTTTCCTGTTTATTTAGTTTTATTGAAGTCTTCTGGCAGTTTCACATTAATAACGTTATAATTAAATTGAAATGCCGTAGTCGTGCGTTGTCAGCTATAAAAAAAATTATGCTTGATTGACGGCATCTCATTGTTAATTTTGTGATCATGCTGAGGAAGGGGAAGAGAGGGAGTGAGGGAGTGAGGGAGTGATGGAGGGGAAGAGGGAATGAGGGAGGGAGGTAAAGATAATATTTTTTTTAGTAATATTACATAAATAAAACTTCTCGAATAAGTAAGTAACTGAGGGCGAGGCCGAAGGCCGAGCTGCGGTTAAGAATACCATAAACCTTCTCGAAGACAGTAAGTAACTATGGGTGAGGCCGAAGGCCGAGCTGCGTTCAGGAAGACGAATAACCTTCTCGAAGACAGTAAGTAACTATGGGCGAGGTCGAAGGCCGAGCTGCGTTCAGGAAGACGAAAAACCTTCTCGAAGACAGTAAGTAACTATGGGCGAGGCCGAAGGCCGAGCTGCGTTCAGGAAGACGATGAACCTTCTCGAAGACAGTAAGTAACTATGGGCGAGGCCGAAGGCCGAGCTGCGTTCAGGAAGACGATAAACCTTCTCGAAGACAGTAAGTAACTATGGGCGAGGCCGAAGGCCGAGCTGCGTTCAGGAAGACGAATAACCTTCTCGAAGACTGTAAGTAACTATGGGCGAGGCCGAAGGCCGAGCTGCGTTCAGGAATACGATAAACCTTCTCGAAGACAGTAAGTAACCATGGGCGAGGCCGAAGGCCGAGCTGCGTTCAAGAAGACGATAAACCTTCTCGATGATAGTAAGTAAATATGGGCGAGGCCGAAGGCCGAGCTGCGTTCAGGAAGACGATAAACCTTCTCGAAGACAGTAAGTAACCATGGGCGAGGCCGAAGGCCGAGCTGCGTTCAAGAAGACCATAAACCTTCTCGAAGACAGTAAGTAACTATGGGCGAGGCCGAAGGCCGAGCGCATTCAGGAAGACGATAAACCTTCTCGAAGACAGTAAGTAACTATGGGTGAGGCCGAAGGCCGAGCTGCGTTTAGGAAGACGATAAACCTTCTCGAAGAGAGTAAGTAACTATGGGCGAGGCCGAAGGCCGAGCTGCGTTCAAGAAGACGATAAACCTTCTCGAAGACAGTAATTAATTATGGGTGAGGCCGAAGGCCGAGCTGCGTTCAGGAAGACGATAAACCTTCTCGAAGAGAGTAAGTAACTATGGGCGAGGCCGAAGGCCGAGCTGCGTTCAAGAAGACGATAAACCTTCTCGAAGACAGTAATTAATTATGGGTGAGGCCGAAGGCCGAGCTGCGTTCAGGAAGACGATAAACCTGCTCGAAGACAGTAAGAAACTATGGGCGAGGCCGAAGGCCGAGCTGCGTTCAGGAAGTCGATAAACCTTCTCGAAGGCAGTAAGTAACTATGGGCGAGGCCAAAAGCCGAGCTGCGTTCAGGTACACAAATAACCTTCTCGAAGACAGTAAGTAACTATGGGCGAGGCCGAAGGCCGAGCTGCGTTCAGGAAGACGATAAACCTGTTCGAAGACAGTAAGTAACTATGAGCGAGGCCGAAGGCCGAGCTGCGTTCAGGAAGTCGATAAACCTTCTCGAAGACAGTAAGTAACTATAGGCGAGGCCGAAGGCCGAGCTGCGTTCAGGTAGACAAATAACCTTCTCGAAGACAGTAAGTAACTATGGGTGAGGCCGAAGGCCGAGCTGCGTTCAAGAAGACGATAAACCTTCTCGAAGACAGTAAGTAACTATGGGCGAGGCCGAAGGCCGAGCTGCGTTCAGGAAGTCGATAAACCTTCTCGAAGGCAGTAAGTAACTATGGGCGAGGCCAAAAGCCGAGCTGCGTTCAGGTAGACAAATAACCTTCTCGAAGACAGTAAGTAACTATGGGCGAGGCCGAAGGCCGAGCTGCGTTCAAGAAGACGATAAACCTTCTCGAAGACTTTATCCTATCCTATCCTATCCTACCCTACCCTACCCTACCCTATCCTATCCTATCCTATCCTATCCTATCCTATCCTATCCTATCCTATCCTATCCTATCCTATCCTATCCTATCCTATCCTATCCTATCCTATCCTATCCTATCCTATCCTATCCTATCCTATCCTATCCTATCCTATCCTATCCTATCCTATCCTATCCTATCCTATCCTATCCTATCCTATCCTATCCTATCCTATCCTATCCTATCCTATCCTATCCTATCCTATCCTATCCTATCCTATCCTATCCTATCCTATCCTATCCTATCCTATCCTATCCTATCCTATCCTATCCTATCCTATCCTATCCTATCCTATCCTATCCTATCCTATCCTATCCTATCCTATCCTATCCTATCCTATCCTATCCTATCCTATCCTATCCTATCCTATCCTATCCTATCCTATCCTATCCTATCCTATCCTATCCTATCCTATCCTATCCTATCCTATCCTATCCTATCCTATCCTATCCTATCCTATCCTATCCTATCCTATCCTATCCTATCCTTCTTCTCGAGAATCCTTCTTCTTCAGTCTTCGAGAAGGTTTATCGTCTTCTTGAACGCAGCTCGGCCTTCGGCCTCGCCCATAGTTACTTACTGTCTTCGAGAAGGTTATTTGTCTACCTGAACGCAGCTCGGCTTTTGGCCTCGCCCATAGTTACTTACTGCCTTCGAGAAGGTTTATCGTCTTCTTGAACGCAGCTCGGCCTTCGGCCTCACCCATAGTTACTTACTGTCTTCGAGAAGGTTATTTGTCTATGGGCGAACTAACTATGGGCGAGGCCGAAGGCCGAGCTGCGTTCAGGAATACGATAAACCTTCTCGAAGACAGTAAGTAACCATGGGCGAGGCCGAAGGCCGAGCTGCGTTCAAGAAGACGATAAACCTTCTCGATGATAGTAAGTAACTATGGGCGAGGCCGAAGGCCGAGCTGCGTTCAGGAAGACGATAAACCTTCTCGAAGACAGTAAGTAACCATGGGCGAGGCCGAAGGCCGAGCTGCGTTCAAGAAGACGATAAACCTTCTCGAAGACAGTAAGTAACTATGGGCGAGGCCGAAGGCCGAGCTGCGTTCAGGAAGACGATAAACCTTCTCGAAGACAGTAAGTAACTATGGGTGAGGCCGAAGGCCGAGCTGCGTTCAGGAAGACGATAAACCTTCTCGAAGAGAGTAAGTAACTGTGGGCGAGGCCGAAGGCCGAGCTGCGTTCAGGTAGACAAATAACCTTCTCGAAGACAGTAAGTAACTATGGGTGAGGCCGAAGGCCGAGCTGCGTTCAAGAAGACGATAAACCTTCTCGAAGGCAGTAAGTAACTATGGGCGAGGCCAAAAGCCGAGCTGCGTTCAGGTAGACAAATAACCTTCTCGAAGACAGTAAGTAACTATGGGCGAGGCCGAAGGCCGAGCTGCGTTCAAGAAGACGATAAACGAGAAGAACGTCTTCGAGAAGGTTATTTGTCTACCTGAACGCAGCTCGGCTTTTGGCCTCGCCCATAGTTACTTACTGCCTTCGAGAAGGTTTATCGACTTCCTGAACGCAGCTCGGCCTTCGGCCTCGCCCATAGTTACTTACTGTCTTCGAGAAGGTTTATCGTCTTCTTGAACGCAGCTCGGCCTTCGGCCTCACCCATAGTTACTTACTGTCTTCGAGAAGGTTATTTGTCTACCTGAACGCAGCTCGGCCTTCGGCCTCGCCTATAGTTACTTACTGTCTTCGAGAAGGTTTATCGACTTCCTGAACGCAGCTCGGCCTTCGGCCTCGCTCATAGTTACTTACTGTCTTCGAACAGGTTTATCGTCTTCCTGAACGCAGCTCGGCCTTCGGCCTCGCCCATAGTTACTTACTGTCTTCGAGAAGGTTATTTGTGTACCTGAACGCAGCTCGGCTTTTGGCCTCGCCCATAGTTACTTACTGCCTTCGAGAAGGTTTATCGACTTCCTGAACGCAGCTCGGCCTTCGGCCTCGCCCATAGTTACTTACTGTCTTCAAGAAGGTTTATCGTCTTCTTGAACGCAGCTCGGCCTTCGGCCTCACCCATAGTTACTTACTGTCTTCGAGAAGGTTATTTGTCTACCTGAACGCAGCTCGGCCTTCGGCCTCGCCTATAGTTACTTACTGTCTTCGAGAAGGTTTATCGACTTCCTGAACGCAGCTCGGCCTTCGGCCTCGCTCATAGTTACTTACTGTCTTCGAACAGGTTTATCGTCTTCCTGAACGCAGCTCGGCCTTCGGCCTCGCCCATAGTTACTTACTGTCTTCGAGAAGGTTATTTGTGTACCTGAACGCAGCTCGGCTTTTGGCCTCGCCCATAGTTACTTACTGCCTTCGAGAAGGTTTATCGACTTCCTGAACGCAGCTCGGCCTTCGGCCTCGCCCATAGTTACTTACTGTCTTCAAGAAGGTTTATCGTCTTCTTGAACGCAGCTCGGCCTTCGGCCTCACCCATAGTTACTTACTGTCTTCGAGAAGGTTATTTGTCTACCTGAACGCAGCTCGGCCTTCGGCCTCGCCCATAGTTTCTTACTGTCTTCGAGCAGGTTTATCGTCTTCCTGAACGCAGCTCGGCCTTCGGCCTCACCCATAATTAATTACTGTCTTCGAGAAGGTTTATCGTCTTCTTGAACGCAGCTCGGCCTTCGGCCTCGCCCATAGTTACTTACTCTCTTCGAGAAGGTTTATCGTCTTCCTAAACGCAGCTCGGCCTTCGGCCTCACCCATAGTTACTTACTGTCTTCGAGAAGGTTTATCGTCTTCCTGAACGCAGCTCGGCCTTCGGCCTCGCCCATAGTTACTTACAGTCTTCGAGAAGGTTTATGGTCTTCTTGAACGCAGCTCGGCCTTCGGCCTCGCCCATGGTTACTTACTGTCTTCGAGAAGGTTTATCGTCTTCCTGAATGCAGCTCGGCCTTCGGCCTCGCCCATAGTTACTTACTGTCTTCGAGAACGTGTGTCGTCTTCTTGAACGCAGCTCGGCCTTCGGCCTCGCCCATAGTTACTAACTGTCTTCGAGAAGGTTTATCGTCTTCTTGAACGCAGCTCGGCCTTCGGCCTCGCCCATGGTTACTTACTGTCTTCGAGAAGGTTTATCGTCTTCCTGAACGCAGCTCGGCCTTCGGCCTCGCCCACAGTTACTTACTCTCTTCGAGAAGGTTTATCGTCTTCCTGAACGCAGCTCGGCCTTCGGCCTCACCCATAGTTACTTACTGTCTTCGAGAAGGTTTATCGTCTTCCTGAACGCAGCTCGGCCTTCGGCCTCGCCCATAGTTACTTACTGTCTTCGAGAAGGTTTATCGTCTTCTTGAACGCAGCTCGGCCTTCGGCCTCGCCCATGGTTACTTACTGTCTTCGAGAAGGTTTATCGTCTTCCTGAACGCAGCTCGGCCTTCGGCCTCGCCCATAGTTACTTACTATCATCGAGAAGGTTTATCGTCTTCTTGAACGCAGCTCGGCCTTCGGCCTCGCCCATGGTTACTTACTGTCTTCGAGAAGGTTTATCGTATTCCTGAACGCAGCTCGGCCTTCGGCCTCGCCCATAGTTACTTACAGTCTTCGAGAAGGTTATTCGTCTTCCTGAATGCAGCTCGGCCTTCGGCCTCGCCCATAGTTACTTACTGTCTTCGAGAACGTGTGTCGTCTTCTTGAACGCAGCTCGGCCTTCGGCCTCGCCCATAGTTACTAACTGTCTTCGAGAAGGTTTATCGTCTTCTTGAACGCAGCTCGGCCTTCGGCCTCGCCCATGGTTACTTACTGTCTTCGAGAAGGTTTATCGTCTTCCTGAACGCAGCTCGGCCTTCGGCCTCGCCCACAGTTACTTACTCTCTTCGAGAAGGTTTATCGTCTTCCTGAACGCAGCTCGGCCTTCGGCCTCACCCATAGTTACTTACTGTCTTCGAGAAGGTTTATCGTCTTCCTGAACGCAGCTCGGCCTTCGGCCTCGCCCATAGTTACTTACTGTCTTCGAGAAGGTTTATCGTCTTCTTGAACGCAGCTCGGCCTTCGGCCTCGCCCATGGTTACTTACTGTCTTCGAGAAGGTTTATCGTCTTCCTGAACGCAGCTCGGCCTTCGGCCTCGCCCATAGTTACTTACTATCATCGAGAAGGTTTATCGTCTTCTTGAACGCAGCTCGGCCTTCGGCCTCGCCCATGGTTACTTACTGTCTTCGAGAAGGTTTATCGTATTCCTGAACGCAGCTCGGCCTTCGGCCTCGCCCATAGTTACTTACAGTCTTCGAGAAGGTTTATGGTCTTCTTGAACGCAGCTCGGCCTTCGGCCTCGCCCATGGTTACTTACTGTCTTCGAGAAGGTTTATCGTCTTCCTGAATGCAGCTCGGCCTTCGGCCTCGCCCATAGTTACTTACTGTCTTCGAGAACGTGTGTCGTCTTCTTGAACGCAGCTCGGCCTTCGGCCTCGCCCATAGTTACTAACTGTCTTCGAGAAGGTTTATCGTCTTCTTGAACGCAGCTCGGCCTTCGGCCTCGCCCATGGTTACTTACTGTCTTCGAGAAGGTTTATCGTCTTCCTGAACGCAGCTCGGCCTTCGGCCTCGCCCACAGTTACTTACTCTCTTCGAGAAGGTTTATCGTCTTCCTGAACGCAGCTCGGCCTTCGGCCTCACCCATAGTTACTTACTGTCTTCGAGAAGGTTTATCGTCTTCCTGAACGCAGCTCGGCCTTCGGCCTCGCCCATAGTTACTTACTGTCTTCGAGAAGGTTTATCGTCTTCTTGAACGCAGCTCGGCCTTCGGCCTCGCCCATGGTTACTTACTGTCTTCGAGAAGGTTTATCGTCTTCCTGAACGCAGCTCGGCCTTCGGCCTCGCCCATAGTTACTTACTATCATCGAGAAGGTTTATCGTCTTCTTGAACGCAGCTCGGCCTTCGGCCTCGCCCATGGTTACTTACTGTCTTCGAGAAGGTTTATCGTATTCCTGAACGCAGCTCGGCCTTCGGCCTCGCCCATAGTTACTTACAGTCTTCGAGAAGGTTATTCGTCTTCCTGAACGCAGCTCGGCCTTCGGCCTCGCCCATAGTTACTTACTGTCTTCGAGAAGGTTTATCGTCTTCCTGAACGCAGCTCGGCCTTCGGCCTCGCCCATAGTTACTTACTGTCTTCGAGAAGGTTCATCGTCTTCCTGAACGCAGCTCGGCCTTCGGCCTCGCCCATAGTTACTTACTGTCTTCGAGAAGGTTTTTCGTCTTCCTGAACGCAGCTCGGCCTTCGACCTCGCCCATAGTTACTTACTGTCTTCGAGAAGGTTATTCGTCTTCCTGAACGCAGCTCGGCCTTCGGCCTCACCCATAGTTACTTACTGTCTTCGAGAAGGTTTATGGTATTCTTAACCGCAGCTCGGCCTTCGGCCTCGCCCTCAGTTACTTACTTATTCGAGAAGTTTTATTTATGTAATATTACTAAAAAAAATATTATCTTTACCTCCCTCCCTCATTCCCTCTTCCCCTCCATCACTCCCTCACTCCCTCACTCCCTCTCTTCCCCTTCCTCAGCATGATCACAAAATTAACAACGAGATGCCGTCAATCAAGCATAATTTTTTTTATAGCTGACAACGCACGACTACGGCATTTCAATTTAATTATAACGTTATTAATGTGAAACTGCCAGAAGACTTCAATAAAACTAAATAAACAGGAAAATCAAAAGACTGCTCTTACCCAATAAGACGATGATAGCAACGTCCGAAGGAAGCACTGCCATGGCTCCCAAATATCTTGTTTCTTACTTTTTAGTTTATTTTATTTATGGTAAAGGTTTTGAAACTTTTTTAGTTTTTTTAATAATAGTTACTTTTTTCCATAGTCGGGTTACAGTTTTTTAAACTTTATTTTTTTCGATATCGTTTTTCGTTTTCGAGAAATCGCCGATTCAATGAGAGAAGACACCAAAAAATCACGTCATTTTTCGACAGTTTTTTATTTTGTGAAAAAAGTTTTTGACTTTTCCAAACAAAATTACGCCATATTGTAGCCTTCACCGAGAGTCGAGACGCATCTTTTGGCACCCCAATCATCCATGTAGCTGTAAAATTCACACCAGGGCGATGTCGCACTTTGTCCTTGAAATGGGTGCCCTACCAACGCTATCGAAAAAACATTTTCAATGTTAAAATGATATTTATTTTAAATATTGGTTTCATCCGTGCAGCGCTTCAGCGAATGCATAAAAATGCGCTTTTAGTGATAGCGTTATTATCAAGCGCTGTGTTTGCTGGCATGTTCGGATATTCTCGGGCGGGTTTCGGATATTGTCGTGCCGCACGTGTTCGTTCGTTCGCTCGACTCGTTCGGCTCGAGCTTCGGTTCATTTCGGTTTCGTTCGTACCGACAGCCTACCGCGTCGCCGAGTCGCGTGTTCGTTCTTTCGCTTTCACTCCCGTAAATGAATGAATGGATATAGGATATTTTATATCAGTGTGCTAAAAAGAGAAGGAAGGATTTCTTTCCGAATTGTGATTAAATTTGTGAAGTATATCTACTTGGAAAAAAATTAATTAACTAATTAATATTATTCATCTGACTGTTTTTCTGACCCTACAAGTCATCACTGTCGCGTAACGCAATTCCAAAAGGTATTATCCTAACAGCATTTGAACCGGATAATACCACACTTCTTCGACTTAAAAAATGCGCAATTTATCTGGGAATAAAACTGCGTTTGTCCCAAAGGCTATAACGTTGTACTTTTTTTTTTAATTAATTTAATGTGACGAGAGGTCGCGTCAACGCCGGCTGTGTCGCGTTTTCCATACTGTTTGCGCGGCAAAACACGTGAAACGCAAGTTCGAAGAACTACAAAATAACAGTATTTCGACTTCTGAAATTGGTGGTATTCAGCATTATGGGACAGAGGAGGATATGCTGTATCATATAATGTAAAAAAATTACATAAATTTTTGTTATAAACTATAAAAATCCGTACTGCGAATTTAGGGTAATTATTTGTTCGGGTCCCCTAAACCCCACGGTACAATCCCATTTAGAACTTTTGTGACTTTTCTGTTTCACTCTGACGTTCCTAAAATGAAAGTCCCATTGATCTAAAGGTAATTTATTCCAATACTTACAGAGTTTTCGTACGTTTAACCCTAAATTCGTGTGAACATTTTCGTAGTTTTAAATTAGTTACGAATTTTTAAGAGTAGCCTTAAAATCCAGCGGTTATATGAACTAAATATACTTAAAATTATTAAATTAATGTACTAGATTTCATAAAATGTTTGATTTGACCTGGTTAAAAATATATATTTTATATTTTAAACATAACTCCCTTAAAATAAATAGTGTATGCATGTATGGTCTAACACGTTTTTAGGGCGAAATTATTATCAATACAAATTCCTAAATGCGCGGGTCATGCTCGATTATTTAACAGGCAACAAACATGGAACAAAATATGACTGAACTTTGCAACGGGCCGTTTAAGTACAAGGGCACACATTTGGAGAACGATTATGTTTTTTTAATCAGTAAGATACATGTAGGTCTTTATGAGGTATTTTTTTATATTTACTTCTGTACACGGTGGCACCGCCAGGTCAGTAAGTTTTTAAGCTGACCTAAGTATGGGGATAATTCTGTTCTGTACCTACATATTTGATACTGAACAACTTTTCATAATTTTCGTAAATCAAAGAGGTAGGAGACCAATAAAATTATTGTTGTCTTTAATAATGAATAAAATAAAGTATTTATTAGTGCCACGTGGTTTCCGGATTCTCTGACGACCACATTTTTTTTTATGGAAAGCACGAATGTGGCATCGTTATACCTACAAGTAGGTGTCTAGCGATGGTTGATAGATGGAAAGGTCGACCTTTCGATTTCATACTATAGCTACTACAGGAGGTACCCAATTAAAAAAAAGCTTTTGACGTACATGCCACACTGACACCAGGATGTCAAGGTTTTGTGTTTCAAAATATTATTACATTTAATTTCGTGATTCCGCTTTTAATACACAAATATTCAATTACTTGTAAAAAAAGTAATCCCGCAATTCTTCTTTGAGAACATGTATTGTTTTTGCACCATTTAATCACATACATACATACAATCAGGTACCGTGTGGGGCCGGTACTTTAAAAGAATAGCCTCAATGCATCTCTTCCCGTGTATGTCGTAAAAGGCGTCTAAGGGATATGACTCCCTTCTTATATTAAGGTGGTAGGGTTTAACCTGCCCGGGTTGGTACCACCGCACTGAATGAAAGGTCGGTCGTAACGGCTATGCAAATAGTTTGTGTTTGCTGTCCAGTTCAGTGTAGCCGGCACGACCGAAGGGAAGCACTGACGTGACACCAAGTTCATCCGGTGTTATGGGCTGACATCACGGATGTTGTAGGTGATGTAGTCAACCGTGTCAGTTTCCATAAAAAAAATATAGGACGGCGCATTTTTTTACACAGAAGACAACGGTTGGGGGGGGGGGGGTAGCGTTGTTCGGTGGTGCCAAATGTACAACAAAATACTGGTTTTCCACCGTGTCGTCCGAGTGGCTACCACAAGGTGTTGGTGTAAACACTCCTGATGTAGCTTGATGCACTCAGAGGTCGAACCCTAGCCGGTCAGGTGAATTTGCGTAGAGGATCGATTGGTCAGAGTCGTGGATGCTGTGCTCACTCACTCTTCTGAGCAATCGGTCCAGTAAATCAAAAGTTCAAAATGGCGGCCACTTTTTTTAAATTTTGACAACGGATTCGTATTCAGAGCCCACACGGATTAATAACATTACAGGGTTAGTAGGTAGGTAGGTAGGTAAGATTACCTGAAGTATTTTCGGGCCGAACTATTTTCTTCCTCTAATACACTTTAACGAGGGCGAAGCCGCGGGCAAAAGCTAGTACGTAGCCTATATGTTAAACCAAAAAATTGGTTGTCTGTAAAGTCGGTTTACGGACGATAGTTTTACGTGATAACGTCATAAAGAATCACAGCTATAATAATTACCGTATTTTTTCGTACGGCACCCATATCGCTGCCGTACGCCGTACATTTGTCGATTTCTAGCCTCGATTACCGTACGATACGGCAATTACCGTACGTTTGGCAACACTGCCGCTTGGGCCGATGGTGCCTCTCTATCGCTTGTTGCGCGCTCTCGCTTGCACACACAGGCTCAGATGGAACGTGACACTTTTTCGTGCGTGCAGCCGGTATTCATCAATTTATAAGACGTTATCACGTCAAAAAATATAGGTACCTATCTAACAGTAAAAAACATTTTTAAATATGAGCTGTAGCTCACGAACAAACATTCACACATATTTCCTCTTTATAATATTACTAGCTGAGCCCGCGGCTCCGCTCGCGTGAAATTCGTATTTCAAAGAAGACAGTAAGTAACTATGGGCGAGGCCGAAGGCCGAGCTGCGTTCAGGAAGTCGATAAACCATATCTAAGAAAGTAAGTACGAGTAAGGGCGAGGCCGAAGGCAAGCTGCGTTAAGGTAAACGATAAACCTTGTCAAATAAAATAAGTAACTAACGGCGAGGCCGAAGGCCGAGCTGTGTTCAGGAAGACCATGAACCTTCTCGAAGACAGTAAGTAACTGAGGGCGAGGCCGAAGGCCGAGCTGCGTTCAGGAAGACTATAAACCTTATCGAAGAAAGTAAGTAACTAAGGGCGAGGCCGAAGGCCGAGCTGCGTTCAGAAAGACCAAGAACCTTCACGAAGACAGTAAGTAACTGAGGGCGAGGCCGAAGGCCGACCTGCGTTCAGGAAGGCGATAAACCTTATCTAAGAAAGTATGTAACTAAGGGCGAGGCCGAAGGCCGAGCTGCGTTCAGAAAACTATAAACCTTCTCGAAAAAAGTAAGTAACTGAAAGCGAGGCCGAAGGCCGAGCTACGTTCAGGAATACCATAAACCTTCTCAAAGAAAGTAAGTAACTAAGGGCAAGGCCGAAGGCCGAGCTGCGTTCATGAAGACTATAAACTTTCTCAAAGAAAGTAAGTAATTAAGGGCGAGGCCGAAGGCCGAGCTGCGTTCAGGAAGACTATAAACCTTATCGAAGAAAGTATGTAACTAAGGGCGAGGCCGAAGGCCGAGCTGCATTCAGAAAGACTATAAACCTTCTCGAAGAAAGTAAGTAACTGAAAGCGAGGCCGAAGGCCGAGCTAGGTTCAGGAAGACCATAAACCTTCTCGAAGAAAGTATGTAACTAAGGGCGAGGCCGAAGGCCGAGCTGCATTCAGAAAGACTATAAACCTTCTCGAAGAAAGTAATTAACTGAAAGCGAGGCCGAAGGCCGAGCTACGTTCAGGAAGACCATAAACCTTCTCAAAGAAAGTAAGTAACAAAAGGCGAGGCCGAAGGCCGAGCTGCGTTCAGGAAGACGATAAACCTTATCTAAGAAAGTAAGTAATTAAGGGCGAGGCCGAAGGCCGAGCTACGTTCAGGAAGACCATAAACCTTCTCGAAGAAACTAAGTAACTGAGGGCGAGGCCGAAGGCCGAGCGGCGTTCAGGAAGACTTTAAACGTTCTCGAAGAAAGTAAGTAATTAAGGGCGAGGCCGAAGGCCGAGCTGCATTCAGAAAGACCATGAACCTTCTCGAAGACAGTAAATAACTGAGGGCGAGGCCGAAGGCCGAGCTGCGTTCAGGAAGGCGATAAACCTTATCTAAGAATGTAAGTAATTAAGGGCGAGGCCGAAGGCCGAGCTACGTTCAGGAAGACCATAAGACCATAATATTACATAAAAAAAACAAAAACTTTCATACAAAGTCGTCGTCCCCCCTTAAAGTTGTAATTTCCAAAAAATCCTTAACGGATTCTTACGTTATGAAATAAACCTATGTTCCAAATTTCAGCTTTCAGTAGTTTCAGCTGTGCGTTAATAGATCAGTCAGTCAGGACAAACAATTTTATAAGTATAGATATCTACTCTTTATTCTACTCGTATCTTCTACACTACACCAACGCAACGCAACAGAACTGCTAACGCCATATATTACGACCATTCGACACTAAATTCCGTTTTCTTTGATACTGCTCAACCCTAAGGCTATTTAACTTTATGGTATATAGCCTACTATAGTGAGCCTGAAGAACTACTTTTTACATTGGTGTAAACCGCATAAAAATCTGTTAAGTGGTTCCGAGTTTACCTCAAACATACATACATACATGCAAACAGACGTTTCCTTTTATAAGAAGTAGAGATAGAGAAAAGAAGACAGAGATTAAATTATCCTCCCTTCCCCTCTCCTCGCGGACTCCTCCCCCGTACCTCAACCCCACTCTTCAAAACCACCCCCAGTATGGATAAAATTATTAAAAATCATTTAAATTCCTAAAACCTAATTTTGAAATCATCCCCTATTTTAATTTAAGGGTTGATTTAGCAAAAACGCTGAAACACGTAATTCTTTATTTTATACCAAAAGCCTAAATATGAATTTTCATATCCCTAACTTGAGAAATGATGGGTTCCCCATACATTCTTTCATCCCCTATTTCACCCCGTTAAGGGTTGTTTTTTTGAGCCAAAAGGTAGCCTATGTTCTTCCTCAGGATGCAATTCAGCTCCGTACAAAATTTCATAAAATCCGAAAATCTAATTTTGAAATCAACCCCTATTTTAATTTAAGGGTTGATTTAGCAAAAACGCTGAAACACGTATTTCTTTATTTCATACCAAAAGCCCAAATATAAATTGTCATATCCCTAACTTAAGAGATGCTGAGTTCCCCATACAAACTTTCATCCCCTATTTCACCCCCTTAAGGGTTGTTTTTTGAGACAAAAAGTAGCCTATGTCCGTCCTCGGGATGCAATTCATCCCCGTGCAATATTTTATCGAAATCTGTTCAGCGGCTTAGGCGTGAAAAGGTAACAGACAGACAGACAGACAGACAGACAGACAGACAGACAGACAGACAGACAGACAGACAGACAGACAGACAACAGAGTTACTTTCGAATTTATAATATTAGTATGGAAGTATGGATATTGTGAAATGATTTATATTTTTATCGAAAGTAGCAGCCCTAGCGTCACCGAGTTTGCTTCAAGGCCACGCGGCCGCAAAGCAATAATCACTTTACGCTCTTTCGTTTAGGTACATTTTCGCACGCAACGACTGGCGACGTAAACTGTAGGCTATTAAAGCCGTAGGTATAGAACTTTTTTTATGGAGTGATTTATCTGTTACGAAGTAACTATTGGGTAATCTGTGGTATCGGTACCGCGCTAGCTGCCAAACGCGTAAATGGGTGACCATTTTGTCCAAACATACCTAATATGTATTGTTAGTATTTTAGCACAAAATAATATAAAATAAAAAAAATTATAATAAAAATAATATATAAAAATACATACATACATAGCGTCACGCCTGTTTCCCGGTGGGGTAGGCAGAGACAACGGATCTCCACTTGCCACGATCCTGACACACCTCTGCCGCCTCTTCCAATATCTATGATCTATATTATATATAATATAAATTTAATCAACTGAGGACGGCCCATAAAGGGCCGAAATATTTTGTGTTTTTGTGTATTATTTACATAGTACATTCATTTCCCATTACTACGTTTACACCTTTCTTCTTACACCACAAAAAATAGTCAAACTTAAACTAAATTTTGCTGGCCGGCAAATATGACCATTACCCTGAATACGTTGCGTAAATAATCGTGTGTGCTGGCTGAGCGCAAGCGACACGGGTTCCCCATTCGAACGCCGAAGCGAGACTGAACCGTGGGCCGGGCGGCAAGAAAGTCAAAGTTAAATTGCGCGATAATTGGCTGTTGTTATGCAGAAAGCGACCAACCGACAAAAATAACATTGCGAGATATGAATTTTTTAAGTTACGACTGGATTTAAAAAAAAAATGGTGATGAAAGGCCAAATGCAGTTTAGCCTATCTTTTGCATGACATCGTTGTGAGTATAGCTTAATATAATTACTGCGTATTTATTACTTACATCATGACCAAAATAACGTTAACCACGGACCACGATAGTATAATAATATCATTAGAAAACCATAAGTCGCAAGAAGTAATATATAAACAAAAGCAATGAAATTTTGGAAGAAAAAATATGCAAAAGTTTCATAATAAAATTATTGACGAAGACTGGTCAGAAATTGCGTGTGAAGAAACACCTAACTCTCAATATAATATTTTCAATAAAATATTTACAAGTATTATAGAAGAATGTTTTCCCCATAAAATCCACATAATAAAAAATAGACAGAGAAAATGGATGACAAAGGGGACAAGAATATCGAGTAATGTGAAAAGAAATATGTACATAAGCCTTAAAACAAAAAAATGCTCCAATTTAGAAATAAAATATAAAAAATACAATAGTTTATTTAGAAAACTTATTAGAAAAGCTAAGAGCTTGTGCAACAATAAGGAAATACAAGAATCATCAAACAAAATTAAAACCACTTTGAAAATAATACAAAGAGATACTAATCAAAGCAAAAAAGAACAAAGAGATAACATAAAACTACAAATAGATGGAAAAGAAGTGACTGAAAATATAGAAGTTGCGAATGAATTAAACAAATATTTTACGAATGTTGGACTGAAAACATCAATGAAAAGTAGGGCAAATAACACTCAACGAATTACTAAAAATGAATACAAAATTATGCTACAAAATAAAATAATTAACAATAGAAAATCGTTTTACATGGAACCTACAAACGAGACAGAAATTATCAAGATAATTAATTCCTTGAAAAATACAAGTTCTGTAGGCTATGACAATATTCCGACTAAATTAATAAAAGAAGTAAAATACTGTATTTGCAAACCATTATCTTATATTATAAATAGATGTTTGGAAGATGGAGTATATCCAAATGAATTCAAAATTGCAAAGATAATCCCAATATTCAAAAAAGGGGATAAAAAAGACCTATCCAACTATAGGCCAATATCAATATTGTCACCAGTATCTAAGATATTTGAAAAAGTTGTAGCTGATAGACTAACTGAATACTTTGAAAAAAATATGTTTTTTACAAATTATCAGTTTGGATATAGAAAATCTAAATCAACAATAGACGCCGTAAATAAGCTAATATCAAATGTTATAAATGCTCATAATGAAAAGCTCCACTGTGCTGGGGTTTTCTGTGACCTCAGCAAAGCATTTGACTGCGTAGACCATGAAATTTTGCTATACAAGTTAGAATTTTATGGTCTACGGGGAATACAACAACAGTTTTTTAAATAATATCTGGAAAAAAGAAAGCAGTATATAGAACTACAGGTAGTAAACGAAAACAAAAGAGCAATAGTTAAAGTTAATTCAGACAGTGCCTATATTAAATGTGGAGTCCCCCAAGGATTTGTGCTGGGCCCACTGCTTTTTTTTATTTTTGTAAATGATCTGATTGATAATATAAGCACAGGTAAAGTATTTCTTTTTGCTGACGATACAAGCTCTATAATAGAGTCTAAAAATAAACAAGAATTAGCAAAGCAAATTAAAAAAAATTTAAACGAGCTGGAACAATGGTTTAGTAGCAACAAATTAGCACTTAACAAAACAAAGACATGTTTTATGATATTCTCGAAGAGCTTAAATTATGACAAACAAAGTATAACGGAGGAAATTAAAGACTTACAATCGGTAAACAGTATAAAATTTTTAGGAATAAATATTGACGAAACACTAAGCTGGCAATTTCACATAGAGCAATTGCTAAATAAAATAGGAAGCGGCTGTTATGTACTAAAAACATTAAAACCTACAACTACAAATAAAACGCTCAAGCAAATTTATTATGCATACATAGAATCTAAACTTAGGTATGGCATCGAAGTATGGGGAAGTAGTGTAGACATACAAAAAGTGTTAAAAATGCAGAAAAAAGCTATTAGGATAATAACAGGTGCAAAATTTAGAGATACGTGTAGACCATTATTTGTAAATCAAAAGATACTAACAGTAATATCACTCTATATTTTCATGACATTGTGTAACATATTTAAAAATAAAAGTAAGTTTAAAACAGTTAATAATAAGGGGCATAACCTCAGAAACAAGGATGACATTGCGGGTGATAACCCAAAATGTCAGTTGTTCTACAAAAGCGAGAAATTCATGGGAGTTAAAATGTACAATAATCTAAATAGAGAACTGACACAGGTTGGTAGCTTCGGGGTCTTTCGATCTAAATTAAGAAGTTACCTTGCTTCGAGGCCTTTTTATAGTATTGATGAATATTTTGATAATAAGATTTTTAGTTTTGACCAAATAAGTACAAAAAACACGTAGTCAGCAGTCTATTTAGCATATTTTATTCTAGTCTTAGTTTTGATTTAATTTAATTTTTTATAAATATTTTATTTTATTTTATTGTAATGACTAGCTGAGCCCGCGGCTCCGCTCGCGTGAAATTCGTATTCCAAAGAAGAATGTAAGTAACTAAGGGCGAGGCCGAAGGTCGAGCTGCGTTCAGGTAATCGATAAACCTTCTTAAAGAAAGTAACTAACTAAGGGCGAGGCCGAAGGCCGAGCTGCTTTCAGGTAAACGATAAGCCTTTCTCAAATAAAGGAAGTAAGTAAGGGCGAGGCCGAAGGCCGAGCTGCGTTCAGGAAGACGATAAACCTTCTGGAAGAAAGTAAGGAACTAAGTGCGAGGCCGAAGGCCGAGCTGCGTTCAGGGAAACCAAAAACCCTCTTCCGCCTTCGGGCCTCGCCCTTAAAGACTTCCTTTCTTCGATAGAATATAATATCGTTTACTCAATTTATTTATTTCATAGAAATAAAAAAGTAATATTAATAACTAAAGAATTAAACCTACCTAACAAACATTAAAATAACTATCAAAACGGGCATTTTCAAATGTTCTTAGAGCACTTGCGGCATTAACCCGCTGGATGGCAATGATTACCCTTTGAATGAAGCACATAAGCCCTTGATGGCGGGACACCAGTTGCGTCAACCAGCTCAAGCCTCTTTTGGCTTCACTGCTCCACGGACCGAGGGTTTCAACCGCAAACGCAACAAATTCGAAATCTTGAATTATATTTCTATATTTGCTGCGTTTGAGGCTCTCCGCCCCAGCCTCGGCCGCGCCAGCCGCTCTTGAAGATGTCCTAACGTGACTTGGAGCCAATGTGAGAACAAAAGTGGCGTCCCACATCAAAGAACTACCCTTATTCCATGGCACTAAGGTCCAGCCGGGAATAACCGCGAGGTTCTAGGATGCACGGTATATTTGCCGTTAGAAGCGTGGACTTTATAATAAAATTTAAATTAAATTAACTCAATCTTAATATTAATTAACTTTATTCGAGATGGTTTAGCTTCTTCCTGAACGCAGCTCGGCCTTCGGCCTCGCCCTTAGTTACTTGCTTTCTTCGAGATGGTTTATCATTTGTCAGAACGTAGCTCGGCCTTCGGCCTCGCCTTAGTTGCTTACTTTCTTCAAGATGGTTTAGCTTCTTCCTGAACGCAGCTCGGCCTTCGGCCTCGTCCTTAGTTACTTGCTTTCTTCGAGATGGTTTTTCAATTATCCGAACGTAGCTCGATCATCGGCCTTGCCTTAGTTACTTACTTTCTTCAAGATGGTTTAGCTTCTTCCTGAACGCAGCTCGGCCTGCGGCCTCGCCCATAGTTACTTACTTTCTTCGAGAAGGTTTATGGTCTTCCAGAATAGACCTCGGCCTTCGGCCTCGCCCTTAGTTACTTACTTTCTTCAAGAATGTTTTTCTTCTTCCTGAACTCAGCTCCGCCTTCCGCCTCGCCCTTAGTTACTTTCATCGAGAAAGAATATCGTTTACGTGAGCGCAGATCCGCCTTCGGGCCCGCCTTTAGTTACTTACTTTCTTTTTTTTAAATACGAATTTCACGCGAGCGAAGCCGCGGGCAACAGATATATAAATTTTATTGCACCAATGACAGCGACATAACTTCGACTTTCAATTATTATTTTTATTTATCAAACAATTTGTCACCGGCCAGCTCACGTCGAGATGACAATTCTCCGTTGTCAACATGACATTTAAAATTGTTTTTTACCTTTACTTTGGATTACGTGATTTTTATTATATTTTTTTATTATTATGTTCATCCGGGATATACACTGTCACTATAAAAAGTTTCGTCAAATTCCGTTCAGTGGTTTTTGCGAGATGCGCGTACAAATAATCATTTTTGCATTTACGATTTTATGATATGTATAGAAAGAATAAATATGTATAGAATATTGTGTTCAAGTTATAAAAAAGAAGAACTATCATTTTCGTTGTATCTACTTATTTTTAAATTTCGAATGAATATTTTATTCAAATTGTATTTGCTGCCAGTTCTCAAGATATAATTATGTACTTTGGACTACGTGATTTTAAACGCGCAATAATGTTTATAATTGTTAATTTTTTTTTATTTTTGTTATTTTTTTTACGTATTATGTTAACCCGGCATATAGACTGCCACTATACAAAGTTTCGTCTAATTCCGTTCAGTGGTTTTTGCGTGATGCGCGTACAGACAAACAAACAAACAAACAAAAATTTTAAAAACTGTTCTAACATGTTCAGTATCTCATTTTAAGCCACCCTGGTTAGTTTTTTTCCGAATACATTCAATGTACAGACTTTCTTACCTCTACGATTTTATTATATGTATAGATTGTAAATTTTAAATGTAATTGTATAATGATAGTTTTTTTTTTATTAATTTCATAATTTCAAAATTTATTTTGATTTTGATAAATTTTATTAACTTACGAGATGATATGTGATATGTGTATACATAATTTTTTTTTTTTTTTTTATTTTTATTTTCTGATTTTATATATTGTGTGATTTTATAACTTTGACTTGTCCATTTCATTTTTAATTTAATTTTGAATCTTTATGACTAATGAATGATGTATTTAAAATAATGTTTATTGTAACCTTTATTCACATGTTTAATATGCTATCTTTGTGTAGCCAAAAGTTAAATAAAGAATTTGAATTGAATTTGAATTTAAATACAGATGGTCACTTTCTACAAAATTACTAAAATCAGAATGTACAGTCTCATACCTGAACCATTCCTATGGAAACTTATATACGAAATGTTTATTATTGATATTAGCAGATTGTTTTGCATTGCAATAAAAGAAGTATTAATTAATAAAATTAATGGGTCAGCATTAAAACCATTCACCCACATCCTTTTCCTTATTTGGATTTCCGCTTAGATTTATATAAATGTAATGGACTGCTTTCGGTATTAGATGAAGCGTGGTACCGTGTGGGGCCGGTACTTAAAAAGAATAGCCCCACTGCATCTCTCCCCGTGCATGTCGTAAAAGGCGACTAAGGGATAAGGACAAGATGCCATGCTGAAGGGCGACAGGCTCGCCACCTCTCACCTTGGCACGTTACTTCCACTGAGTCATGCAGCAAGTGGGTCTTCGTGCCTTACTTGCTGCTTGATCGATTGAATCTTGTTCGAATACTTTGCGAAACGTGGTTGTCGGTGTTGTGCTGTAATTTATGAGAGTTCTTGCAGCACAACACCGATTACTCTGCTTACCCCGATTATCGGGATTCAGCGTGTGTGATATGTATGTATGTATGAAGCGTGGTTTATCCTTTATCTTCATCTCTGCAACTGGCTTGCTCTCCGGCCATGAAGGTTTAAGTAAATCGGCAAAACTGACTTGACTGACGTTTTGGTGCGAGTAACATGTGAAATCTGTTACAAATCATTTCATTGAAGGATATTTGTTTATGTTATATTATATTACAACTTAATTATATGCACTAGGTACCTGTCAACCATGCCATAGTATCACTTAAACTTTTAAACTTTTGATCTTTCTTACTACTTCTTGGTCCATAGTTCTTCGTAGTAACTTTTATATTAGCTTGTGTATCAGATTCACATGTTTCATTGCAATTTCTTCTTTGGTGATTGTTTGCTTGTTTCAGTTTTTTTTTGTTCTCACTCATATTCATTCATGGTTACATTTTTACTTTAATCACTAGTTTATTATTTAGTTTTTAATGTATTGCATCACATTCTTAAGTTATCTACATGGTTTGTAGTCATCCATCTGTTTTATGTTTTTTCTTATCTGTATCAACCTTCACCGGTGTATGTGTTTAATCATAAGTATTACTGTAATGTAATTAATTTCACTGTTGGTTGGTCTTAATAAATAAAATAAAAAAAAATAAAAAAAAACTGAATGAGCTCTTCATTTTAATATGTTAATGTTTGTTAGGCAGGTTTTAATTCTTTAGTTATTAGTATTACTTTTTATTTTATTTTATGAAAATAAATGTATTTTTTGCATTGATTATCTTCTGATTTGTTCAAAGCAAGGTATTTTCAGTCCTGTTTGGCCGTCATTCACTTTCATATAATCGCAAACTCTTCTCCTTTTATTGCAACTCTTTCAAAAGTGTGGTAAACTTGCAAAAGGTTGTCAATATAAAAGCGAAAGAGAGAGGACTAGAATAGTGTGCGCGTGCGAAAAAAGAATACAGAGTTCGACAGTTGCTGTAAATCTTGCTTATTTCTAGTGGTTCTATGCAATGACGTGTTCTATATTGAAAAATTGTGTTCATTAGAAGACAGTCAATATACTTTGGTTACGTATTATGACGTGTTTTCTTCTAAAAATAATAATTTATAAGCCACCAAGTGACAATTATATTATTTTTATATGACAAAAATTGGTAAATTACATTCCACATGACCATGACACTTTGGCCATATTCTGCTGATTTCAGAAGTTTGAGTAAATAATATTTTTGTTCTGCAGAAAGCGATCATAGGCAAATGATCACTTTCATTAGAATATTGCTATAAACAACTGCAATCAAAACATTTACCATAGTGCCTTGGTTCTCTTAGTATGAATGAAAGTTTACACAACCAGGATTTGCAGAAGATATCTTTCGTAGTTTGAATTAATAAACGACCACTTACACTTGGCTGTATTTTACAGAACGTAAAACCAGAGATTCTGAATCCATATATTATGTTAAAAAGTCAAATTTTCCATTTTTTTCGGTTGGTCGCTTTCTGCATAACTACAGTCAATTTAGGTATTGCTTATTACGGTGAAAATAATGGGTATTTTGAAAATGTAAAACTTAGGGGGCCTGCGTTATATTGAGATTAGTTATTGTGTAAACTTTCGTGAACTAATTTGAAGTATTTATTTAATAATCGCGGTTTTATTGATATTTTGGAGGTAACTTTGCAATTTTCTTTTCTTTTTTTTTTTTTTTTTTTATGGAACCTGACACGGTTGGCTACATCACCTACAACATCCGTGATGTCAGCCCATAACACAGGGTGAACTAGGTGACACGTCAGTGCTTCCCTTCATTTCATGTCGGCTACACTAAACTGGACGAAAAACACGAACTATTTACATAGCCGTTTCGACCGACGTTTCGTTCAGTGCGGTGGTACCAACCCGGCCGGGATAAACCCTACCACCTAGTAAGGTAAGAAGGGAAGGGACCTACAGTTTAACGTGGAATCTATCGAGAAAATTTTACGTAATCGTGTTTTCGAAACTTAGAGGCTAGTATTAGTACTCAACTTTGCCATAAATGAATTACACAGTGATCGTTGCAATATTGTTGTTGTAACAGCGGATGAAACGAAACAATCTGAGGTAGCATGGGCTCTTAAACGTCACTTTTTTTTTCTTTTTCTGGTGTGATGCGCACCATTGCTCATGAAATACAGGGTATTTTTCGTAGAGATCCCCCTTTTGTTGACTGTCACACTCACGCACGCTGTCAGTCAAACCACCGTCACTGGACACTGGCTGTAATAAACGAATTTCCTATTCGTTTGGTTGCCACTATTTAAAAAAAAAAACCTGTCGTGCGGTGACAGGACAGGACAGCCAGTGTGTCAATGCTCTGTGTATTCTATTCTGCGCTACTCCCTCATTTGCACTAAAATGAAAGAGACAGAAAACTCGTAAGTTCGCTTTCGAGGCTAAAGTCGTCGTGAGACTAGACTTGGACTTGGCTTAGTTTTCGAACTCAAACATGGATGCTTAGCGCCCGCACGGCTTGTCTATGAGAGTGGTAAACGTCAAAGTTTGAACTCAGAGGCGAAATAAGCACGATCGTTGCGACTATGAATGTCACTCTAATTCCGAGGGCGGTTCTGTTTTACCGATCGAGTAAGTACTCTTAAATTTAATTTAATTTTAGCATATCTTTTAATCCTTAAACTATTTTCACATGAAGGAATAATGCGCGGGGCGGATCTAGGCGTGTCGCCGCCGCAGCGGTTCGTCGGTGTTCTCCCTCGCACCCGCACCGTACTTGTATAGTGTATGCGCGTGGCGGGTCGCCCGCTGCGGCGACGACACGCCGAGATCCGTCCCGCGCATTATACCGGCGGCGGCGTGCAGGTGAGTACGTATGCGAGTGTCGGTCGACCAAGTGATGAATTTTCGATCGAGTGTCGATCTACCAGTCTTGCCACTATTACAGTTTTTTTACTAAATTTATTATTTTACCTAGAATGCAAAGCGCTCATTTTGCTAGGTATGAAACGTTCAATATGGTATGTATACTATTTTTCAGAATCTTTATCTTTTCTTCTCTTCTCTATCTCTATCTCTATCTTCTCTATCTTCTTCTTCTCTATCTTCTCTTCTCTACTTCTTATAAAAGGGAACGTCTGTCTGTATGTATGTTCGGGGTAAACTCCGGAACCACTGAACAGTATTTGATGTGGTTTGCACTAATGTAAGGAGTAGTTCTTGAGGCTCACTATGGGCTATATACCATCACACTAAATAGCCTTAGGGTTGAGCAGTATCAAATAAAGTATAGTATGAACGGAATTTAGTGTCGAATTGTCGTAATAGATGGCGTGAGCAGTCTGTTGCCTTGCGTTGGTGGAGGTACAAGAGGACTGACAATCGCCATATTATTAGAAATCGTGCCTCGATGTTTAGTACCGCTGCTGTTACAACTAGATGTCGACAGTAGTATTAATTCAATAACTATGTGAAATTTTTGTCGGTGTTTGTTAACTAGGCTAACTCAAACATAAGTAATACAGGAAAAAATCGATAGATGGCGTTAAGTACTAACAAAACATTGTGACTTGGGAAGTTTGTTTGTCAGTTCTTCGCATACTGCCGGAATTTTCGACATGTCAATGCGTAGGTTACCTACCTATCTGTGGTGGTAATTTAAATTTATTGCCTTAAATCAATGCCTAAATACATGGCAATGCTTTTCCGAGTAACGTTTTTTAGTATGGGGCTGTCAGTCCTCTTGCATACTGATACATAGAATAAATATAGGAAAGTATAGTATGAAAGGAATTTAGTGTCGAATGGTTGTTGGGTTTGGTAGAAGCAATGTTAGATACATACTATAAATCACTAAATAGTATAAAATGAAGTTGCTTTCTGCCTCTGTCTGTATATCCGCTAACTCCTCCTAAGCCACGCAACGGATTTTCATGCGGTTTTCACCATCAGTTAGATAATTTTTCACGGAAGGTTTATATATATAACTAGCTTTTACCCGCGGTTTCGCTCGCAGTAAAGTCAGGAGTGGAGCGGCGCGGGGCGGGGCGGCGCGGCGCGGCGCGGAGCGGGGCGGCGCAGGACGGCGCGATGCGGAGCGGGTGGGCGTGGGACGGCGCGATGCGGCGCGGGTGGGCGTGGAACGGCGCGGGACGGCGTGGATCGGCACGGGGCGGGCGGTGCGGTGCGGAGCGGCGCGGGACGGTGCGGTGCGGGGCGGCGCGATGCGGCGCGGCGCGGTGCGGCGCGGTGCAGCGCGGTGCGGCGCGGGACGGTTCGGGTCGGCTCGGGGCGGCGCGGTGCGGAGCGGAGCGGCGCGGGACGGCGCGGTGCGGCGCGGGTCGGCGCTGGACGGCGCGGTGCGGCGCGGGACGGCGCGGTGCGGAGCGGTGCGGAGCGGCGCGGTTCGGTGCGGCGCAGAGCGGCGCCTGACGGCGTGGAGCATACGAATTTCACGCGAGTGGAGCCGCGGGCAAAAGCTAGTGTTAAATAAAACAGTAAAAGATTATTGACTAAGTTTAAAAACGAGTATACATTGAACACCCCGATATTTAACCCTTTCACTACCACGGGGATCATCACGAGTCGGAATTGCATTTCCACCATAATGGGCTCACTACCTGTCCATTGTGTTAGTGTTGTGAGTTGTGACATCCCTGGTGGCTCGGCGCAGCGTAGGTAGTTATTTTGAAAATGGGCTCCAGTTATCCTACTCATCGTAATACGGAATGTGTCTCACCAAATAATTTCTCATAGAGGATCTCCTCGGAACGGCACAGATAATATTTTTCTTTGTACTCGCAATAGAAAGCATTACCGCCAAGAGCGATGTCATTTACTGGAACGGTTGCTTCGCATTTGAGCAAACCTTTTGACCGGCTTCTACGATTGTAATTGCATTGCTTGATATTTGCTGGACGCTGCTGGCCGTAAAAAGGTACTGCAAGAAGGTACAATTTCGCACTTAGCTAAGATGTGTTATATCACTCTCAGACACTCAGACATATGTCATGTTCATCTTATTAGGAAGTTCGATAGCTTTTTGAAAATACTACATTTATGATTACCTTCGCTCGAAAGGAAAAAATACTAGTCAAATGAATGTTCACATGCCGATAGGGTCCCTTAACCGCGGCTTTGCTTTCATCTAATTATATTTTCTACAGGGTTCAGTAAAAGTGTAGCCGACACGAGCGAAGGGAGACACTGACACGGCACCAAGGTGATGTCTAGATGATGTCGCCAACCCACCGTCAACCGGATCAGTTTCCATTTAAAAATAAGCAGAAAGAAAACAAAGACACACACACTCTCATTCACATCCTCACACCCACACACCCACACACACACACCCTCATCTCATCACTGACATCAACACTCTTTTAATGTACCTACTAAGAAGTGGAACGAGTTATTGGCCAGACTCTGTGTATAAACTTAAGGAATAATAAATTATAAATTGCCTTTAGATTCATTTAAAAAAATAGGTAAAAAAACTTTTAAGCGGTTTTATTTAAAAAAAACTAGAAAAAAAATCTCCTGTACAAAAAACTAGAAAATAATAAGGACAGAAACCTGGGCCTTCTTAAGATTTTACGTCTGGGTAAGAAATCTTGCAATACTAGCGTGCTGTCTTCTCATGTCGGATGCCAAAGGGCACTTTGTGTCGCTGCGTCAGCGGAATCAGTAATAAATTGAGACTTTTAACAGACTAATATAAAAACGTGGGGCGTATAATATGCGTAATAACATGCGCCCCACGTTTTTATATTAGTCTGTTAAAAGTCTCAATTTATTACTTATTCCGCTGACGCAGCGACACAATGTGCCCTTTGGCATCCGACATGAGAAGACAGCACGCTAGTATTGCACGATTTCTTACCTAGACGTAAAATCTTAAGAAGGCCCAGGCTTGTGTACTTATTATTTTCTAGTTTTTTGTACAGCTGATGTTTTTTTTTTCTAGTTTTTTTTAATAAAACCGTTTAACTTGTTGTGTTGTGTTTTTACCTATTTTTTTAATAACTCGTTTTAGTTTGATTTTTGGCTCGTATCATTACGCAAACTCCTCATCCTTTCCAACTCTCTCATTGCATCTTTGTTGCACGGTTTCTTACCTGTCAATTTCTCACAATCAAGCTCCTCAGTACATGAAATGAAATGAAATGAAATGAAATGAAAATGAAATGAAATGAAATGAAAATATACTTTATTGCACAAAAAGTGACAAAAGGCGGACTTAAAGCCTAAGGGCATTATCTGCCAGTCATACCTGGGATTGTGAGTAGGGTAGATGGGTAGTGCGGAAAATTAAATGAGATTTTTTTTTTTAAGGTTACAAAACTAAACAATAAAACATAGATAATAGTAATAACATACAACTAAATACATTCGTGATTTACATACATACAAGTTCAAAAGTACATATACATATACGCAATATAAACAAATACATACATATATACCTAATGCAGTTTCTAAACAAGCGATAACACACATGGAAACATTAAGGGTTTGAAAACATATGTTCCCTCAAACGGGATTTGAAAATATTGTGGGAAGCGGAAGTACGGAGAGTGGCAGGGAGTTGGTTCCAGAGACGAGCTGATTCAACATAGCCCTTCTAAAGACTTTACGCAATTTAATGCAACATACGCTTGACCCTCCTCAAATAGTCTGGAGCCCAAATACACGACCGCATGGTCAACAGTACTGCCCTGCATTTTATGGACAGTGGAGGCCCATGACAAAATTATCGGTAACATCCGTCTCTCAGCTGTTCCATTATTAAACTTTATTGGAAACTGTATGGCTTTTGGATGGATAAGGTGTACGCCGTCCCTTTCAAAATCAATTTGAACAGATGGTATGTCTGTTTCATACATTTGCGTTCGACAAGTATGTGACACTCGTCCAAACAAACCAAATGAGCCCAAACTCGAGGGGGTTACTAGTAACGGTTGAAAAGTTCCACTGTACACCTCCTGACTCCATCATCAGACCCTCGTCACCAAGTGTATTGGTAGAAGTATGGGACACTCATCCAAACCAACCAAATGAGCCCAAACTCGAGAGGGTTACTAGTAACGGTTGAAGAGTTCCACTATATACCTCCTGTCTCCATCATCAGACCCTCGTCACCAAGTGTATTGGTAGAAGTATGGGACACTCGTCCAAACAAACCAAATGAGCCCAAACTCGAGGGGGTTACTAGTAACGGTTGAAGAGTTCCACTGTACACCTCCTGACTCCATCATCAGACCCTGCGTCACCAAGCGTATTGGTAGAAGTATGGGACACTCGTAAAAACCAACCAAATGAGCCCAACTCGAGGGGGTTACTAGTAACGGTTGAAGAGTTCCACTGTTCACCTCCTGACTCCATCATCAGACCCTCGTCACCAAGTGTATTGGTAGAAGTATGGGACACTAGTCCAAACCAACCATATGAGCTCAAACTCGAGGTTACTAGTAACGGTTGAAGAGTTCCACTGTACACCTCCTGACACCATCATCAGACCCTCGTCGCCAATTGTCTTGGTAGAAATATGGGACACTCGTCCAAATCAACCATATGAGCCCAAACTCGATAGGGTTACTAGTAACGGTTGAAGAGTTCCACTGTATACCTTCTGACTCCATCATCAGACCCTCGTCACCAAGTGTATTGGTAGACGTATGGGACACTCGTCGAAACAAGCCAAATGAGCCCAAACTCGAGGGGGTTACTAGTAACGGTTGAAGAGTTCCACTGTACACCTCCTGACTCCATCATCAGACCCTGCGTCACCAAGTGTATTGGCAGAAGTATGGGACACTCGTCCAAACCAACCAAATGAGCCCAAACTCGAGGGGGTTACTAGTAACGGTTGAAGAGTTCCACTGTACACCTCCTGACTCCATCATCAGACCCTCGTCACCAAGTGTCTTGGTAGAAGTATGGGACACTCGTCCAAACTAACCATATGAGCCCAAACTCAAGGAGGTTACTAGTAACGGTTGAAGAGTTCCACTGTACACGTCCTGATTCCATCATCAGACCCTCGTCACCAAGTGTCTTTATAGAAGTATGAGACACTCGTCCAAACCAACCATATGAGCCCAAACTCGATGGGGTTACTAGTAACGGTTGAATAGTTCCACTGTATACCTGATGACTCCATCATCAGAACCTCGTCACCAAGTGTATTGATAGAAGTATGGGACACTCGTCCAAACCAACCAAATGAGCCCAAACTCGAGGGGGTTACTAGTAACGGTTGAAGAGTTCCACTGTACACCTCCTGAATCCATCATCAGACCCTCGTCACCACGTGTATTGATAGAAGTACGGGACACTCGTCCAAACAAACCAAATGAGCCCAAACTCGAGGGGGTTACTAGTAACGGTTGAAGAGTTCCACTGTACACCTACTGACTCCATCATCAGACCCTCGTCACCAAGTGTATTGGTAGAAGTATGGGACACTCGTCCAAACAAACCAAATGAGCCCAAACTCGAGGGGGTTACTAGTAACGGTTGAAGAGTTCCACTGTACACCTCCTGACTCCATCATCAGACCCTGCGTCACCAAGTGTATTGGTAGAAGTATGGGACACTCGTGAAAACCAACCAAATGAGCCCAAACTCGAGGGGGTTACTAGTAACGGTTGAAGAGTTCCACTGTACACCGCCTGACTCCATCATCAGACCCTGCCTCACCAAGTGTATTGGTAGAAGTATGGGACACTCGTCCAAACCAACCAAATGAGCCCAAACTCGAGGGGGTTACTAGTAACGGTTGAAGAGTTCCACTGTTCACCTCCTGACTCCATCATGAGACCCTCGTCACCAAGTGTATTGGTAGAAGTATGGGACACTCGTACAAACAAACCAAATGAGCCCAAACTCGAGGGGGTACTAGTAACGGTTGAAGAGTTCCACTGTACACCTCCTGACTCCATCATCAGACCCTGCGTCACCAAGTATATTAGTAGAAGTATGGGACACTCGTCCAAACTAACCAAATGAGCCCAAACTCGAGGGGGTTACTAGTAACGGTTGAAGAGTTCCACTGTACACCTCCTGACGCCATCATCAGACCCTCGTCACCAAATGTCTTGGTAGAAGTATGGGACACTCGTCCAAACCAACCATATGAGCCCAAACTCGAGGAGGTTACTAGTAACGGTTGAAGAGTTCCACTGTACACCTCCTGACTCCATCATCAGACCCTCGTCACCAAGTGTCTTGATAGAAGTATGGGACACTCGTCAGAACCAACCATATGAGCCCAAACTCGATGGGGTTACTAGTAACGGTTGAAGAGTTCCACTGTACACCTCCTGACTCCATCATCAGACCCTCGTCACCAAGTGTATTGGTAGAAGTATGGGACACTCGTCCAAACCAACCATAAGAGCCCAAACTCGAGGAGGTTACTAGTAACGGTTGAAAAGTTCCACTGTCCACCTCCTGACTCCATCATCAGACCCTCGTTACCAAGTTCAAATTATCATAATATTGTATTGTCACAAGAACTCAATGTGTGTGCAAAGTTTCATAAAAATCGGTTCAGTAGAAGTAGTTGAAAAAGTTGTCGCAAGATTTGAAACAAAGATAGAAACAAATATACGGAGTCAAGCTAAAAAAAAAAAAAAAAAAAACCGTTTAAAAATGGGGTAATACCTACGTTTGTAAGGAAAAAACGCCGCCAGCGTTTCGTCTGACATGAATATAAATGAAATAATAAAATAATGAAAAATACCTCCCAACAGAGTGATGTGCGCTTGTCCGGAATAATGATGTTTACGTACTCCGCAGAAGTATGTAACCACACTCGTATTAGTTCTCCAATCGACCATAGTTTGTAAGTGTTCGCCATTTGAACAGGTTATATTTTTAAACGGTTCCACCGGTTCAACCGCTCTAATAAAATACTTATTGGCGGGTTGATGTAACGCACGAGTCCTGTCTTGTATTAATTCTGAAAATCCAATGAAAATAAGAAAATGCATTAATACAGTAGAGCATGGTAGAGCGCCGATATTGTTCTACATAACTGGGGGATATGTATGAGTGTTCGAAACATTGATTTTTTAAATCAGGGTTGATCAGGGCTCCGTCATTTGCATATAATATATAAACATAATATAATAAATAAATCAATTTTGTTACATAAATATGTTTGTAGGCGACGGACGTGAGTGTGCATACGGGTGGCGTGTGCGAGACATGCTCTGCACGTAGCCCAGGGGACAGGAGTGCAGTGAGCGAGTGTCAAACTAACATTGGGAAACTTGTCGGAAAATGTGTTATCAATATCATTATGTAAATATACTAAGTTCGATGGCGGTTCTGTTTAACCGATCGAGTAAGTAAGTAGTCTATTTCGCGACTCTTAAATTTAATTTAATTTTAGGATATTTTTTTTATCCCATGAAGAAATGAAGTCGACTAGAAAAGTGTTGAAAACAGTAGCTACCAAACACGACCAGTACCCTTATCACGAGATTTAACCTACACCGCGTACTACGCTACGCCGTGTTCTCCGCATCATTTTGTATGGAGAAACGGAGCAGCGCTTCTAGTGATAGATATGCGAACTTCGTTTCTCCATACAAAATGATGCGGAAACACGGCGTAGCGTAGTACGCCTAGCAGGTTAAATCTCGTGATAAGGGTACTGGTGTTCTACAGGTTTGGCACACACATTTAACTCCAAGGGTCTTGCTTCAGGTTGCTTGCTGCTTGATTGTTATCTTGTTCGAATATTTTGCTAAACGTGGTGGTTGGTGTTGTGCTGTAATTTACAGTAATTTACTGCAGCAAATGCGATTACCCCAGGGACGTATATAAGGGGGGGGGGGGTTTAGGGGGTCCGCCCCCCCCCCCCCCCCCCCCTCCCCTTCGACACTCAGTTTACACTAGATATAATTAAATTTTCAAACTTCATCCTATACTATACAGGGTGTCCCAGAAAGCGACGATAATCCTTTGACAGCTGATAGTACTGCTAATTACCTCTCGGAATATCTAATTTTAGGTCTAGTAAAAATGGCTTAGTTTTTGAGATATTGTCATTTTTGTAAAAATCCAAAATTTTCTCTCTAAGCTCATTTCTTTAAATGCCACAAGTACAAATGCAAGATTTTTTAAAATCTGGTTTTGTCAAATATTACTGAAAAGTAAGGCTTTCTATAGGTATAATTTATTTTTTAATGTTTAATCCTGTTAGCTGAAAAACGACTTAAGAGCCACATGTTAATTTTTTCAGCCTCATCCCTTGAATTTGGCCCTTCGCGGTGAAAAAAAAATACACTAAATCATCAGCATCATGCAACAAAAATACGCCCATCTAATGTAGTTTTTAAAATAGTACATCACTAAGCGATTTGCCCAATAATTTATGAGATACTGTTATTTAACTGCAAAGGATCTCGGAATTTGATAACTGTTCTACCAACTACGAATTGGAATAAAATAAACACTTGAAGTAATTGGTCTTTATTAACCTGTTAAATTAGAAGTTCTAATTGTTTACCACCTGCACGAATGCTAGCTCGACATCTTCTCACAAATGCAAAGGTGTGGAACGGGCTCCCAGGGAATATCTTTACCCACTCCTACAATCCACGGATCTTCAAATCGCGGGTTAATAGCCTTTCCCCAGCAACATTAGTCCACCTCCAAGCCGGACTGGCACCTCGGCGGTGAAATTGGCTGCGCCTGAGGTTTCGACCTCGGGCATAGCCACCCAGCTCGAAAGCAATAAAAAAATGACCGGTTGATGCGTCGAGCATGTACTCGATGCAAGTGCAGATACGTCCACCTGAGCTACTACCGTAATTCTTTCTTTGAGCTCTATCAAGCTTTCCACCGGGACCCGTAAACTTTTTCTTCTAAATAGCCCAAATAGAAAAATTCCAACGGATTTAAATCCGGTGATCTAGACGTCCGATCCATCTGTGGGGATACAAGTGGCTAGGAGGTCACAAGACGTCCGTTGAATTGCAGAGACTCTAAACGGGCGAAATTATCTTGTGTTTCTGCAACAGTCGTCTATAACATGTACCATTGGCCATACGGAGGTAGATGTGGTTGGAAAATGATGGCTGCCCAGCCCATTACGCTAGAGAAGTGCGTAATTTTTTAGACCAAGCATATCCCCACAGATGGATCGGACGTCTAGATCACCGGATTTAAATCGGTTAGATTTTTATCATTGGGGTTATTTAAAAGAAAAAGTTTACGGGAAACCGCTGGAAAATTTGATACAGCTCAAAGAAAGAATTATGGCAGTAGCTCAGGTGGACGTATCTGCACTTTCATCAAGTACTTGCTCGACGCATCAACTGGGCATTTGTGAGAAGATGTCCAGCTAGCATTTGTGCAGGTGGTAAACAATTTGAACATCTACTTTAACAGGTTAATAAAGACCAATTGCTTCAAGTGTTTATTTTATTCCAATTCGTAGTTGGTAGAACAGTATTGGGCAAATCGGTAAGTGATGTACCATTTTAAAAACTACATTAGATGGGCGTATTTTTGTTGCATAATGCCACTTTAGTGTAGTAATTTTTTTTACCGCGAAGGGCCAAATGGATGAGGCTGAAAAAAATTTAACATGTGGCTCTTTAGCAGTTTTTCAGCTAAGCAGGATTAAACATGAAAAAGTAAATTATACCGTGTGAGAACCGTACTTTTCAGGAATAATTGACAAAAACTAGATTTAAGAAAATCTTGCATTTATTCTTGTGGCATTTAAAAAAATGAGCCTAGGGAGAAAATTTTGGATTTTTACAAAAATGACAATATCTCAAAAACTAATCCATTTTTACTAAACCTAAAATTAGATATTCTGAGAGGTAATTAGCAGCCCTGTCAGCTGTCAAAGAATTATCGTCGGTTTCTGGGACACCCTGTATACAATTTTTTTTGTCGAATTCAACCTGCCTGGCACACAATTATAGAACTTTCAGTATCGGTACCCCTCTAGGTCGAAATACAGAACGACTCAACAGCAACACTAGAATCTTATTGAGTTGAGCCGATCCCTATTTCGTCAGAACACCCCCCATGTGGAAGCTAAAAATACATCCCTGGATTACCCTACTTACCCGATTGTCGGGATACAGCAGCGTGTGCGGTGTGTATGTATGGATGGACCTATGTACATTATTTATGTGCCGATTTACATACGGTTTTCACTGTTAGATTCTGTCACTTCTCAGCTATACAGCATCACGACACGTCATCAGTAGCCTGAGCTGCGAGCAAAATTGTCAGCGCCATCTCTAAGCGCGAGTCACAATTATCATGCAACCGCTCGCGCAACGTTCTTTCCACCCGTTTGTACGATAGATGGCGATCGATTTAAATGTTTGTTATCCAATCGTATCCAATAACTATTTACGGTAGGTGTACGTGTAGCAACACCGCACACGTAGTTGTAAGTCATGACGACGCGACGTGTCAGGGGAAAGGGAAATCTATATCTACTGAAAATGTTATATGTCTGTATTGGATTTAAAATACCACTAATGATTTGGATTAAATTTTGTGTTTGTAAAATGTTCCCTGAGAAGAATCTATTTTATTTATTTATTTATTTTTATCGATAATAAAACATACAATTAGTAAAACATTTAACTTACATTTTTAATTAAATATAATTCCTTCGGTTTAAAGAATCTTTATTACCTCAAAGAACGTGTGAACATTCGCTTACTGAGATTACAAATTGTTACAAAGCAAATAGATACTTAAAATTAAATTTAAAACTAAACATATGTGTAATGTAATGTAGTGCACAACAAACTTATGTACTAGACGTATGATTGGTAAAGCTAATTAATCAAACAAAAATATTCAGTAAACAGACGGACAGACCAACAGACAGACAGACAGACACACAGAATTGAAATATTGATAAGATGCGTGTACGAAGGTAAGTATAAAACTTTTAGCCATTTAGGAAGAATTTTTTTATCTTTTTAATTTACTTATCTCTTTTGGTAGTTTATTAAAAAGCTCCTTGTGTAGCAGCCCTATACGAATAGGCTAATCTAATCGACTCGCCTAGGGAAGGAGGGACAATGTACAGAGACATTGTTCGTTGTGCTCTGTGACCCCGTACACTCTGTGTTGTTAATGTAATGCGGTGTGGGCGGGTGTCTGAGTCAGAGGGGCTAGAGCACACGCTCCGACCAGCCAATGTTACCTCCGAGAAGCTAGGTGCCATACCGGAAACTTGCCGATTGTATTGCGGCTATACTGGAGCAGAGGAGAGCACAGCCGAGGCTACTATCATATGCTTATTGTCATAATACGCCGTGATCAACGACCCCGTGATCAACGACCTTGTTGACCAAGGAGGATACCTACGGGCAAAGACATTAAACCCACCCTCTTCCATATAGACCGGACAACAAAAACAAAATCGTAATCTACCAAAGAGATTTTATGTATAGAGTGAGCACTACGAAGAAAGAATACAGAGAAATGACGGCCAATAGCTGAGGTATGAGGTAAGGTAGCGGGGTGGCGGAACGCTGAGCCGCGCGGGGCGGGAAGCGAGCGGGAGAGGGGCTAGCTAGCTAGCGAGCGACTAGCGGCTAGCAGCCCGGCCGGCCCGGCCGGTCAGTCAACACGTGCATTGGAATACGTAGGGTTGTCACTTAGTCTACCAAAAATTTATTTTTCGATTTATTATTTTACGAGTAGTTATTATGGTTAATTGTGCCCGTAGTATAGTGGTAACGCTTTCAATGCAGAAGTTGCGGGTTCAAATCCCGGGCACTAACTAATGTACTTATTTATTTCCTTGATAAGGATTGATATACGTGCATTTCATAACGAATAGGTACGATCGCTCCAGTGAAGAAAAATAAAGTTAGGTAACTAGTGCACACTGGTCTATGAAAGGTATTTTTGTGTAAACTGCTTCTGATTTCCACTGGTCACCATGTACGAGTAATCGAACCGGATATAACAAATTGTGACAAGTTCGAGTGCAATATGACTGCCATAAGAATACTCAATAAACAATAAAACAACAACAATAAAAACAATACCTCCTATGTCAGTGGGCAGAGTCCGTACCTAGCAGTGGGACGTTTTAAAGGATTATAGAAGAAAACAGATAGTGAATTTCATCGAAAAAAACGTTTTTATGTATTTATTAAACTTAAAATACAGAACTATAATAACTTGAAATACATACCTAAACTTATATGGGTTTTTTAATTACCGTGGTTATTTGACATTTTAAGAAGTAACAACGGCTTTACTCACTATCGAAATACGAGCTGTGTGGCTCGACATTTCGGCCAGAGTGCTCATGATGATGGGCCATACGTTTGGCCCGAAACGTCGAGCCACACAGCTCGTATTTCGACCGCGAGTAAAGCCGTTTTGTATTCTTATAATACCTACACTTAATAACTAGAATAATATCTAAAAAAACTAAACTTAATAATAAAGAATTAATAACTGCGGTCTTGGCCTTGGACTAAACTTAAAATCTACAAACCAAACATACATAAAATAAAGAGTGCAGCATTATTTAAAAAAAAATAAAATAAATAAATAAAAAAACCATTAGGTATACTTTGGACTACACACACAAACACAACTAAAATAACTCTTCCTCCGTACTTAAACAAAATTAATAATTTAAATTTCACTTTACACAAATTTAAATTTTCACTTTCCCTTAAAGAATGTATCATCTTGGACTATTTTTATCCATCTTTCTCGTATTGATCCCTTAGTAGGATGTGGAAACCTTGTAAAAAAAAAAATCTTGAAAATTTCTCAATTACTTACAATTCAAAAAAAATTAAAGAATAGCGACAACCCTAATTAGCGGTCAATTCACTCTCATATTTTAACGTGGCTTAATACAATACATATTTATTTACTTTCATACATGATATCCCAGAACTCTATTTCTAATCATTCATATGTGGCAGCCCTAATGAGCGCGTTCAATTTATTTGTTTAATTAAATAATGCTTATGTTATTGCAATGCTAGGTCAATACATAAAATGTACAAAATTTTTAAATTGAAGTAGCGTTGTGACAGCCCTAATTGGCCAGTTGAACCAAATATTTGTAAGCACATGGAAAACAAGATATTATATATAAGGTCTTTCAAAATTAATTAATAGTACGCTAAGGGGGGGTTCTGTATCGTAAATAAATCACTTTTGAGGAACAAAGATTTTTTTTTACAAAAAAAAATTTTTAATAATGTAAAATGCAAAAAAAAAATATTTTCTTAATCGTTTCAGTTTCATGCCAGGAACAAAAAAGTCTTCCAACACATAGATCTCTTTCTATCAGAAATTGTGAAAACCACAATTTTAGTTTTATTAGTATGGAATAGAAAGAATTTGATTTTTTTACCAACTTACAAGTGTTACATCAAAATGGTAATGAAGACTTTTTTGTTTCTGTTATGAAAATGAATCGATTAGGCTATAAAAATCAACCACATATTTTTTTATTGAAATACATAAAAAACATTTTACATAAAAAAAGCCCAAGGTCCAAAAAATTTTATATAGGTTTTACTCCCTATATGATGCAGAACCCCCCCTTAGCGTACTATTAACTAATTTTGAAAGACCTTATATATTAAGATCACAATGAAGTGATACTTACCTATGAAATGAGATGCCATCAGTTTTCCCAATATTTTTGGTATGATTTTTGCAATATCGCAACACACAACCGGGCATAATGACTGGCGCGATGCGAGCCGGACGGCAGCGAGCGCGCGGACGGCGCGTCCGCCGCGTTCGGTCGCTCGCGAGCTACTAGTCTCAAGAGGGTCCCTCCCTCCGCGTAATGGTTACTCCACCGCGGAGGAGCGAAGGCTGTTGCCCGGGTAAGAGGTCTAGTAGAATACATGATACGTCATTGTAATCTACTACTTAGATCCTAGTGGTACAAAGTCGTTCAGTCTAGCGCCACCAGTCCGCATGTGAGGTCGTATTCGTGTGCTAGAGAAAGAAGAAAATCTAAGAAAATATGCCGAGTTGCGCATTGCGGTATTGCAAATCTCGATATAAAAATACGACGGAACATGTAATCAGTTTATTTTCATAAGTATTGTGTATATTTATTCAATATTTGAATATAATACATAATTTCCATAGATGATTCTAGAACAACGATCAACTAGGCCATATTGAAAAAATAAAAAGCGCCCTCTGTTATACAGTAGCTTTACTACTATTATAGTACGAGATCCCACAACCAATATTTTTGTCTCATAGTATTTCGTTCAATTGTCCTCAACCCGATACTAAATGTTTTTCGTGTAGCGTCTCCTGACAGTATTTTTTAAAAAATGCCAACCAATTTGACCGAACCCTGTCATGGTATTCCGTTTGATTTTCGGAATGTTGTTGAATTACCGATCTAAGATAACCAGAACTTGTTTTTCAGACGTCAGTAGCGGTGCGCGTACCAACCTTTACAAAAATGCCAAATGAGGCAAAACAAATATTAGGTCCTTGCCTATGAAATTGCCGTTTTACCTATATAGAAAAAGTCAAAAAAAATTTTTTATGAAAAATATATATTTGTTTAATCGAAGTATTGGCCATTATTATCAATGCACTTTTGCCATTTTACTGGAAGTTCATTGATGCCTCTACTATAGAAATCCTGGGGATGGGAATCGATGAACTCTTTAAAGGCGTTTTTCACTGCCTCGTCGGATTTGTTTTGACGTGATGATGTCACGTCTTATAAATTGATGAACACCGGCTGCACGCACGAAGAAGTGTAACGTTCCATCTAAACCTGTGTGTGCAAGCGAGAGCGCGATAGAGACATGTGTGTGCAAGCGAGAGCGCGATAGAGAGGCATATACAATAGTTGAAAATACAAAATATATTTCTCCGTCTTTTGCGAGCCTCGAACCCGCGGTCCCTGCCACCATCACTGACCAGACGTGCAAGAAGCTGTAATGAATAATCCCGGCACAGGTCCACCATACACTGACAAGCAACTTCTTTTGACTCAATTTGCGTTTGGGACATGGTTTGGCTGCCTCCCCTGTGTCCAACCAGTGTGATGGACGTTTTCGATTGTCATACAGGATCCACTTTTTATCACAAGTGACAATCCGATTCAGAATCCCCCCATTTCTGTGCTTATTCAACAAGTTAAGACAAGCTTCGACGCGATTTTGTTGTTGTTTTTCAGTGAGTTCAAACAGTAACCAATTTCCGAGCTTTTTTATCTTTCCAATTTGACGTAAATGAATCAGTATCGTTTTATCACTTACATTGAAGGCTGCTGCTAATTCCGACGTGGTTTGTGATTAATCTGCTTCAACTATGGCTTTAAATTCATTGTTATCGACTCTCGTCTCCGGTCGGCCACGGGGCTCATCATTGAGATGAAAATTTCCAGAACGGAAGCGATCAAACCAAAAACGCACAGTGCGTTCACTTGCCTGATCCATACAGGTCGATGATATTGCATGCCGTCTGTGCTGCGTTGGTGCTGCGACGGGATTCATATTCGAAAATAACGCGCAATTTAGATTTTTCCATGGTCACAGAACCAGCGATGTAAAAAAACCCGAACGGTGGGAAAACAAATGAACAACTGATTTTGAAAAAAGAATAATTAGCCTTTATAACAGAAAATATTTGAAATTGGAATTCCTACGCAAAAAAAAGGTAGCCACTTTCAAAGTTTTATAATTATTTTTTTTTTTTATGGACACTGACACGGTTGGCTACATCACCTACAACGTCCGTGATGTCAGCCCATAGCACCGGGTGAACTAGGTGCCATGTCAGTGCTTCCCCCTTTGATCGTGCCGGCTACACTGAACTGGTCGGAGAACACAAACTATTTACATAGCCGTTTCGACCGAAGTTTCATTCAGTGCGGTGGTACCAACCCGGGCGGGTTAAACCCTACCACCAAGTAAGATTAGGAGGGAAGGGACCTACAGTTTTACGAGGAATCCGAACCTCGGTCAGCCTCCAACGGTCAGCGGTCACCCATCCAACTGACCGCACCCAGCGTTGCTTAACATTCAATAGCGACAGTTGACTGTCTGCACCACTGAGCTATCGAGGCTGACATACAAGTGGTCAGTTTTTTAGAAACGGCAATTTCATTTTCAATTTCAGCACCTAATATTATAGCTCAAACAGTCTCAAAATCATTTTTACAAGCGAATTTGGGTCAATTGATAAAAACGGAATAGTAAATTAAATTTATCGATTTTATCGCTCATATAAAATCAACTATCATTTTGGTCGTTGGCTCTCGTCCTATTAGACTATTGGCTTCATCTATCGACCGATAGATGAAATGTGTTCTAATTATATGTTCTATATTACATCATGTTTTTGCTATTCAAAGCTAGATGGCGTATTATAATCTTGAGCTCAAAAGGTTCATATGAAAATGTTCCCATTGTCCTCTCTATATGGTTTTTAATACGGGAGACGCAACGCTACTGCGTTTGTATCGGAGCACGGCTAGCCAAAAATCCCTACTACTACGAAAATCGAAATCGCAATTTAATCTTTTATGACGTGACTTGTCTATCTCCGTTACCCATATCGCGCCCCGCGATATGGAGAGAGACAGAGCGAGCAAGGCGAGCGTATACCAATTTTCATTCGATTTTGTGGAATAGATATCCAACTAGAGCGGTTAATGTGACTAAAATAGAGAAATTTCAAAAAAAGTTAAAAAAAATCATAACTTGTAAACTATTGATTTTCGCGGAACTAATGTTGTTTTTAAATAAGCCAACATGATGTCCTCCATCTAAAAAAAATTTTTGGACTACTATAACTGGGTCACCCTGTATATGTACTATATACTAATAATAGATACTTGATACACACATTACTTAATATCTGTAAATAATCAAGTAAATCACCTCTATTCTTTGGAGAGATACATTTCTTTCAGACGCTTTTTGAAAGTGGCAAGAGTTGGAGATGTTCTGATGGCTGGTGGGAGATTATTCCACAGGCGCGCTGACATTACAGAGAACGATTCGGAATAGCTAGAGGAGCTGTGAGAGGGGATGAGAAGAAGGAGGCTGTCAGCTGACCTTAGCGGTACGCCATGCGAGGAGAGATAGGCAAACCTCTCTCTGAGGTAGATGGGGGAATTGGGGTCGTTAAGAATTGTAACGAGAAGGGAAAGAACATGCATGTTCCGACGTTGGCGAATAGTGAGCCACTCAAGTTGATCACGGTAAGCAGAAACATGATCATATTTGCGCAATCCGAAAATAAATCGGATGCCGAAATTGAGTAAACGATCTAACTTATTGAGTAGCTCTTCGTTTAAATCGAGATTGCAGATATCACCATAATCCAGAATTGGGTGAATAAGGGATTGTACAAGCATAGTCTTGGTTTCGACCGGAAGGAATCGATTGAGTCGCTTTAGAGAATGCATAGCACGGTAAACCTTCTTGCATACCCCACTGACATGCTGGACCCAAGAAAGAGAGTCGTCCATGACAATGCCGAGGTTCTTGACTACTCTGCTGTATGGAATAGTGACACCGTTATATGACACTGGCGGCAAATTGTCCCTATCTATTCTACTCAAGAATTTGCTACTGCCCACTATCATGATTTGAGATTTAGATGGATTGACTTGAAGGCCAAAACGATCTGTCCATTGACGCACTCCAGATAAATCTGAGTTGACAAGGTTGATAGTGGGCAAAAGCTCTGATACGGAAGACTGGCGGTAAAGCTGCAAATCGTCAGCATAGAAGTAGTAGTGCCAAACCAGAATTTGGGCTAGTGTAATAATAAATACAGAGAAAAGAGTGGAGAAAGCACACCTCCCTGAGGGACACCGGCTGAAAGGACACACCACAGAAATCCTAAGTAATAGCTAGAAGTGTGAAGGAGGCGGGCGCGCGTGGCGGCAATATGGTCACTTTGTGACCATAATCGTCGTGCTCTCGCGATCCGACCGACAGTGCATCGTCGACCGAGGCACGCGCGACATATGGAATGTTTTTCCCAAAATGACGGTCTGTTGCGTGAAAACATGTAAAAACCGAACTGTGAAAGTAAACTGGAAGAACAATGGAGTAACATATCATCGGTAAATATACTGTAAATGTCTTAATTATATTTTTAAAGATTTTTTTAAAATGCTGTCTCCGTGCTCCCTCGTTGCATGCATAGTGCTGTAACCGTGCATTAAATGTATCGATACAGTATTGTACAGTATTCGGTACTTAAGTCTATGAAATATTTATGAAATGTTTTAGTTTAATTTCCTATTATTTAAATATTTGATGTACGTAGTAATTTTATCCCTGAATATAAAATATAAACATAAAATAAATTAATTAATTAATCAATATAATAAGTAATTAATATATCCGCCGAAGCACCAATGTAGTCGATATTGGACACCGAGTGGCTAAGCTGAGGTGGCATTGGGCTGGGCACGTCAGCCGAAAAGTTGACGACCTTTGGAGTATCTGTGTCCTACACTGGTGGCCGTGGACAGGGAAACGGAAAGTGGGAAGACCACCCGCCCGGTGGGACGACGACATTAAGTACGTCGGCGAAAAGCAGTGGTTCCGTACCGCTGAAGGCCGGGAGGACTGGAGAAGAGGTGTTGCGAGGACCGCGGACATTGCCCGCAAAATTCCATACCCGGCATTTAAAAGAACTAGAAGGCTTAGGATTTTTTGACGAAAATTGGTCATGAACTTATGTTTTGGTCATATCATAATTCGAGAACCACTGGTGCTAGACCCATCGTGTTGGTACTCAAACTTCAGGTCTCGGTGTGATCTCTCCATCTGTCACGTGAACTTTTGTTTTGGTCATAACTCGAAAACCACTGGTGCTAGACCCATCGTGTTGGTACTCAAACTTCAGGTCTCGGTGAGATCTATCCATCTGTCACGTGAACTTTTGTTTTGATCATAACTCGAGAACCACTGGTGCTAGACCCATCGTATTGGTACTCAAACTTCAGGTCTCGGTGAGATCTATCCATCTGTCACGTGAACTTTTGTTTTGGTCATAACTCGAAAACCACTGGTGCTAGACCCATCGTGTTGGTACTCAAACTTCAGGTCTCGGTGAGATCTATCCATCTGTCACGTGAACTTTTGTTTTGGTCATAACTCGAGAACCACTGGCGCTAGACCCATCGTGTTGGTACTCAAACTTCAGGTCTCGGTGAGATCTATCAATCTGTCACGTGAACTTTTGTTTTGGTCATAACTCGATAAACACTGGTGCTAGACCCATCGTGTTGGTACTCAAACTTCAGGTCTCGGTGAGATCTATCCATCTGTTACGTGAACTTTTGTTTTGGTCATAACTCGAGAACCACTGGTGCTAGACCCATCGTATTGGTACTCAAACTTCAGGTCTCGGTGAGATCTATCCATCTGTCACGTGAACTTTTGTTTTGGTCATAACTCATACAGATGGATAGATCTCACCGAGACCTAAAGTTTGAGTACCAACACGATGGGTCAAGCACCAGTGGTTCTCGAGTTATGACGAAAACAAAAGTTCATGTGACAGATGGATAGAGTTTACCGAGACCTGAAGTTTGAGTACCAACACGATGGGTCTAGCACCAGTGATTCTCGAGTTATGACCAAAACAAAAGTTCACGTGACAGATGGATAGATCCCACCGAGACCTGAAGTTTGATGCAGTGGACGCACACACGCTGACTGACTGACTGGCTGATGTGACTGGCCGATCAACTCATTCTCGTATTTTCCATATTATCCCTTTCTTAGTTCTCTTATATTCTGTTCTCTATTATTCCGGCTACACTGAACTAGTCAGAAAACACGTAAAATTTACATAACCGTTTGAACTGAACTAGTACGGTGGTAGCAATCCGGGCGCCTAAACCGTACCACCTAGTATAAAAGGATAGGTAACTTTGTACGAAAACTAGAATTGTTTACCTATTCTCAAATTGTTGTATCTCAGGATTATCAGAATAAGCCCTTTCAACTATATTATTTGACCGTTATTCATAGATATAGATAATTTAATTTATCTTACATTTTAAATGTTCGGGATTATTTAAATGCACATCATTATGTTTTATTTCAATTTTAGCTCTATCGATAGACGATATAACGAATGTCGACTGTTCAATCCCTAGTTATTTTATTCACGGACACGACAAGACACACGCGTCGATACGTCGATGTGTGCGTTCACGCACGTGGATAGGACGCGCAGGATTGGCTAGTGTGAATGTATTTGTATGCACGTCCGGACGCGTCCGTGTGAATTGTGTTTGTGTGCGATAGAAAACTTGCCACAGCGGTTCCGACTGCGAGCGGGCGTCATCACATATCTCGCTAATACTTCTCTGATCTGTGGGACACACCAATCGGAGAAGTTATCGTCCAGGCGGACTCTTTGCCGCTGCCGATAGCTGTAGATACCTATCTAAAAATAAATAACTCATGTAAGTATGTACCTACCTATTATTACGATATTTGGTTATACATTTTAGCTCCACTACCGGTCACCTATAAATTAGTTACATAGGTAGATATAGGTACCTACATACTTAGGTACTGACAAATTGATACGAGACGTGTACCTACTTATAAGACAAGACTTTATTACGCACTTACCACGGTACCGTGCGTGTGGGCCGGTACGTAATAAGAATAGACCCACTGCATCTCTCCCCGTGCATGTCGTAAAAGGCGACTAAGGGATAAGGACCCGATGCCGTGCTAAAGGGCGACAGGATAGCCACCTCTCACTTTGTCACCTCTCACTTTGTCACGGTCCTTCCACCGAGTCATGCAGCAGGTGGGTCTTCATGCCTTACTTGCTGCTTGATGTAGTTATCTTGTCCGAATACCTAATTACTTGCTAAACGTGGTGGTCAATGTTGCGCTGTAATTTACAAGAGTGTTTGCAGCACAACACCGATTACTCTGCTTACCCCGTTTGTCGGGATGATGGTCGGGATATAGCGTGTGATATGTAAGATGTGATGTATGTATGTATGTACCTAGGTACAGACTTTATTCTTATTTTATTTTAGTGATAGGTACTTAGGTACCTACTTGTATTTTTTATCTATATTATTTGAGTAAATACTAAAATAAAATAAAAGAATCAACAACTTATAAATAAATAAAATAATACATATTTAAATACCTTTCCACTAAATTCAACGAAGGGAATCGTTAATTTAACATTTAACCCACTTTGAGATTCACTAAACTATAGCAAAAGTTGACCAAGATCAATCGAGCGGTTCGAGCGTTTGGGCACAGAATAGAAAAGAGTACTCCGTACAGAAGCTGCTCTGTACAAACACTCACAAAGAAATAGCTACTCTGCGACGACGCGATAAAGTACAAATTGACTCGCCCAGAGCTACATGCCTAACCACGATAATTGCCTACATTTCGCTTCTCTTTCTGTCGTGTAACTCTATCTCTAAAGCGCGCCGTTCAGCGCGTTAAGGGCTGTGTCTTTGTGCTGTCTTATTGTGAGGAATAAAATTAAGATGATACCTACCAACTTTTATCGTTCTAGCTACCAACGATATGATATTTAGCTACGGCAAATTCATGCGAACAAATTCATGCATGCGTTAGCGTCACAATTAGTTTCTCACATCGAAGCGTGCATTGCGTGCAACCTTCCAGTGATAGTTTTGTTTGATCAATAAATTTAATGATCAATGATCATCTACAATGTACCTATTATCCTTATACGAATTAGGCCATACACACCACGCTGTTCGGCGTACTAATGTTATTGGCAATATAATAATATCATTTTAAATCAATGACCTCCTACTATATGAATAAATAAATTACTAGAAATAAATCAAAATGCTACTAAACAAAATACTTACCTTTCTTCGTCTCTCGGCAATGAAAAAAAAGACAAGTTTTCATTTGTCTGTTGACTTTTGCACCAGTCTATTGACTTATCCACCTCCTAATATATTTGACATACCTACATGAAGATACACAACAACAATAACAAGGAAAGAGATTTAATTCATTACTAGCTGATCCCGCGGCTCCGCTCGCGTGAAATTCGTATTCCAAAGAAGAATGTAAGTAACTAAGGGCGAGGCCGAAGGCCGAGCTGCGTTCAGGTAATCGATAAACCTTCTTAAAGAAAGTAACTAACTAAGGGCGAGGCCGAAGGCCGAGCTGCTTTCAGGTAAACGATAAATCTTTCTCAAATAAAGGAAGTAAGTAAGGGCGATGCCGAAGGCCGAGCTGCGTTCAGGAAGACGATAAACCTTCTGGAAGAAAGGAAGTAACTCAGTGCGAGGCCGAAGGCCGAGCTGCGTTCAGGTAAACCAAAAACCCTCTTCCGCCTTCGGGCCTCGCCCTTAAAGACTTCCTTTCTTCGATAGAATATAATATCGTTTACTCAATCTATTTATTTCATAAAAATAAAAAAGTAATATTAATAACTAAAGAATTAAACCTACCTAACAAACATTAAAATAACTATCAAAACGGGCATTTTCAAATGTTCTTAGAGCACTTGCGGCATTACCCCGCTGGATGGCAAGGCTAACCTTTTGAATGAAGTACATAAGCCCTTGATGACGGGACACCAGTTGCGTCAACCAGCTCAAGCCTCTTTTGGCTTCACTGCTCCACGGACCGAGGGTTTCAACCGCAAACGCAACAAATTCGAAATCTTGAATTATATTTCTATATTTGCTGCGTTTGAGGCTTTCCGCCCCAGCCTCGGCCGAGCCAGCCGCTCTTGAAGATGTCCTAACGTGACTTGGAGCCAATGTGAGAACAAAAGTGGCGTCCCACATCAAAGAACTACCCTTAGTCCATGGCACTAAGGTGATAGCATCGGGCCTCTTTCCATCCAGCCGGGAATAACCGCGAGGTTCTAGGATGCACGGTATATTTGCCGTTAAAAGCGTGGACTTTATAATAAAATTTAAATTAAATTAACTCAATCTTAATATTAATTAACTTTATTTGAGATGGTTTAGCTTCTTCCTGAACGCAGCTCGGCCTTCGGCCTCGCCCTTAGTTACTTGCTTTCTTTGAGATGGTTTATCATTTGTCAGAACGTAGCTCGGCCTTCGGCCTCGCCTTAGTTACTTACTTTCTTCAAGATGGTTTAGCTTCTTCCTGAACGCAGCTTGGCCTTCGGCCTCGCCCTTAGTTACTTACTTTCTTCGAGAAGGTTTATGGTCTTCCAGAATAGAGCTCGGCCTTCGGCCTCGCCCTTAGTTACTTACTTTCTTCAAGAATGTTTTTCTTCTTCCTGAACTCAGCTCCGCCTTCCGCCTCGCCCTTAGTTACATTCATCGAGAAAGAATATCGTTTACGTGAGCGCAGATCAGCCTTCGGGCCCGCCTTTAGTTACTTACTTTCTTTTTTTAAATACGAATTTCACGCGAGCGAAGCCGCGGGCAACAGATATATAAATTTTATTGCACCAATGACAGCGACATAACTTCGACTTTCAATTATTATTTTTATTTATCAAACAATTTGTCACCGGCCAGCTCACGTCGAGATGACAGTTCTCCGTTGTCAACATGACATTTAAAATAGTTTTTTACCTTTACTTTGGATTACGTGATTTTTATTATATTTTTTAATTATTATGTTCGTCCGGGATATACACTGTCACTATAAAAAGTTTCGTCAAATTCCGTTCTGTGGTTTTTGCGAGATGCGCGTACAAATAGACATTTTTGCATTTACGATTTTATGATATGTATAGAAAGAATAGATATGTATAGACTATTGTGTTCAAGTTATAAAAAATAAGAACTGTCATTTTCGTTGTATCTATTTATTTTTAAATTTCGAATGAATATTTTATTCAAATTGTATTTGCTGACAGTTCTCAAGATATAATTATGCACTTTGGACTACGTGATTTTAAACGCGCAATAATGTTTATAATTGTAATTTTTTTTTTATTTTTGTTATTTTTTTTTACGTATTATGTTAACCCGGCATATAAACTGCCACTATACAAAGTTTCGTCTAATTCCGTTCAGTGGTTTTTGCGTGATGCGCGTACAGACAAACAAACAAACAAACAAACAAACAAACAAAAATTTTAAAAACTGTTCTAACATGTTCAGTATCTCATTTTAAGCCACCCTGGTTAGTTTTTTTCCGAATACATTCAATGTACAGACTTTCTTACCTCTACGATTTTATTATATGTATAGAATATGTATAGATTAAAAGTTGACAGGTCGCTCGCTCGCTCTGGCTGGATAGCGACAGCCCACTGTTACTTGTGCATTAACCGACACGCCAAGCGGTAGGCATTTAACTCGCGACCTTGAGCGAGTGACGAAGGCCTGGTTTGGGTGAGCTTAAACGTCAAAACAAAATGACTCGAAGTCGAGCCCAAATTTCGCACGACGCGGACGGTACCATTATCTGTCAAAATATACTAGATCGACGTTCGACTTCGAGTAGACCACGTGACCGTTTCGTGCACTCACTCACTTGTACACTCTACGACGCGACGGTACCAATACCACAGAATACTTAATAGGTACTTGCCAAATACTGCCTAATCGTTCATTTTGCTCGAACTCGTCGATCGAGTAGAAACACCTTAGGCTCCGGGTGTTCTACAGGTTTGGCACACACATTTAACTCCAAGGGTCTTGCTTCACGTTGCTTGCTGCTTGATAGTTATCTTGTCCGAATATTTTGCTAAACGTGGTGGTTGGTGTTGTGCTGTAATTTACAAGAGCAACTGCGATTGCTCTACTTACCCGAATGTCGGGATACAACAGCGTGTGATGTGTATGTATGTACCTATGTAAATCATTTAAGTGTCGATTTATATACGGGTTTCACTGTTAGATTCTGTCACTTCTCAAGATGGCTTTAAGCTATACAGCATCACGACACGTCATCAGCGGCCTAAGGTGTGAGCGAAATTCGCAGAGCCATCTCTGAGCGCAAGGAACAATTATCTATCATGCAACCGCTCGCACAAAGTTCTTTCCACCCGTTTGTGCTATAGATGGCGATCGATTTAAATGTTTGTTATCCAATCGTATTCCAAGCGCGTGCCCAGACCTTACTCGACTCATCACATGACAAAACGATACTTTAATTTTTTGTATGTATGTATGTATGTTATTTTTTCATGGAAACTGACACGATTGACTACTTCTCTCTCTCTCTTTCTGTCTTTCTATCTCTCTCTTTATCTCTCTGTCTTTTTATCTCTCTCTCTCTTCCTATATCTCTCTCCTGTCTCTCTCTTTTCCTATCTCTCTCATTCTATCTCTCTTTCTATCTCTATCTATCTTTCAATCTCTCTCTTTCTATCTCTCTCTCTTTTTATCTTTCTCTCTCTTTCTATCTCTCTCTTTTTCTATCTCTCTCTCTCTTTCTATCTCTCTCTCTCTTTCTATCTCTCTATCTTTCTATCTCTCTCTTCCTATCTCTCTCTTCCTATTTCTCTCTCTTCCTATCTCTCTCTTTCTATCTCTCTCTTTCTATCTCTCTCTTTCTATCTCTCTCTATCTCTCTCTCTCTCTCTTTTTATCTCTCTCTCTTTCTCTCTCTCTCTCTCTCTTTCTATCTCTCTCTTTCTATCTCTCTCTCTTTCTATCTCTCTCTATCTCTCTCTCTCTCTTTCTCTCTTTTTATCTCTCTCTCTCTCTTTCTATCTCTTTCTTTCTATTTCTCTCTCTCTCTATCTCTCTCTCTCTCTCTTTTTATCTCTCTCTCTCTTTCTATCTCTTTCTTTCTATTTCTCTCTCTCTCTATCTCTTTGGAATTGCATTTCCACCATAATGGGCTCACTACCTGTCCATTGTGTTAGTGTTGTGAGTTGTGACATCCCTGGTGGCTCGGCGCAGCGTAGGTAGTTATTTTAAAAATGGGCTCCAGTTATCCTACTCATCGTAATACGGAATGTGTCTCACCAAATAATTTCTCATAGAGGATCTCCTCGGAACGGCACAGATAATATTTTTCTTTGTACTCGCAATAGAAAGCATTACCGCCAAGAGCGATGTCATTTACTGGAACGGTTGCTTCGCATTTGAGCAAACCTTTTGACCGGCTTCTACGATTGTAATTGCATTGCTTGATATTTGCTGGACGCTGCTGGCCGTAAAAAGGTACTGCAAAAAGGTACAATTTCGCACTTAGCTAAGATGTGTTATATCACTCAGCCAACATAGGTATGTCATGTTCATCTTATTAGGAAAGATCGATAGCTTTTTAAAAATACTATATTTATGATTACCTTCGCTCGAAAGGAAAAAATACTAGTCAAATGAATGTTCACATGCCGATAGGGTCCCTTAACCGCGGCTTTGCTTTCATCTAATTATATTTTCTACAGGGTTCAGTAAAAGTGTAGCCGACACGAGCGAAGGGAGACACCGACACGGCACCAAGGTGATGTCTAGATGATGTCGCCAACCCACCGCCAACCGGATCAGTTTCCATTTAAAAAGAAGCAGAAAGAAAACAAAGACACACACACACTCTCATTCACATCCTCACACCCACACACACACACACTCACCTCATCACTGACATCAACACTCTTTTAATGTACCTACTAAGAAGTGGAACGAGTTATTGGCCAGACTCTGTGTATAAACTTAAGGAATAATAAATTATAAATTGCCTGTAGATTCATTTAAAAAAATAGGTAAAAAAACTTTTAAGTTAAACGGTTTTATTTAAAAAAAACAAGAAAAAAAGTCTGCTGTACAAAAACCTAGAAAATAATAAGGACACAAACCTGGGCCTTCTTAAGATTTTACGTCTGGGTAAGAAATCTTGCAATACTAGCGTGCTGTCTTCTCATGTCGGATGCCAAAGGGCACTTTGTGTCGCTGCGTCAGCGGAATCAGTAATAAATTGAGACTTTTAACAGACTAATATAAAAACGTGGGGCGCATGTTGTTACGCATATTATACGCCCCACGTTTTTATATTAGTCTGTTAAAAGTCATCAATCAATTTGAACAGATGGTAAGTCTGTTTCATACATTTGCGTTCGACAAGTATGTGACACTCGTCCAAACAAACCAAATGAGCCCAAACTCGAGGGGGTTACTAGTAACGGTTGAAAAGTTCCACTGTACACCTCCTGACTCCATCATCAGACCCTCGTCACCAAGTGTATTGGTAGAAGTATGGGACACTCGTCCAAACCAACCAAATGAGCCCAAACTTGAGGGGGTTACTAGTAACGGTTGAAGAGTTCCACTATATACCTCCTGACTCCATCATCAGACCCTCGTCACCAAGTGTATTGGTAGAAGTATGGGACACTCATCCAAACCAACCAAATGAGCTCAAACTCGAGAGGGTTACTAGTAACGGTTGAAGAGTTCCACTATATACCTCCTGTCTCCATCATCAGACCCTCGTCACCAAGTGTATTGGTAGAAGTATGGGACACTCGTCCAAACAAACAAAATGAGCCCAAACTCGAGGGGGTTACTAGTAACGGTTGAAGAGTTCCACTGTACACCTCCTGACTCCATCATCAGACCCTGCGTCACCAAGTGTATTGGTAGAAGTATGGGACACTCGTAAAAACCAACCAAATGAGCCCAAACTCGAGGGGGTTACTAGTAACGGTTGAAGAGTTCCACTGTACACCTCCTGACTCCATCATCAGACCCTCGTCACCAAGTGTATTGGTAGAAGTATGGGACACTCGTCCAAACCAACCATATGAGCTCAAACTCGAAGTTACTAGTAACGGTTAAAGAGTTACACTGTACACCTCCTGACTCCATCATCAGACCCTCGTCGCCAAGTGTCTTGGTAGAAATATGGGACACTCGTCCAAACCAACCATATGAGCCCAAACTCGATGGGGTTACTAGTAACGGTTGAAGAGTTCCACTGTATACCTTCTGACTCCATCATCAGACCCTCGTCACCAAGTGTATTGGTAGACGTATGGGACACTCGTCCAAACAAACCAAATGAGCCCAAACTCGAGGGGGTTACTAGTAACGGTTGAAGAGTTTCACTGTACACCTCCTGACTCCATCATCAGACCCTGCGTCACCAACTGTATTGGTAGAAGTATGGGACACTCGTCCAAACCAACCAAATGAGCCCAAACTCGAGGGGGTTACTAGTAACGGTTGAAGAGTTCCACTGTACACGTCCTGATTCCATCATCAGACCCTCGTCACCAAGTGTCTTTATAGAAGTATGAGACACTCGTCCAAACCAACCATATGAGCCCAAACTCGATAGGGTTACAAGTAACGGTTGAATAGTTCCACTGTATACCTCCCGACTCCATCATCAGACCCTCGTCACCAAGTGTATTGATAGAAGTATAAGACACTCGTCCAAACCAACCAAATGAGCCCAAACTCGAGGGGGTTACTAGTAACGGTTGAAGAGTTCCACTGTACACCTCCTGACTCCATCATCAGACCCTCGTCACCAAGTGTATTGGTAGAAGTATGGGACACTCGTCCAAACCAACCATAAGAGCCCAAACTCGAGGAGGTTACTAGTAATGGTTGGAGAGTTCCACTATCCACCACCTGACTCCATCATCAGACCCTCGTTACCAAGTTGAAATTATCATAATATTGTATTGTCACGAGAACTCAATGTGTGTGCAAAGTTTCATAAAAATCGGTTTAGTAGAAGTAGTTGAAAAAGTTGTCGCAAGATTTGAAACAAAGATAGAAACAAATATACGGAGTCAAGCTAAATAAAACCGTTTAAATAAATAAAACCGTTTAAATAAATAAAACCGTTTAAAAAATGGGGTAATACCTACGTTTGTAAGGAAAAAACGCCGCCAGCGTTTCCTCTGACATGAATATAAATGAAATAATAAAATTATGAAAAATACCTCCCAACAGAGTGATGTGCGCTTGTCCGGAATAATTATGTTTACGTACTCCGCAGAAGTATGTAACCACACTCGTATTAGTTCTCCAATCGACCATAGTTTGTAAGTGTTCGCCATTTGAACAGGTTATATTTTTAAACGGTTCCACCGGTTCAACCGCTCTAATAAAATACTTATTGGCGGGTTGACGTAACGCACGAATCCTGTCTTGTATTAATTCTGAAAATCCAATGAAAATAAGAAAATGCATTAATACAGTAGAGCATGGTAGAGCGCCGATATTGTTCTACATAACTGGGGGATATGTATGAATGTTCGAAACATTGATTTTTTAAATCAGGGTTGATCAGGGCTCCGTCATTTGCATATATTATATAAACATAATATAATAATAAATAAATCAATTTTGTTAAGTACATAAATATGTTTGTAGGCGACGGGCGTGAATGTGCATACGGGTGGCGTGTGCGAGACATGCTCTGCACGTAGCCCAGGGGACAGGAGTGCAGTGAGCGAGTGAAAAACTAACATTGCGAAAGTTGTCGGAAAATGTGTTATCATTATGTAAATAGACTAAGTCCGAGGGCGGTTCTGTTTAATCGATCGAGTAGGCAAGTAAGCCTATTTCGCGACTCTTAAATTTAATTTAATTTTAGGATATTTTTTTATCCCATGAAGAAATGAAGTCGACTAGAAAAGTGTTTAAAACAATAGCTACCAAATACGACCAGTACCCTTATCACGAGATTTAACCTACACCGCGTACTACGCTACGCCGTGTTCTCCGCATCATTTTGTATGGAGAAACGGAGCAGCGCCTCTAGTGATAGATATCCGAACTTCGTTTCTCCATACAAAATGATGCGGAGAACACGGCGTAGCGTAGTACGCCTAGCAGGTTAAATCTCGTGATAAGGGTACTGGTGTTCTACAGGTTTGGCACACACATTTAACTCCAAGGGTCTTGCTTCAGGTTGCTTGCTGCTTGATTGTTATCTTGTTCGAATATTTTGCTAAACGTGGTGGTTGGTGTTGTGCTGTAATTTACAAGAGTACCTGCAGCAAATGCGATTACCCTACTTACCCGATTGTCGGGATACAGCAGCGTGTGCGGTGTGTATGTATGGATGGACCTATGTACATTATTTATGTGCCGATTTACATACGGTTTTCACTGTTAGATTCTGTCACTTCTCAGCTATACAGCGTCATGACACGTCATTAGTAGCCTGAGGTGCGAGCAAAATTCTCAGCGCCATCTCTAAGCGCGAGTCACAATTATCATGCAACCGCTCGCGCAACGTTCTTTCCACCCGTTTGTACGATAGATGGCGATCGATTTAAATGTTTGTTATCCAATCGTATCCAATAACTATTTACGGTAGGTGTACGTGTAGCAACACCGCACACGTAGTTGTAAGTCATGACGACGCGACGTGTCAGGGGAAAGGGAAATCTATATCTACTGAAAATGTTATATGTCTGTATTGGATTTAAAATACCACTAATGATTTGGATTAAATTTTGTGTTTGTAAAATGTTCCCTGAGAAGAATCTATTTTATTTATTTATTTATTTTTATCGATAATAAAACATACAATTAGTAAAACATTTAACTTACATTTTTAATTAAATATAATTCCTTCGGTTTAAAGAATCTTTATTACCTCAAAGAACGTGTGAACATTCGCTTACTGAGATTACAAATTGTTACAAAGCAAATAGATACTTAAAATTAAATTTAAAACTAAACATATGTGTAATGTAATGTAGTGCACAACAAACTTATGTACTAGACGTATGATTGGTAAAGCTAATTAATCAAACAAAAATATTCAGTAAACAGACGGACAGACCAACAGACAGACAGACAGACACACAGAATTGAAATATTGATAAGATGCGTGTACGAAGGTAAGTATAAAACTTTTAGCCATTTAGGAAGAATTTTTTTATCTTTTTAATTTACTTATCTCTTTTGGTAGTTTATTAAAAAGCTCCTTGTGTAGCAGCCCTATACGAATAGGCTAATCTAATCGACTCGCCTAGGGAAGGAGGGACAATGTACAGAGACATTGTTCGTTGTGCTCTGTGACCCCGTACACTCTGTGTTGTTAATGTAATGCGGTGTGGGCGGGTGTCTGAGTCAGAGGGGCTAGAGCACACGCTCCGACCAGCCAATGTTACCTCCGAGAAGCTAGGTGCCATACCGGAAACTTGCCGATTGTATTGCGGCTATACTGGAGCAGAGGAGAGCACAGCCGAGGCTACTATCATATATGCTTATTGTCAAAATAAACCGTGATCAACAACCCGTGATCAACGACCTTGTTGACCGTGATGGTATCTATGTTGTAAGGCTATATATGGATTATATGTATGGAGTTACCTGAATCAGCGTTTACGATTTTATAAGAGGGCAGCGGCGATGTAATAATAATAAATAGCAGGACTAAGAAAGAATTCATTTTTAAATCTACATTTGGTCTATTCAAATGAAGCTATTTCTAAAAATAAAGCAATTTTTAAAAATAATTTGTGTTCAACTGTCAATCTGAGTGGTAGGTAATATGATATCAAAAATAAATTGACAAATCGCCAAAGAGCAAAACCGGTCACACCAATTTATGGTTTCAGTCGCCAGAACTAGAACTTAGTTTTTATCAAAGAAAAAATACCTACACCACAGAAGTAGACATTTAATTTTTGACGTGATAACGTCTTATAAATTGATGAACACCGGCTGCACGCACGAAAAAGTGTCACGTTCCATCTGAGCCTGTGTGTGCAAGCGAGAGCGCGTAACAAGCGATAGAGAGGCACAATCGGCCCAAGCGGCAGTGTTGCCAAACGTACGGTAATTGCCGTATCGTATTCAATTCAATTCAATTTCTTTATTGTCATATCACCCGTAGGCATGACAATATTCATAATAAAAACACAATACAAGCAGAGCAGAGATAAGCAATACACATCACTTAAAAATAAAAAATTGCTCCTAAACTTGTACATACTAAATATAAAACACAAAAAGCATTATAAAATCAACAAGTCGACTAAATTAATTAATCATTCAAATTAATCATTGACAGATTAAACTAAACAATAAATAGAAATATATCAAGTACTCTCACATTTTAAAAATATTAAATATTACATGACAATTACAGATTAGTTATAAAATCAACATTTAAATAAAAGATACGATTGAAATTACATTTTTGCTCGTGCAATAGGGAATTTGTCATGTTCGTAAAATTATTTATTTATTACAAATATTTACAGCTCATAACTAAAAATTATACATTTAATTAATTATACATTTCATTTATAAAGATTAGAAAATTGATAATTTACCTTAACTTAAACTTAGCCATAAATTATACATTTGTTTCAAATGCATAGAGAAAAGAAAATAATAAAATATATCTATAAATACCTTTCCCAATAGTTAAAAAATAGATGACTAATAAAATAAATTACACATCCGTCGGTTTAAGAGTATGTAGGCCTTCTTTAAAATATTCCTGAAGGGTATAAAAAGGATTTTTGATCAAATATTCTTTAAGCTGTGATTTAAACTTGTTGCATGTATCGGACATTTTGATGTAATTTGGCAAATAATTATATATTTTTATCGACAAGAAACTTCGGCTTCTTCTCTTTAAATTTAGTCTGGCCCGAGGTACGGTAGGAAGTACGGGTACGGTAACACTGGTCAACATTTTTTTTCAAAAGTGCTGTCCCTACAGTATAAATGAATTTTTTAAATGGGTTTACTATCCATATCCATAGCACGAAAAGAAAAGAAAAACAATTTTAGAGGTCAGGTTTTTATATTATTTTACAAAGTTTTATGACATATTTATTCCATAGTATGGCTTGTAACTACTTATAAAAAATTTAGAATTAATTTAATTAAAGTTTTTTTGCTCGAGATTTGCACTTGTGCGTATCTGGAGAGTATTTGCAGCGTCCAACAGTAATCTGCTAGCATCGATGGGCTCCACTTTCCTTGGTATCGCTTCTCCATAGCCGCAATAACCTGGTGAAATTGTTCTCCGTGCTCGTCGCTGATATCACCCATATTTTCAGGAAACTAATCTAGGTGAGAGCGCAGAAAGTATTTTTGTAGGCCATGACCACTTCAGACACAAGGCTTACATAGTTTAAAATTTTATGGTTTCCAAGAAAGTTCTCGATAACATGCTTGAAGGCTGACCAAGCGGGTAGCGCAACCGGTCTCAACTGTCTCACTCACAACGGTCTCACTGTACTAAAATTCTGATCAGTCAAGCAAGACCTCCCTTATTTGTTGTCCATGTATATTCTTTCTTAAATTTTTGCGTCGCTGATCTTGGGAAACTTTTGCTGCAAGTAATTCATACCATCTCCATCCTTAGACAAGCCTTTAATAAAATTTTCTGAGAGTTCTTGCAGATCGTACACAAATAACGTTTGGAGTCCATGGCTTGTCCTGGTCACCAACTTTGCACTTAAATAAAATATAGTTCATACGCTCTTTCTCCAAAACAGTCATAGTTTTTCTTTGCGAAATTGGTGTAAACTCACCGCACATATAGCAAAGCGTGTCCGCACTATTTTTGCACTTTCGAGGCAATTTTTCCTTCCACAATTTGGCAAAAACAAACACGATACATGTGTACAGATGCAGAAAAGTTAAGAAAGTGACAGGAGTAGCTCTCAAAGTGACATTAGAGTCTTGTGTTACTTTCAGTTGGAAAAATAAGAGAAGACACACAAACAATTTTAAAATGAATACACAGTTTACAAAAACCAAAATCCCAAAAAAAACCTGACGTGCTAGAAAAAAACTAATTACGTTTCTGAAATCAGCATGAAATTTCCTATCAAATTCAGCTACTTTCGTTAAAGGGACAAAAATTTGTTGACCAGTGTAATCGAGGCTAGAAATCGACAAATGTACGGCGTACGGCAGCGATAGGGGTGCCGTACGAAAAAATACGGTAATTCTTATATTGTATTGTATTGTATTGTTTATTGATCATTCTTATGGCAGTTATACTGCGCTCGAACTTGTCACAATTTGTTCTATCCGGTTCGATTACACCCACGAAGAAGAACCGACAAGAAACTTCGCAGGGTAATGCTGGTATAGCTGTGTTTCTTTATGACGTTATCACGTAAAACTATTGTTCGTAAACCGACTTTATTTTCTCTAATTAAAAAAATGGAGCAGTCGCGTATAAACGCCAAACCACGATGAAGGAAAGGACCGGTGAACTATCTCTATGCGATTTGTTAGCGACAGACTGAAGCCAAAAAGACGACACATAGACGGAGGTTACACGCTAGGTTTGGCATCAGTTCAGTACATCATTCTGGTTAGGCTGGTTTTCCTCTCACGCTGAGCGTGAGCGCTGAGTGTCGGCGCGTAGATAATCAGCGCTGAGCTGTCAGCTTGAGTCCTTTTAGTCTCGCGCTGACAGCCGCAAGGTACAGTCGTCAACATGTATGCTGTTAAAATTGTTGCCGCGTATTATTTATGGAAGCAAAAACAACAACGTAAGAAGAGAAAACGTGTGCGTGTTCATCCGATAATCGCTCAGAGATTATTCGTGGGAGCATTTGTCACTTTGTACGGCCAGTTGAGGGAAGATGATAACAAATTCTTTAACTATTTTCGCATGTCGTCAAAAAGTTTCGATGAGTTAGTGGCAAAGTTGCAGGACAAGTTGACTCATTGCAGCTTGTGGCGTGCGCCTATACCGCCGATTCTTGTATAATTGGTCGGAGGCGTCCCATAAACATTTTCGCAGAAGAACTTCGTCAATTACTCGCCCCGTAACAATATAACGACTCATTGCGACTGTACTCGTCAGCACGTGCGCTCGGCGTGACACGACAACGCTCCCTGGCAGTGGAGGCGCGTGAGCGCCGCTGAGCGCCGAGCGCCGACGCGCGGCGCTGAGAGCCGCGTACGCCTCAGCGCCGAGCACCGTCGGCGCCGAGCTCTCAGCGTTATAAGAAAACGATACTATGTGATACCTACATATTCGGCCGTCAGCGCTCACGCTCAGCGTGAGAGGACAACCAGCCTTAAACCATGGTCCAGCCAGACTGACCGTTTAATCTACTTTGATGGATGGATGGATTGGAATGATGGACCAGACTGATGGATTTAAAAATATTTTGATACTAGACTGATGGCAGACTGATAGTGCGAATGCATTTTACGTCTGGCGTCAGTCTGGCGTCAATCTGGTCGTGACTAAGGTCACGGACTGAACTGATGCCAAACCTAGCGTGTAACCTCCGTCTTACATAAGATAAAAAGTCATGTAGTCAACTGTTGGATGCGAGGTCACTAAAAATCATCGTACGCGAATTCGAACATGATGGTATTTGGGTCAAAATTATCGGACGCTGAACAAAATGATACAATTGACTAAGGCGGGAATAGGGGTCAAATTGAGAAATAGGTCAACTTTAAAAAAAATGTTAGAGCTATTGGAAAACATAAAATCTATAAAAAATATATCTAATGCATTGGTCTTTAACTAACAAAGTCTACGTTTCAAAACAATTTTATTATTTTGGAAAAGGTGTTAAATAAATTTAAAAAAATTGGTTGTCTGTAAAGTCGGTTTACGGTTTACGGACGATGGTTTTACGTGATGACGTCCTAGAGTGGTAAGACTACTGGGAACGGTTCTAAAGTACCAGGGCAGAAGAAACCGAAAGGAGGATAATTACTATGGTGTGCGATACGACACCTGAAAGACAACATCACTTATTTATCACTTGGAACCAAACGAAGGATTGCAGGATTAAGGATTCGAGGGATTGATAAAGTCTACCTTCAGCATAACTTTTGTGATGTGGACTTTTTCAGCAATTTGCAGTTTGACACATAATATGGCGAATCATTCTGTACCACTTCAATCGATTTCGATTATTCTTTTCATTTTATTTCATTATTTTTAGTAATATTACTAAAAATAATGAAATAAAAACAGTTTAAAAAAATACGAAACCGACTTCCAAACAAAAAAAATCCTAGAACTAAAAGTGCTAAATACCTAATATTTGGTTCTCTGTCGTTGTGTTGAATCGAAATACATGAATCGAAATTGTGATATGTACATATTCGGACCCTTGTTTCATGAATATTCTAAATTTGAAATCTTTTCCGACCGGCCAGTATTATGGTACGAGTAACTTCCTTTCTATCTCTGCCGACCTGGTACTTTCAAGCCGACGCTTGGGCCGATTGTGCCTCTCTATCGCTTGTTACGCGCTCTCGCTTGCACACACAGGCTCAGATGGAACGTGACACTTTTTCGTGGGTGCAGCCGGTGTTCATAAATTTATAAGACGTGACGTCATCACGTCAAAAATAAGGTTATCATACTTTCAAATTGAATGTTCTGGAAAATTAGACATAGTTTCAATACGAGAATTACACAAAAATGTACATATATTTTTTCTCGACAATTCTGCCGAATTATTTTTGTATTTTCATGTTCTATTAATGCGTCATAATGAATAAATACCCCAATTTTTCGTACAAGCGGCAGCTTTTCGCCGCGCGGTCCGTGAGCCGTGCGATCCTCGCCTCCCGCCAGTCCCGCGCGGGACGTTGTGCTAGTCGGACGTACGTCGGTTCGCACCGTGATCGCGATAGCGCTAAATCTTTGACGCACAAGCTCCAGCAAATTGGTCCCAGTAGTAAAGTGGCGTGTAGCTCAGCGGGAACGGGCGTGCTTACGACCCGATAGGTCGTCGGTTCAAATCTTGAAGTTTATAATTTTTTTTTATATCATGGGCAAATATGTATATATCATGGGAAAGTGGTCAAGTTCGAGTCGAGCTCGCGTAAAGAGGAACCCTCTTTATCGAGAGGAACCCTATTTATAGAGGTACCATCCCGTTTTCTGTGAGAACTAGAAGGCTTAGGATTTATTGACGAAACTTCGTCATGAATTTTTGTTTTGGTCATAACTCGAGAACCACTGGTGCTAGACCCATCGTGTTGGTACTCAAACTTCAGGTCTCGGAGAGATCTATCCATCTGTCACGTGAACTTTTGTTTTGGTCATAACTCGAAAACCACTGGTGCTAGACCCATCGTGTTGGTACTTGAACTTCAGGTCTCGAGTTATGACCAAAATAAAAGTTCGTCTGACAGATGGCTAGATCTCACCGGGACTTGAAGTTTGAGTACCAACCAACACGATGGGGCTACCACCAGTGGTTCTCGAGTTATGACCAAAACAAAAGTTCATGACGAAGTTTTGTCAAAAAATCCTAAGCCTTCTAGTTCTCACAGAAAAACGGGATGGTACGGAACCCTCTTTACGCGAGATCGACTCGAACTTGACAACTTCCCATGATATATAAATATTTGCCCACGATATAAAAAAAAACATTTTTACTTCAAAATTTGAAACGACGACCTATCGGGTCTTAGGCAAGCCCTATCCCGCTAAGCTACCAGCGAGTTTAATAATCCGCCTAAATTTCCGTATCTGTTGCTGAGCTGGACTCACGGCTACCTACTAGTTTCGCGGGGATCTTCGCCCCTTCCCCACCGACGTGTTCGAAATTGAAGGCCGCGTTCACTGTTATTTTCGCCTTAATTGATGACTAATTGATACCTAAATTATGTAAAACATGTGTTCTCTGATTTATTTAATAACCAATTTATTATTTAAAAAGCAAGTAAATTATAAACAGACTGAAACATTATAAAGAAAAAGAACTATTCTGTGATCTATTTACTTACATCCCCTGGATTACAGTACAAAATTTGGAAGCATTACGAACGTACATCATACGATCGTTATAATTATCGTACAAGTACGATAATAATCGTACGAATTCCAAGCCTGCTTGGAAACAGGCGATCGCAGCGCGCCCGTGTAAGCTGCTTTAACTAAAAGGCGCCGTCAGTTCTTGCTACGTGGCAGTTGATGGCAGGGAGGGTCCCATCCAATTGACTCCGCGCCTCGGCGTTGCCTCGGCGCGCCGAGCCGCGCCACGCCGCGCCCCGCCGCGCCCCGGCCAGTGGGAACAGGAGGCGCGGCGCGGGGCGGCGTGGCGCGGCCTGGGGCCTTATTCTGAAACCTAACGCTTAATCGATCTCACAAAAAGAGAGCGAGATTCGATTAGGCGATAGAGTGACGAGAGGTCATAATTGTCGCATTCCGAACACTCTCAGAGACGATTAGTATCGATAACGCCTAATCGGTATAGATTGTCTATGGTTTTGTCGATCTCGCCCGCTTGACAGGCGAGAGCTCAATGGGCGAGAGCCACGCCGCCATTTTGTTTTAAGTAAGAAGTACCTACGGTGCTCAGCACCTCAATGAGGTGTTTGTTTTAAGTAAGAAGTAGCTACGGTGCTCAGCACCTCAATGAGGTGCTGAGCACCGTGAAATAAAAAAAATGGAATCCCAGAGTTGAAGGCGGTGCTAAAGCAAGCAAAAATAACCGACCGCCTTCAACTCTAGAGTTCGATTTTTTTTTATTTCATACATATTTGAAGGCGGTTTTTATATTTTTTTAATCTTTTAAAGAAGTATTACAGTATCAGTGACAGCGCCTTTGGAGCCGACAGACGACATTGCATACATACACCATCGATGACATACACATATTACATACCACACACGCTGTATCCCGACCATCAGGGTAAGCAGAGTAATCGGTGTTGTGCTGCAAACAATCTAGAAAATTGCAGCACAACACCGACCACCACGTACTAGCAATCAGGGTAAGCAGAGTAATCGGTGTTGTGCTGCAAGAAATCTGGAAAATTGTAGCGCAACACCGACCACCACGTTCAGCAAGTATTCGGACAAGATAACTATCAAGCAGTAAGTATGGCACAAAGACACACCTGCTGCACGACTCGGTGGAAGGACCGTGCCAAGGTGAGAGGTGGCTAGCCTGTCGCCCTTTAGCGCGCCATCTCGTCCTTATCCCTTAGTCGCGTTTTAAGACATGCAAGGGGAGAGACGCATTGGGGTTATTCTTTTTAAGAAATAAAAAAATATACTCGAAATAATACGTTTAAATAATTCGTAAAAAGATTAATCTTGCATAATTATATTAGTGACCGTACTTATAACACCTTACCTAATTATAACATTTCTCTTACATTAATTTTTAGTAGGTATTTTAGTATTCCTTTCACTTTTAGCGGTTTTATTCCTACATATTCGTAAATAATCGTATTTCAAGAATTTCCTAAGTTTCGGGTATAACTGAATGAGTTGGTAGGTATCCTTGAACCGTCGATTGCGTCCGTGACGACAGGCGGGAGGGTCTTGGCTACCGCCGAGTTTGGTCTCGACTCTCGCCTATCGCGGCGATCGACGATACGTCAAGTGACGTTCGGAATACCAATTTTCATACAAAAGAGATTTCGGCGGTATCTCGTCTCGACGTTAAACGATAGCGATTTGGCGTGATCACGCTACGATAATTTTCGGAATGCCAATTTTTTTTCGGCGAGACGATAGTGTTTCCTCTCCATACAAAAAAAGTCTCGTCTCTTTAACGAGACGAGACGAGAGTTTTCAGAATAAGGCCCCTGATCCGTCGAGAGTCGGTAACTTCAAAGGCGCGGCACAGCGTCTCGCTCGCACGCGCGCACGCAGCCGTGTGATCCGTGTCACTCGTACAGGCACGGCACGGGGCGCGCCGGGCAGTGTGATGGGAACAGCTCGGCGCGGGACGCGCATGTGCGGCGTGGCACGGCGAGGAGCGAGGCGCGGCACTCAATGGGACCGCACCATTTCCTACATCGTTGGTTGTCTGTAAAGTCGGTTTACGGACGATAGTTTTACGTGATGACGTCATAAAGTGTTAAGACTACTGGGAACGGTTCTAAAGTACCAGGGCAGAAGAAATTGAAAGGATGAGTGTCTCGCGGCCAATTCTCTGTCTCTCAGTGACAGTTGTCCTCCTAAGAAAGCTGAAAACTATCCAAGGGAATCCGATATTCGTTTGGTCGTTTATATGATTTCGTGGCTCAGTGGTAAGAGTGTAGGATTTGTATTTTTTTACCGTTCGAATCCCTCAAAACATTTTTTGTTTTTTTTTCTTTTTTAAGCAATGTTACGGTGTTTAATTTTTTTTAGGGTGTTTAGTTTTTTTTATAACCACCTAAGAATTATTTTCGGAAATAAACTCAGAACAGCGCGGGAATTTACTTAGCGGCCCCCGACCCCTTTAAGTAAGTAAATGAAAATTATATTTTACTTTTTAAGATATTAAGGTCGGGATTTTTTCAAGGGTCGGGATTTTTAAACGGTTTTATTTAGCTTGACTCCGTATATTTGTTTGTTTGTTTGTTACTATCTTTGTTTCAAATCTTGCGACAACTTTTACAACTACTTCTACTGAACCGATTTTTATGAAACTTTGCACACACATTGAGTTCTCGTGACAATACAATATTATGATAATTTCAACTTGGTAACGAGGGTCTGATGATGGAGTCAGGAGGTGGACAGTGGAACTCTTCAACCGTTACTAGTAACCCCCTCGAGTTTGGGCTCATATGGTTGGTTTGGACGAGTGTTCCATACTTCTACCAATACACTTGGTGACGAGGGTCTGATGATGGAGTCAGGAGGTGTACAGTGGAACTCTTCAACCGTTACTAGTAACCCCCTCGAGTTTGGGCTCATTTGGTTGGTTTGGACGAGTGTCCCATACTTCTAACAATACACTTGGTGACGAGGGTCTGATGATGTAGTCAGGAGGTGTACAGTGGAACTCTTCAACCGTTACTAGTAACCCCGTCGAGTCTGGGCTCATTTGGTTGGTTTGGACGAGTGCCCCATACTTCTACCAATACACTTGGTGACGAGAGTCTGATGATGGAGTCAGGAGGTGGACAGGGGAACTCTTCAACCGTTACTAGTAACCCCCTCGAGTTTGGGCTCATATGGTTGGTTTGGACGAGTGCCCTATACTACTACCAATACACTTGGTGACGAGGGACTGATGATGGAGTCAGGAGGTGTAAAGTGGAACTCTTCAACCGTTACTAGTAATCCCCTCGAGTTTGGGCTCATATGGTTGGTTTGGACGAGTGTCCCATACTTCTACCAATACACTTGGTGACGAGGGTCTGATGATGGAGTCAGGAGGTGTAAAGTGGAACTCTTCAACCGTTACTAGTAATCCCCTCGAGTTTGGGCTCATTTGGTTGGTTTGGACGAGTGTCCCATACTTCTACCAATACACTTGGTGACGAGGGTCTGATGATGGAGTCAGGAGGTGTACAGTGGCACTCTTCAACCGTTACTAGTAACCCCCTCGAGTATGGGCTCATTTGGTTTGTTTGGACGAGCGTCCTATATTTCTACCAATACATTTGGTGACGAGGGTCTGATGTTGGAGTAAGGAGGTGGACAGTGGAACTCTTCAAGCGTTACTAGTCACCCTCTCGAGTTTGGGCTCATTTGGTTAGTTTGGACGAGTTTTCCATACTTCTACCAATAAACTTGGTGACGAGGGTCTGATGATGGAGTCAGGAGGTGTACAGTGGAACTCTTCAACCGTTACTAGTAACCCCCTCGAGTTTGGGCTCATTTGGTTGGTTTGGACGAGTGTCCCATACTTCTACCAATACACTTGGTGACTAGGGTCTGATGATGGAGTCAGGAGGTGTACAGTGGAACTCTTCAACCGTTACTAGTAATCCCCTCGAGTTTGGGCTCATTTGGTTGGTTTGGACGAGTGTCCCATACTTCTACCAATACACTTGGTGACGAGGGTCTGATGATGGAGTGAGGAGGTGTACAGTGGAACTCTTCAACCGTTACTAGTAACCCCCTCGAGTTTGGGCTCATTTGGTTGGTTTGGACGAGTGTCTCATACTTCTACCAATACACTTGGTGACGAGGGTCTGATTATGGAGTCAGGAGGTGTACAGTGGAACTCTTCAACTGTTACTAGTAACCCCTTCTAGTTTGGGCTCATATGGTTGGTTTGGACGAGTGTCCCATACTTCTACCAATACACTTGGTGACGAGGGTCTGATGATGCAGTCAGGAGGTGTAAAGTGGAACTCTTCAACCGTTACTAGTAGCCCCCTCGAGTTTGGGCTCATATGGTTGGTTTGGACGAGTGTCCCATACTCCTACCAATACACTTGGTGACGAGGGTCTGATGATGGAGTCAGGAGGTGTACGGTGGAACTCTTCAACCGTTACTAGTAACCCCCTCGAGTTTGGGGTCATTTGGTTTCTTTGGACGAGTGTCCCATACTTGTCGAACGCAAATGTATGAAACAGACATACCATCTGTTCAAATTGATTTTGAAAGAGACGGCGGACACCTTATCCATCCTAAAGCCATACAGTTTCCAGCAAAGTTTAATTATGGAACAGCTGAGAGACGGATGTTACCAATAATTTTGTCATGGGCCTCCACTGTCCATAAAATGCAGGGCAGTACTGTTGACCATGCTGTCGTGTATTTGGGCTCCAGACTATTTGAGGAGGGTCAAGGGTATATTGCATTGAGTCGCGTAAAGTCTTTAGAAGGGTTATGTATTGAGGAGCTTTATTGTGAGTAATTGACAGGTAAGAAACTGAGTAACAAAGATGCAATGAGAGAGTTGGAAAGGATGACGAGTTTACGTAATGTCTCAAAAAGTCTCAATTTATTACTTATTCCGCTGACGCAGCGACACAAAGTGCCCTTTGGCATCCGACATGAGAAGACAGCACGCTAGTATTGCACGATTTCTTAGCCAAACGTAATATCTTAAGAAGGCCTAGGCTTGTGTACTTATTATTTTCTAGTTTTTTGTACAGCTGTTTTTTTTCTTGTTTTTTTTTAATAAAACCGTTTAATTTAAAAGTGTTTATACCAATTTTTTTTTTAATTTGTAATTTAACTTTTTATATACAAAACAGAAATTACCCGCACTACCCATCTACCATATGAGAAAATAACGACTATTAATTTTTGTTTATTTTATATTTAAAAAACCTAAAAAGCCAAAAAATCCACTACTTATCAAATATTGCAGTGCAAGTTTAATTTACCCGAGCGAAGCCGGGTTCGCAGCTATCGTGCTTAGAAGTTTAATTCTTAAATTCCAAATGTGATACTTCAAAAACTAATAATATTAATTATCAATATAAACTTTAAATTTGTAAATTTCTACATAACACAAACTTTAAATTTGTAAATTTCTACATAACAAATAATTAAATCTACAACGCCATCTACATATTATCAAAGAGTTATCAACAACTACAACGTTGTAATACTTACCTAACTGCGAAGCTGAAGTATTTCATTTACTATTGACGTAAAAACTAGATGTCGCTCCATGAAATCTTCACCTAGTTTTGAGCAAATTCCCTTCATAAGTACACGACCGATTTAGCCGGGTGGCTTAAGACGTCTGGTCGGTCACCAGTATTGGTGGCAGGGACCGCGGGTTCGAGGCTCGCAAAAGACGGACAAATATATTTTGTATTTCCTACTATTGTATATGTCTCTCTATCGCTTGTTACGCTCTCTCGCTTGCATACACAGGTTTAGATGGAACGTGACACTTTTTCGTGAGTGCAGCCGGTGTTCATCAAATTTATAACACGTGACGTCATCACGTCAAAAATAACCATAAAAAAAATTACCAGGGTTAATATAAAGAAGATGCGTCGCGCGACGCATCTTCTCTATATTAACCCTAACCTAATGTTGAGGCGGTGCATGTCGTTTTTGTTACGTTTCGTTTCGTACATGTGGGTGCGCGCGAAAACAGCTGATCTTCCTATGTTCTTTCATGTGCCGCTTGCCGCCGTTAATGAGTGTTAGAACTTACTTGCCAATAGACAATTACTGCCAAACAGTGAAAATTCGGTCGCGATTTTTTGTTAAGGTCTATCTCTGTCGTATGTCTTAGAAAAGATGAGATACCGTTAATTATTTTGAAATATTTTTCTCCCTCGGTCTTAATCTTTGGTTAATTAACCTAACGTCAGTAGGGATGCCCGATTATACAAAAATAATCGATTAATAGCACATCGATTAATCGTGAGGTTCCGATTAATTGTCAACGATTAATCGGGCCGAATAATCGATTATACGATTATTCGCTTCGATTATTAAGACAATATTAAAGTGGAATATCTACATTTTTTAAAGGCATTATTGACTTTTTAGAGTTAGATATACTTTACAAAGAAAGAAAGGGAAGGATGAACAATAATGACGAAATTACATAATATACTATTAATAAATACGTACGTACGCACATACTATAAAAGCTAGAAATGGGTAGTTGGCGGCATGGCCTACCTACCAAGTAGAGTTAGTCTGCGCCAGCCAAGTGTCTCTCTTTAAAGTATAGAGTTAGAATTTAGTTTTAGAGTAGAGAGACAAAAGAATTCAAAAAAATTGCCCCAAAAATCGGTAAAGAAGCAATTATAATTTGACAAATATAAAAATGATTGAACCATTCAATACAACGTAGCTCCAATAGTTTTTGGTCAGATGAGAGATATGTTGTTTTTAATCTCTATTCATTTGAGGATACGTTTTCACTAATTCGAGTAAATCTTTCATAGAGTTTTACAAATGTGCCACTATTTTAATCGATTAATAGAAAATACAATGAAAAATAATCAATTAATCTTTAATCGAGCTTTGAATAAACGATTGAAAATAATCGATTAATAGGAGCAAATAATCGATTACCGAGGTAATCGTAATCGGTATCGGGCATCCCTAAACGTCAGTCGTCCGTTCTGTTGTGAGTTACTCACACACACACACAACACAACGGACGACTGACGTTACTCATAGTGAGTATATAAAACATATAAAAAATGAAAAAAAACCTGCTCCAATTCCAGATTATGGTGGAGTTCATGGAGAAGTAAGTACTTTTTTCAATTATTAGGTAGATTTAGCCATCCAACCGGACACGGCGGTCGGGCGTTAGTTAGCTTCCGTTCAAACGTGATTATGGCTATGAAACATGCAGTATGTGTATGTCGAGACTTTATTCGTCTATTTTCTATTCTCCGAAGCCGGCTGTGTCGGTGGATGGCGTCTCGCTTGCGGCAATGTTGGTATTTTGATATCACTAACCCATACATTTGGAGGTTATGTAGCTATGTTCCATTAAACTATAGAGCGAAATTTCATTAGACAAGTAACCTGCGTGCAAGTGTGACGTCACACCTTCATGCATGTAACTTGAACGCAAGTGCCTGCACTGATATTGGAAACCGCAAATCTTAATATTTTTATTGATAGAAATTTGTTTGTTAAAAACATTACCCTTCACCCAAAAAAAGATGCAAATGCTGCATGTTTAATTATCCAAAATAAATAGAATATGAATAATTTTTTAGAAACGGTGACTTGGCGAAGCCCACGACGGTGCCGCTGGGGAGGCTCCGAGCAATCCGGGAGTGGGAGGAGCTCGCCGACCTCAATAGTGAAGGGGTAGGGGAGACAGGAACTGCGGATAAGTGGAAAAAGGTAAGCTTCTTTAAACGTGTCTTCCTTTTAGATACCAAATTGGTAGATATAGCTGCCTGCCCATATTGGTACTGTGGCCGCCATTGAAAAATCATTTTGTCAAAGTGTCAAACACTTAAAAAGAATCACAACGTGTCAATTGATATAACATTACATAACACAACATAACATCTCTTGCTTATGAACTCTTTCAAAGTATTTTCATTTAAGTAATCATTTTTTGTCAATGACGTATTGTTTTTTGTATGTTTAAATAAAACATCCAAACTGGTGACCCCGAAATAAGAACATGGCCGAGTCTGAAAGCATCGCTCGTGTATCTATTAAAATACCACCGTTCTGGAAGGCTGACCCAAAGTTGTGGTTCGCACAATTGGAATCGCAATTCTTCACAGCTCGAATCACAGAAGATGATACTAAATACCATTATGTGGTATCGTCGATCGAGACACAACTATTAACATATGTAAGCGACATTATTGTCAACCCACCAGCTGTGGGGAAATATCAGGCATTGAAAACACGCATCACTAATCAGTTCCAACGAACAGATTCCGAAAAATTCAAGCATCTATTTGATTTAGAATTGGGTGACAAAAAACAAAGCCATTTGCTTCTTGAAATGAAGCAGCTTCTGCAGCACAATGAGCACACGGAGGGCATTTTAAAGTCGATTTGGTTCCAGCTTCTCCCAAACTATATTCAACCGATACTCATCGCGAATGACGACGACTGTGACTTGAACAAGTTGGCAGCTCTTGCCGATAAGCTTGTGGCTGCGCAAAATATGACACTTCCACAGTTCATCACAGAAACTGAAACAACGTCGACCAGTGCTCAAGAGCAGATTGCAGCACTATCTAACCAAGTCGATGCTCTCGGAAAGCAGTTTATCAACTTTAAGAAAAGTACCGTGCAAAAACAACAACCAAATTCAAAATCCCAATATTGTTGGTATCACGAACATTTTGGAATGCGAGCAAAAAAATGTACGAATCCATGCAATTACATGGAAGAAAAAAACGCAATAGGCACTCACTAAGGGCGATTGGTGATATTGTGCCAAAAAATTATCGCCTGACAATTTTCGATAAAATCAACAGGATGAATTTTCTCATTGACACAGGAGCAGATTTTTCTGTAATTCCGTGTACATTTAAAGACAAAATAGTTGGGCACTCGAATTTCGAGCTCTACGCAGCAAACGGATCGACTATTAAAACATATGGTAACAAAATATTAGAAATTGATCTCGGACTACACAAGAAATTTTCATGGAAATTCGTAATAGCCGACGTTTCATAACCAATAATAGGTGCCGATTTTGTGCATTACCATGACATGTTAATTGATATGAGGAGACGTTGTCTGATTAAGAACAAGTCAGCACAGTTTTCAAATGGGAAGTTGACAGATACCCCCTGCACTGGTATCTCCACTGTAAATTTCCTATCACCATATCACAGACTTTTGGCGGCGTTCAAGGAAATCAGAAATGAGCAACTAGCAAACAGGAGCTCTAAACACAATGTAACGCACCATATTCAGACTACGGGACCTCCTGTATCTGCAAAGCCAAGAAGATTCGCTCCCGACAAACTTAAAATAGCCAAAAAAGAATTTGATTACATGATAGAACAAGGTATTTGTCGTCCATCAAAGAGCAATTGGGCTAGTCCAATACACATGGTGCGAAAGAAGAACGGCGTCTGGCGACCTTGTGGGGACTACCGGCGTCTTAATGCTACGACAGTTCCTGACAAATACCCAATTCCACACATTCAAGACTTCTCTAACATTCTACATGCAAAGAAAATATTTTCAACCATTGACCTTGTCCGCGCTTACCATCAGATACCTATAGAAGAAGATGATATTAAGAAGACCGCCATCACAACACCCTTTGGCTCATTCGAATTCCCTAGAATGACATTTGGTCTATGCAACGCTGGGCAGACTTTCCAAAGATTCATGCACGAAGTTACACGTTGACTCGACTTTTGCTTCACATATCTGGATGATATACTCGTCGCATCTGATACCGAAGCTGACCATATTGATCATCTCAAAAACTTGTTCGAACGTCTCAAGGACTATGGCATTATCATTAACAACGCAAAATGTCATTTCGGTCAAGCAACTGTAAATTTCTTGGGATATTTATTTACGAAGGATGGCGTGTCACCACTGCCTGAAAAGGTTGATGTGATTCTAGCATATAAGCAACCAGAAACGGTACTTGAGCTAAGAAGATTTCTGGCCATGATTAATTATTACAGACGATTTCTTCCTCATTCAGCAAACACACAGGTCATTCTTAATCAATACCTGAAAGGGAGCAAAAAGAATGACAAACGGCCAATAGAATGGACAACGACCGCATTGAATGCATTTAACAGATTCAGATTCAGATTCCTAAGCAAAGCCAAAGCAAGCAAGCAAGCAGCCAAGCAAAGCCTAAGGCAGCATCTAAGTTTTTTCTCAAAGCACCTAGATGAAACACAGAAGAGATACAGCACCTATGACCGCGAATTGCTGGCAGCATACACGAACATCAAACATTTTAGGCATATGCTCGAAGGACGAAATTTCACACTATTTACGGACCACAAGCCACTTACATTTGCATTTGCACAGAAGCATGACAACTGTAGCCCAAGACAAATGCGACATTTGGATTTTATTGGCCAGTTTACAACTAACATTCGCCATCTGTCCGGTCCGGACAACATTGTTGCAGATGCACTATCTCGAATCTCGCCGATTTCATTACCGTCAAGTATTGATTATTCAGCAATAGCACTGGCTCAAAAAACAGACAATGAACTAAAACATCTTCTTGAATCCAGTAAGTGTTCACTAATATTAGAAGAAATATTTATGCCGGAATTCAACACCACCATCATTTGCGATGCATCATTGGAACGGCCCCGTCCTTTCATACCGATTCAATTCAGGAAAATCATCGTCGATTCCATTCATCGTTTGTCCCATCCGAGCATCAAAACGACTGCTCGAGCTGTCCGTGAGAAATTCGTCTGGCCATCTATGAATAAAAATGTTACTGTCTGGATCAAAAAATGTATGGACTGTCAAAAATCAAAAATAAACAGACACGTCAACAGTCCGACTTGTCATTATGACATTCAACCAAACGAGCGATTCGAACACTTAGACCTAGTCGGTCCTCTGCCTCCGTCGAACGGCTATAGATACCTCCTCACATGTATCGACAGGTTCACGAGATGGCCGGAAGCCATTCCTATTCCAGACATGACGGCAGAGACTGTCGCCGCAGCAATATACGCCGGGTGGATTGCAAGATTTGGAGTTCCATCGCGCATCACTACAGACCAAGGTGGACAATTCGAATCAAACCTGTTCAGCCAATTAGCAAGATTACTTGGTGTAAAGCACATTCATACCACTCCATATCATCCAGCCTCAAATGGCATGATTGAACGATTCCACCGTACTCTGAAGACTGCAATTAAATGCCACGCAACAAACAATTGGACAGAAGTCCTCCCTACAGTACTACTTGGCCTCAGAACAAGCTACAGAGACGAACTGCAAGCAACTACTTCGAAAATGGTCTACGGCTTTAGCCTTCGATTGCCAGGAGATTTTGTTGAAAGCAATAAACATCATGATTTTCCCAGTACGCAGGACTTTCTCTGCCGACTTCGGGAATTCATGGGACAACTCCGACCTGTTCCAGCTTCTCATCATAACAAACAATCAGTGTTTGTGCATAAAGATCTGAGTATTGTTCACACGTATTTGTCCGTTGCGACTCCGTATTGTCGCCTCTTCAAAGGCCATACGATGGACCTTATCTAGTTATCGAGAGGTCGGACAAAGTTTTCAAGCTGTTAATCAAAGGTAAAGAAAAACACATTTCTATCGACCGCTTGAAACCTGCATTCATTTCATCAGATGATCAAGATTTTAAACCGACCCCTATTCAAGTCAACCCAGTTCCACCCAAACTGGCGCAAAAGATGACGTCGATACCGGCACAGAGACCAGTCAACGCCAGTCTACCGGAACGAGGCCAAGGGACTCCAACAACAACACGTTCGGGAAGAATAGTACGGCGGCCTACCAGATATTTCGTGAGGTCTGCGCAACGCCCTCACTCGGAGGGGAGCTGTGTGGCCGCCATTGAAAACCATTTACTGTCAAAGTGTCAAACACTTAAAAAGAATCACAACGTGTCAATTGATATAACATTCATTACATATCTTGCTTATGAACTCTTTCAAAGTATTTTCATTTAAGTAATCATTTTTTGGATGTTTAAATAAAACATCCAAAGTACCATTAAATTACAATGAGTAACATTTGTTGGTTGCCAAAATGTAATACATGTTTCTATAGCACCAGTTGTGATATACCTAACCAATGTGTTGCATACAACCAGTAGCGGCTGGTGACCTGTGGGACTGGGTGTGCGGCGCGGTGTGCTACCCAGTCCCATAGGTACCTAGCGCACATTGTGCGCTAACTTCAAAGAGATTAAAAAACCTGGGTGGGTTTAATGTCTTTGGCTAACTTACTCGTAGTACTAAACCCAAACGTGAATCTAATGGATACCGAGACGTGATTTTTTATTTTATTTTCATGTCTGAGTTAATTGCCCAAATTATGTAAAAGTATTCTCACTCAACAGATACATAGTTGAAAGACAAAATAAGGTAAGGATAAAAGTGATAAAATTATTAAAATTTAAGTAATAAAAATGTACTCACTTTTAGATTGAAATATGTAGGTATGGTGTTTTGAAGAACACGCCAGCGAATTTATGAAAATTATGAAGAAATCAGTCACACACACACAACACACACCACGCACACTACAGTTTGATTGGGTATGTCTAATATTGTAAGTCTATTCGTCGGGTTTTATCTTGCGCAAATATTTCTATCACTTTTTTGTCACGCACTAGAAACACAACCAGAGTCCTAATTGCTCGAAGAACCAAAGCGACACTTCACTGCGCAATGGCCACCGAGCCGCGGCCGCCGGGGCGCCGCCGTCGCGCGCCCGCGCCCGCCGGCCAGCCTTGCCGCGCCGGGCAATGAAGAAAACTTCACAATGTACTGTTAACTGACGAAAAGTCGTTCAAACTGCTAAAAAACTGATTTGCAAAACATCCCGGCGCGGCGCGGCAAAGATATATTACGTAGAATATTTCATCTATATTACGTACAATATTTCATCTAAGCGGCGCGGCGGCGCGGCGCGGTGGCGCGGAGCGGCCATTATCGGTCGACGCGACAACGACGGGTCTCGCCCCGAACTGAGAGAGAGAGATGGCGCGGCGCGGCGAGCGATCTATCGGATGATCGCGCGACCAAACAACATCTAGGTCTTTGGGTGATTCCATTTATGACTTTAAAATAGCTAATTATGCAGTATCATTAATGTTCGTCGTAACATTCGAATATTTTATAAATTACCATTCGAATATGTATCAAATCGATATTCGAATAATTCAAATATTCAATTGCAAACTCAATCTGTTATATATATTTAAGAAACACCTATATTCCAAAAATGGACTCGCCTGTCGGTTCGTGCAACAGCGTTAGCGCTTGTGTGTGTGTGACTTCGACGCAGAGTTTAGATCGCCCCCGCCGCGCCCGCGCGCCCGCGCCCCACGCCCGCGCGTGCCTGCCCTGCGGTCGGGTTTACGATCTCGGCTTACATCGGCTCATTGTCGGCTGGCCCGGTCGCGACGTGTCGCACGCGCGTCTATCCACAATATACTGTCCTTCTTTTTCCGTCGTGTGTCACACGCAGACTGCGACCTTGTTCCACACATAATCGTATGAAGAGTGTTTTGTTTCACACGGCGGGGCAGCGGCGTTTAACATTTTCTCATAGTAACACGTTCGCGGTGTTTTGTGATGCACACGGGGCGGCGAGCTCGGCGGCGATACGTAGTAAGTAGTACGTATTACGTACAGCAAAATCGTGCCTTGTTGTCTAGGAAATAGGAACGAATTCAGTTTGATATTTTTACTTCGATCGGCGAGATTCATGGAGAATGTTTAATCCTTTAATTTATTTATTTCTTTCGGGTGAAGGCGCTGTTTTGTGGTAGTGCGGCGCACGAACGCACTTAAGGGCCAGCCGCCACTGCCATACAACCTTTATTTTATTTATCACTCGCTGAGTATGCGGCTCTGCTCGCCTGGACAATTATTATAGCCTAAAACCATCTTGAGAAGTGACAGAATGTAACAGTGAAAACCGTATGTAAATTGATAAAGTGGTTCTCAAGTTATAAGGATATATATTGACGTACGTTGCACAGTCGATCGTAAAAATTTCAGTTTATTGATTTCAATTATTATTTTAAAGGTGTGGAGCAATCTAAAAATTCACATGAAGAAAAAGGCCGCCCGTTTTCACCGCTCGGTAACTGGCACTGGTGGTTGGCCGGCCTCGTCCAACCAGCTCACAGATCTGGAGCTCCCAGTGATTGCCATTGTAGGAATCGGAGCTGCTGTCGGGTTGGAGGACGTCGCAGAGGCTGGATTTCCTCCAGTAATTTTAAGAGATATCATTTAACAATATATTAGGGGCCAAAAATAATGCAAAACCTATTAAAAATTTCTTTAAATAGTGCACTATGGTGCTATCTCTATAATGTATCTAGCACACAGCATATAAAACTATGCAGGGCACCATAATTTTTATTTATTAATTTTGTTTTGCCTTCTATGATTAAATTTTTTTACCTACAACATCTGTGATGTTAGCCCATAACATCTTGGTTAACAGGTGACATGTCAGTTTCCCTTTGGTACTATGGTACTAACCCTACCACCTAGAAATAAGAAGGAAAGGGACCTACAATTTTACATGGAATCCGAACAAAGGTAAGCATACAACGGTCGAGCCCGGGTGTGCTTATGATCACGAACGACAGTCGACTGATCGCACCACTGAGCTACCGAAGCAGACTAATGTAGAATATTTTTGGAATCATTGTTAGTGGTACTGGCGAAATGTTTTGCCCGGAACTCCTTTTCATTCTACTCTAACTCAGCCTGAAATAACACGTCTGCTTTAGCTAATCAGTAATCACTGATTATAATAATAATTAACTTAAATAATTTGTAATATCTAGAGTGCACCAGTTCTGGAGCCTCCCGCCGACGATCCAGCGGCAGGGCAGTGTACGGAGCCGGCTCAAATAGTAGTCATTGGACTGCCCCGGACAGCCCGGACTCTCCCCCGGACGTGGAGCAGCTTGTGACACCGGGGTCGCAACCGTCACACTCCACTAACACGACTCAAGAATGGATGCGGCCGTCGACCAGTATGTATATTACTTATGCTCATTATCCGATGCCTTTTCAGTATTCCCCAGGGTAACAGCTCATAGAAAATGTTTCATGTGGCGCACGGGCTCTGCCGCATAAGTCAAAGGTTCTATTTATTGTATTGGTTACTCTGTCTTTTTAACCGACTTCAAAAAAGGAGGAGGTTCTATGTTCGGCTGTATGTATTTTTTTTTATGTATGTTCAGCAATATCTTCCCCAATTGTGAACCGATTTCGGTGATTCTTTTTGTGTTCGGTTCAGTCTAGCTCCAAGGTGGTCCCATTTTTTTTTTGGTCAAGATCGGATTGGAAACCGAGGCAGAATCGCGAGGCGATTCCGCCGAGTACATTAATAGCAAATAAAAATTACTAAAAAACCTGTGAAATAAAAAACTATTTAAAAAAATATAAAAACCGCCTTCAAAAATGTATGAAATAAAAAAATAAAAACCGAACCCTAGAGTTGAAGGCGGTGGTGCTAAAGCAAGCAAAAATAACCGACCGCCTTCAACTCTAGGGTTCGATTTTTATTTCATACATTTTTGAAGGCGGTTTTTATATTTTTTTAAATAGTTTTTTATTTTTTCAAACTATGATATACTATGATACTATAATTACTGAAGACGGCTTTATTCGCCGAAATATTTAATAAAATAAAAAACATGTGTTATTTTTACCCGACTGCGCGACGCAAAGGATGGTAATGTGTTTATCAGCCTATGTATGTATGTATGTATGTTTGTTCCTTTGTGGCACGCTAGAGACCAAACGCGTGGGCCGATTTTGATGATTCTTACGTCAATCGATTCGTCTTAATCTTGTGTCACTAAAGACATGACAGTAATGAAAATTCAATATGGCGACAACTAGGTGCCATATTGTGAAAAAGAAAAAAATTAAAGTTGACTTTGTTAAGTGGGGTATCGTTGAATAGGTATTTGAAAATGATCTTTAGGTTTCTCTTACCATTTTTCATTTCTTTTTTTCTTTTCTTTCTTTATTTTTCAGGAAATCAACAGCACAAGTTATACAAATTATACACATAGAATGAACACTTACGATGGCCTATTAAAGATTTCCATAAGGGATTACATTAATTACGAGCTAGGAAACATGACATATGGAGATATATATGAAAAAATAAAAAAATAAACTGTGGTTATTAATGCATGTGATACTTATTCGCTCATCAATGTCTTTATAATCTCATTTCTGAATTTTGATCTAGATAGGTGAAAAATGTCAGTATCAGCAAATAGATCATTGAAGTTACGTACAATTCTAGTGAAAACTGAGTCCTGAGCATAGTTGGTGGGGTGCGCGGGCTCGTGGAGGAGAGCTGTGTGACGTGTACGACGCTGTGGGACGTTTAGTCCAACAATCCCCACTAGTTCAGTGCTATCCAAGCGTCCGCGCACCACATCAAATAGCAAGGTAGTATCTGCTAAGAGTCTCATCTCTTCAAGGGTAAGTATTTTAAAATTCCAGCAACTCATAATGTAGTTATTCTCTAGTGGCATCCTTACTTTAAAATTCAAATGTTTAATAAAAATTTTTTGTATCCGTTCTAAGCGTAATTTATGAATATCGTATCGTGGAGACCAAATTACACTGGCATATTCAAGTGTACTACGCACGTAGGCAAAATATACTGTCTTGATACAAGAAATATTTGCGAGTGGTTTACACACTCGCAGAACAAATCCAAGATTTTTATATGCTTTATTACTGATGTGATCAATGTGTTCAATGAAAGTTAATTTATTATCTAAGACTACTCCAAGATCACGGACAGTATTAATTTGGATAATATTGGAGTTATTTAAGGTATATGTGAAATGTATCGGCTTCTTTCTGCGAGTGAAGCTAATGCTTTGACATTTAACAACATTGACGGAGATTCTGTTCTGTGAATAGTATTGAGACAGTTTATTGAGTTCATCCTGAAGTATATGACAGTCGGAAAGATTTTTAATTTGGCGTGCTACTTTTTTGTCATCAGCATAAAGCCAGTGTTTAGCATTTGTTAAGCACGTGTATATGTCGTATATGTACACTACATAAAATAATGGACCAAGGTGTGATCCTTGTGGGACACCTGATGGAATTATGACAGCGTTAGACCGGATTTCACCAATTTTAACTACTTGCGACCGACGAGTTAAATATGATTCAATCCATCGCAATAAATCGCCCTGCATACCAAGCCTTTGCAATTTTGCGAGCAGGATGACATGATCCACACGATCGAAGGCTTTTTCAAAGTCAGTGTATATCACGTCAACCTGCCCATCCTTTTCCATGTTGTTTAAGATAGTATGAAGAAAAGAGGATAGATTTGTAACGGTAGATCGTCCTTTCACAAAGCCATGTTGAGTGTCTGGAATGCAGCGGAAAAGATCTGGGTAAATATGTGTGTATATAACCTTTTCAAAGAGTTTGCTGAAAGTACTAAGAATTGAGATAGGCCTATAATTTTCAATTTTAGTTTTCAGTCCTTTTTTATGTATTGGTATTATATTTGCTATCTTCCAGACCTTAGGAAAGCAACCTTCCTGTAGGGATCTGTTAAATAGCAGATATAGTGGATGCACCAGAGCGTTAGCACATTTTTTTATAAATATTGGGGGTATTAGGTCACTGCCCGCTCCCTTTGATGTGTCCGTTTTACTCAAAAGGTTTGCTATGTTCTTGTGAGACACATATGGGCACTTAATCGCTACAGTCGCACCATTTTGAGGTGGTGGTAAGTCAGACAGATTGTTATAGGTCTGAGCTGGCTGGCTTTCGAATGACCATTTAGGATCTATAACGATTTAAAGTTGGTTAGCAACCATTCTCACTTAACTTTTAGTAGAGCTGTGATAAAGTTCTTATTATTATACAGGGTTTTCGGCACATCGACCGACAAAATTTTTTGTAGGTAAGTGGAGTCAATTGCAATGTTTTGACACATCATACCTTTTGTCAGGTATCACGTGGTATCAAGATACGATTTTTTTTCTTTATTTTTGAAAATTACAAAAATCCCAGTTTTCAACCCTTGTTTATGATTGTATCAGCACGAAATAAAATTTATTGGATTTAAAATGTATCCTTCTTCTAGAAAAAATATCATTTACATACATAGCGTCACGCCTGTTTCCCGGTGGGGTAGACAGAGACAACGGATCTCCACGTGCCACGATCCTGACACACCTCGGCCGCCTCTTCCGCTCCCATAATGTTCTTTATGCATGCTCGTCGGTTACGGGTACTACGCACTTGACCCTTTTTGAGCATATACCCGATTTGGTCCAGGTACGTGTGTCTAGGGCGACCCTTCCCGACTCTTCCACTCACATTTGCTTCATAAATGTCTTTCGTTAGTCTCCTATCATCCATTCTTCCAACATGACCGAACCACCGAAGCATCCCTTTCTCAATCCTTTCATCTCTCATTTTTTGTAGGTAAGTGGGGTCATTTGTAACGTTTTGACCCAACATACCTTTTGTCAGGTGTCACGTGGTATCGAGATACGATTTTTTTTTCTTTATTTTTGAAAATTACCAAAATCACAGCTTTAAACCCTTGTAACTTTATGTTCATGTTTGTATCAGCACGAAATAAAATTTATTGAATTTTACGATGTTTCCTTGTTTTAGAAAAAAAAAAATTGGTTGTCTGTAAAGTCGGTTTACGGACGACAGTTTTACGTGATAACGTTATAAAGTTGTAAGACTACTTTAAATTTATGCTGCACTGCACTTTAGACATGAATATTCTAAATTTGAAATATTTTCCGACCGGCCAAATGCGCTTAATATATTATGGTACGAGTAACCTCCTTTTAATTTCGGCTGCCCTGGTACTTTAGAACCAGAGAGATAAATGTGTACAAGCCGACGCTTGGGCCGATTGTGCCTCTATATCGCTTGTTACGCGCTCTCGCTTGCGACACTTTTTCGTGCGGAAAGTGTGGTTCATCAATTTATAAGACGTGACGTTATCACGTCAAAAGTTTGTTAGTTTACGCCCTTTCCAAAGGTATACCATCAATCAAAGGGATCTCTTCGCTGTGGAAGTCGGAGCAAGAGGACTACCAGCGAAGTCGCTCTACAGTCTCTTCAAGAATCTAGGGCTCCCAAGATCGACGCTAAGCTCATATATGGAGAGAGCTTCGAAAACGTCACTGGAAGCATCCTACAGAATATGGATAGGTAGAGAGAGGGAGGTCGAGAGCGGGACTGGTGGTTTCCCCGCGTCCTAGTCAACGCAGACTAGCTGACGAGGGCTTGAAGCGAGCCGAAACGTGAAGCATGCGCGGGAAATTTAGAGTGGCCACTCGCTAGTCCCGGCCTCGATTAATACCCTCCTCTACTGCCGATGGGCCCGGATATGTTCGGTGAAGCCATCGCAAGCTTAGATCCACACCTTCGAAACAAGACAGCCCGGAGAGACGGGATGACGCTGGAAAGACAGCTGGCGACCGGGGAAGACCGTTGACGAATGGGAAAGTCCATTTGACGACCGGGAAAGACTGGTGACGCTGGAGAGACAGACGGACGTTAGGCCTAGCAAGCCGCGCCAGGAAATAAAAGCTACGACAGTCAAAAGAGTAAATACCCTCAGAGCGGCCCGAGAGGGAGGGAGGATGAACCGCTCACCGATCGATATCTCTGACAACCTTGGCATGAATATGGACTTGAAATGCTCGAAGTGTGGGAAACAATATAAGCGAAAAATCTGGCTAGAAAAGCACGTGAAGGAGAAACAACGCGACAGTGAAGCAGGGCAGAAAGCGCCTGTAAGTTCTCCACCTGACACTATTGACAGAGTACTACCTCACACGTCACAAAGTGTTGCGCAACCTTCCTCTCACCGTGAAGCATTTTCGCCCAGAGACCGACTAAGCTTACCGAGCATATCCGAGACCACTTGGAAGCAACATGATCGATGCCTAGCCGAAAGACTTGACCTCCCAGGCTGCAGGCAGAGTCCCGAAGATCAGCTGTATGACTTCCAGGGAACAAATTTACAATTACTTCTCCGAATTGTACCCTGTTCGGTATCACCACAACCCAATGGAAAGAGAAAACACTTTCAAAGCAAAGCTTAGGAGAAGGAAGAGAGAGTTGATAAAGCAGCTAAGGAGGCTCAGGAGACAGAAATCTATGCCACCAATTAGCCAGAGCGATGAGATCTATCGTAAAACTCATCCAGAAAGTATCTGAGCAAATTACGGTTGCTGGCAATGAATTTCGAAAGGCTCAGAATATAGCAGCTTTCGAGAAGAACCCCTTTTATTTCGCCAAAAAAGCTTTTAAGGAACAGCAGGGTTGTTGTTGTTGTTTTGGTTTGGGGTTGGCTCTAGGCCTGCAAACTAATCCCGCTTGGTTGGGGACCTTCGTGCAAAACCCCGCAGTCTCCAGCTACCCCAGCCACCCTATGTCTTCCATGAAAGCCACAAGTCGACCGGGGTGTCTGCAGGCCGCTTATCCCTTAGTCGCCTTTTACGACATGCACGGGGAGAGATGCAGTGGGGCTATTCTTATTAAGTACCGACCCCACACAGTACAGGAACAGCAGGGTACAATTAGGTTAAGTACGGACGAGATGTTCAACTACTTTAAATCCACATATACCACCCCGGAGGCAGATATAACTTACAGGGATCCACCAGCTCCAAAACCCAAAGAACCTGCTCTAGCATTTGATGCTGATTCACCGACGATGGAAGAGCTGGAATACCACATAAAAAGGAAACCAAATAGTTCCGCCCCGGGACCCGATGGCATACCATACATCATATACAAAAAATGTCCATCAGTGCGGAAACACATGTTGAACATCTACAAAAGAATTTGGACGAACAGAGAAGTGCCAGACTGTCTTGGTAAAGCCGTGTTTGTTCTTCTACCAAAAAAGAAAGAAGTTACTGATCCCAAGGATATTAGACCTATAGCCCTTACGAACACAATTTCGAAAATATTCTTCTCCATTATACAGGCCAGACTACTCAAACACATGTGTACCAACGACTACTTACCGAAGAAGTACCAGAAAGGTTTTCTCCCAAGAGTTGCAGGGTGCCTCGAACATAATTCTTTGCTGACTGAATGTCTTAGAGATGCAAGGAAGAATGAGAGACAATTAACTGCCACGTGGTTAGACTTTGAAAACGCCTTCGGTTCGGTGCGCCATGAGTTACTATTAAAGGCGCTAGAGTGGTATAATGTGCCACCTCTGATCTGTAATATAATAGCCTCCTACTACAAAAAACTTTCCTTTGTAATACAAGTAAAAGGCGAAACGGAGAAGACACCGGAAATTCGTTACGGCATAGGACTTTTCCAGGATTGCTGCCTCTCTCCTGTCACATTTAACATTGTTATCAACATTCTAATTGATACGCTTGCCGTAAAAGAAAACAAATGGGGATACAGGTTCAAATATGGAGACACATATATGGCGGCCATCCTGGCATTTGCGGATGATATTACGCTGTTAACCCGCAATCCAAAACAAAATCAGGCGCTTCTTAAGGTGGTGGATGACTATTGTGAATGGACCAAAGGGATGAAGATAAAACCAGCGAAGTGCTACTGTTTGAGCTTAACCAGGAAAGGTTCAAAGTTTACCTCGAGCAATCCAGGTCTGACAGTAGCCGGAAAACCAATCGCAACCGTGGCTGATGAAGCTCCTTTTAAATTCTTGGGCAAAAGGATCACCAGCAGAGGAAAGGAGCATCCTACTGATGATATTGTCCAACTTTTCGAAGAGAGCCTCCGCCAAACTGACAATCTTCCCCTCCTGGGTACACAAAAGGCATGGATTTACGATAACTACCTGACATCAAAACTTTCATGGCCATTTCTCGTCTACGACTTCACAAAGCAAAACCTGACTAAATTAGACTCGTATGTGACCAGATTCCTGAAATCATGGTTTGGACTGGCTCACCCGGCTGACTCGTCAACGCTATACAGATCTCACAATAACTTTGGACTGAACATTAAGAAACCGTCGATATTTTATCAAAAGGCGAGAATAGCCAAACGATGTATACTCAAAGACTCCAATGATAGCGCTATTCAAGCCTTACCCAACACATCACTATCAGATGAACTGGAATCGAGACTCGACTTCTACAAATCATTCCAAGTTGGTACACGCACCAATAGATCTGGATTGGGCATAGAAACAGCAAAGTCTGATAAAGAAATACTGAAAGGTTTTGCTCAGGAGGACATGGAACAAGGCTTCAAACTTCACGCCTTAAACCTAGAAATGCAGAATGATTGGCTAACAGTGGGTGACTTCTGCATCCCTCCTGCATTGAAGTGGAAATCCATAATATACAACTGGTCCCCTGAGCTGCTTAAGTTCTACTTAAATGCATTCCAGCTTACTCTCCCCGACCCGAGTAACCTAGTTAGATGGGGGAAATCTACAAATAGACTATGCCCGTCATGTAAGGAGTTCGTAGGCACGGCCAAACATTTGTTATGCGGATGCAAAATACTACTTGAGCGAGGCCAGTATTCCTACCGTCATGATAAAGTCCTCCAAATCATCAGAGAGGCCATCAACCTGTCAATTGCACGGACCAGGAAAGGGCAAACCAGTAGCGGCTTCCAGAAGGTCAACTTTGTGAAACCTGGAGCCAATAAGCTGCCCAAAGATAGGACTAAACCTTCTTCAATTTTGGGAGCAGCAAAGAATTGGGAGCGGAGCGGGGAACGCTCCATTCCAACTCCATATCGGGGAGTTTATCTGTCAAAGAAACGTCAAAAACCCCGGTGCCAATTGTTTGATAGATCGACTCCGTGTCGACTCATAGCCTTCTGTATTCCGTCCTTGTCGTCTTGAAAGGACATATAGAGAAGGCTATAATCGACTAGATCGACAGCTCCAGCGAGTAAAATGTGGGAGTGCGAGAATGACGTCACTCGCCTGTTTCACCGGTGCCAATATAGCGTTCTCGCCACATTTCTCGCACTCACACGGGCGAGTGAGTGAACGCCGGTAGACCTACTGGAATAATTATTTAGTGGGTGGGAGGGGGGGGGGGGGGGGTTAGGAGTGTTAACATGAGTCTTGCGGCAATATGTGCTACAGTTATTATAGTTTAAATGTACCATAGGTAATCTTAGTAAAATTCATTATAAAAAAAAATAGTGTAACCTAATGAGAGAGGGGGAAATCGTATAAACGTGCCCCAGACCGGGGCACCTTCGTACAGTACCTGGGGTACATTCATACTTGGGCTACAATATACAAGAAAACATCAGACATTTTTTTTTTATTTAAAAAAACCATAAAGTGAAAGATTATTACATGCAGTTGTACATGGACAAATTTTCTTCAAATTCTACGGACAGCGCCATTCGCTTAGTCCCGCTTGTATTTATTTGTGTTAGTATTGTATGGAAAAAGTTAGTATGAAACAACCCCATATTGACTCGTATGAAGTAGCCCCAATATCTTGTCGTAGTTATTTATCAACATATAAACAAAACTAAAACGCCATCGTCAAAAATAACACATGTGTAGTAGGAACATACTAATAATGTTTACAAATTTGATATTACAACACAGGATTCTTATCTTTTCTTCACGATATCACTCTTTTCCTGCACCGAAAAACTTTTCGTGAAGAGGTCAGAAATACGTTTGACTGAATGTCACTTTGACGTTTGGTTTGATTGTCAGCAATTTGTGTTTGATGTTTCCTCATGCCGTACTTTGTTAGACAATAATTAAGCTACTGTAAAAAAAAGATATAGTCATCGTATGTAGGTGCCCCCAGTATGAAGGGTGACCATCTCCCCCACAGATCTCCCCCTATATTGATTCGAAAAGTAACTAATATCATATATTATTTATCAATACCGACATGATGTGAAAAGAGAGAATTGGGATTGGGAGAAGGGGGGTTGGGGGGTGGTGGGTGGTGAGGGGGTTTCCAAAGTTGGCGATTGTAACCAGGAACCATAATTACAACATCATTTTCATCATAATTCGGGCATTGATGTATATTTAGAGATATGCCCATCCCATACATTACTCCCGAAAAAATTTGTTCTCGACGAGAACTGCATAAATTGCAGATTTCACGGACAGCCGCTTCATACGGCGTATGCAGCGCGTGTTGAGCGTAAGTCTTACTGTACCGAGTCTGTGGCGCAAAAGTGCGTGTGTTTAGCATGTCCGGTTGCTGTTACAAGTATTGTAACAGCTCAGATCGAAATTAAAAGCCTGACCAGGAATATATGAGAGCTGTCAATATGGAGCCACTTTTTAGATTTACATAGCAACATTCAGTATAGTACGCACATATTGAATTGGCCGATGTTATTATTCAAAATGTACTTTTGCACTGAAATACACAATAAGATATACAAAATGAATTTTAATTTAATGCATTTTTTATATATATTTTAATGTCAATGTAAAAAGAACTAGCCTTGACATTTACATGTTCACAACATTTTTTCCATGTATCTGCAGATTTGTCCTGAAGCAAAGTGTACAAATTATTAAAAAAATTATTAATCGACCTTGCTGAAACACTAAACTTTTTAATAAAAATTCTAGTTCAGAAAAACTTAACCTAAGCTATTTTTATTCGAACGTTTCCTATTTCTGTAAAGTCAAAAAGTGTTTTTTGTTCAGAACGAATAATATTTACGTCCCTCTTTTGTTTGCTATTCGGTAAATAGATGCTTGAGATACACCTAGATAGAACAAAAAATAATTACCTAATTGTACATTACGGCAGCCAATTCATGACAATCTCACTACAATGACACAACGTTTCACCTAAATGTCAGTTCAGAAGCAATTTTGACAATGACAACAGATTATCAAGCATCAAACATAATTGTGGCCAGTGTAAGAAATTAGTTCCAACGAAATTCCGAATATGGCGGCCCCTCATATATTCCTGGTCAGGCTTTACGTAAAGAATGGCGTCTCCTTCCATCAGTAAGTATTTATTTTGCTGGTTTTTTTCTCAAATTTTATGTTAAACAGATTTTTGTATACGTAATTAATATAAAGAGCGAACGAGAAAGAGTAAAGCTGTGTTTTATGCAAGAGTAACAGTGACAAACGTTGTTGTTTGTTTCGCCTGAGCATGTTATGACGTGTTAAGAAGCCATGCTGACATGTCACGGATTGTGTGACGTAGCTATCGCGATCTCGTTCCCACTTGCCTACTGATCATAAGAGTGAGCGGAAATACGACAATCGCGCCGATGGGTGAGCGATGACAACTTTCTCGCTCACTCTTATCACCTGTAGGCAAGTGAGAACGCGACAGTAACGTCGTAGGGATCGCGTCACGTGACAGCATGGCGGCGTGTAAAATGCAAACACGAAAGTATCTCGTGGCAGGAGGCGCGGCGCGCTCCGATGCCCGCCGTTTACGGACATGAAACGACTATATGATGTAAGTGTGTGCTTGTGTGAGTATCACAAATTCACAATACTGTGTGTGAATGCATGCACACTTGTTAAGACGAAACATAGTACAGGTTAAATCGCGCGACGTTCGATCTATAAAATTAGACATCGATGAATTCGGGTATAACAGAAGAAATACGGTGGAATTGTGCATTTTTTAGATAATTTTGAGAAATTACCTTTTTTACCCGACTATGGCAGAGCCAAAAAGGAGGGTAATGTGGTTGGCAGTCTATGTGGCTGGGTATGTACGGATGTTCCATCGTAACTGCTAAACTACTCATTCGATTTTGATGATCGTGGTGTCTATCGATTTGTTATGATGGTGCCCTTGTCATAGGGTACCAAATTTTTCCATAAATTAAAAATGGCGGCCGTGGGACCCCATATTGTCACACTTTAAAAAATTATTTTCTTCAAACCCCACCGAGTGGGGTATCATTGTCAAGAGCTTCTAAAGGCGATTTCAAAAATATAAGACACTTAATGGTTTAAACCAAAATGAATTAAATAAAAAATTATAAACCCAACCGTGGTTCGGATTGCACGTCAAACTGTAGGTCCCTTCAGATTCAGATTCAGATATTTATTTTGCCATATTTATTATTCCCTTACCTTATAGGATAGGATAGGATAGGATAGGATAGGACAGGACAGGACAGGACAGGGCAGGGCAGGACAGGACAGGACAGGACAGGGCAGGACAGGGCAGGGCAGGGCAGGGCAGGGCAGGGCAGGGCAGGGCAGGACAGGACAGGACAGGACAGGACAGGACAGGACAGGACAGGACAGGACAGGATAGGATAAAAAGTTCAAAAGTTCAAAAAGTTTATTATATATTTTGCATTACAATGTAAAAGCAATAGCTATCGCCCAAACTGGCCTTGCGGCTGCTTCATGAGCAACAGATATATAAGTACTACTTTATTCCTATATTGTTTGTTTGTTTTGTTTTTTTATTATCATTCGTAGGCAAATAAATTTTGCACTTGAATTCGTTATCTTTCGAAATGTAACAACAATGAAAAACAAACACAATGGAAACAATGACAAACAATGACAAGGGCTGTGCAGAACCAGATAAAAGACAACAACAAGCTATCTTATGCTTATAGACTACTACTGCACTTACCTAATACTACTACTATCTACTTAAATTAGCGTTAATAAACTTGTCAATGTAATTTTTAAAACATGGTACAATAGCATCAATAGAATTGTCAATATCCCTATCCTAAATCACAGATAAGCTGCGTTAAAAATAAAATAATTTGATACAATAACATTAGTCAAAGATTAATAATAGTCAAGGAATATACGGTAGGTACTTCCGGTCTCTCACGGGACCGGATGTAGACCAACTTGCTTCCGTGCACTGGCTACGCTTCGGGGACCTCTTCGGGGAAACCGAAGGGTTTGTCTTTGCAATACAAGATGAGGTTGTCGCTGCACGGTAGGTACTTCCGGTCTCTCACGGGACCGGATGTAGACCAACTTGCTTCCGTGCACTGGCTACGCTTCGGGGACCTCTTCGGGGAAACCGAAGGGTTTGTCTTTGCAATACAAGATGAGGTTGTCAAGACGAACAACTATAGGAAACACATAATGAATGAAGGACGGGACCATTGACATCTGCCGCGCCTGCCACCAACCTGGCGAGTCCCTCAGACATGTGATTTCCGGTTGTTCGCAGCTTGCCAACACCGAGTATTTGCATAGACACAACCTAGTAGCCAGGATTATCCACCAGCAACTTGCCTTAAAGTTCAACCTTGTAGGTACCGAAGTGCCTTACTATAAGTACAATCGGCCGCCAGTTCTCGAGAACGGTCACGTCACACTCTACTGGGACCGGTCCATTATTACAGATAGGACTATTCTCGCGAATAGACCTGATATTGTGATAGTGGACCGGGAGGCGAGGCGGGCAACGCTCGTTGATATCGCCGTGCCGCACGATGGTAACCTCGTCAGTAAGGAAGCAGAGAAGATGCTGAAGTATCTAGATCTGCAGCACGAGGTTACCAAAATGTGGCCCGTCGACTCGACGATCGTTGTGCCCATAGTCGTTTCGGCGCATGGGCTGATAGCGAAGAGCCTCGACGACCACCTTGAGAGGCTCTCGCTGAGTGGTTGGGTCAAGGGCCAGATCCAGAAGGCAGCCCTGCTCGACACTGCACGCATCGTCCGGAGGTTCCTCTCTTTGGGACCCGATCATCGGTAGCTTGGGCTCGCCCCGCCGCCGGTGGTGGAAACTCCATTTTTTAAGGTTAATTTTGTATATGTTTATAATGTTAGGTTTTGAATATGTACAAAATTAGTTTTAAGAATATGTGTTAATAAAGGATTAATTTAGCATCAATAGATTTGTCCCTAATTAAAGTAGCGTCAATAGACTTGTCAATGAAATATTTAAAACATGGAACAATTGTATCAAGGTAATTGTCAATTGTCATTGTTTATACAAAGATTTATACATTACTAAAATGAATGTTTGTTAAACTATCTACTAGCACAAAAAGTCGTCTATGCAACATTAATAAACCCAACACTAAACCATCATTGATACATGAAACTTAACTAAAATATTTACTACAATGAATGTTTGCTAATCTATCTACTAGCACAAAAAGTCGTCTATACACATTAATAAACACAACACTAAACCAGGCCTTCGTCACTCGCTCAAGGTCGCGAGTAAAATGCCTACCGCTTGGCGTACCGACTAATGTACAATTAACAGTGGGCTGTCGCTATTCAGCCAGACCGGGCGTGTGGCGCTTTCGAATTTAGAAAATGTCGAAATCACGTAATTATTGTGCAGTGGACGGGTGCAAAAGTCAACAGACAAATGAAAACTTGTCTTTTTTTTTCATTGCCGAGAGAAGAAGAAAGGTAAGTGTTGTTTAGTAGCATTTTGATTTATTTCTAGTAATTTATTTATTCATATAGTAGGAGGTCATTGATTTAAAATGATATTATTATATTGCCAATAACATTAGTACGCCGAACAGCGTGGTGTGTATGGCCTAATTCGTATAAGGATAATAGGTACATTGTAGATGATCATTGATCATTAAATTTATTGATCAAACAAAACTATCACTGGAAGGTTGCACGCAATGCACGCTTCGATGTGAGAAACTAATTGTGACGCTAACGCATGCATGAATTTGTTCGCATGAATTTGCCGTAGCTAAATATCATATCGTTGGTAGCTAGAACGATAAAAGTTGGTACCTAGGTATCATCTTCATTTTATTCCTCACAATAAGACAGCACAAAGACACAGCCCTTAACGCGCTGAACGGCGCGCTTTCGAGATAGAGTTACACGACAGAAAGAGAAGCAAAATGTAGGCAATTATCGTGGTTAGGCATGCAGCTCTGGGCGAGTCAATTTGTACTTTATCGCGTCGTCGCAGAGTAGCTATTTCTTTGTGAGTGTTTGTACAGAGCAGCTTCTGTACGGAGTACTCTTTTCTATTCTGTGACTAAACCGTCATTTACACATGAAATTTAACAACTCTCTGAGTACCCTCACTTTCATGAATATCTTCACATCACAAATATCGAATTGCTGTTGCTAGGTCCATTTGTCGGCGACCGTCAAAGAATGGCAGATCACCACAGATCAGGCACTAGGCACTTCTTCCCATTCCCTCTCTTTCCTAATATGTATATGTACACATGTGTGACACTATATGTAGGTATATGTATTTGTATTTGTTATATATATATATAATTTTATTCTTCCGGATTTTTTCGGAGTCGTCGGCGATTGTACTCGCCGGTCTGCCACCCGTCCTCGCTCGAGTGCCTCCCAAGATAGAAGACGGGCCCACCCACCGAGCATACCTACGGGAGTGGCAACCGTCGAGCGCTAATATATAGGAAAATTAGCCGCGTGTTAGAGCATTTGCACTAACATATAGCGCTGCTGCGGGATCGACCGTCAGTGCGCTCGCGACTTGGGAACGAAGAACACGTATATGTGCACTACGCAAAATGGCGATTTGTGCAGTTCGTGCGTGTCGAAAGAGCTCAAGATCATCAGGAATGACAAAAGATGGCGTAACCTTTCATAATTAGGTCATTTTAATGATAATACAATGCTTAAACCGTGTAAAATACAAAAATTCCGCGAGTTAGGAGCACGACTGCGCGCCATACCGGGCGCGTACACATGATAGGTAAATTTGACAGACTGGAAAGAAATTTGAAATCAATTATTGTATATGGGTGTTGTTAGTTTTTTTATGGCAATGACATGGATGAATTCAATTTATAATATGTATTGTTATTATTTCTTTAATATTACGTTTTCTATTTTTTATAATTATAAAACAAATACACCTATACAAAACTAATATATTGTATATTATGTATTATTATAATAAGTATTATTATTATCAGTGATAGGAATAGGTAGGACTTATTTACCTAAACTTCGAGGAACAGAGTAAAAAATTGGAGACTTCCTTACACGAGTCAGTAAGCCTGGAGGCGCTATACATAGGAGGACAGGGGTAGCCGCGCGTCGGCGCACACGCGCCAGCGCGTCAGTCTAGCGCCGGCGACCGATCTTAGTCTCCGTCCGCCGCTCAGGCGGAGCGAACGTGCGCGTCTGTCACAAAATGCCTCATTGTGCAGTGCTTTGGTGCAAAAAGTCGTCGAAAAATTCAAACTTGAACACAGATGGAGTCACCTTTCACGAGTAAGTACTTTCATTCAATTTGATAGCATTTTTCGCTTGAATTTCAGTAACAAACATCGGCGTAAATATGTATGGAGAGCTCTTTTCTGCTTACCCACCATAGGTCGACTATCGTGTTGGATGCAGTTAGTTCTTGTAATTTTTTTTTGTTTATTGATAATTATGTATGTTAAATGTATACAGATATTTCATGCATTCTGCCTTATTGCCAAAGGACATTTCTTCTAGTCAACCTCAGCAGGTTTCCTCGTTCAATATTCGTTTATCGCGCTTTTTTCATTCAACCAGTACCTACCGGTTTTTACTTTTGAGCGACTCCAAAGGAATTAATTTCTTTAGGTCATGCGTCTACCGGGAATTAGTCTTGTTATGCTTAGCATTAACAAAATTAATTCATAATGAATACCCCGTTAGCATTTAGCACTGCTAAGCGCCCTGATGAATAAAAATTAATGCTAAATGCTAAGCAATAATCACATTTAATTTTAGTTAGCATTGCTGTTTCGTTCGTAAAACTTTGTTGGTTCGTTTGTTTTGGAACGCACAAAGCAATGAAGTATGTGCTATTTATCTGTGGTACTGCTAAATGCTAAATGCTATATAGCGCCTGCGCTCCGCTGCTAGCTAGCTAGCTAGCATCTAAATGCGAAATGCGATGCGATCATGCGAGTGAGGGGTCGGAATTATCATCTGTCACGTGATCATTATTTTTGGTCATATCTACAGAACCACTGGACTTAGACCCATCGTGTTGGTACTCAATCTGAACGTCTCGATGAGATCTATCCATCTGTCACATTAACTATTGTTTTGGTCATAACTCGAGAACCACTGGTGCTAGACCCATCGTGTTGGTACTCAAACTTCAGGTCTCGGTGAGATCTATCCATCTGTCACATGAACTTTTGTTTTGGTCATAACTCGAGAACCACTGGTGCTAGATCCATCGCGTTGGTACTCAAACTTTAGGTCTCGGTGAGATCTATCCATCTGTCACATGAACTTTTGTTTTGGTCATAACTCGAGAACCACTGGTGCTAGACCCATCGTGTTGGTACTCAAACTTCAGGTCTCGGTGAGATCTATCCATCTGTCACATGAACTTTTGTGTTGGTCATAACTCGAGAACCACTGGTGCTAGACCCATCGTGTTGGTACTCAAACTTTAGGTCTCGGTGAGATCTATCCATCTGTTGCGCGACCATCTCTCGAGACACATGTTAGTTCTTTAGTTCTTTAGTTCAACAATAACAATGTAAATGTCAACAATGTAAACAGTAACAATGTAAATGTCGTAAATTGTGCTTTTAAATTTAATTCAGTTGTTCAAAAGTTACCAAATGAAAATTTTAATATAGATACCGATCTATAAATAAATAATTAAGTAAATTATTGTTCTGTTTCAAATATATGTTTCTATTACAGACTACACAGCCTTTCATTTGTTATTTTATTAACCCTTATATAACGAATTCACACCGTCAAACTGACAGAGAGACGCATGGTACATTTTATAAGGCTCTAGCTGCATGGCTGGTTAGTTTGTTAAAAAAGGCAAAGCCTGGAAAACCTCATTTTACCCTAAAAAAAAAAAATATCCAGGTGGGTATGGCTGGTTAGTTTGTTAAAAAAGGCAAAGCCTGGAAAACCTCATTTTACCGTAAAAAAATTAAATATCGAGGTGGGTACTCATAAATTTTTTATGGTAGGGTAGATTTTCGCGAATTTTTCGCGAAGTCATATTGCAATATAATTTGTCATATCGTTGGCTAAGTAATTAGCAAATAGTTGTTAATAATATAATAATTTTTTTTTTGGTTACAAAACTTTTCGACTTTGTAACATTATTTTTTCAATTTTGGAAAATTCCAATAACAAATACTCCAATAAGATAATACCAATGTACGAGGTCTTACATATCATTGTTTTGGAAATTTGATGTAGATTTATAATAAAGTATCCGAGGTATCTCAGAACTTAGAACTATTATCGTGTTTATGCGAAAATCTGCAAATTCGCAAAATTGTGAAAGGGGCGTTGCCTTTGTTCATTTAAGAGAAAGTTATATTATTCCCTTGATGTAAAGAAGGGTTAAATATTGTTAAATCCGTTTCATCTTTTCATCGCGAATCGACACAATGAGCGACTTATTGTATGAATCCCGTTCAAACGTATGGAAGACTGGCGTCACGTGGCTACCTACTCGCTCGGCCAATCACGGCGTTCCATGCGCCGCTCCCGCCTCAGACTTCACACCCCTTTGGCGGCTACCTCGGTTCTCATACAAACGATGCCGTATTTCGTATCCAGGCTTACTGACTCGTGCTTCCTTACGACAATATTTTTTTCCGGTTTAATAATATTCATGGTGTTGTAATTTCGCGATTTAAAAAAAGTGGCCGCCATTTTGAACTTATTAGTTACTAGACCGATTGCTTTCAAAATCGATATCTGGGTGTCTGACCCAGATATCGATTTTGAAAGCAATCGGCCCAGTAACTAATAAGTTCAAAATGGCGGCCACTTTTTTTAAATTTTGACAACGGATTCGTATTCAGAGCCCACACAGACACCCAGATATCGATTTTGAAAGCAATCGGTCCAGTAACTAAAAAGTTCAAAATGGCGGCCACTTTTTTAATTTTTTACTACAGATTCGTATTCAGAGCCCACACTTTGAAAGCAATCGGTCCAGTAACTAAAAAGTTCAAAATGGCGGCCACTTTTTTTAAATTTTGACAACGGATTCGTATTCAGAGCCCACACAGACACCCAGATATCGATTTTGAAAGCAATCGGCCCAGTAACTAATAAGTTCAAAATGGCGGCCACTTTTTTTAAATTTTGACAACGGATTCGTATTCAGAGCCCACACAGACACCCAGATATCGATTTTGAAAGCAATCGGTCCAGTAACTAAAAAGTTCAAAATGGCGGCCACTTTTTTAATTTTTTACTACAGATTCGTATTCAGAGCCCACACTTTGAAAGCAATCGGTCCAGTAACTAAAAAGTTCAAAATGGCGGCCACTTTTTTTAAATTTTGACAACGGATTCGTATTCAGAGCCCACACAGACACCCAGATATCGATTTTGAAAGCAATCGGTCCAGTAACTAAAAAGTTCAAAATGGCGGCCACTTTTTTTAAATGTTTACTACAGATTCGTATTCAGAGCCCACACATACACCCAGATATCGATTTTGAAAGCAATCGGTCCAGTAACTAAAAAGTTCAAAATGGCGGTCACTTTTTAAATTTTGACTACAGATTCGTATTCTGAGTCCACAGAGACGCCTAGATATCGATTTTGAAAGCAATCGGTCCAGTAACTAAAAAGTTCAAAATGGTGGCTACTTTTTTTAAATTTTGACTATAGATTCGTATCCAGAGTCCACACAGACGCCCATATATCGATTTTGAACGAAATCGGTCCAGTAACTAAAAAGTTCAAAATGGCGGCCACTTTTTTAAATTTTTACTACAGATTCGTATTCAGAGCCCACACTGACACCCAGATATCGATTTTGAAAGCAATCGGTCCAGTAACTAAAAAGTTCAAAATGGTGGCCACTTTTTTCAAATCGCGAAATTAAAACACCATGAATATTATTAAACCGGAAAAAAATATTGTCCTAAGGAAGTCTCCAATCTTTTACTCTGTTCCTCGAAATTTAGGTAAATAAGCCCTACTTATTCCTATCACTGATTATTAGTACAACTTTTCAAAAATATTAAAACAACAGTCTTGTTTAATTTTTCAATATTTTTTTTGGATTCAAACAATAATATTCGTTCAGTAAAAACTATTTGAAATAATATTACAAATAACAATTTCAAAATTCACAAATATACCGCACCATCATTGTCCGTCAGACTGGCATTCGTAGTGATCCCGTCAAGTTGCCGTCAAGCAAGGCTTCCGATTGGTCGGACGGTCGGCTCTTACTACCAGATACCCGAGCCAAGCCAGCGATAACAAACCTGTCGCTCGCCTTGCTCGCTCTGTCTCTCTCCATATCGCGGGGCGCGATATGGGTAACGGAGATAGACAAGTCACGTCATAAAAGATTAAATTGCGATTTCGATTTTCGTAGTAGTAGGGATTTTTGGCTAGCCGTGCTCCGATACAAACGCAGTAGCGTTGCGTCTCCCGTAGGTATCCTCCTTGGGCCCACCGATCAGTCATGCATGACATGAGTTACATAATATTATTGTCTTCACTGTCAGGAGGTAGATTTCCACTCAGAAATTTGGTCATTATTTTTGTGGTTTCAATTGCAGCCTGTTGTTGGAGTATTTCTAATTTTATACCAGCGTCTAAATTTTTTATGTGTTTCTCTGTTGATTTATTTATAATTCCTGTAGTGCCTATAACTATTGGGACGATTTCGACTCTTGTATTCCACAATCTTTGGACCTCAATTTTTAGTGCGTAGTATTTAGTAAGTTTTTCATTTTCCTTCCTAGTGAGGTTATAGTCGGATGGCACTGTGACATCGATAAGGTAAGTTCTGTTTTTATTTTTGTCTACATATATGAGGTCTGGTCGGTTGTTAGGTAACGCATAATCAGTGGTGACAGCAATTTCCCATATTAGTTTAAATTCTTCATTTTCCACCACATGTGGTTCATTTAACGGGCATTTCCACCAAAATTTTGTTGTTTCGGACTTGTGTTTCTTGAGTAAATTCCAATAAACGTATTTGACTAGTTGATTATGTCTCTTTAGATATAGTGGCTGTACTAATATTTTACATCCTGAGATGATATGCCTGACTGTTTCATCCTTTACGTGACATAATCGGCATCGTCCATCTGTATCAAGTTTTAAAATATCTCGTTCAAACTGTTTTGTTCTGACCGATTGTTCTTGTATTACAAAAATTTTAGATTCCATTTGGGGAGTAGTAGGTTGTTTTTTTTGCCAAGAGAAAGATTTTTCAGTATCCGTATTTGGGTGCATTAGTACCTCTCTCACAATTTGACCATGTAGTGGCTTTTCTTTCCAATTTTCTTTGGATTGTTCAGTCTGTTTTTTGTGGATTAAGATTTCATCTTCCGTGGGTTGTTCGACATTAAGTTTTTGTCTAAATTTTTTACCTTGTGATATTATGCTATATAGGCCTTTTTCCTTATCATGATCAACAATTACTTTTAGGACATTGTCATTTTTGTCATCTAGATATTTTTCCATTTTAATAGTTAATTTTATATATAGATTTTCTATGTTTAGTATGCCTCTTCCTCCTTCATTGACTGGTAGATATAGTCTTTCTGTGTTAGATTTTTGTTGGTGCATGTTATATATGTTTAGGAGTTTCCTTGTTTTTCTGTCAATTTTTTTAAAGTCATCCATAGTATAATTTATTACATTGAAAGTATATATAAGAACCGGTGTTGCGTATGTATTTATGGCCTTTATAATATTTCTTGAGTTTAATGTAGATTGAATGATTTTTCTTACTCTTCTTATGTATTCATTTTTCTTTTCTTCTATTATTTGTTTGTGGTTGATTTCCCCATTTTCATCAATGCCAAGATATTTGTATTTTTTGTTATTTAAGGCTTCGAATTTGTTTCCATCAAGCAGTATATGGTCTTCACCTTCAGCGTTTATTCTTTTACTACCTTTTATTTCTAGTACTTTACATTTTTCTAAGCCAAATTCCATTCCAATTTGTTTGGAGTATATTTCTACTGTATCTATTAGATTTGATAGCTGATATTTATTTGCAGCGTATAGTTTTATATCATCCATGAAGAGGAGGTGATTAATTATTTGGCCACTTCTTAAAATATATCCAGTCTTTTCATATTCACTCAGTAATTTTGATAATGGATTAAGACATAGACAAAATAGTAAAGGGGACAGAGAATCTCCTTGAAATATTCCTCGTTTTATAATTATTGGCTTTGTTGTAATTCTTGAGTCAGTGCTTATTGTATTCATAATCACTTGCCATGTTTTCATAACTTTTGATATACAATTTGTAATTACGTTAGGGCATTTATATATTTTGAGGATGAGAATAATCCATTCATGTGGTACCGAATCATATGCTTTTTTGTAATCTATCCACGCCATGTTTAGGTTTTTCTTGTATGTGTTTGTATCTTCTAAGATAGATTTATTGACCATTAAATGGTCTTTGCAACCTCTCGCGCCCCATTTACAACCTCTTTGGTAAGGAGTCATTATATCATTGGCATTGCAATGTTTGTATATTTCTACATATAGGATATATGTAAATAATTTGTAAGTGGTTGGTAAGCATGCGATCGGCCTCCAATTTTTTGGATCATTTGTATTCGGATTTTTTGGGATTAAAGTGACCACACCTGTTGTAAGCCACGGTTCTATCTGTTCTTCGTCATTAAGAATTTTGTTAAAGTAATGCAGTATGTATGGATGTGCACTGGTAAAATATTTGAGGTAATAGTTTTGTAATTTGTCTATTCCGGGGGTCTTCCAGTTTTTTAGATTTCTTATTGCATCTTTGAATGCTATATCATTTATTGCATTAAAATTGTTATTCTGGATTATTGGTATTTTATCTGCAATTGTTTGTATCATAATATTCGACTTATCAATGTCAACAGGCTGACTGTAAATGTTTGACCAAAATTCTTCTATTTCGTTCTTTGTTGGAATTTCTTTTGGAGTTATATTTTTTTCAAACATTTTCCTGTAGAATTTTCGTTCATTTTGTTTGAATAGCATGTTTTCTTTTTTTTCTTATTTTCATTTTCATAGCGTTTGATTCTTCCCGCATACATTTTGATTTTTTGTTTTAGTAGTTCAATTATATTGTATAACATTATATCAGTTGTTATATTATACTTTTTATATAGGTTGTCCTTGATATTTCTCATTCTCCTGCTAGTAACACCACGTGAAATTTCGATCAGTTGTCCAAGGTTTTTTCTCAATATTTCAATTTTATCCTGTATTCTCTTTTTCCAAACTGGGACCTGATTACTATTGTTAAATGATTTTTCAAGTATTTTCTGTTTGTTTTCTTTGATAACTGTCATCGCTGCTGAGTAGAGGATTATGTTTAATTCTGTTATGTTCATGTTAAATGTTAGTATATTTGGTAAATATGCATTTATTTCATTTACATTTTTTATGAATTGTTTGTTTATCATGCCTTTCGGCAAGTATTGTCTTTCATTTATATCAGTTTTCTTTATTTCTTCTATTGTACTTATTAAATTCTTTATTAAATGACTTCTGTCATTATATAAATTTGACTCCGTATTATAATTGTTATTCATATTATAATTGGTTAAATCTGGTGTTAAGAATATATCGAAGGAGACATCTTCATTTATTTCTGTTATATTGCCTGTCCTATGTGCATTAGCAGCTGTATATTCGTTTACATATGTATGGTCAGCATTCGGTTCTTTTCTTGAATTTATTAATTCTCTGGACAATATTGATTCTGCAACTTCATTGTTGTTGAAGGTATCAGTGGGTGTTGTACTGGGTACCTGTTCAGTGTGATTGTTAATCGAATCTGTTATTGGATTTATTAGTTCTCAATCATAGGTTATTTCACTCTCTTCATTGTAGGGGGAGTATAGTGAACCCAAATACCTCGTTGTTGCATTAGTATTATTAGAATTTGTACCTATTTCCTGGCATTCAGATTGGCTGAGGAACTCCATGATATTTTCAGTTGTACAGGGTGCATTTTCAATATCATGTATGATTTGTTCTGGTAACATTTTGTAGATAATAATTTTTCTAGCTTGGTTGGATAAAGTATGGCCATTGTGTTTGGAGGTTTTAGGGTTATTTGGGTTTCTTTCTTGGAACAAATATTGTAATTTTTTTAAATATCCCCTTCCAGTTTCTCTTGCTTTAAAATACCAAAAAAGCAATTCCATCATTTCTTCGTTTGACCATTTTCTTCTAGAATCATCAATATTTTTTTGTAGCACATTATTTCTGTCATGCATTATTGTCGAAATACAAGGGTCGACATTATTTCCAGCTTTGTTTTTTATTTCATTTAAGAGTTCTTTTGATATCATTTCGTTAGCTATAATTCTTCTCGCTTGAGTCGATAACGTTGTCCCGGTGAATCTTTTACTCTTTTCGTTGTTTGCATTCCTTTCTACAAATAATTTTTCTAGACGTGCTAAGTATCCAGTTCCTTGTGATCTTGTTTTATAGTAACAGTACATAAGTTCGATCATTTCATCTTTTGACCATATTCGCCTTCGATCTTCAAGCATATTACAATTAGGTCTATTATTCCCACATGTACCGGCAGCATTAGTTGGAATACTCCTTTGCTGCAAGGTATCATCGGTAGTCGTCAGTAGTTCAGTGCGCGAATTCATTTTTTATCTTTTCCAATCAATGGTAACTTATAATTTTAATTATGAAGAATAAAAGAAAAGCTTATCTGTGTTGTTGATGTCATTGGTTGATGTTGACATTCAAATTGACATTTTAAATTTACCACTTCAACGTTTTCATCTTCTGAAATTCAGTGGTTTTTCAATGGAATTATGATCTCGTTTCAGATTTGTGTAAAGAAAAGTGGCACTCGTCAACACCGATTGAAGCAATCAAAGAGGAAATCGAAAGAACGGGTAACACCGTTCGCGGAGAGATAATCAACGCAAAGTTCGGTACGAATAAAATACCTACAGACACTTTCTTTGTGAACCTCGAGCCGAGCGTCAATAATAGCAAGGTAAAGGAAATAAAATATATTTATAACACATGTGTAGTTATTGAGGATCCAAAACGCAAGGCATCTATAGTACAATGCAAGAGATGTCAACAATATGGACACTATAAGAACAACTGCTTCAGACCGTTCCGATCATTGATGTCTAATTTTATAGATCGAACGTCGCGCGATTTAACCTGTACTACGTTTCGTCTTAACAAGTGTGCGTGCATTCACACACAGTATTGTGATACTCACACAAGCACACACTTACATCATATAGTGGTTTCATGTCCGTAAACGGCGGGCATCGGAGCGCGCCGCGCCTCCTGCCACGAGATACTTTCGTGTTTGCATTTTACACACCGCCATGCTGTCACGTGACGCGATCCCTACGACGTTACTGTCGCGTTCTCACTTGCCTACAGATGATAAGAGTGAGCGAGAAAGTTGTCATCGCTCGCCCATCGGCGCGATTGTCGTATTTCCGCTCACTCTTATGATCAGTAGGCAAGTGGGAACGAGAACGCGATAGCTACGTCACACAAGTCAGCATGGCTTTTTAACACGTCATAACATGCTCAGGCGAAACAAACAACAACGTTTGTCACTGTTACTCTTGCATAAAACACAGCTTTACTCTTTCTCGTTCGCTCTTTATATTAATTACGTATACAAAAATCTGTTTAACATAAAATTTGAGAAAAAAACCAGCAAAATAAATACTTACTGATGGAAGGAGACGCCATTCTTTACGTAATTTCGATCTGAGCTGTTACAATACTTGTAACAGCAACCGGGCATGCTGAACACACGCACTTTTGCGCCACAGACTCGGTACAGTAAGACTTGCGCTCAACACGCGCTGCACACGCCGTATGAAGCGGCTGTCCGTGAAATCTGCAATTTATGCAGTTCTCGTCGAGAACAAATTTTTTCGGGAGTAATGTATGGGATGGGCATATCTCTAAATATACATCAATGGTTCCGATGCGTGAAATGTGCAGGCGGACATAACACAGCTGATTGTACTATTAAGGACAGGAACACACCAGCAACCTGCGCGCTGTGCTTCGGTAAGCACCCGGCCAACTACAAGGGCTGCGCCGTGTACAAGGAGATCTGTGACCGTAGGTTGAACAAACCTACCTACACTAAACACCAACAACTTAATAAGGGCCTTAATGTTCCACAAATCCAAGAAAATGTAACAGTCAACCTAGCACAAAACGCACTGCACACGCAATCAGTAAATCCAAATGTACTACATGGTAAAGAAAACACCAACATCAGCACAAGACAGGACAAATCATACAGCCAAGCATGCAAAGATCCAAGACCAACTCATAACATTCCTGACGCATCAGAAAGTACAGATAACTATAAAGAACTGTCATCTCTTATAATGAAGCAAGCCGAGAAAATAGACATCCTCGTCACACAACTCAGTTCCTTAATGAACTTGATGACCATGCTTGTGAATAAAATTTCAATCTAATTCACCACTGCGAGTGGCCACGTGGAACATAAATGGGCTTACACCTAATAAGCATGAATTAAAGTTATTTATTGATCTTCATAAATTAGACATAGTACTTATATCCGAGACACATTTGACAGACAGATGTAAATTTGAAATGCCAGGACTCTGCACCTATACTACACACCACCCTGATGGCTCCGCTCACGGTGGAGCTGCAATAATAATTAAAAATACCATAAGACACTATTTAACATTACAACACAAGATGCACTATATGCAGGGTGTTGCCATCGTTGTTCAAGACTGGAGAGGCACAATTACTATAGGCTCAGTATACTGTCCACCGAGACCCAAAATAACACAAGGTATGTTCGAGGAATTCTTTTCTCAACTCGGTGAACGATTCCTAATCGGCGGAGACTGGAACGCCAAGCACTGTCACTGGGGGTCCAGACTGATTACTACCCGTGGGCGAGAATTGAAGAAATGTCTCGATAATAACAATTATGGTGTTTTAACCACATGCGAACCGACATACTGGCCAACAGACGCGAATAAAATACCAGACCTACTAGATTTCTTCGTAACCAAAGGTATATCAAACCTATACACTAATTTAGAAAGTTGCTTCGACAGCTCAAGTGATCATTCCCCAATAATCGTAACTGTTAGCATGACAATAATACAGAAAGAGAAAACTGAAAAACTAACTAACAAATGCACTGACTGGAACTCTTTCAGATATTTTATTGAAAAAGAAATAAATTTAAAAGTAAAATTTAAAGACATAAAAGATATTGACACCGCTGTCATGAACTTCACAAATATAATCCAGCAAGCTGCTTGGATATCCACACCAATTATCAAAAGCAAAAAACTTCCCGGCCACAATTTTCCACTAGAGGTAAAGATAAAGGTTTTAGAAAAAAGAAAACTTCGACGTATCTGGCATGCCAGCAGACTGCCAAGTGATAAAAGAACTCTAAAAAAAGCTGCCGCTGATCTGAAAGCATTCCTAAATAAACTAGATAACGAAACAGTCCAAAAACATTTAGAAACTCTGTCACCATATTCTCGAGACCAACATTCATTATGGAAAGTAACTAAGAATTTTAATCAACCTCAAAAAGCGTTACCCCCCCTACGTAAACCCGACAACACGTGGGCAAAAAACGATGAAGAGAAAGCAGAAACATACGCACAGTTCCTCAAAAATGTCTTCACACCAAATATAATCCAAGAAAGCCCCGAAAACATAGCCTGGGAAAAAGAGGTAGAGGAATACCTCCAAAGCGATCTACAAATGTCCTTGCCAATACGACATGCTACTCCAAATGAGTTGACGAGAGAGATAAAAAAGCTTGAACTTAAAAAGGCTCCTGGCTTTGATCTCATAACATCCGAGGTACTAAAGGAGCTCCCGAAAAAAGCCATCGTACACTTAACGGCAATAATCAACGGCGCAATTAGATTAGCCTATTTTCCCAGCTTATGGAAAATCTCTGAAATAATAATGATTCCGAAACCTGGTAAGCCTCCAAATGAAGTAACGTCATATAGACCAATAAGCCTTCTACCAATAATGTCCAAGATATTTGAAAAAGTCCTCAATCGAAGATTGCAGCCTCTCATCATAGAAAAGAAACTCCTTCCAGATCATCAGTTTGGTTTCAGAACAAACCATTCCACAATCGAACAACTGCACAGAGTATGTCACAAAATCCGCCAATCGCTAGAGAAAAAGGAATTCTGCTCTGCTGTTTTTCTGGACGTTCAACAAGCCTTCGACAAAGTATGGCACAATGGTATATTATTCAAGCTTAAACAGACTATACACCACAACTTTTATGCGCTAATGAAGTCTTACCTTGAAGATCGAATATTCAGAGTAAAACAAAACGGAAGCTTTTCAAGGTTTTATGAAATAAAAGCAGGCGTTCCTCAAGGTTCAGTGCTTGGACCTGTTTTGTACAGCTTGTATACAGCAGATACACCAGATACAGAAAAAGTATTGACAGCCACATACGCTGACGACACAGCAGCTCTGAGTAGCAGTATAGACGCAGTGGATGCATCAAAGCAGCTACAACTACATCTCGATAATATACATAAATGGTTAAACAAATGGAAGATAAAAGCTAGCGCTGCGAAGTCTCTACATATAACATTCACTCTACGCCAAGGAAACTGCCCAGAGGTTAAGCTCGGTAATGAAATCCTACCACATGTGGAGACAGTAAAATACCTAGGAATGCACCTTGACCGAAAGCAGACATGGAAGCACCATATTCAACAGAAGAGAAACGAACTTAACCTTAGAACCCGTGGTTTCGACTGGCTTCTGAACTCAAACTCCAGGCTAAGCCTTGAAAATAAACTCCTACTATATAAAGCTGTTCTGAAGCCGGTATGGACTTACGGAATAGAATTGTGGGGTACCGCCAGTAACTCCAATATAGAAATACTCCAAAGGTACCAGAATGTGATACTCAGAAAAATTTGCCACGCGCCTTGGTTCACAAAAACAGAGGAAATACACAAATACCTGGAAGTCCCCACTGTAATGGAAGAAATAAATGAGCGTAGCGCTCGATACCACTTCAGGTTGGAAAACCATGTAAACCCGCTAGCAGTGCAGCTCATAAATAACAAAAATAATGTAACTAGACTGAGGAGGCACGATGTCCTGGAATTAAATAAACGGGACTAGTAACACCGAAGGTGGCTGATCACTGGATCACAACACCTACAAGCCAAAATGACGCTGAAAAAACCTGCTTATGGTCGAAAGACCGATCGCAAGTAGCAGTAAAAGAATAATAAAAAAAAAAAAAAAAACCTTTATTTTCGTATGTGTTTTCCTGCAGTTGCTACTTTTTTTTCCATCGGTTCCAAATTCTTCACTTCAAATTTTCTTTCCCTGATATCTTCAAAAATATACACTAAAAATCTGAAATTGATTACTTCTCAAATGTAAAACTCTCTAAGCTATAATTCCTATACACAATATTGGTAAAAATCCTACAGAAATTAATTATTTTAAAATGTTTCGAAATTTCACACACCGACTTGTTTGACAGTTGGCAGTAATAGGTATTATAGGTATATATATGTATATATATATAGATAGATATATATAATTTTATTCTTCCGGATTTCTTCGGAGTCGTCGGCGATTGTACTCGCCGGTCTGCCACCCGTCCTCGCTCGAGTGCCTCCCAAGATAGAAGACGGGCCCACCGATCAGTCTTGAGTTACATAATATTATTGTCTTCACTGTCAGGAGGCAGATATCCACTCAGAAATTTGGTCATTATTAATATATAGATATATATAGATATATAGATAGGAGTCGAGAAGGTTTATCGTATTCCTGAACGCAGCTCGGCCTTCGGCCTCGCCCATAGTTACTTACTGTCTTCGAGAAGGTTTATCGTCTTCTTGAACGCAGCTCGGCCTTCGGCCTCGCCCATAGTTACTTACTGTCTTCGAGAAGGTTATTTGTCTACCTGAACGTAGCTCGGCCTTCGGCCTCGCCCATAGTTACTTACTGTCTTCGAGAAGGTTATTCGTCTTCCTGAACGCAGCTCGGCCTTCGGCCTCGCCCATAGTTACTTACTGTCTTCGAGAAGGTTATTCGTCTTCCTGAACGCAACTCAGCCTTCGGCCTCGCCCATAGTTACTTAATGTCTTCGAGAAGGTTATTTGTCTACCTGAACGTAGCTCGGCCTTCGGCCTCGCCCAAAGTTACTTACTGTCTTCGAGAAGGTTTATGGTCTTCTTGACCGCAGCTCGGCCTTCGGCCTCGCCCTCAGTTACTTACTTATTCGAGAAGTTTTATTTATGTAATATTACTAAAAAGAATGAAATAAAAAATAAAGTTTAAAAAACTGTAACTCGACTATGGAAAAAAGTAACTATAATTAAAAAAACTAAAAAAAGTTTCAAAACCTTTACCATAAATAAAATAAACTAAAAAGTAAGAAACAAGATATTTGGGCGCCATGGCAGTGCTTCCCTTCGGACGTTGCTATCATCGTCTTATTGGGTAAGAGCAGTCTTTTGATTTTCCTGTTTATTTAGTTTTATTGAAGTCTTCTGGCAGTTTCACATTAATAACGTTATAATTAAATTGAAATGCCGTAGTCGTGCGTTGTCAGCTATAAAAAAAAATTATCTACTTAACTTTAAATATACGAAAATACTTTTCTTTAGGTTTCCGTATCCCGTACGGATTATATTTAATATTATATTTAAGCCTACGCCGTCTGTCTGTCTGTCCGTCCGTCTGTCTGTCCTACTGCTCTATCTTTGGAACCGTAATAGGTAGACAGTTGAAATTTTCACAGAATTATGTGTTATTTACCTACTACTACTGAGTAACTCTAATGAATAAATGAAAGGTTATAGGATTATATTATTGTGGCCAATTGCTGTATACAACAGCAGTCAGGCAGTCAGTCGAGGCAAAATATTATCTTTACCTCCCTCCCTCATTCCCTCTTCCCCTCCATCACTCCCTCACTCCCTCACTCCCTCTCTTCCCCTTCCTCAGCATGATCGCAAAATTAACAACGAGATGCCGTCAATCAAGCATAATTTTTTTTATAGCTGACAACGCACGACTACGGCATTTCAATTTAATTATAACGTTATTAATGTGAAACTGCCAGAAGACTTCAATAAAACTAAATAAACAGGAAAATCAAAAGACTGCTCTTACCCAATAAGACGATGATAGCAACGTCCGAAGTAAGCACTGCCATGGCGCCCAAATATCTTGTTTCTTACTTTTTAGTTTATTTTATTTATGGTAAAGGTTTTGAAACTTTTTTTAGTTTTTTTAATTATAGTTACTTTTTTCCATAGTCGAGTTACAGTTTTTTAAACTTGATTTTTTTTTCAATGAAATTAAGAGTAATTAACAATATTATTTATTTTCTATTCACAAGGAAGGAATATTTTTATTGAATTTTTCGGATAAAAAACATTGGTATATAGAAGTTAATTTCTATTCAAAATTTGGCATTGAATGACTTATTATGCTATTTCTGAGAGTTTAGGTTTTTGTTGTTAATGTCCTTTTACTTATGAGGGCAGTATAGACACTGTATGTGCGTGCCCACACACTGCGACGCCTGCGAAGATGGTCGCGGCGGCGCGGAGTCGAGTCTCCGTGTGGGCGGCTACATTTTTACTTATGAGGGCAGTATAGACACTGTATGTGCGTGCACACACACTGCGACGCCTGCGAAGATGGTCGCGGCGGCGCGGAGTCGAGTCTCCGTGTGGGCGGCTACATTTTTACTTATGAGGGCAGTATAGACACTGTATGTGCGTGCCCACACACTGCGACGCCTGCGAAGATGGTCGCGGCGGCGCGGAGTCGAGTCTCCGTGTGGGCGGCTACATTTTTACTTATGAGGGCAGTATAGACACTGTATGTGCGTGCCCACACACTGCGACGCCTGCGAAGATGGTCGCGGCGGCGCGGAGTCGAGTCTCCGTGTGGGCGGCTACATTTTTACTTATGAGGGCAGTATAGACACTGTATGTGCGTGCACACACACTGCGACGCCTGCGAAGATGGTCGCGGCGGCGCGGAGTCGAGTCTCCGTGTGGGCGGCTACATTTTTACTTATGAGGGCAGTATAGACACTGTATGTGCGTGCCCACACACTGCGACGCCTGCGAAGATGGTCGCGGCGGCGCGGAGTCGAGTCTCCGTGTGGGCGGCTACATTTTTACTTATGAGGGCAGTATAGACACTGTATGTGCGTGCCCACACACTGCGACGCCTGCGAAGATGGTCGCGGCGGCGCGGAGTCGAGTCTCCGTGTGGGCGGCTACATTTTTACTTATGAGGGCAGTATAGACACTGTATGTGCGTGCCCACACACTGCGACGCCTGCGAAGATGGTCGCGGCGGCGCGGAGTCGAGTCTCCGTGTGGGCGGCTACATTTTTACTTATGAGGGCAGTATAGACACTGTATGTGCGTGCACACACACTGCGACGCCTGCGAAGATGGTCGCGGCGGCGCGGAGTCGAGTCTCCGTGTGGGCGGCTACATTTTTACTTATGAGGGCAGTATAGACACTGTATGTGCGTGCACACACACTGCGACGCCTGCGAAGATGGTCGCGGCGGCGCGGAGTCGAGTCTCCGTGTGGGCGGCTACATTTTTACTTATGAGGGCAGTATAGACACTGTATGTGCGTGCACACACACTGCGACGCCTGCGAAGATGGTCGCGGCGGCGCGGAGTCGAGTCTCCGTGTGGGCGGCTACATTTTTACTTATGAGGGCAGTATAGACACTGTATGTGCGTGCACACACACTGCGACGCCTGCGAAGATGGTCGCGGCGGCGCGGAGTCGAGTCTCCGTGTGGGCGGCTACATTTTTACTTATGAGGGCAGTATAGACACTGTATGTGCGTGCACACACACTGCGACGCCTGCGAAGATGGTCGCGGCGGCGCGGAGTCGAGTCTCCGTGTGGGCGGCTACATTTTTACTTATGAGGGCAGTATAGACACTGTATGTGCGTGCACACACACTGCGACGCCTGCGAAGATGGTCGCGGCGGCGCGGAGTCGAGTCTCCGTGTGGGCGGCTACATTTTTACTTATGAGGGCAGTATAGACACTGTATGTGCGTGCACACACACTGCGACGCCTGCGAAGATGGTCGCGGCGGCGCGGAGTCGAGTCTCCGTGTGGGCGGCTACATTTTTACTTATGAGGGCAGTATAGACACTGTATGTGCGTGCACACACACTGCGACGCCTGCGAAGATGGTCGCGGCGGCGCGGAGTCGAGTCTCCGTGTGGGCGGCTACATTTTTACTTATGAGGGCAGTATAGACACTGTATGTGCGTGCACACACACTGCGACGCCTGCGAAGATGGTCGCGGCGGCGCGGAGTCGAGTCTCCGTGTGGGCGGCTACATTTTTACTTATGAGGGCAGTATAGACACTGTATGTGCGTGCACACACACTGCGACGCCTGCGAAGATGGTCGCGGCGGCGCGGAGTCGAGTCTCCGTGTGGGCGGCTACATTTTTACTTATGAGGGCAGTATAGACACTGTATGTGCGTGCACACACACTGCGACGCCTGCGAAGATGGTCGCGGCGGCGCGGAGTCGAGTCTCCGTGTGGGCGGCTACATTTTTACTTATGAGGGCAGTATAGACACTGTATGTGCGTGCACACACACTGCGACGCCTGCGAAGATGGTCGCGGCGGCGCGGAGTCGAGTCTCCGTGTGGGCGGCTACATTTTTACTTATGAGGGCAGTATAGACACTGTATGTGCGTGCACACACACTGCGACGCCTGCGAAGATGGTCGCGGCGGCGCGGAGTCGAGTCTCCGTGTGGGCGGCTACATTTTTACTTATGAGGGCAGTATAGACACTGTATGTGCGTGCACACACACTGCGACGCCTGCGAAGATGGTCGCGGCGGCGCGGAGTCGAGTCTCCGTGTGGGCGGCTACATTTTTACTTATGAGGGCAGTATAGACACTGTATGTGCGTGCACACACACTGCGACGCCTGCGAAGATGGTCGCGGCGGCGCGGAGTCGAGTCTCCGTGTGGGCGGCTACATTTTTACTTATGAGGGCAGTATAGACACTGTATGTGCGTGCACACACACTGCGACGCCTGCGAAGATGGTCGCGGCGGCGCGGAGTCGAGTCTCCGTGTGGGCGGCTACATTTTTACTTATGAGGGCAGTATAGACACTGTATGTGCGTGCACACACACTGCGACGCCTGCGAAGATGGTCGCGGCGGCGCGGAGTCGAGTCTCCGTGTGGGCGGCTACATTTTTACTTATGAGGGCAGTATAGACACTGTATGTGCGTGCACACACACTGCGACGCCTGCGAAGATGGTCGCGGCGGCGCGGAGTCGAGTCTCCGTGTGGGCGGCTACATTTTTACTTATGAGGGCAGTATAGACACTGTATGTGCGTGCACACACACTGCGACGCCTGCGAAGATGGTCGCGGCGGCGCGGAGTCGAGTCTCCGTGTGGGCGGCTACATTTTTACTTATGAGGGCAGTATAGACACTGTATGTGCGTGCACACACACTGCGACGCCTGCGAAGATGGTCGCGGCGGCGCGGAGTCGAGTCTCCGTGTGGGCGGCTACATTTTTACTTATGAGGGCAGTATAGACACTGTATGTGCGTGCACACACACTGCGACGCCTGCGAAGATGGTCGCGGCGGCGCGGAGTCGAGTCTCCGTGTGGGCGGCTACATTTTTACTTATGAGGGCAGTATAGACACTGTATGTGCGTGCACACACACTGCGACGCCTGCGAAGATGGTCGCGGCGGCGCGGAGTCGAGTCTCCGTGTGGGCGGCTACATTTTTACTTATGAGGGCAGTATAGACACTGTATGTGCGTGCACACACACTGCGACGCCTGCGAAGATGGTCGCGGCGGCGCGGAGTCGAGTCTCCGTGTGGGCGGCTACATTTTTACTTATGAGGGCAGTATAGACACTGTATGTGCGTGCACACACAGTGCGACGCCTGCGAAGATGGTCGCGGCGGCGCGGAGTCGAGTCTCCGTGTGGGCGGCTACATTTTTACTTATGAGGGCAGTATAGACACTGTATGTGCGTGCACACACACTGCGACGCCTGCGAAGATGGTCGCGGCGGCGCGGAGTCGAGTCTCCGTGTGGGCGGCTACATTTTTACTTATGAGGGCAGTATAGACACTGTATGTGCGTGCACACACACTGCGACGCCTGCGAAGATGGTCGCGGCGGCGCGGAGTCGAGTCTCCGTGTGGGCGGCTACATTTTTACTTATGAGGGCAGTATAGACACTGTATGTGCGTGCACACACACTGCGACGCCTGCGAAGATGGTCGCGGCGGCGCGGAGTCGAGTCTCCGTGTGGGCGGCTACATTTTTACTTATGAGGGCAGTATAGACACTGTATGTGCGTGCACACACACTGCGACGCCTGCGAAGATGGTCGCGGCGGCGCGGAGTCGAGTCTCCGTGTGGGCGGCTACATTTTTACTTATGAGGGCAGTATAGACACTGTATGTGCGTGCACACACACTGCGACGCCTGCGAAGATGGTCGCGGCGGCGCGGAGTCGAGTCTCCGTGTGGGCGGCTACATTTTTACTTATGAGGGCAGTATAGACACTGTATGTGCGTGCACACACACTGCGACGCCTGCGAAGATGGTCGCGGCGGCGCGGAGTCGAGTCTCCGTGTGGGCGGCTACATTTTTACTTATGAGGGCAGTATAGACACTGTATGTGCGTGCACACACACTGCGACGCCTGCGAAGATGGTCGCGGCGGCGCGGAGTCGAGTCTCCGTGTGGGCGGCTACATTTTTACTTATGAGGGCAGTATAGACACTGTATGTGCGTGCACACACACTGCGACGCCTGCGAAGATGGTCGCGGCGGCGCGGAGTCGAGTCTCCGTGTGGGCGGCTACATTTTTACTTATGAGGGCAGTATAGACACTGTATGTGCGTGCACACACACTGCGACGCCTGCGAAGATGGTCGCGGCGGCGCGGAGTCGAGTCTCCGTGTGGGCGGCTACATTTTTACTTATGAGGGCAGTATAGACACTGTATGTGCGTGCACACACACTGCGACGCCTGCGAAGATGGTCGCGGCGGCGCGGAGTCGAGTCTCCGTGTGGGCGGCTACATTTTTGGACGGCATTTTATGTTTAAATATTACATATATTTTTTTTTATGGAAACTGAAACGGTTGGCTACATAAAATTTTCTCTTGTCGCAGCTACTTCAAAAAGGAAAAAATACTGACACTTTCGGCTCAGTACATATTGGAATGTGTTATACATATCCACAGACAAAGTAAAAATCTTGTTACGCATGCCATGGTCCACCAATATCCGACTAGGTCAAGGCAACATTATGTACTGCCAAAAACTCATCTGGCCCGAGCTCAACAACAGGCCGACTACTTGAAGATTAAACTTTATAATCACTTACCACATGAACTGAGAACCCTACCGCTGCCACGATTTAGAAAATCTGTAAAATCTATTTTATTAGAAGACATATTTTATAGTATTAATGAATTTTTAGTTCATGTATTTTAATCGATTTTATGTTTATTGTGACTATGTTTTAAATTATTATTATTTAAGAAATTTTATGACTCAATTAAATTTTAATTTTGTTTACAAAATATCTCTCTTTCTCACACATAATTTGTATACAAATTATAAACCACTTTAAAATAGAAAAAATGACATATTCTATAGTATTAAGTGCTACATTGTCTGTTACACTGTAAAAAATACTCAATTGAACCAATAAATTGAACTGAACTGAACTGAACATCACCTACAGCATCCGTGATGTCAGCCCATAACACCGGGTGAACTAGGTGCCGTGTCAGCGCTTCCCTTCATTTCACGTCGGCTACACTGAACTGGACGGAAAACACGAACTATTTACATAGCCGTCTCGACCGACGTTTCGCTCAGTGCGGTGGTACCAATCCGGCCGTAGTAAGATAAGAAGGGAAGGGACCTACAGTTTAAAGTGGAATCCGAACCGTGGTCCGGCATCCGGGTTGTTCCGTTTTTTTTATGTAATCCGGTATGGGTGGTTGAGTCGGAGGGGCCAAAGCACATGCTCCGACCAGCCAATATCACCTCCGAGAAGATAAGTGCCATACCGGAGACTTCCCTGGATTGCTGGCTATACTGGACTAGAGGAGAACAAAACCGAGGCTGCTATGCGGCCATCTTACATGCAGTACGGTTGTACCAACCCAGTCGGCTACAATTTGAGCCTACCACCTAGTAAGGGGCAAGGGAAGGCACCTACAGGTTGTTGTTGTTGTTGTTCGGACTCGTTCTCCGCGCTTAAGCCCACTCCATTGCAGGCCCTTTGCGCATCCTACGGCCTCACTCCAACCAGCCGAGTTCTTCCAGGTGGCGGCACACCCTCTCTTTGGATCTTGGCACGCCTCTCGAAGTGTAGTAGGGCCTCCCAGCTCCTTCGACCTTATGTCTGCCACCTGCTCGCACTCCAGTAGCAAGCTACAGGACCTACAGTTTTACACCGGTTCCGAACGGTGAAGCAGCAGGTGTAGGTATGCACGTAAATTTTTTTCGTCAGAAAAAACTCATTGGTACACGCCGCGCCGACCGGATTCGAACCTCGGACCTCTCGCATGAGAAGCCGATGCCCAAACCACTCGGCCACCCGCCGCTCAGAAATGGAGTCTCCGTGTCCGTCGGGGCTTAATAGCGAGCGGTACGTTCAAGCGAGGTGAGTCGGTGTACTCTGCACGGAGATCCTCAGTATCTTGCCCTGCTGGTCGCGCGGTACGCCGTGCAAATTACGGAGATGCTTTCTCACCGATGATGTCTGTGGAAATTTTTATTTTCGTTAGATTCACAATTTGTATTTGTTCATTCATTCATACCGCACGCTGTATCTCGACAATCGGGGTAAGCAGAGTAATCGGTGTTGTGCTGCAAATACTCTTGTTAATTTCAGCACAACACCGACCGCCATGTTTAACAATGTATTAGGACAAGATAAACTATCAAGCAGGAAGTAAGGCATGAAGACCCACCTGCTGCACGACTCCGTGGAAGGACAGTGCCAAGGTGAGAGGTGGCTAGCCTGTCGCCCTAATGCACGGCATCTTGTCCTTATGCCTGTTGTATTTGTGATAAACTACTTTCGTCAGGCATACACTTGCTACAAATTTTTTTTAACTGACACAGTTGGCTTCCTCACCTACAATATCCGTGATGTCAGTCCATAACACCATGGTGAACTAAGTGCCATGTCAGTGCTTAATGCCGGCTATAATATACTGGACGGCCAACACGAACTATTCACATAGCCGTTTTGACCGACGTTTCATTCGTGCGGTGGTACCAACCTGGACGGGTTAAAACCCTACCACCTAGTAAGGTAAGAAGGGAAGGGAGCTACAGTTTTACAGTTTGGAATGGCAATCATGGTCAGGTTACAACAGTTGAACGGTCATTGTAAAAATCGCAAAGCCATCAGAAGTATGATTAAGCCTCTAGTCACAGAATAGAAAAGAGTACTCCGTACAGAAGCTTCTCTGTACAAACACTCACAAAGAAATAGCTACTCTGCGACGACGCGATAAAGTACAAATTGACTCGCACAAAGCTGCATGCCTAACCACGATAACCACCTACATTTCGCTTCTCTTTCTGTCGCGTAACTCTATCTCGAAAGCGCGTCGTTCAGCGCGTGTAAGGGCTGTGTCTTTGGCTGTCTTTTTGTGAGGAATAAAATGAAGATGATACCTACCAACGATACGATATTAGCTACGGCAAATTCATGCGAACAAATTCAAGCATGCATTAGCGTAACAATTAGTTTCTCACATGGACGCGTGCAACCTTCCAGTGATAGTTTTGTTTGATCAATAAATTTAATGATCATCTACAATGTACCTATTGTTTTATTTGTGTTTTTTATTGTATAAAACCCACATTGAGAGACAGATAACTAATGAATGTTCTATTTCTATCCTTATACGAATTAGGCCATACATACCACGCTGTTTGGCGTCATCTAACTAATGTTATTGGCAATATGATAATATTATTTTAAATCTATGACCTCCTACTAATATGAATAAATAAATTACTAGAAATAAATCAAAATGCTGCACAATAATGACGTGATTTCGACATTTCTAATGATTTCGTGATTTCGAAACGAAACGTAGTAGATGCGCGCGCCGCGCGCTCGCTCTGGCTGGATAGGGGCAGCCCACTGTTACTTGTGCATTAACCGACACGCCAAGCGGTAGGCATTTAACGCGCGACCTTGAGCGAGTGACGAAGGCCGGATTAGTACCATAGGATTGATGCAGACATATGGAAAGTTATTGTATATTGTTGTTGTATTTTTGTTTATTAAGCATTCATTAGACAGCATGTCTGTACTCGAATTTGTTACAATTTGTTCTATCCGATTCGATTACACCCACGAAGAAGAACCGGTAAGAAACTTCGCAGTGCTTTTTTTTCCATAATCATTTTTACAAGCATTTAGTGATTAAAGATAAGTATAGGGAATGTTCTACGTTTTCAATCGACAGGATCATCTCCTCAAACCTCAACCTTATCTCCTTCTTCCGTGTCCCTGGTTTCTGAGTTAGGAAATTCATAATATTTATTGTCGGAGTTTTATTTTGTATATGCTCGCTAGTCCCGACCTCGATTAATACCCTCCTCTACTGCCGATGGGCCCGGATATGTTCGGTGAAGCCATCGCAGCTTAGATCCACACCTTCCCCCCCTTTTTTTTTTATTTTTATGGAAACCCTTCCTATACATTTACTATGGATACTATATGGTTATTTATATGTATGTATTATATGTATATATATACATTTTTGATTTTCAATTTTTCTATCATTTAAGACTGTTTTGTTGCACCTACCCTGGCTTTTATATGTAAAAAAGGGTAGGCTGGCGGAAAATGCCATAGGCATTAAGTGCTACCTTCTGTACAACTTTACGTGCAATAAACGTTTTTTTTATTTGATTTGATCTTTAGTGAACCTCCACGTTGAAACAGCAAGTTTTTTAACTTCGCTCGATAGAAAAGAAAAATCCAAACAAACCTCTATTTTTTTGCTGCAATTTATAATTTTTCTCCAAATACAATTTTATATTCTTTAGTGAGTAGTTGAAAAATTCACAAAACTATAATGTTTCATACTTATTAAAATAAAAACGATTTGCGCGCTATTCACATCCGCTTTCTTTTATCGTAAGCGCCGTGTGGCGATTCCATCCCGCTCTAGTAAAGAGGAAACGGGGGGGGCGGCGCCCCTGTCCCCGCTCACCATTCCGCTCAGCGCATGACGTCACTACGAGTGGAAGAGGCTTAACAAAAACTGTAAGTATAAAAAAAAAGCCGAGTCACAGATTGCGCTCAAATTCCGCGCGGTAATTCTTCCGCGCTACCAACACATGGGAACAAAAAATATGGCGATATTTTTAACACATTCTATGTTTAAATGATAAATTCCGGATACTTTTTACACAGAGCAGGACATCAGTTGTGTACCGTGCGGGTCCGGTATTTAAAAAAGAATCGCCCCACTGCATCTCTCCCCGTGCATGCCGTGAAATGCGACTAAGGGATATGGACAAGATGCCGTACTAGAGGGCGACAGTCCAGCCACCTCTCACCTTGGCGCGGTCCTTCCACCGAGTCACGCAGCGGGTGGGTTGTATGTACCTCACTTGCCGCTTGATAGTTACGAGTGTCCTGTCCGAATACTCTGCTAAACGTGGTGGTTGTTGTGCTGTAATTTACAAGAGTAACTGCAGCACAACACGCGACTACTCTGCATAGTCCGATTGTCGGGATACAGCGTGTGCGGTACATGTATGTGTGAATGTACGTTACGTTGCAGCGGTAGAGGTATCTCCGCTCGTGCACGTTGTTGTTGTGCGCCTGCAGGTCCGTGCGGTGGTAGAGCGAGCGCGGGCAACGCTCGCACTGTCCAACCACAAAGAAGACGGGGTGCAGTAAGAGTACCTTGGCGTACGTGGCCTGGCATGTCGGCAGGTTGCAGCGGTAGAGGTATCTCCGCTCGTGCACGTTGTTGTTGTGCGCCTGCAGGTCCGTGCGGTGGTAGAGCGAGCGCGGGCAACGCTCGCACTGTCCAACCACAAAGAAGACGGGGTGCAGTAAGAGTACCTTGGCGTACGTGGCCTGGCATGTCGGCAGGTTGCAGCGGTAGAGGTATCTCCGCTCGTGCACGTTGTTGTTGTGCGCCTGCAGGTCCGTGCGGTGGCAGAAGGAGCGCGGGCAACGCTCGCACTGTCCAACCACAAAGAAGATGGGGTGCAGTAAGAGTACCTTGGCGTACGTGGCCTGGCATGTCGGCAGGTTGCAGCGGTAGAGGTATCTCCGCTCGTGCACGTTGTTGTTGTGCGCCTGCAGGTCCGTGCGGTGGTAGAACGAGCGCAGGCAACGCTCGCACTGTCCAACCACAAAGAAGACGGGGTGCAGTAAGAGTACCTTGGCGTACGTGGCCTGGCATGTCGGCAGGTTGCAGCGGTAGAGGTATCTCCGCTCGTGCACGTTGTTGTTGTGCGCCTGCAGGTCCGTGCGGTGGTAGAACGAGCGCGGGCAACGCTCGCACTGTCCAACCACAAAGAAGATGGGGTGCAGTAAGAGTACCTTGGCGTACGTGGCCTGGCATGTCGGCAGGTTGCAGCGGTAGAGGTATCTCCGCTCGTGCACGTTGTTGTTATGCGTCTGCAGGTCCGTGCGGTGGTAGAACGAGCGCGGGCAACGCTCGCACTGTCCAACCACAAAGAAGATGGGGTGCAGTAAGAGTACCTTGGCGTACGTGGCCTGGCATGTCGGCAGGTTGCAGCGGTAGAGGTATCTCCGCTCGTGCACGTTGTTGTTGTGCGCCTGCAGGTCCGTGCGGTGGTAGAACGAGCGCGGGCAACGCTCGCACTGTCCAACCACAAAGGGAGTAAGTGCGTTTTAATAAATAGAAATACATCTCAGACATGAAGTAGACTGTACTGAAGTGCACTGTGTGTAGGGTTGCCATCTCCATGTTGGTAAAATTAAGACAAGAAAATCTAAAACCCCTGACATTTTGGACAAAAACCCGGACACAAAATAAAAATGTAATAATTTTTCCATTATATTATGCAGGTAATTAAGAAACCAAAGAGATTTTTTTGTTTGGAGATGTATTGATAGAACTCCGTGCAACTGTACTTCCTGAAGTTATATTTTTTCATGACTATACTGTTAACTGTTTCTAAGATTATTTTGTTTCTTTAGTCGGTCCATTGAGCGGCGATTAAAATATCCGTTCGACGTTAGCATTGTGGCCGGGAATACAGAAAACGAATTCTGCAATTTTCAGCAGTTCCCTATACAACTCCTCACTGGGACACTGAGATCGTGAGAATTTATCTTCTTTTCTTCAGTGGTTAAAGCGATTGCATACACTTTCAAACTCGCCCGGACTTCCCCGGTCACCCTAAAAATCCTTACCCTGTCCGGGGAAAGCCAGACGGATGGCAACCCTAACTTTGTGGGGTCGGTACGTAAAAAGAATAGTCCCATGGCATCACTTCCTGTTAATGTCGTAAAAGGCGACTAAGAGGCAAGCACAAGGTGCCGTGCGAAAGGGCTACAGGCTAGCAAGCAACCTCTCACCTTGGCACGGTTTTTGTTTTTTTTCATTATGTAATCCAGTATGGCTGAGTCGGAAGGGCCAAAGCCAATATCACCTCGGAGAAGGTATGTACCATACCGGAGACTTCACTGGATTGCTGGATATACTGGTCTAGAGGAGAACACAGCCGAGGCTGCTATGCGGTCGTGTTATCATAGGGGCCGAATTTGGCTGTGCTCCGGAATTTTTGTGGGGATGCAGGCAGAGCACCCCCTATAAAATATTTTTTTAAAGTTCTAAACAGAAGTAAGGAATTGTTTTTGTGGAAAAAAAAGTATTAAAAAAAATATAAAAACCACCTTCAAAAATGTATGAAATAAAAAAAATCGAACCCTAGAGTTGAAGGCGGTCGGTTATTTTTGCTTGCTATAGCACCACCGCGCACCGCCTTCAAATCCAGGGTTGGATATTTTTTTTCATACATTTTTGAAGGCGGTTTTTATATATTTTTAAATAGTTTTTTTATTTCACAGTTTTCTTTAGTAAGTTTTAGGGTCCCGTCGCAAAATGCGAAAAAAGGGACCCTTATTGGATCGCTCTGGTGTCTGTCTGTCACACGCAGATATCTCCGGACCTACTGAACCGATTTCGATGAAACTGACGCCAAATTACGTGTAATTTTTGCCGCTAGATATATTATAGATAAGTTTGTCTAATAGTCCTGTGGAAAGTACAGGGTACCCCAAAATGTAAACCAAAAATATTTTTTGTTTTTTTAAATAAATCAAATGTCATGTCATTTTGTAGGTATTGTTAAGGCAATTTCAAAAATATATAACTTTGCTATAATTAATAAGTTTACTTTAACAAATATTTCGTTTAAAAGTTGACAAAAAACTGCACTTTTGTCGCCGAACTTTAACCTATTAAGGGTTGTTTGAAAATTCTGAAAAAAATTAACAATATAGGTACTCTTATGTAGTTGTGCACAAAACTATTCATTTTCCTCAAAATGTCATACATTTGGAGATAAAGTTAAATATCTGAAGAGCCAAAATTTAAATTTTTCGCGTGACGTCACAGCTCAAGCCACCGATAACGTAGCGTTGTGATTGATAGCTTAAAACAATCCTGAGAAGTAACGAAAAGTAACAGTAAAAATCGTATGTAAATTGATGAAGTGGTTCTCGAGTTATAAGAATATTTCATATATATACACGGTGAACAAAAAACCTGTCGAACACCCGAAGGCAGGAAGTACAGTTTCAGATACTGAATCGGATAGGCTAGTTTTTGTTTTTTAATTCGGACAAAATTTTTCAATTAAAAAATATAATTTTTATCACGACCTTTTAATTCTAATGCAAAATTCTCTAGGAGGCGCGGCGGCGGCGGCGCGGCGGCGCGGCTCGCCGCTAGTGTCATAAATTATTATCTTGAGTCGGCATTGAAGTGAAGGCAGATAGCGTGTTCTTATGTCTTTAGTGAAATTCTTTGTAAAATAATTTGCCGATTTTAATATTTTTTGTCTTCTGTACTGAAAATGAAGTCGGTAAGTGCTTTGAGGTCTGTTAGTGTGCAACAAACTATTATTTTGTATAACTAATAAGTTGTAGAATATTACCTAGGTAGTTACCTAGAAAACTGATATCACGTGCTTAAGACATATTATGGGTTTAACTTCACATCACTGTTATGATGGCATTCAGACATAATTTAGTTATTTAAAGGCATCTTGATACTTAGGAATAATTGAAAAAGGGCATATTTTCATATAAATTTCGAAAAAAAAACTAGCCTATCCAATTCAGTATCTGAAACTGTACTTCCTGCCTTCGGGTGTTCGACAGGTTTTTTGTTCACCGTGTATATGTACGTTACTCGGTCGGTCGCCCGTAGAAACGCTTTATTTATTGTCAGCCTCGACACAGAATACTTAATAGGTACTAGTGTTGCAACGAATAGTGTATTCGGCCGATGACCGAATACCGAATATTCGGCGCAAAGCCCGGCCGAATAGCCGAATATTCGGCAAATTATTCGGCCTTATTTTTATGTTTTTTAAGCAATACTATTTGTGCCGTAATTTGTACGTCTCATGCGGAAGTTTGCACTTTAATTCAATAAAAAAATCAATTTTATTATTGCGACATTTTGCGGCCGTTCGGTGCTTCCAGATACTGCTGAGAAAATTGTCTTTCTCCATCACAACCTGTCTCTATTGGCTTTCAAATATTAGTAGAGGTAAGAAAGAATTGAAACAGTAACTTTTTAAAATATTTTTTTTATTTAAAATGTTTTTATGGGCACATAATAAATAACATGTAAAATTAAAAAGAGATAAAATAAAATGAAACTAAACTGAAAAATACACTAAATAAACAACTCTTACTTAATCTCTTAATTGTTGTGATAGCCTACAAATTTAAGATTAATTAAAAAAATTATGCAGTTTTTTTTATTATTAAAGAAATCTATGTTAAGTTAATGGAGAGCATCAATTTCTACTACATCACTAGTGAATTTATTTCACTCACTATGTCTGCAGAAACCTTATATATTTTTTTGTAATAAAATATGTGTATTCTTTCATATTTCTTTTAATTTAAGTAGGTATTCGGTGAGCCGAATATTCGGCCAAAATTCCACTATTCGGTATTCGGCTGAATAGTGAAAAAATGGCCGAATAGGCCGAATACCGAATAGTTGCCGAATATTCGTTGCAACACTAATAGGTACTATCGTGGCCTCGGTAGCTCAGTGGACTGTTGTTAAGTAACCATGAGCGCGGTCAGTACTTGGATGGGTGATCGCTCGACCGTAGGAGGCTCACCGTGGTTCGGATTCCATGTAAAACTGTAGCTCCCTTCCCTGCTTACCTAACTAGGTGGTAGCAACGAATTAAAAAGTAGAATGTCGTTGGGTGGCAGGGTTTATCCCGCCCGGGTTGGTTCCACCGCACTGAATGAAACGTCGGTCGAAACGGCTATGTATTATTACACCGGGTGAACTAGGGTGCATTATGGCACCCTAGTTCACCCGGTGTTATGGGCTGACCTCATATATGGTGTAGGTGATGTAAATAACCGTGTCAGTTTCCATAAAAAAATATTAGGATTATCTACCAAATGAAGTCATTTGCATGGCACCTAGGTGCGACAGAAAAAATATGCTTTGGTCGTGCCGTCTACACTGAACTGGACGAAAAAAAAGAACGATTTACATGTCAGAATGTAACAATAAACCATAAAAATATGTAAATCGATAAAGTGGTTCTCGAGTTACTTATAATAGGCTATAAGGGCATTCATATAATATATGCCCAGGACATTCGTTCGTATGCGGGGATTGCGAATGCCATGCCGGCCTTACAGGCGCCTATTTATGCCCTTGGAGAATCAGAGACTGTACAAGTACAGTATAAATGGGAAATATATGGGCAGGGAGAGCGTTCCAGAGATTACCGGTTCTGTAGGTAGAGGAAAGATGAACAGAACCGATTGGCACGCATCGCATCCATCTTGTAAAGTGTATGCCAGAGTAATTGTTAGTTAGTCAGTCAGTGTCAGAGAGGTGCCATGTCAGTCTTTCCTATGGTCGTGCCGGCTACATTGACCTGGATGGAAAACATGTATAATTTTTATAACCGTTCTCTTCGATCGACATTCGTTCAGTGTTGGTGTACCAATCAAAACGGGTTAATCCCTACCAGCTAAATATGTACATAGTAAGATGAAGGGATGAAAGTGGTCAGTTTCAAATGGAATCCGAACCATGACCAATATCAACGGTCGTACGGCCACCCATCCAAAGCCTGACCGCACCCCAGTAGAAAATATAATTAGATGAAAGCGAAGCAGCGGTTACGGGACCCTCGGCACGTGAACATGGTTCGCTTGACCGCTTTTTTTGCTATGAATGTACTTCAAACAACTGACTTAGTTCAAGAGCGCGGAGCTACGCTCACTTGTTTTGCGCTCAATGATCATCAATGGTCATAGTCATCAATGGTGATCAATTGTCATCAATGATCATCAATGGCCATCAGTGGTCACCAATGGTCATCAATGGTCATCAATGATCATCAATGGTCATAAATGATCATCAATTGCCATAAATGATCATCAATAATTATCGACAATGGGCATCAAAGATCATCATCAATGGGCATCAATGGCCATCAATAGTCATCAATGATCATCAATGGATTGTAGAAACTAAACAGGATAAATTCAGGCGTAGTGTACTACCATAACTACGAATTATGAATATAGAATAAACAATTGTCATCAGTGGTCATCAATGATTATCAATGGTCATCAATGATCATCAGTGGTCATCAATGGTCATCAATGGTCATCAATGGTCATCACGGCACTTCAAAACGACACACCTTGAACTTCTTGTCGAGATGATGCAGCATGTGCTTGCGCAGCACGGCCTTGCGGCGGAAGGTGAGCCCGCAGGTCTCGCACGCGTACGGCCGCTCGCCCGTGTGCGCGCGCACGTGCTCCGCCAGCTCCGGCCGCCGCTTCGCCTGCGCCGCCGCGCGTTCAACATTATATATGATGCAGCATGTGCTTGCGCAGCACGGCCTTGCGGCGGAAGGTGAGCCCGCAGGTTTCGCACGCGTACGGCCGCTCGCCCGTGTGCGCGCGCACGTGCTCCGCCAGCTCCGGCCGCCGCTTCGCCTGCGCCGCCGCGCGTTCAACATTATACATGATGCAGCATGTGCTTGCGCAGCACGGCCTTGCGGCGGAAGGTGAGCCCGCAGGTCTCGCACGCGTACGGCCGCACGCCCGTGTGCGCGCGCACGTGCTCCGCCAGCTCCGACCGCCGCTTCGCCTGCGCCGCCGCGCGTTCAACATTATATATGATGCAGCATACGCGCAAAAGGCCTGCATGGAAGCGGGCTTAGGCGCGGAAAACGAGTCCACTATCATGATGCAGCATGTGCTTGGGCAGCACAGCCTTGCGGCCTTTTTTCATAAATAAAAAAAAAACAGAATACACGCACCAGTCAGCTGTCAGTGTTTAAAACAAATAAAAATATTATTTCATCCCTATGTACATTAATTTTACATACTGAAAGAAAGTATAAAAATACAAACATATATCTAAAATTAATATAAAATGTATTATTATTATTTTTTATAGCACTAACCTTGAAACTAATAGTTCATTTCACTTTTTTTTTCTCCAGAGTGCACTTTATAATATTAAAACTTTCATGAAAGGTCATTGAGCACTTAATGTATGAAAAATTTACCTACGACCTACAGAAATTAATTGATGTGGGATGTTTCAACATATATCTCTGGTTTACGAATATATGGGTCGCATTTTTTTTTTATTGACAGCGCGACATATGGCGCTTTTGAGAATATGAGTATATCCGGTCTTAATGCTGTGGTACAGATTTCCGAAGGCATTTGGTAATGCTTCTCATGTGTGTCCATCAACAATTCCCAATCCTTTGCTGCTCCCAAAATTGAAGAAGGTTTAGTCCTATCTTTGGGCAGCTTATTGGCTCCAGGTTTCACAAAGTTGACCTTCTGGAAGCCGCTACTGGTTTGCCCTTTCCTGGTCCGTGCAATTGACAGGTTGATGGCCTCCCTGATGATTTGGAGGACTTTATCATGACCGTAGGAATACTGGCCTCGCTCAAGTAGTATTTTGCATCCGCATAACAAATGTTTGGCCGTGCCTACGAACTCCTTACATGACGGGCATAGTCTATTTGTAGATTTCCCCCATCTAACTAGGTTACTCGGGTCGGGGATAATAAGCTGGAATGCATTTAAGTTTTTTTTTTTTTTTTTTTCTCCGTGCCAAATCTGCCATCAGCTTTATAGCCTTTATCAGATTCGTTGCATGTAATTTTCCTTTTGGAAGCTGCTGTCCATCAACTACAGCTTCAACTTTAATTGTGCAGCAGGATTATAACTGCTCGGCCGGTACATTTTGCCGCTTTAGTCGCGACACTACGTTTGTTCTGTCCAATAAGCCCCCCGCCAGAGTATTTACGTGCTGCTGGAGGCGGATCTTATATTTTATTGACCGCTTCTGGATTTCCTCCTTCACAGTTGGAACTTCTAGGTATTGGTGGATCTCATCATTCCGAGAGAACCATGGGGCTTTGCTAATACATCGCAGGATTCGGTTCTGGACGCGTTGGAGTAATTCCGTGTTGGATGTGCTAGCTGACCCCCACAGTTCTATGGCGTAGGTCCAAACAGGCTTGAGAATCAGGTTGTATACTAGGAGTTTGTTTGCCAGTGAAAGTCGGGATCGTCCACCAAGCAGCCAGTACATGTTATTAAATTTGATCTTAAGGTGATCCCTTTTTGTCAGAATGTGTGTCTTCCAGTAGAGTCCTCTGTCCAGATGGCAACCCAGGTATTTGACGACAGTTTTGTGGGGTAGAGTCTCGCCTTTCATCTGTACCGGTGGACAGTCACCACGCCTCAAAGTGAAAGTTATGTGTGCGGACTTCGATGAGCTTGCTTGTATACGCCACTTGTTTAGCCATTCATCAACTTTGTGGAGGTGTTTCTGTAGTATGTTTGATGCCAGTATAGGGTCAACGCTGCTTGCAAGGCATGCCGTGTCGTCAGCATAGGTTGCGCTGAGGATGTTATCTGATTCCGGTAAGTCAGCTGTGTAGATGGTATACAATACCGGGCCAAGGACTGATCCCTGCGGAACTCCTGCTCCGCATACGTGGAAGGGGGAGTACTCCTCTCCAAACTTCACTTGGAACGACCGCCCATCCAGATACGAGGCTATTGTCATGTGTACCGTGTTTGGAAGTGTTTTCTTTATCTTATATAGTAGTCCTTTATGCCAGACTCGATCAAAGGCCTGCTGTATATCCAGGAACACCGCATTTAAGTAGAACTTAAGCAGCTCAGGGGACCAGTTGTATATTATGGATTTCCACTTCAATACAGGAGGGATGCAGAAGTCACCCACTGTTAGCCAATCATTCTGCATTTCTAGGTTTAAGGCGTGAAGTTTGAAGCCTTGTTCCATGTCCTCCTGAGCAAAACCTTTCAGTATTTCTTTATCAGACTTTGCTGTTTCTATGCCCAATCCAGATCTATTGGTGCGTGTACCAACTTGGAATGATTTGTAGAAGTCGAGTCTCGATTCCAGTTCATCTGATAGTGATGTGTTGGGTAAGGCTTGAATAGCGCTATCATTGGAGTCTTTGAGTATACATCGTTTGGCTATTCTCGCCTTTTGATAAAATATCGACGGTTTCTTAATGTTCAGTCCAAAGTTATTGTGAGATCTGTATAGCGTTGACGAGTCAGCCGGGTGAGCCAGTCCAAACCATGATTTCAGGAATCTGGTCACATACGAGTCTAATTTAGTCAGGTTTTGCTTTGTGAAGTCGTAGACGAGAAATGGCCATGAAAGTTTTGATGTCAGGTAGTTATCGTAAATCCATGCCTTTTGTGTACCCAGGAGGGGAAGATTGTCAGTTTGGCGGAGGCTCTCTTCGAAAAGTTGGACAATATCATCAGTAGGATGCTCCTTTCCTCTGCTGGTGATCCTTTTGCCCAAGAATTAAAAAGGAGCTTCATCAGCCACGGTTGCGATTGGTTTTCCGGATACTGTCAGACCTGGATTGCTCGAGGTAAACTTTGAACCTTTCCTGGTTAAGCTCAAACAGTAGCACTTCGCTGGTTTTATCTTCATCCGTTTGGTCCATTCACAATAGTCATCCACCACCTTAAGAAGCGCCTGATTTTGTTTTGGATTGCGGGTTAACAGCGTTATATCATCCGCAAATGCAAGGATGGCCGCCATATATGTGTCTCCATATTTGAACCTGTATCCCCATTTGTTTTCTTTTACGACAAGCGTATCAATTAGAATGTTGATAACAATGTTAAATGTGACAGGAGAGAGGCAGCAACCCTGGAAAAGTCCTATGCCGTAACGAATTTCCGGTGTCTTCTCCGTTTCGCCTTTTACTTGTATTACAAAGGAAAGTTTCTTGTAGTAGGAGGCTATTATATTACAGATCAGAGGTGGCACATTATACCACTCTAGCGCCTTTAATAGTAGCTCATGGCGCACCGAACCGAAGGCGTTTTCAAAGTCTAACCACGTGGCAGTTAATTGTCTCTCATTCTTCGTCGTCATCGTACTATCTCACTTAGTACGGAAAATATACCCAGAATCTACAGAAATAAAATAGTGTAGAGAATTTCGATAAATTGTTCATGATGGTTAACATAAAATTCTGTATTTGTAAAAAAAAATGTTTATTTATTTATAAGATTTATTCTATTCCATCAACTCTTGTACGCTAGCACATAATACCTCTTTGTACACATAATACAATTCCTTCATTTAAATTGTTCTTTGCAATAAATATCTTCAAAATAACTTGTTCTATTTTATTCCCATGGTTTTTTTTTTATAATTTTTACTCAAAATGAAAAGTGGGATACACCTTATTATTTTAAAAGTAATTTTGTTTCTGTAGGCAAACCTTCACAAATTGGGTCGGATTGTGCCCTAGTGACCTTTATTGTAGCTATTTACATTTTATTAGTTAATTTTTTTTTCTTTCTAGGTATACTTATCCAAATTTTTGCTGTCAATATATATTCATGTATAAAATGGTTCAAGTGCGAGTTTTCGTCACGCACGGAGAGTTCTGTAGATCCGCTATACGTGTACCTGTCAAAAAACCATATCCGGCTATCTTTTGTCTTTCTACAGTGACCATCTTTTGTCTTTGTACCGTGTGGGGCCGGTACTTTAAAAGAATAGCGCCACTGCATCTCTCCCCGTGCATGTCGTAAAAGGCGACTAAGGGATATGACTCCCTTCTTATATTACTAGGTGGTAGGGTTTAACCCGCCCGGTTTGGTACCACCGTACTCAATGAAAGGTCGGTCGAAACGGCTATGTAAATAGTTTGTGTTTTCCGTTCAATTCAGTGAAGCCGGCACGACCGATGGGAGGCACTGACGTGGCGCCAAGTTCAACCGGTGTTATGGGCTGACATCACGGATGTTGTAGGTGATGTAGCCAAGCATGTCAGTTTCCATAAAAAAAATTTAAAAAAAATTTGAAAAATGTGTGTGTGACGCCATCTATTACATATTCAGTAACGTGACTAATAGATTCTCAGCCATCCGCCGATAAATAAATGTTGTTGTTGTTGTTTTGGTTTGGGGTTGGCTCTAGGCCTGCAAACTAATCCCGCTTGGTTGGGAACCTTCGTGCAAAACCCCGCAGTCTCCAGCTACCCCAGCCAGCCTATGTCTTCCATGAGAGCCACAAGTCGACCGGGGTGTCTGCAGACCGCCGCCCTTAGTCGCCTTTTACGACATACACGGGGAGAGGAGCAGTGGGGCTATTCTTTTAGAGTACCGGCCCCACACGGTACGATAAATAAATGTTTGGTATTTCTTACTTTGAAGTGGCATTGGGAGCACGCGTAGAGGCGTGGCATGTCGTGCTGCGACATGCAGTGGCTGTTCAGCTCAGAGCGCGTGCGGAAACCCTTACCGCAGTGCTGCAGGACAAACCGTTATATTATCACCTCTCATATTCACGTTAACACTTTCGACGGCCGTAAGAAAATATTGAATGTGCATGTCAACGGACAGAGCTATTCGTAGGTACGCCAAACAGAGATTATTAACTAAGAACTCGTAGGTATGCCAAACAGAGATTATTAACTAAGAACTGGGAGTGTCCTATTTGATTTCCTACGAATAGACCTAGAGAGTGTTCCATATAAATCTTCCCTTCGCCGTTATTTTGGCTCCACTGTCTATCCGTCAAAACAGCGTTGAGGGTTGCTATGTGTACAGATTTACCCGTAAATATTAGTATTTACCGTATTTATGACACGGTAAATACCGATTACATTATTAGGTAATATAATCTTCACAATCTGGCAACAGGAATTTAAGCACTGACAGTGACACTGGCAGTGGAGCCAAGCCAACATAACGGCGAAGGGAAGATTTAGTTGGAACGCTCTATACTTATTCAATAGTACTATAATCTTTTACTTATTATTTTTATTTTTTATTAGATGTAGTATGTTATAGTTAACATAATTAAAAATGTGCATGTAAGTTATATTTAAGCATTTTTTAAAAAAAGCTCTGTAAGGTTTCCTGCCCGATTCTTCCTTATAGATTGCATTGCTGAACGGGATAAAACAAAAACTATGACGAACCATACTGAATATGGATATGTCTCAATGTAATATTGTTATTGTTGTGTGTTCTTTATGGCGGAATAAATATCTGATCTGAATCTGAATCTACATTATACAGAGTGGCTGGAAATTCGATCTATTACTTGAAAGGGGTTCTACTAGAGGTTATTTGGAACAATTGGAAGTCCCATCAACTGAGGGCCGGAAATAAGCGGTTTCCGAGATATCGGGGTTTTAAGATTTTTTTTTAATTTCTGACTTGTAATCGAAAAAAGAGGTGTAAAAAAATATCCTTATTTTTGGGCACGCCATTGATATTTTTCTGAAAGCTGGTAAGCTACCAATCATTTCAAATGAAAATATCGGCCCAAAATTCTCAATATCTCAGAAATAAAGGTCTTAAATTAAATTTATTTTTATTTTATGTACATTTTTATTTAAGTAAAAAAATATTTTCATGTAAAATAAAACCCAGTTGATGGTCGTTCTTCTTCCAAATAACCTCTAGTATAACCCCTTTCAAGGAATAGATCGAATTTCCAGTCACCCTGTATACATACATAACACATGCTGTATCCCGATATTCGGGGTGAGCAGAGTAATCGGTGTTGTGCTGCAAGAACTCTGATAAAATTGCAGCACAACACCGACCACCATATTTCGCAAAATATCAAGCAGCAAGTAAGTGCAAAAGCCCACCCGCTACATGACTTGGTGGAATAACTGCGCCAAGGTAAGAGGTGGCTAGTCTGTCAGCCTTTAGCACGACAACTCGTTCTTATCCCTTTGTTAGTCGCCTTTTACGACTTGCACGGGGAGAGATGCATTGGGCAGGGCAGTCTTCGCTCATGCAGGAGCCCTTAGGCACCTTTTAGAAATCAATAAAATGTGAACGAAAACATCAGTTTGTCTTTTATTATTTAGTGACTAGAATATTTTAAAGTTATTTCAATATTTACATACATTTTATAGAATTCATTAAGAAATTGTACACCATGTATTTTTCTTAATTTTTTTAGATCCAAGTAATAAAATTTTGTGCACAATTAAAAAAAAAATTTTGAATCGGATTCACTTGCCTTTCAATTAGAATCAAATAGGATTAGTTTTTATTTTTGTTTCCAGTGACACCCCGGCCCGTCACTATCCTCGTTACTTATCTGTGTGTAAACTGAGAATTTAGTGAGAACTTTAGGAGAGTGCACAAGTTGCCTCTCTAGTTGAACTAAAGCACTCTCCTAAACACTAAGATAATGTAAACCGGCCTATAGTGCTCTAGCGGTCGATATCGACCGCTCCACAGTCAACGGGTTAAGATAATGTAAACCGGCCTTTAGATAATGTAAACCGGCCTTTGTGGAAAAGACTTCCCTGGCAGTGGGGCTATTCTTTTAATATTAAGATTACCTCGCATATAAACTGGAACGCTTCATGCCTGAGCAAGTGGGCCCGTAACGAACATTTACTGGCGTATTTTTTATCACAGTGGTTGCAGATCAAACTATTTGGTATCTTCTGTCCCCTTTCATCTTTCTTCATGTCTTGAAACTTCGTGTTGAGCAGCTGCTCTTGAAATCTCTTCGCTTTTCTTATCTCTTCAAATTTATTTTTACTTAACGATTTTAATTGATTTTCTTTACGTTTTCTGCGATAATTCCGTGGCGTTTTATTAACTGAAATAAATTTGCCGATTTTTAAATTCTGTTCCTGACGCATCTTTAAACAATTCGAAATTTTTTTATAAAACCATTCCGTTTCTGGGCTGTACGTTTCCTCTTGACTTTGATTTTGGTCTGAATTCGTATCTAAATTGTCATCTTGATTAATATTATCAATGTCGTTTGAAACGGCAACTTTTATGTCATCTTTCGTTTCACAATATTTGTTTAAGTTCAACGCGTCGTCTGACAATTCTTCCGGAAAGTAGTTTGTTAACATAGAATATTGAACGATGCTCGCTTTTACATCTGACATTGCAGATTTGTTTTGAATCTCTTTTAAGTATTTGTGGGTGCGTTCGCTTGTTAATTTAAAATGTATCGCTTGTTTTAGTAACAGCAAACACTTTCTACAGATTTGGCTGGGCAGACCGTCGTCGGCAATGATCTGTGAAAAAAATACCATATTAAATTTTTTTTTATGTAAACCAACATGGGTGGCTGTGTCGAGGGACCAATGGTACAGTCGACAGAGCCAATAACCCCTCTCCTCGCGAAACCACGCTCAGTGAGGCGCCATGCCATCAGATTTGCGGACTGCTGCTAGGCTGTCTAACCTGTTGATACGACGTTTGAAGACACCCAGGTTAAAGGATTCGGGAAACACAATCGCCGGGAGACAGTTCCACACCCTAGGATGGGTTCTCAAAATCGTTACACAATTACCTGTGGCTTCGCTCGCACGAAGTAAGAATGAAAAAAAAAACCTATAGTGCGACCGTACGACGCTGCAGCGGAGTGTCACATACTTCGTTCTTCACAAACGCTCAACCGCGTCGGTCAAATTTTCCAATATGGCATCCTGTTACCTTATCCGTTAACGCCAACTTGCGACGGAGGCAACACCTACACCACGGTGTGTATTGCATTTCTAAATGGTTTCGTCACAGATTACTTAATAGTTACTTCGTAACAGATGAATCTCTCCATAGAAAAAGTTCAATACCTTCGGCTTTAATAGCCTAAACTTTTACGTCGCCAGTCGCTGCGTGCGAAAATGTACCTAAACGAAAGAGCGTAAAGAGTGATTATTGCTTTGCAGCTGCGCGCAGACGCGGGGCCTTGAAGCAAACTCGGTGACGCTAGGGCTGCTACTTTCGATAAAAATATCAATGCATTATATTCGAGAGCTACAACACACATTTAAAAATGTTTTTTTACTGTTGGATGGGTAAGTACCTATCTTTTTTTTGGTTTAACATATAGGCTACTACAACTTATGCCCGCGGCTTCGCCCTCGTTAAAATATATTAGAGGAAGAAATTAGTTCAGTCCGAAAATACTTCAGGTAATCCTACCTACCTACCTACTAACCGTGTAATATTATTATTGTTACCTGTACGCATGCTTATCTAACTGATTTTATTCAGTATAGATTAAAAATACATCTGCCAAGCGAATCCGGACTTATTGCCGGCGGAAATTACTTCCAGTCGACCTTTACATACACCTTTCTGCTTGGCAGAAGGCGGACTTATTATACAGGGTGTCCCAGAAACCGACGATAATCCTTTAACAGGAGATAGAGCTGCTAATTACCTCTCAGAATATCTAATTTTAGGTTTAGTAAAAATGGCTTAGTTTTTGAGATATTGTCATTTTTGTAAAAATCCAAAATTTTCTCCCTCAGCTCATTTTTTTAAATGCCACGAGTACAAATGTAAGATTTTCTTAAATCTAGTTTTTGTCAAATATTCCCGAAAAGTAAGGCTTTCACACGGTATAATTTATTTTTTTATGTTTAATCCTGTTTAGCTGAAAAACGACTTAAGAGCCACATGTTAAAAAAATTTCAGCCTCATCCTTTAAGTTTGGCCCTTCGCGGTGAAAAAAAAAATTACTGCACTAAAGTGGCATTATGCAAAAAAAATACGCCCATCTAATGTAGTTTTTAAAATGGTACATCACTTACCGCTTTGCCCAATAATTTATGATATATTGTTATTTAACTGCAACTGACCTCGGAATTTGATAACTGTTCTACCAACTACGAATTGGAATAAAATAAATATTTGAAGTAATTGGTCTTTATTAACCTGTTAAAGTAGATTTTCAAATTGTTTACAACGTGCACAAATGCTAGCTCGACATCTTCTCACAAATGCCCGGTTGATGCGTCGAGCAAGTACTCGATGCAAGTGCAGATACTTCCACCTCCGATCCATCTGTGGGGATATGCTTGGTCTAAAAAATTACGCACTTCTCTAGCGTAATGGGTTGGGCAGCCATCATTTTGCAACCACCTCCGTATGACCAATAAGTACATCTTCTAAAAGGCTCTGAAGCTCCTGTTTCAGAAACTCAAGATAATTCGCCCGTTTAAAGTCTCTACTATTCAACGGACGTCTTCTTGCCTCCTAGCCACTTGCATCCCCACAGATAGACCGGACGACGTCTAGATCACCGGATTTAAATCCGTTAGATCTTTATTATTGGGGTTATTTAAAAGAAAAAGTTTACGGGAAACCGGTGGAAAACTTGATAGAGCTCAAAGAAAGAATTACAGAAAGTTTTTTTTTATGTAAACTGACATGGTTGGCTACATCACCTACAACATCCGTGATGTCAGCCCATAACACCGGGTGAACTTGGTGCCACGTCAGTGCTTCCCTTCGGTCGTGCCGACTATAGTCAATTGGACGAAAAACACAAACTATTTACATAGCATAGGTGGACGTATCTGCACTTGCATCGAATACATGCTCGACGCATCAACCGGGCATTTGTGAGAAGATGTCGAGCTAGCATTTGTGCAGGTGGTAAACAATTTGAACATCTACTTTAACAGGTGAATAAAGACCAATTTACTTCAAGTGTTTATTTTATTCCAATTCGTACTTGGTAGAACAGTTATCAAATTCCGAGGTCCTTTTGCAGTTAAATAACAATATCTCATAAATTATTCGGCAAATCGGTAAGTGATGTACCATTTTAAAAACTACATTAGATGGGCGTATTTTTGTTGCATAATGCCACTTTAGTATAGTAATTTTTTTTTTCACGGCGAAGGGCCAAACTCAAGGGATGAGGCTGAAAATTTTTTAACATGTGGCTCTTAAGTCGTTTTTCAGCTAAACAGGATTAAACATAAAAAAATTAATTATACCGTGTGAAAGCCTTACTTTTCGGGAATATTTGACAAAAACTAGATTTAAGAAAATCTTACATTTGTACTCGTGGCATTTAAAAAAATGAGCTGAGGGAGAAAATTTTGGATTTTTACAAAAATGACAATATCTCAAAAACTAAGCCATTTTTACTAAACCTAAAATTAGATATTTTGAGAGGTAATTAGCAGCCCTATCTTCTGTTAAAGGATTATCGTCGGTTTCTGGGACACCCTGTATAACGAAGCCGACGTTTGCTTTAAAGCAGATGAAAGCGCGGACCGCACGTGTCGGTCTTATTAGACTGAGCGGCGGCGGCGTGTTGCGGCGGCGAGGCGCGGCGCACCAACAAAAGAGTCAAAGGAAGCCGACAAGCGAACCGCCTACCGCTACGCGCCGCTAGCACATGCCGCTAGCTTTCTTCAAAGTGTCGCGCGCCGTCTGCAAACCAGACCCCCCCCCCCCCCCCCCCCCCTAAAATTTAAATTTCCCTATCTTCACGGACGTTGTTTTCCGTTCCGTTGCGTCGTACGTAGTCTTACAATTGCCTCAACAACCACAAGATGTCAGCTGTATGCACACAAATCGTAAAGTGACTGTGATAGACAAACAGACAGATATCTCGAACATACCGAAACTCCAGCGAAACACAACATAAACTGAAATACCTATTTCCATGTTCCGTACCTAAAGGGTGCCAACGGGACCCTATTAGTAAGCCCCGCTGTCCTTCCGTCTGTCAGCGGGCTGTATTTCTATTACCGCTACAACAACAAATAGTAAAAATATAAAAAATAAAGTACATAGTGTTAATTCTTGTACGATGGTATGGAACCCTTTGTGTGCGAGTCCGACTCGCACTTGTCTGGTTTTTTAGAATAAGTATTGCTCAAAGAACACAAATACACTCACATTTTTTTATCAGCAGGTAAATGAGAAAAAGAAAGATTTTTATATCACCTCTTGCTGGATTTACATCCATCTACTGCACATAAACTGCCACTATTAACAGAAGCCATGTCAACTTGAATTAAGATATAGGTAGGTACGAACACAGGGTACGAAGCAATAGCGTGAGCGCGCACTCGCGTAGTAGGTTAGCTCCGCGCGGCTGTCGACAGCCCAATGAATTATGGGTCGCCGGCGGCCCGGCGGGCGGTAGGTAGTTATCGCGCGCAAGTACATAGAGTGTGTGAGGCCTGGTTTCGTATGTGTTGGGATTCTTGAATAAAACATGCTTACCTATACTTTCTTGTCAGTCAGTCAGTCAGCGTGTAAGCGTCCACTGCTGGACATACGCCTCTCCAATTTTCCTCCAGTCCTCCCGGCCTTCAGCGATACGGAACCATTGCTTTCTGCCGACGACGTACGTGATGTCGTCGTCCCACATACTTTCTTGTAAACTAGGTATATTAATAATTAGAAAAGCACATGTTCGGTTCGTTCACAGAGGAACCCTTGAAGCAAGAGAGAGGTGAGGTTATCATTCTTGACGTTTCGTTCGTGCGATGTAAACTATATTTCAGCATACAGTATTCTATGTTTGTTCATTATCATATCTAAACAGTATGAACTATATTTCTCTTCAAGTAGTCTTTGGTCCTACAAGAGAGGCGTGTATAGGCACCTGTCAGGCCGGCACGGCATTCGCAGCCCCCGCATAACACCGATTGTCCATGCGCTTCGTTAGACGCCATCTTATCGTTGGCTCGGCGTCACATGTCGCGCTTTCTATAAAAAAAAGGTGTCTGTTCATTCGATGAGTGTGACATAAAACCTACTACTATTATAAGCCTCTTGCCTTTGTCAGCCTTGATAGCTCAGTGGTGCAGACAGTCGACTGTTGCTATTGATTGTTAAGCAACGCTGGGCACGGTCAGTACTTGGATGGTCAGGTCCCTTCCCTTCTTACCTCACTAGGTGGTAGGGTTCAACCCGCCAGGGTTGGTACCACCGCACTAAATGAAACGTCGGGGGAAACGGCTATGTAAATAGTTTGTGTTTTCCGTCCAGTTCAGTGTAGCCGGCACGACCGAAGGGAAGCACTGACATGGCACCTAGTTCACCCGGTGTTATGGGCTGACATCACGGATGTTGTAGGTGAAGTAGCCAACCATGTCAGTTTCCATAAAAAAAAAACATTTGCAAGTCAAAACAACCGTGGGCTACTTGGAGTGAAAAAGTAAAAAATTAAAAAAAAAGGCCACAATATGGGACCGCGTGGTTTACGGACGCTCCTCGCTCACCGTAACGTCGGCGAACGTCAACACAGCCAGGCCGTAGTTGTTGATTCGGTCGCTGTCGTGCAGCGGCGTCATCGCGACGTCCGGAGCGCAGTGACGCAGGCACACGCGACACACGCGTTCGAATACCGACGCGTACGAAGCCATTGTGTCTGTAATGGTTTCATACACAACTGAAAGTACTGGCATGGTATTTAGTTCAGACCCAACGGTTTTTTTTATTATTATTTCATCCATTTATTTCCACATTTCCTGTTATATAATTTAATTTTTTTTTTTTAATTAAAACCTAAAATTAATATAAAAAGAAACGAAGTTTCCACCACCGGCGGAGGGCGAGCCCAGGCTACGGATGGTCGGGTCCCAAAGAGAGAAACCTCCGGACTATACGCGCAGTGTCGAGTAGGGCTGCCTTCTGGATCTGGCCCCTGACCCAACCACTCAGCGAGAGCCTCTTATTATTATTATTTTATTCCTTTATTAACACATATTCTTAAAACTAATTTTGTACATATTCAAAACCTAACATTAAAAACATATACAAAATTAACCTTAAAAAAATGGAGTTTCCACCACCGGCGGCGGGGCGAGCCCAAGCTACCAATGATCGGGTCCCAAAGAGAGGAACCTCCGGACGATGCGTGCAGTGTCGAGCAGGGCTGCCTTCTGGATCTGGCCCTTGACCCAACCACTCAGCGAGAGCCTCTCAAGGTGGTCGTCGAGGCTTTTCGCTATCAGCCCATGCGCCGAAACGACTATGGGCACAACGATCGTCGAGTCGACGGGCCACATTTTGGTAAACTCGTGCTGCAGATCTAGATACTTCAGCATCTTCTCTGCTTCCTTACTGACGAGGTTACCATCGTGCGGCACGGCGATATCGACGAGCGTTGCGCGCCTCGCCTCCCGGTCCATTATCACAATATCAGGTCTATTCGCGAGAATAGTCCTATCTGTAATAATGGACCGGTCCCAGTAGAGTGTGACATGACCGTTCTCGAGAACTGGCGGCGGATTGTACTTATAGTAAGGCACTTCGGTACCTACAAGGTTGAACTTTAAGGCAAGTTGCTGGTGGATAATCCTGGCTACTAGGTTGTGTCTATGCAAATACTCGGTGTTGGCAAGCTGCGAACAACCGGAAATCACATGTCTGAGGGACTCGCCAGGTTGGTGGCAGGCGCGGCAGATGTCAATGGTCCTTCATTATGTGTTATTATTATTATTATTGTAGTATACACTAGCAGATTTAGGCTGATGCGTGTACTTTGTACGTTGAGTGCACTTGATTCTTACCTGACGTGAATTTGATGAAACGTCTTTGGGCTCGGGTAAGGGGGTGCGACTAAAAAAAATTAAGACTTTTTTTTGTACTTTGCGACGCTTAGTACTCAGCAAGCAGACTACGTACAACAATTCTAAATATGTCGGATGAAAGATCCATCTGACGAATTCAAGTAGGTAATACATTTTTATTTTGTCATTCCATCCCTTCAGGCCCAAATCAGCCCTTCAATCTGGCATGTTTTGAAAAATGCGAAAACACGCAAACTTCAAACACCTCTCGCGCTTTAGTCGTTAACGCTGCATAATCGAGACAAACTCTAACGAACAGACAAAGGTTTCAACTTTATTCAATACTTCAAACAATACGTTGTATGAAGACTAGGTGGGGCAATATGGGCTACCAAGGTTGAAAATTTTTCTTACGAAAAAATTTTGTTTAATTTACAAACTGCGCAAACACAAAATAAAATTCACAAACTAAGTTTGACGGCTGCATGTGTACATGCAGACTCTCTCGATTGATTTTTTCAATTAGTTGCTTTAATATATTTTTATTAATAGTATTTGTCCATATGGTTTTTAAAACTGTCCACTGACTTCAATTCCACGAAACTGTACGACAAATGGCCACACAGCAGCCTCAGCTGTGTCCTCTAGTCCAGTATAGCCACCAATCCAAAGGGAAGTCTCCGGTATGTCACCTAACTTCTCAGAGGCGATATTGGCTGATCAGAGCATAATGTCTGGTCCCTTTCACTCAGCCACCCATACCCAAGTCATCTCATAGTCAATATCACCTCTAAGAAGGTGCCACACCGGAAACTTCCCTCTGGATTGCTGGCTATACTGGACTAGAGAAGAAAACAGACAAGGCTGCTACACAGCCATCTTAAATCCAGTACGGTGGTACAGTAACCCAGGCGGCTACAATCTACCACCTAGTATGGGGTAGTGGAAATTGTGTTTACAGAGACTACACTCAACTGGACGGAAAACAGACGTTTTTTTTTTTGCTTTGCCCAACAGTTTAACATCGAGTCTGGGCCGTGGAACTACTTTTCTTGATGATGGAAATGTACTCAAGAGACTATGATGAATGGAAATATGAAAGTTTGTGAAATTGATTGTATGGTTGGTTTAATTTCAAACAAGGTAAACTTACCTCATTCATAACTTTCACAAATCCGTGCTTTTTTTTTTTAGATTAATTCGTCTCCTCCCGAAACAGGCAAAACTCATTAGAGTATACAGCCAATTCTGTCGTAGCTTTTAACGTCTGTTGTTTAAGTTCTCGCACCGCGAGAACCACAAAAATATATTTTTCTAATTACAACGACGACGCAACAAACCAGTGCCTGGACACTTCAAACAAATTTGCGATAGTACCGTGCCAGCAGTGTTGCCAACTCTTTTCTAGCTCGCCCACCACATGCGCCAGTCGAAACCACCAGAATTTCCCCAGATTTTCAGAAATAATCACCAGCACTAATCACCCAGATGGAACAGCGCATGGCGGAACAGCAGTTGTAATAAGATCTTCCATTAAACACCATGAACTTCCACAGTTTAAAACAGAGCACATTCAAGCGACAACCGTAAGGGTAGAAGAGAAGAATGGGAACTTTAATGTGTCCTCAGTCTATTGTCCCCCAAAACACAAGATAACTGAACCTCTGTTCTCTGAATACTTTATGTCTCTAGGAACACGTTTTATAACAGGAGGCGATTGGAACTCCAAACACACACACTGGGGGTCAAGATTGATAACTACAAGAGGAAGGGAGCTTAAAAAAAGCGTAGATAAAAACCATCTGTCTCCAATGGCAACTGCTGAACCCACACACTGGCCTACCGATCCAAATAAACTGCCAGATTTACTGGACTTTTTTATAATAAAAGGCTTGTCTCGCCTATTCTTTTCGATTCATCCCTGCCTAGATGGCTCCTCAAATCATATCCCCGTCATAATGACAGCAAGTGCAACTGTACTACAGAATGAGAGGCGGCCACAACTCCATAATAAACTAACTGACTGGGTCTCATTCCGCAAACTAGTAAATGATAGGCTAGACCTGCACATGCCAATAAATACTAGTGAAGACATAGAGGACGCTATAGAAGAATTCAGTAAGATAATACAAGCAGCTTGTTGGGAATGCACACCCGAGGGGACATCTACCGGAAGACACAACGAAGTACCGTGGGCCATAAAGCAACAAATACTAGAGAAAAGAAGACTGCGTCGTATTTGGCACTCTAGTAGAAACCCACATGACAAATCAGCACTTAATAAAGCGACTCGCAAACTGAAGACTACTCTACAAAGTGCAAAAAATGAGTCCCTACAGGCCCAATTGGAATCTCTTACAGCCACTAAAGCGACTAACTACTCCCTCTGGAGAATGACCAAAAACTTCAACCAGCCTCAAAATATCAAACCACCAATAAAGCTTCCTAATAATACTTGGGCAAGGACGACACAAGAAAAAGCTAATGTGTTTGCCAGGCATTTGGCCACAGTGTTTACTCCGAATGAAGCTACCGAAGGGGCAGACGAAACTGATATAGACGCAGTGCTACAGCAAGATTTCCAATTGGACGTACCTCTCAGAGCCGTCAGTTCTCAAGAGCTCATCCAAACTATCAAAACCTTAGAAGACAAAAAGGCACCTGGATTTGACCTCATCACCAAGAAGGTACTGGACGAACTCCCAAAAAAGGGCATCTCATTCTTAACCGCCCTTTTTAATGCAATGTTGAGAGTTGAATACTTCCCAGCTCTGTGGAAGGTATCTCAAATCATCATGATACATAAACAGGGTAAACCAGAAAACGAGGTCACATCCTACAGACCTATCAGCCTCCTGCCAATCATATCCAAACTGTTTGAGAAGATCCTATTGAAACGACTGTCAAGCGCTATGGCTGAAGAAGCAGTAATACCTCAACACCAGTTTGGATTTAGACAAAAACATGCGACAGTAGAGCAAGTTCACAGAGTATGCAGTGTGATAAGGAAATCCCTTGAAAATAAAGAATATTGCTCATCAGCCTTCCTAGACGTGCAGCAGGCTTTCGATAGGGTCTGGCACAAAGGCCTGCTGTATAAAATAAAAACACTTCTGCCACACTCCTTCTATGGAATACTGGAATCATACCTGTCGGCGAGATTGTTTCAGGTTAAAGAAGGAGATTGTACCTCACACTTTCACAATATACAAGCAGGAGTCCCTCAGGGATCAGTTTTGGGACCTGTCTTGTACACAATTTTCACGTCTGACCTCCCACAGTGTCCCGAGGTAACAATTGCAACATATGCAGATGACACAGCAGCCATGGCATCCAACAAAGATCCAGAAAAAGCATCTGCTTCATTACAGCATGGACTCGACAAAATAGATGCATGGCTTCGAAGATGGAGAATAAAAGCGAGCGCCACAAAGTCTGTCCACGTAACCTTCTCACTGAGAAAAGAAAATTGTCCTCCAGTGAAACTAGGTGATTGCGTACTACCCCACAGCGATACAGTGAAATATCTAGGAATGCATATAGACCGTAGACTGACCTGGAAGAAGCACATTCAAACAAAGAGAGATGCAATAAACATCAAGTACAGAAGTCTCTACTGGCTGCTGGGAAGGAACTCCAGATTGTCTACTGACAATAAGTTACTAGTTTACAACACAGTGCTCAAGCCGATATGGACGTACGGCATACAGCTGTGGGGCTCTGCTAGCGAGTCAAATATCTGCTGCATACAAAGGGTACAAAACTACATACTGAAGCAAATCTCCAATGCACCCTGGTTCATTAAAAATGAAGAGGTGCATAGCCTACTCAATGTGCCTACAATAAAGGAAGAGATCAAATCGATGGCGACGAAGTACAGATCCCGATTGGAACACCACCCGAACCAGCTTGCTGTCCAACTGACCATGCCGGACTATGTCAGACGTCTAAAAAGGCGCGACATAATGGAACTAGGGAATTAAAAATATCCCTAGCATCATTCAAGAGGAGAGATGCTCACGGCATCATCAGCTCCGAGCGACAAACCAACACTCCACCCATCTGCTCATAGTTGATGACTGATCGCAGATTAAACCTGGAAAAAAAAAAAAAAAAAAAAAAAAAAAGATTTTCAGAAATACTCAAAAATAAAAAATTATAATCAAAATCGAACCCTAGAGTTGAAGGCGGTCGGTTATTTTTGCTTACTTTAGCACCGCCTTCAACTCTAGCGTTCGGTTTCTTTTTATTTCATACATTTTTGAAGGCGGTTTTTATATTTTTGGAGTTAGTTTTTTATTTCACAGTTTTTTTTTAGTATTTTATTGCTATGTACTCGGCGGAATCGCTCGGCTTTCGGCCTAGCGATTCCGCCTCGCTTTCCAATCCGATCGTGGCCAAATTGAAATGCGACCGGCAAGGGAGGCACCAGCTTTAAAAAAAAAAATCAAAATCGCTTCACCCAGTCGAAAGTTCTGAGGTAACAAACATTCCGGTTTTTGAGGCTTTGTCTGGGCTTCAGAATAATGAAAAACCGGACAAACGACATAATAATTATTATCACTGCAATCACAGGACAGATGGTTGCATACAAAATAATATTACTAAAATAGCAATTGAGATTAGTCTTCTTCTGAAGAAGAAGTCTCAGCTTCTTCGCATGGAATGGGTGCAGCATAAACACATTGGTTCCAATTTTGTTTAACAGATCCTTGGGGAAAGTGTAGGTACGTGTTGCAACACTTCATCGATTTAAACACTAAATTTTTTGCACAACCACTAAACAAATCTGATCAAACCACCATACTCAGCACTAGACCCTAGATCGCAAATTTGGCCACCAGACGGGATTCCAAACCACCAGATCTAGTGGCGCTAGCACTAAGTTGGCAACACTGCGTGCCAGGTACTCATTTATGCCAACATAAGAAAAAAATGTACAATTCGTCAGTGTCGCCATACATACGGATTCATAAGGATTTTCAAGAAAGATTACGGATTAAGAATACGCGAGTTTTCAGCGAAATTTATTACTTACCTATACGGATTTTTACGCAACTTGATTTGTAAAGGACTTTTACATAAAATAAAATAAAATAGGGATTTCCTGTAAAACTTTTAATAGAAAATACGAATTTCGAAATATCTAATACCGATTTTACTCCAATTACGTCTGGCAGCGCTGCATGTCGACCTAAACATTATATTCTTTGGCCTAAACTAATACGTGTGCCGTGCTGTGGAGAAATACGTTATTTTATCAATCACTGTGTCTGTCTATTTTGGCTTTCGATACGAATTATACGAAACAACGTTCTTCTGCTGTGACTTTGTGCTTGGGAAATTTAACAACTTTGGCTTTACTCTGGACTTCGAAAATCTCGCTAATACGACAACCTGTGGCTTTGAACCTGACTCCAATCATCTGCCTTAAACGTACGTTCTGTGGCTTTGCTCCTGGACTCTGACATGCCGAAGCATCGGGATAATATTATGTTCAAACACGGTGAATTGCAGGACCCATTATTGTTATTTATTATTTTTAATTCATAGATACTAAGGTGTTGAACTTAGCTTACAATAGCTTCACCGAATATATCCGGGCTAATTGGCAGTAGAGAACATACAAACAAATAAAATGCTTTAATTCAAACTTATAATTGTTTAATTTCCCCTTTTTAAAATAAAAACATAACCTGTATGGTCATCTACACGGGTACATCTGTGTGTGTGCATGTATTAGTGTGACTACGTATGTGTGCGTGGTTTTAGTTTTTTCATGTTGGTACTTCAGAAATACTCCATGCATAGAAACGCTTGTTTTCTTTTTTTGTTCGCGATTGCCGTCTCTTATAACGCAGTGATTATTTACTCTGTGCAACAAACTCCCGCCCGCCGTCCGCCATCTTTCTAAAAGTCAGACAGACACTTCAGTCAGATTTTTTTTTATCCCTTTTTTGGGATAGGCAAAGGTAGCGCGGGGCGGATCTTGGCGTGTCGCCGCCGCAGCGGTTCGTCGGTGTTCTCCCTCGCACCCGCACCGTACTTGTATAGTTTATTCGCGTGGCGGGTCGCCCGCTGCGGCGACGACACGCCGAGATCCGTCCCGGGCACTATAATATACTCAGACTTTCAATCAAACACACACAACACAAATGTCGGTAGGACACCTGAAAGCCTTTTTTAATCCTGCGAATCCCTTAATCCTGCAATCCTACTCCTTCTCTCCCGGAGCGAACCAACTGAAGCCAATATTCGTTTGGTCGTTTATGTAATTTGGTAGCTCAGTGGTAATAGTGTAGGGTTTGTATTTTTTGACCATGGGTTCGTGTCCCTCAAAATATTGTTTGTTTTGTTTTTTTTTAAGCAATGTTAGGGTGTTTAGATTTTTTTAGGGTGTTTAATTTTTTTATAACCACCTAAAAGTTTTATTTTCGGAAATGCAAACGTAACAAAAACGACATGCACCGCCTCAACATTAGGTTAGTAGGACGCATCTTCTATAATATTAACCCTGGTTATTGAAGAGAAAACTTCTTTAGCGGCGCTTGGGTAAAAAAATTTAAACTCGCGTCATCGCGTCCTCGTCAGATCTCGAAAAGCGAAATGTAACCTTAAGTCATTGCATTAAGGGTTAAGTTACAGTGATACGGGATCAATTCTGTTCGCGTCATCGCGTCATTGTCAGATCTCGAAAAGCGAAATGTAGGTAACCATCACAGATAAATAAAATAAGTATATACATGTATATACATGTATAAGTAGATAAATAAAATAAGTATATATATGGTAACCATGTCATTGCATTAATACTAATAATATTTTAAAAACGTCACTGATATTTCAGAACATTGCCAAGTCTTTATCAGTTTCGGAATAGGATGTACCAAAAGAATAATTGACGTTGAAAGAATCACAACAGCCCTCGGACCACTGCGAAGCCACACTCTACCTCTGTGGTAGGTTTACATACACTCACAGGTTCGGACTCAACTTCTTCAATGAAGGGAAGGTCTAAGAAAATTGCAGAAGTGATGGTAAAACATATACCACTTTAAGGCGCAGGGGTATCACCTGACTGTGGTCGAGTCTATTGTCCGTGATAGTGGAAAGAAACAACGTTTTCAGGTATCACTGTATTTACTGTCTCTTACAACTTACAACACAGGAGGCGCGTCGTAGCGCGCGGTACATACTGAAGCCCTCGGGGCGGTGCGGAGGAACGTGGCGGTGCGCGCGCGGGGTGAGAGGAAACTCAGTGGCGTACGTGACTGTACAAAGTCCAAGCGCGCTATGGAATGTGCTGACCGCCACATCACTCCGCCCCTAAAAAAAACTTCTTATTACGAAACACAATTTGTAGGATAGAAGTTAAAATTTAAAAAAATTACAATAAAAATTTAAACTATTTTGCCCGTGTGTGTTCCCCTTAACTGTAGGTACGTCGGTGCTCGCTCGCGCGCGGTGCGCCGCCGGCCGTTGACGATGCGGACTGCCATAGAGTAACTTATATTGCGGACTGCTTACGTATACTGATGGGTCGATCCCGGGATTGAATCTTTATGGGCGGGATTTTATCTTAAAAGCCCGGATTTAATCCTATTCTAGGACCGAATGAGGATTTTATGTTTTAAGGTTAATTATGTGAAGTTGTTCTGTAATATGAGCGAAATTTTATCATAAAGTCCCGGATTTAATCCTATTTTAAGATCGAAAGGATTTTATGTTTTTAACTAGCCTTTGCCCGCGGCTTCGCTCGCGTGAAATTCGTATTTCAAAAGAAGAAACTAAATCATTAAGGGCGAGGATCTCGTTATGAGCCACGCAAGTTTGTAACGAGTTTTCACGAGTCGTATTTGTGAGTGGTCATTGCAAGGGATCGCTTGGACTATCCGCTCTGATCTGATGACATTACATCTCTGATTACATTACACAAGTTAAGCGGCGGGTGGCCGAGTTTTTGGGCATCGGGTTTTCATGCAAGTGGTCCGAGGTTCGAATCCGGTCGGTGTGTACCAATGAGTTTTTTCTGATGAAAAAATTTACGTGCATACTTACACCTGCTGCTTCACCGTTTAGAACTGGTGTAAAACTAGGTACCTTCCCTTGCCCCTTACGAGGTTGTAGGCTCAAATTGTAGCCGACTGGGTTAGTACCACCGTACTGGATGTAAGATGGCCGCATAGCAGGCTCAGCTGTGTTCTCTTCTAGTTCAGTATATCCAGCAATCCAGGGAAGTCTCCGGTATGCACGGGCACCTACCTTCTCGGAGGGGATATTGGCTGGTCGGAGAATGTGCTTAGGTCCCTTCGACTCAGGCGACCGGATTACATAACACAGTATTATTTTTAGTAACTATTATAGTTTACTAGCTTTTGCCCGCTCTCGTGAAATTCGTATTTCAAAAGAGAGAAAGTAAGTTATAAAGCGAGAAGGTCGAAAGCTGAGCTGCATTCAGGGTTTCAGGGTAATGACAAACCTTCTCGAACAAAATATGTAACTACTGATTAGGCCGAAGGTCGAGCTCCTTTCAGGTAAACGTTATTTTTCTCGAAGAAACTAAGTTACCTATGGCGACGCCGAAGGCGGAGCTCCCTATAGGTAAACCATGTACTTTTTCAAAGAGGCCGACGAGGCCGAAGGCCGGGCTGCGTTCAAGTAAATGATAATACTTCTCAAAGAAACTAAGTTAATGCCCTGCCGAACGCCGAGTTGCGTTCGCGTAAACGATATTCTCGCCCTTATTTACTTACTTTCATCGAGAAATATATCGTTAACTTGAACGAAGCTCCGCTTTCGGCCTGTCCCTTAGTTACTTACTTCGAAAAGGTACATGTTTCGTATCGGTGACGTCATATTTAGTTTACATGTATCTTGTACCATAAGAATAGGATAAAAAAATTAGGATCGAATCAAATTACAATTTTGGCTTTCTATAGTATGGGCAGTGCGCTTTTATAGGCACCCGCCCGCGCGCCGCGCCGCCCGCTCCGCCGCGCCGCCCGCTCCGCCACGCCGCGCGCCGCCCGGCTCGCTCATACATAACTCATACCTGATACCTACTTGCGCTAAATGGCGCGCGAAACATTTCAGTTTGGGAACCACATCTTAGCGTAACCGGAACTGAATTTTATTTAGCTTATCCTCTGGGTCGTATAGTATAGGATATAACATCCTTGTACGATGTTTCATCGAATTCAGATGATCGGTTTAAGAGTTATGGTGGAACATACATAATAGAAATATTTCTAAAAATCGTCAATTTAGCTTTAGTATCATACATAGAGTCTTATACCTCAGTATCTCATAAAACAAAGTAACTTACTCTATGACCATCCCTTACAAATTTCTAATTAGTATTGATTTAACAAATATCGGGAGATTATGACCTCTAATCGTTATTTTTTAACCGACTTCAAAAAAAGGAGGAGGTTCTCAATTCGACTGTATGTTTTTTGGTCAAACATGACCGAAATTGGTAGATCTAGCAAAAAATCGGTACCTAACTTTTCACACTGTCACGGTCACTGAACAGACTCTATTACCGACCTTTTTCCTCTCTCACATCACGGCGAAATGTACGCGCGCTCAAACGACCACAGATATCGATTATTTTGTGAACATAACTAGGGAATCATGCATTCAAATTAAAACCTGTCGAGACATTATTTATTTAGTTAAAGGAATTCATCCAGTAAAACAATGATCTACATACCTACTACCATATTATTATTATTTTTTTTTTTTATGGAACCTGACACGGTTAGCTTCATCACCTACAACATCCGTGATGTCAGCCCATAACACAGGGTGAACTAGGTGCCATGTCAGTGCTTCCCTTCATTTCATGTCGGCTACACTAAACTGGACGGAAAACACGAACTATTTACATAGCCGTTTCGACCGACGTTTCGTTCAGTGCGGTGGTATCAAACCGGCCGGGATAAACCCTACCACCTAGTAAGGTAAGAAGGGAAGGGGCCTACAGTTTAACGTGGAATCCGAACCACGGTCAGCCTCCAACGGTCGAGCGGTCACCCATCCAATCATGACCGCGCTCAGCGTTGCTTAATAACAGTTGACTAACCAACCGCGCCACTGAGCTACCGAGGCTGACGAATTTTCTTTTCTTATCCCTTAGTCGACTTTTACGACATGCGACGGGGAGAGATGCAGTGGGGCTATTCTTTTTAAGTACCGACCCCACACGGTACAAATTATGCTTAGTACTAATGAAAACAACTCATTCACGATGTTGAAATCTAATAATAAAATAAAATCCTATTTCGTAGGATCGAATGAGGAACCTTCCCCAACTTTCCCAATAAAATCCCTATAAAGTCTCGAATAAGGATTCGGTCCCAAATGGGATTGAATCCTTGCCCATCAGTACTTACGTAGCATTATATAACAATAGGTGTGCATGGGTCGTTTGACAATATTCGTTGCCCTAGACGAACTTAGTTGGGTCTAGGGCGCGGAGATTATTTTACAAAGGTGTGGGTTCACCAGTGTTGCCGTTTTAGTGACTTTGTCACTAGATCTAGTGAGTTTTTGACGTCTTTGGTGACATTTTTTAAAGACTTAGTCACTAGAAAAAATCTAGTGGCTTTTAGTGACTTTTAATAGTGATAAAATTTGAAGCACGGACATTGACTTGGCTGTATACCCTCATAGATTTTACCTGTTCTTCATCACATCATCACATCATAGATCATCGACGATCTATGAACTTGAACGAATTAATCAAAATAATCGCTTTGGCTGTATATACCTTCGCCTTTTCAAGCAAATTTTCAGTACAATGAACATTGTAAAAACTAAACAACGAAATAGACTAGCCACCAAAACTCTATTCAATACTTTTGATAAGGAACCAACTAAAAATTTTGAAAGAAAGCTGCCACACTTACATTATATCTCCAGAAGTTCTGTCAAAAATTACGAAAACTACGAGAACCGTAAATAGAGAAACAGAATCAACAGCTACAACTTCTACAGAACCATCCACCTTCCCTGTGCCGGAAGAAGAGGTTACAGAAATAATTCAATTAATTGAATTTTAAATTATGTAAGTATTTTTGATGTATTAGTCGTCTGGTTCCAGTATGCCACCGCTGACGGTTATGACGTAACAGCTATCGGTACCGTCGACAAAAAAGTCGGATAGACGAATGCTCCCGCCACCAGGTGTTAAACTGAACTGTCGTTACTTCGTATTTCAGGCATTAAATTAATATGTACTACCATGTAATAATAATTCTACGTAATTAAGTGACATGACAAGTGAAGCTAGCGCACACGTCATAGTCATATTCCTATTCCTTTTTTTACTCGTATTGGCATTTGAACACAACAAATGTTAGTAATAAAACAAATAACGCAAAAAAAAACCAAATTCGTACACGCGCGAGGGGTAGGTAGCTCAATTACACATATAATACGGGCGTGGCTACGCGGTATTATATTCTTTGGCTACGCGACAGCGATACTAACGCTACTGAGCTAGGCGTCAGCGGGTGCGGCGTGCGTGGCGTGAGGCGCGAAGTGCGGAAGCGCGGGCTGAGGTAGCAGCAAACCAGCAATAGACAAGTAATACACATATTTCAGTAATAGAATAGTAAGAAAGCACATTTATGGAAATATTTCGCCCCGATATGTCGTCGGTGGCGTCTTCAGTCAAGTTATTTATTATTTTTTATATAGAATAATAAAAAAAGAAGAAAATATTTAAAAGAACATATCTATCAAATCATAATCATATTTACTTATTTCTCACTTGACTGAAGACGCCACCGACGACATCGGGGCGAAATATTTCCATAAATGTGCTTTTTACCCGACTATGGCAGAGCCAAAAAGGAGGGTAATGTGGTTGGCAGTCTATGTGGCTGGGTATGTACGGATGTTCCACCGTAACTGCTAAACTACTCATTCGATTTTGATGATCGTGGTGTCAATCGATTTGTTATGATGGTCCCCTTGTCATGGGGTACCAAATTTTTCCATAAATAAAAAATGGCGGCCGTGGGACCCCATATTGTCACACTTTACAAAAATATTTTCTTCAAACCCCACCGAGTGGGGTATCATTGTCAAGAGCTTCTAAAGGCGATTTCAAAAATATAAGACACTTAATGGTTTAAACCAAAATGAATGAAATAAAAAATTATAAGCCCAACCGTGGTTCGGATTCCACGTAAAACTGTAGGTCCCTTCAGATTCAAATTCAGATATTTATTTTGCCATATTTATTATTCCCTTCTTACCTTATAGGATAGGATAGGATAGGATAGCATAGGATAGGATAGGATAGGATAGGATAGGATAGGATAGGTGAGGATAGGATAGGATAGGATAGGATAGGATAGGATAAGATAGGATAGGATAGGATAGGATAGCATAGGATAGGATAGGATAGGATAGGATAGGATAGCATAGGATAGGATAGGATAGGATAGGATAGGATAGGATAGAATAGGATAGGATAGGATAGGATGGGATAGGATAGGATAGGATAGGATAGGATAGGATAGGATAGGATAGGATAGGATAGGATAGGATAGGATAGGATAGGATAGGATAGGATAGGATAGGATAGGATAGGATAGGATAGGATAGGATAGGATAGGATAGGATAGGATAGGATAGGATAGGATAGGATAGGATAGGATAGGATAGGATAGGATAGGATAGGATAGGATAGGATAGGATAGGATAGGATAGGATAGGATAGGATAGGATAGGATAGGATAGGATAGGATAGGATAGGATAGGATAGGATAGGATAGGATAGGATAGGATAGGATAGGATAGGATAGGATAGGATAGGATAGGATAGGATAGGATAGGATAGGATAGGATAGGATAGGATAGGATAGGATAGGATAGGATAGGATAGGATAGGATAGGATAGGATAGGATAGGATAGGATAGGATAGGATAGGATAGGATAGGATAGGATAGGATAGGATAGGATAGGATAGGATAGGATAGGATAGGATAGGATAGGATAGGATAGGATAGGATAGGATAGGATAGGATAGGAAAGGATAGGGTAGGATAGGATAGGATAGGATAGGATAGAATAGGATAAAGTCTTCGAGAAGGTTTATCGTCTTCTTGAACGCAGCTCGGCCTTCGGCCTCGCCCATAGTTACTTACTGTCTTCGAGAAGGTTATTTGTCTACCTGAACGCAGCTCGGCTTTTGGCCTCGCCCATAGTTACTTACTGCCTTCGAGAAGGTTTATCGACTTCCTGAACGCAGCTCGGCCTTCGGCCTCGCCCATAGTTACTTACTGTCTTCGAGAAGGTTTATCGTCTTCTTTAACGCAGCTCGGCCTTCGGCCTCACCCATAGTTACTAACTGTCTTCGAGAAGGTTATTTGTCTACCTGAACGCAGCTCGGCCTTCGGCCTCGCCTATAGTTACTTACTGTCTTCGAGAAGGTTTATCGACTTCCTGAAAGCAGCTCGGCCTTCGGCCTCGCTCATAGTTACTTACTGTCTTCGAGCAGGTTTATCGTCTTCCTGAACGCAGCTCGGCCTTCGGCCTCACCCATAGTTACTTACTGTCTTCGAGAAGGTTATTTGTCTACCTGAACGTAGCTCGGCCTTCGGCCTAGCCCATAGTTACTTACTGTCTTAGAGCATGTTTATCGTCTTCCTGAACGCAGCTCGGCCTTCGGCCTCGCCCATAGTTACTTACTGTCTTCGAGAAGGTTATTCGTCTTCCTGAACGCAGCTCGGCCTTCGGCCTCGACCATAGTTAATTACTGTCTTCGAGAAGGTTTATCGACTTCCTGAACGCAGCTCGGCCTTCGGCCTCGCCCATAGTTACTTACTGTCTTCGAGAAGGTTTATCGTCTTCTTGAACGCAGCTCGGCCTTCGGCCTCGCCCATAGTTACTTACTCTCTTCGAGAAGGTTTATCGTCTTCCTGAACGCAGCTCGGCCTTCGGCCTCGCCCATAGTTACTCACTGTCTTCGAGAAGGTTTATGGTCTTCTTGAACGCAGCTCGGCCTTCGGCCTCGCCCATGGTTACTTACTGTCTTCGAGAAGGTTTATCGTCTTCCTGAACGCAGCTCGGCCTTCGACCTCGCCCATAGTTACTTACTGTCTTCGAGAACGTTTGTCGTCTTCTTGAACGCAGCTCGGCCTTCGGCCTCGCCCATAGTTACTTACTGTCTTCGAGAAGGTTTATCGTCTTCTTGAACGCAGCTCGGCCTTCGGCCTCGCCCATGGTTACTTACTGTCTTCGAGAAGGTTTATCGTCTTCCTGAACGCAGCTCGGCCTTCGGCCTCGCCCACAGTTACTTACTCTCTTCGAGAAGGTTATTCGTCTTCCTGAACGCAGCTCGGCCTTCGGCCTCACCCATAGTTACTTACTGTCTTCGAGAAGGTTTATGGTATTCTTAACCGCAGCTCGGCCTTCGGCCTCGCCCTCAGTTACTTACTTATTCGAGGAGTTTTATTTATGTAATATTACTAAAAATAATGAAATAAAAAATAAAGTTTAAAAAACTGTAACCCGACTATGGAAAAAAGGAACTATTATTAAAAAAACTAAAAAAGTTTCAAAACCTTTACCATAAATAAAATAAACTAAAAAGTAAGAAACAAGATATTTGGGAGCCATGGCAGTGCTTCCTTCGGACGTTGCTATCATCGTCTTATTGGGTAAGAGCAGTCTTTTGATTTTCCTGTTTATTTAGTTTTATTGAAGTCTTCTGGCAGTTTCACATTAATAACGTTATAATTAAATTGAAATGCCGTAGTCGTGCGTTGTCAGCTATAAAAAAAATTATCTACTTAACTTTAAATATACGAAAATACTTTTCTTTAGGTTTCCGTATCCCGTACGGATTATATTTAATATTATATTTAAGCCTACTCCGTCTGTCTGTCTGTCCGTCCGTCTGTCCGTCCTACTGCTGTATCTTTGGAACCGTAATAGGTAGACAGTTGAAATTTTTACAGAATTATTTGTTATTTATCTACTACTACTGAGTAACTCTAATGAATAAATGAAAGGTTATAGGATTATATTATTGTGGCCGATTGCTGTTGTATGAGTCGAGGCAAAATATTATCTTTACCTCCCTCCCTCATTCCCTCTACCCCTCCATCACTCCCTCACTCCCTCACTCCCTCTCTTCCCCTTCCTCAGCATGATCGCAAAATTAACAACGAGATGCCGTCAATCAAGCATAATTTTTTTTATAGCTGACAACGCACGACTACGGCATTTCAATTTAATTATAACGTTATTAATGTGAAACTGCCAGAAGACTTCAATAAAACTAAATAAACAGGAAAATCAAAAGACTGCTCTTACCCAATAAGACGATGATAGCAACGTCCGAAGGAAGCACTGCCATGGCTCCCAAATATCTTGTTTCTTACTTTTTAGTTTATTTTATTTATGGTAAAGGTTTTGAAACTTTTTTAGTTTTTTTAATAATAGTTCCTTTTTTCCATAGTCGGGTTACAGTTTTTTAAACTTTTTTACTATTGCTATTACTAAAATATGTGTACATCAAAAATAAAGCAACAAAAAGTTGTAAGGTAGGTATTTAATTATAAAAAATATATATTTATAAAGTGTAAATTATGTAAGTTTAAACATTGAATGAATAAATCATTGAATAATTCAATTTTTTTTTTTTTTAATATAACTTATTTTAAAAATGGAGCTCTGTAAAAATATTTAGTGATTTCTAGTGACTCTTTGAAGTAATTTTTTCCCCAATTCTAGTGACTTTATGGCAATAGTTTGGTGACTTTCTTTTTTCCTAAGCGGCAACACTGGGGTTCACTCGAGGCACTGTGGGTTCACTCGAGGCGAGGGTGTGGCGCAGAGCACGTCGTTCACGCCACCCCTGTTCCGGTTCACTCACTGATTACGGGTTGCGTAGGTTGGGGGGGGTTGTGGTCCGAGCTGTAAGGTGCTGCCCAGGCCTGCTTCCGCCATCTCGGTCCTCGCGTGTTGGAGGACGTCGCGCACCATCTGTCGCCTGCACCTCTTCCGTAGGATGGAGTACAATACTATGGCCACTGCTGCTGTGGCCAGCGCTGCGGCCAGGAGTGCCACGGTGTCCGGGCCGTGTCCGCTCGCCGCGGGAGTGCTGCTGGCAGTGTTATCACCCGCCGCAGCTGCCGTCTGGGAGATGACCGTCTCCTCCTTGGTGTGTTGGTGCCCCATCGTGGATTGGCGACTGAGGCGTCCGGCGTTGTGCGTGTCGTTTTTACCTATTCGAGCACGGTGGGGTCGTTTGCCTCAGCTCACTCGTGTGGCCCAGATTACCACTTATGTTGAGGTAGCGAGTTTCGCTGTGCTTGGAAAACAGTGGAGGGGTTTTTTCTTTTTGTTGCGTAAATGCGTATGTGCGAGTTATACTTTCTAGAGTTAAATCTAGGTGCTTATAATCTAACATGTGCTGTATCCCGCTTGGTGATCGATCGTATAGTTCAGATGGCGGATGAAGCGATTACTACTAAGTAAGTGGGACGCTCATAACAAAAAAATAGAAAAAGAATTGTAGCTATCGATCGATCCTTGCGGGAGTCGTGTGAAAGCAATTATGGATGGGTTATCGACATGGTAAAAAAAAAGGTAAAAAAAATTGGTTGTTCCGCCCTTGGAACAGGCTGAGCCTAGTTAAGGGTGAAAAATATTATATGTGTTCTTATGCTATGTTATACTAGGTGCCTAGCCTACCCAGGATACAGGAATCGGTTTTTAATCCTAGTGTTGTACAATCATCTAAAACTACTTCTGTCTTAACATAGTATATCTAGGTATTCTTAATCTATGTTTAATGTTAACATGTGGTAATCCACGGGTAAAACTAATCGTACAGTGTTTCTTGACAGAACGGAAACGTCGAGCGAGTTTGGGAGAACTGTAATTCTCAGAAATCGTGCAGCAAGTGGAACGGCTGTCTCGCGCTGACGTCGGCTAGCAACGGGGTTTCGAGATAGCAGCCATTGTGGTATATGCAAACTAATGAAGTGAGACTTTGCGAAATAAAATAAAATAAAACTATATGTGCTTTATCGCTACTAATGGCGTGTTTACTTTCAGATTCCGGTGGCAGTTTCGTGGAAGAGAAATATGTCGCGCGGAATGAATAAATAAAATTGACATATTGTAGGTATCGTTGACCGTGTGTTTCGAAACATCTTTTTACTGGTGTCGGTTATGCTCGTTAGCAATCGTTAGCTATTTTATTGTGACATTGTTCTACCTAAAACGAACTGGCGGGCGGCTGGTCCGACCGCTTCGTGTCTGGCGTGTTGGTACGGTGTTTGCGTCGTCGGTTATTGGTTTCGCTGGACTAGCTGTGGCCGTCGTCGGTGGCGGCGCCGCGGCGTATGCCGGTTGGGTGGTCGGCGCGTTGAGCCGGGTGCTGTCCGTGTGGTCTAACGTGTTCGTCTCGCTTTGCTCGTCGGTTTCGTTATCGCGTAAGAAAAACGCGGGTTTAAGACGGTCGATGTTAATTGCGGATTCGCGGTTTTGTAATTTCACGACGAAATATTTTTCGCATCTTTTAATGACGGGGAATGGGCCACTGTATGGCTGGGTTAGAGGTCTCGTTACCCGGTCATCCCGGACAAACACGTGGGACGCTTTGAATAGTTCGGGATGTATGAAGGTAGGCCCTTGGTGTAATTTCCGTCGCGGTATTGCCGCCGTGTCTGCGATGTGCTGTTGTAATCTGTCTACGAATGAGTCGTCTAGTGCGTTCTCTTTGGAGGGGACAAAGAATTCTCCCGGGAGTCTAAGGGTGGTCCCGTACACGAGTTGGGCGGGGCTGACGCCTGTATCGTCTCTGAGGGACGCGCGGATGCCGAGTAAAACTGTAGGGAGCGCTGTGGACCAATTGGCCGTCTGACCTCGGGCCATCAGAGCCGCCTTAACGGTCCGGTGGAAGCGTTCTACCTTTCCGTTCGCGGCCGCATGATAAGGGGTTGTACGTATCTTTAAGCAACCCATCTTTCTGCTGAGGGCCCGGTACAAATCTGATTCGAAATTTCGGCCTTGGTCGGTTGTTATCCGGAGTGGACAACCGAAACGTGAGATGTAGTGATCGTACAAAACGCGTGCGGCGGTCTCCGCTGTCTGGTCCGGCACGGGGATCGCTTCCGGCCAAGACGTGTACCGATCGATTATCGAGATGATGTACTTATTCTCGTTAGACGGGGGAAGCGGACCTACGACGTCCACGTGAATGTGTTCGAACCGTGCTGAGTCCTCGAACGTGCCTAACGGTGATTTGGTATGCCTGGTAACTTTAGACTTTTGGCACTGGATGCATGCCTTGGACCATTGCGCGATATCAGAGTTCATCCCAGACCAGAAGTATCGCTGAGTGATCAGTCTCCGTGTTCCCCGTACTCCCGGGTGGGCGATCCCATGAACGGTTTCGAAAACCTGTGCACGGAATGCCTTTGGGATGTACGGTCTTACCCTACCCTGGTGGATGTTACAGAACAGTTCTGTGTTATTCATTGGCATGTCTAGTTTTATAACAGGGGATGGGTCCTTTGCTATGAGAGCTTCTAGTTCACGATCGCCGACTTGCTTTTCCGCGAGGTCATGCCAGTCTAATGGGGAGGGGCATTCAATCGCCTCTACCCTGCTCATGGCGTCTGCGGGGGCGTTGTCCACGCCGGATACGTGCACTAGCTGTGCACAGTATTCGGAGATGAAACTCAACTGCCTGGACCGGCGAGGGGTGTCACTCTCGCTACATCCGTTTTTGTAGGTGAAGATCAGTGGCTTGTGGTCCGTGTGAACTGTAAGGGACCTTCCCTCGACTAGGCGTCGGAAATGTTTTATCGCGGCGTAAATGGCGAGCAACTCCCTATCGAAGGTAGAGTACTTCGCCTGTGTGTCCGTCAGGGCTCTCGAAAAAAAACCTAGGGGTTGTTTTACTCCCCTTATATCCTGATAGAGGGCGGCTCCGATACACGTGGAGGACGCGTCGGTCATCAAGTGTAATTCTGAGTCGGGAGATGGAAATGCAAGTGCGGTCGCGCTGATAATGCTAAGTTTACAGCTTTCAAACGCGGCCTCCGTTTCGGGAGTCCATTGTATGGTGGTCCTATCGTTTTTCTTTTTCGAGCCGGCCAGGTAAACGTTAAGTATCCGTTGGTGCTCTGCTGCCGACGGTAAGCAATCGTGGTAGAAATTTAGCATCCCGAGGAAACGGCGGAGTTCGCAGACTGTCTCTGGTCGGGGAAACTCGGATATCGCCTTAGTTTTTTCGGGAAGTGGGGCTATTCCCGCGCTCGTGACGTCGTAGCCTAAGTATGTTATGTGCTTCTTGTTATACACACACTTCTCTACGTTTAGTCTGACACCGAATTTATTGAGTCGTTCGAGTACCGTCTTCACATGTGTTAGGTGTTCCTCCTCTGACTCGGAGGCGATAAGGACGTCATCTAAATAGATAAAAACAAAATCTAGTCCCCTCAACATGTTGTGCATGTGCCTCTGGAAGGTCATACCTGCGTTCCGCATTCCGAAGGTCATCTTTGGGTACTCGAAAAGCCCGAACGGGGTGATAATTGCTGTCTTAGGGATGTCGTCCTCGAACACCGGAATCTGGTAGTACGCGCGCTGTAAGTCTAATTTAGTAAACCTAAACTTATAATACGCTAAGTACATAAATTCCTGTATCCTTGGTATTGGATAACGGTCAGGTACTGTTACGGCATTGAGGAGTCGGTAGTCTCCGCATAACCGTAACTGACCGTTGTCCTTGGGTACTACATGTAGGGGACTGGCCCACGGGCTTTTGGACGGGCGGCATATCCCTTGTTCGACCATCAGTTCGAATTCTTTTTTTACCTGCGTGTATTTACTCGGAGGCAGTGGTCGTGCTCGTTGATAAACCGGGGGGCCAGTCGTCTCGATATGGTGCACTGTGCTGTGTAGTGCCACATCTTCTATGACGCCTGTCGCGGTAAGCCGCGGGTAGCCTTGCAGCACCTCGTGGAAGGGATCCGTGGTGCTGAAGGCGCGCACACTGGGTACTGTGCTACTGTCTATGCTCCCTGTTACCTCTAACGAGGTGGTGTTGTCGACCAGTCGCTTCCGCTTCAGATCTACCGATAGATCGTGGAAAGCTAGGAAGTCGGCGCCGATGATAGGCTCCTTAACGTCGCAGACGATGAATGTCCACCTAAAATTACGTCGCAAACGTAGGTTAACTCGTAGCGTCTGCTCACCGTACGTTGCGATCGGTGTATCGTTTGCGGCGTATAGTAGGCGGTCTGCGCGCAGGAGAGCGCGGCCGCGCTGTGGGGGGACCACGGACACGTCGGCGCCGGTGTCGATAAGAAAGGTCAGTCCGGTTTCGTTGTCTTGTATCTTCAGTCGGCGGGAGGTGGTGCTGCTTGAGCAGATGTCGGCCGGGTGCGACGTCTGCTCGTCTATTCGTTTCCCGCCCTCCTCCAGGCGCAGGGTGGGTTGCATGTCCTCGCTTCGTCGCCGAACTTGAAGTGGGGGTAGCAGAGCCATTCGGGGTTCTCCGCTGCCTTCTTCTCCTGCCACTGTTGTCTCCTCTCTCGTGACGTGGGTCGCGAGCGCTGTCCGCTGCCGCTGCGGCTGCCTGAGCGTCCGGACGGCCCGTTGGCTGGGCGGTTGGGCGGGCGGCTCCTGTCTGCGCGGATCGTGTTTATTTCTGTGGCCATCCGCGTGAGTTGTTTCGCTAATTCATCTATTGACGATTGTAGTGAAGAGACGATCGTAGTGAAGGAGGTGGGTGTTGCGATCGAAACAGCGGACAATGTGTTGGAGAGGGTGCTCTCCATCACTTGGTCAGCCATCGCAGCGAGTGTTTCTAGATCTTTCGTGTCACTCACTGCGAGGATCGTTCGCACTTGGGTTGGGAGGTGGCCCGCCCACAAGAATTTTAATGCTTCCTCGCTCATCTTATTATTCGCCAGTGTGCGCATCCGGCGCAGCAGTTGCGAGGGTTTTTGATCTCCTAATTGTAGCTCGCTTAGCAGTCTTTGGAACTGCTTCTGTTGACTGTCCACGTACGTGGAAATGAGCCGTGCTTTTAATGCCTCGTATTTTCCCGTGGCGGGGGGGTTCATCAGTAGGTCGCTCACCTGTTGTAAATGTGTGCGGGTTAGCTTCGACGTCACTAGATGGAATTTTGTTTCGTCGCTGGCGTGCTGCGGCGCGACGACACTGTCGAATTGTACGAACCATAGTTGAGGTTCGTCATGCCAGAAATCCGGCAGCCGGCTTGTCACCGAGATCGCTGCCATGTCTGCAGCTCTGTCCTGGGTCGGTGTGGGCGCGATCGCCGCGTGCGCCGCGGCCATTGGGTTAAACGCCATGTTTACTTGGTTGCTGCTTCTTTCCCACGTCGAGGGGTCACCAGTTATACCACTTTAAGGCGCAGGCGTATCACCTGACTGTGGTCGAGTCTATTGTCCGTGATAGTGGAAAGAAACAACGTTTTCAGGTATCACTGTATTTACTGTCTCTTACAACACAGGAGGCGCGTCGTAGCGCGCGGTACATACTGAAGCCCTCGGGGCGGTGCGGAGGAACGTGGCGGTGCGCGCGCGGGGTGAGAGGAAACTCAGTGGCGTACGTGACTGTACAAAGTCCAAGCGCGCTATGGAATGTGCTGACCGCCACAAACATATGGATCATCCATTTAAACACCTTGATTCTGACTCATCCAATTTTAAGGCCATTGAACAACTTTTCATTGAAAATTTATGGCGGTCAAAATGAGGACAATATTAACGAAATAAGAAAGACAATATTCTGCCAAAAAATCAAAACCCGGAAAGACTGCCTCCTACCCAGAACGCTCTCCTGTATCATTGTATGCGATCCATATATAAAGCTTGTATCTGGGCTTGCGCGCCTAAGGCGGAAATCAAACATCCGGATCGTTGCCAGCATGAATGGAAGAAATAAGCTGACAGACTGCTGCTGCCAGTTTGGATCAATATTCCTATGGTTGCTGCAGACAGAGTTACAAGTCATGAGTGTGGATGCAAACAGAAGTGTTCCAAAGCATGTAGTTGCGTAAAGAAATCATTGCACTGCACTGCTCTGTGTAAGTGTTCTTGTAAAAAATAAGTGAAATTGTGGGTCTGGGTCCGTGCTCCACCTAGGTTCTCCACCTGGGGTGAAGTTGTGTTTTCTTTCTTTCTGTCTTTTTTCTACCTTTACTATATATCTGTAGTACCTAATTAAGTTCTGAATAAATAATAAATACACATATATTGAGTTGTATTATTATTTATTACTTACGATTTACTACATACTAAGTTCCCACGTTCTACATTATTGCGGGCCTACGACGAATAAATGGTCACTTTGTGAAGCATTTTTCTCGTTAACTATCATGGAGTTGACTCCATGTTAACTATTAGGTTTATGAAAAAAGTCATTAGATATAAAGTTATAGATAATTTTATGTTCAACATATTTTTCTAAAGAAGTTTTTCTCTAGCACTTACCATTTTTGAGTTATCATACAAATTTTAAAAAAATGACAAAACAAAATTTTTTTAATGGCCGCCATTTTGTATTTTTTGTGAGGACAGTTTGGCCCCCCCTCAATACTAGTTATGAACAGCCTAAAGAATAGCGAATAAATAATATAAAAGAAAGTGCAAACAAAATTAATTTCATTATTATTTCTTGATATACTTTCAAATTGTGATGCTATTTTCTCGCAAACCATTGGCTTATCACTAAAACCGTAATAAGCAAAGTTGTAGATAATTTTATAGAGAACATTTCCTACCTTGGACATTTTCCTCTAACACTTTTAGTTTTTGAGTTAGAGCAGAAAAATTAAGTTTTAGGAACTTTTTTTTCATTAAAATGGCCGCCATTTTGTTTTTTTACAAGTACCAATTTGGCCATTTTACCATGTACTTACGGCCATTTTACAAGTACCATTTTACCATGTACGTGTGGGAGAGCTGGTTCGAGCTTGCTAAAAAATTTAGTTTTGTTTCCTTAAAATTACTCGTGGTAGGTGTTTCTGCGACACGGAAACGAGGCGCTCGTGTTAATTTCGCTATACGTTAAAGTTATAAAATGATCACGTAATCATTTATTCGTGTAACCGTAACGTAACGATCACGTAATCATGTAACCGTGCAACCACGACTTGAAGGGACATTGAAAATGAACCTAGCTATTATAGATTATCCGCTACGAATAAATTATTAAAAAAATTTTTTTTTAATAAATATAAAAAAAAATATATGTTTGTAATATTTTTACGGCATCTTGTAGCCCTTCGAATTCCACCGTCTTTTGAGCCCTGGTGGGCCCTTGTACCTGGAACCTGCGACGCCATAGGTTGTAGAGGTACCTAGGCGGCGCATGTGCGCCGCCTAGGTACCTCTACAACCTAAGGCGTCGTACCATCTTAAAGCCCGTAAAATTCTGCGTCTTTTGAGTCCTAATAGATCCTCATATCTCAAACCTGCGAAGTTCCACGGGGCTGTGACGCCTGAGTGGCCGCGCGCCGACGCGCTGGCGCGCCGCTAAGGGACCTCCCACCTCCCCCCCTATCACTCCCACGAAAAAAACTGTAATGACATAAAATGTTCCCCGTCTCAATATCTCCAGGCCATTTTTTTTGTTTTTCAATTTTCGACCTCGTTCACGAGATATCGACGATATTCTGGGAGAAAGTGTCAAAAATCGTGTTTTTTCTTAGAGTTTTTTTTTCAATTTTCGAAAAAAGTTTTCGACTTTTCCAAAAAAAGTTTATACCATCTTAAAGCCCTTAAAATTCCGCGTCTTTTGAGTTCTAATAGATCCTCGTATCTTAAACGTGCGAAGTTCCACAGGTCTGTCGCACTTTCAGCGAAAATGGGGCCCTACCGGAGCGAACGAAAAAACATTTTCAATGTTAAAACTACGAAGTTATTAGATGAAACTACTGGTTCATGGTTTTCGCCGTTGAGATAAAAGGTTGGGGGAGGCCAAAGGCTTCGTCCTTGAGGCGGTATAGGGTTGTCCGAAAGTAGTTTGTCAGCCTCGGCAGTTAGGTAAGTGGTGCGGTCGGTCGACTGTTGTTAAGCAACCCTGAGTGCGATCAGTACTTGGATGGGTGACCGCTCGACCATTGGGAGGCTGACCGTGGTTCGGATTCCACGTAAAACTGTAGGTCCCTTCCCTTCTTACCTTACTAGGTGGTAAGGGTTTATCCCGCCCGAGTTGATACCACCGCTCTGAATGAAACATCGGTCGAAACGGCTATGTAAATAGTTCGTGTTTTCCATCCAGTTCAGTGTAGCCGACATGAAATGAACGGAAGCACTGACATAGCACCTAGTTCACCCGGTGTTATAGGCTGACATCACAGATGTTGTAGGTGTTGTAGCCATAACTGTGACAGTTTCCATAAAAAAAAAAAGCAGCGCACGGCCTTGCTGGAGGACGAGAAGAAAAAAAACCGGCCAAGTGCGACTGAGGGTTCCGTATCGCCATGTCATGGCTGACGCCACTCACGCCATCTATGGCGTGTTTATGAAATGCTACATACTTATTAGTTAAAATTCATAGAGTCTACAAACGCAATATCTCATAAAACAAAGTAACTTACCCCACGACCATCCCTTACAGATTTATTATTAGTATTGATTGATTATTATGTAAATTGAGTGCACTTGAGTCTTACTTTTTTAATGCCAATTAAATAATTTGTAAAAATTACATTTCTTATTAACTAACATTATAACAGTATAATATCCTACATATAGTTAATCAAAGTAATCATCGATATCAATATCTGGGTTCAGTATGTCGTCCCCGAACGGCGACAGATCCAACTGGTTCAGTATTAGATTTTCGCACATCTCCTCCAATCCTGTGTCTCCTATGAGAATAGCACCCTGAAGACGGTCGTTTTGGAGTACAAACTTGATATACTCCATCTTGGGCGTCGTTCGTAGGAGTATTTCGTATGAATCCCCCAGCCCTTGGCCATTGTACTTTCCTAGTAAGACGACCTGGAATAAAATTGACATCTTAAATGACCGAACGAAAATGCTAGAAGAGAAAGAGAAATATGTTGCATACATACATACATATCACACACGCTGAATCCCGACAATCGGGGTAAGCAGAGTAATCGGTGTTGTGTTGCAAGAACTCCTGGTAAATTACAGCACAACACCGACCACCACGTTTCGCAAAGTATTCGAACAAGATTAAATCGATCAAGCAGCAAGTAAGGCACGAAGACCCACCTGCTGCATGACTCGGTGGAAGTACCGTGCCAAGGTGAGAGGTGGCGAACCTGTCGCCCTTTAGCATGGCATCTTGTCCTTATCCCTTAGTCGCCTTTTACGACATGCACGGGGAGAGATGCAGTGGGGCTATTCTTTTTAAGTACCAAACCCACACGGTATAACTATATATTGTACAAATATGTTGCCTGTCTGTTAACAAATATTTGTGCATTCACATGCAGATGTCATCACAAAATATACATTCAAGGGATAGCATTAAAAGCCATCACATGCTATGAATGCGCCGATAAGGTGTTGAAGGAACAAGAGGATAAGGTGAGTCATATAGTGAGTGCGACGCGGTATGTTGAAGCAGAACCTAGCGCACGCATTCTGCACACGCTCTGCACGAGCCGCGCCGAGGCAGCGTCCAAGCAGGGCCCGTACGCGACGTCTGCGTAGTTAAGTGGCTCAGTACAAGTGATTCTACGAGACGCACTCTTAAATCCTCCGATAAGTACTTTCTTACACCGGCGATCGGATCGGCGCATTCGTTTATTTTTGGTGGTACGACAAAAATAATTATACCAATGTTTTGGATTTTTCATGGACTTCAATACTACATTCAAAACTAAAAACCGCGTTGATCCTCAGTTTCTGGTCGTTGGGTCCCAAGATTGCTTTCATCTGAACAAAAACGAGTTCGCTTCACAATTTCCCGTGATTGTTTGGAACTTTTTGAGGCAGATCCCGAGGATGTTTTGTCCTGTTTCGTTACCATGGATGAAAGCTGGATTCACCACCATACTCCTGAATCGAAACAACAATCGAAGCAGTGGAAAAGATCTGGCTCACCCACTCCGAAGAAGGCTAAGTTTTGTCGACCAACAAAGTCATGGCTTCAGTTTTGTGGGATGTGAAGGGGATTATTTTCGTGGATTATTTACCAAAAGGCGAAACTATAAATTCAAAATATTATTGCAACCTTTTGCGAAGACTTCAGGAAGAAATCAAAGAAAAAAGACCGGGGTTGATGCGGAAGAAAGTGTTGTTCCATTAAGACAACGCCCGGGTTCACACTTCGGCTGAATCAATATCGGAAATCCATAATTGTGGCTATAAATTATTGCCCCACGCACCTTATTCGCCGGATTTAGCCCCCTCGGATTACCACCTTTTTCCAAATTAAAGAAAAACTTAGGTAGCTCGAAATTTTTGACCAAAGAAGAGGTGATAGCCAATGAATTAAAAAGTATCGGGAAGTGGCATACAACGCACCGACTTGAGGCGCGCTATTTGTGAGCATTCAGCACACACTCTTTCGCGAGCGAGTCAGTCCGCCGCACTGCGCCGCCCAGGCAGGTCACGTTTTTGTATTCGTCCGTAAAAGAGAGAGATAGAATATCATGCATTCGCATACACAAAATATGAGCGTGAAAAGGATAACTATACGTTACTCGGTTCGAGACGAGAGCATACGACACTGCATGTTCTCAGTGACTGTCAGTCACTGAGAACATGCAGTGGCGACGTGCAGGGCTCTAAACCTATCTTGTAACGCATGGCACAAGTCTATATACTCGTATGAATATAAAGGCACACGCGCAAGCCGCGACGTACAAAGATCAAGTATACGAATTCTAATTTGGAATGTATAATCGTTGTCCCCCTTATACGTATCAAATTGCCATTTAACCGTTTTACTCTATCGACGTTCCGAGAGCGAAAACGTAACGTGATGTATGAGGCGCTCGCGCACTTACGTTGTTTTAAATATTGGCAATACAGATGAACTCCAATCGCACTATCTCTTTTCCGTTCACGGAGTTTGCATCTGCACGTCTTCTTCTTCTCTTCTTCTTCTTGGTGGGCATTTTCCGCATGTAGGTCTCGCTGTTTGGACCCGTTGTGCGTATCTCCCCGGCCGCTACTCCATCCAGCCCAGCTCCTTCCAGAAGTCCTGCAGGCGTCCGACGTCCTTGCAGGCCTCTTGGAGTGTCCTCGGGTTTTTGAGGATGATTGCCCGCTCATTTGCCACCCCCTCGCACTGTAGCAGCACGTGGGATGGCGTTTCTTCAGCCCCCATGCAACCCCTGCACAGAGGGCTATCTGTTTTACCTATAATGAATAAGTGCTTATTTAGTGGATAGTGTCCAGTTAGGGTTCCCACCACCAGTCTGATTTTACCTTTGTTTAGCTGTAGTATACCCTTTGTGAGCTTCCTGTTGATGGTTGGCACCGCCGCTCTTGTCTGCTTGCAGTCGTTTATTTGTGACCATAGCTGTTGGTGTCGGTCTTTTGCGTGTCCTCTGATCCACGACCTTAGTTGATTAAACGGGAGGGGCACTATCGGCTCAGGTCCATCGACCACCCACCCTGCTCCTCTCCTTGCCAGTTCGTCTGCTGCGTCGTTGCCCAAACACCCACTGTGTCCTTTTATCCACTGAAGGGTGACTCTGTTATGTTTGGCGATAACCTCTAGTGCTTGGTGGCATTCCAAAATGAGGCTTGATTTAATGGTGTTGCTGGTTAAGGCTTGGAGTACCGAAGCGCTGTCGGATAGTATGCGTATGCCATACTCCTTGATCTTTTTGTTTGCTATGCTGTATGCTGCTTGTGTTATTGCAACACATTCGGCTTGGAATATGCTGTTATACTTGCCCAGTGGCATGGCTGACCTTATGTTTAGGTCCATTGAGAATATGCCGGCTCCTGTTCCATTTGCTGTTTTGGATCCATCCGTGTAGACGTCTATTTCGCGTGTGGAATTCTTCTGCTCTTCGTGCAGTTGTATGTTGTATCCCTTAACAAAAATATGTGTGGCCGGTATTCTGTCACATATAGCTGTTAGCATTGGTTTTTGTTTAATTGCGTCTGTTAGGCTGGTACCGTGCCTGCCTGGGTTATTACCCCAGGTACCCGATAGTTTTAGTCTGAAAGCTGCTGCCGTTGCCTCCTGTTGTACGAAGATGTGCAGCGGTAGTATTCCCAGTAGCACTTCTAGTGCCGCCGTTGGGGTTGTTCTCATGCAGCCAGTTGTTGATACACACGCTAGCCGTTGTAGGCTTTGAAGCTTCTGTTGTGCGGTTGTAAGTTTGGTCCTTGACCACCACACAATCGCGCCATATGTTAACATCGGTCTGATGACTGTTGTATACAGCCATTGTATTATGTGCGGTTGTAATCCCCATGTTTTACCCAACATTCTTCTACATTGCCAGAATGTGATTTTAGCTTTGTTTATCTTGTTGGTCAGGTGTTTATCCCAGTTTAGTTTGCTATCCAGAATCACGCCTAGGTATTTTACCTCAGGTGATAATTTGAGAGGTTCCCCGAATAGTTTGGGCATTGGTAGGTCTGGTGTGAGTTTTCTTTTATTGGTGAACAGAACTAGCTCTGTTTTCGCCGGATTTATGGCTAGTTCATTGTCTGTACACCATCTTTCTGTCGTTTGCAGTGCACTCTGCATGAGTTCACATATGATCTTCTCATTGCTGCCGTTGATGATTATGACTATGTCGTCAGCGTAGCCTACCGTGTAATAGCCGATTTCGTTCAGTCTGCTTATTAGACTGTCCACGACCATGTCCCACAGTAGTGGGGAGAGCACACCCCCTTGTGGGCACCCCTTTGCTACTATCGCTCTAGTTGTGTTGTTGATTGTTATTTGTACTGCCCGTGTGCTTAGCATATTGTTGATCCATTGCGTTAACGTATGTGGAACGCCAAACATTACCAGACTATTGTTTATGCATTTGAAGGATGTCCGGTCAAAAGCTCCTTCAATGTCAATGAATGTGCCAATACTAGAATGTTTGTTGCTTAGTGCATTGTCTATCTTCGATACAACGCTATGCAGTGCTGATTCTGTAGATCTACCTGCGCAGTACGCGTGCTGGTTGACATTGAGCGGCTTCATTTTTAGAGGCCCATCTCTTATGAATCTGTCGCAAAGTCTTTCTAAGGTTTTTAGTAGAAATGAAGTCAGACTTATTGGTCTGTATGATTTCGCAAGTGTGTAGTCGCTTCTTCCTGGCTTCGGGATGAAGATGGCTTTCACTTCCCTCCATGCAGTTGGCACGTGTTTATGTGCTATACAGGCTCTGTATATTTCTACCAGCGTGTGCGAGATCTGTCTGTCTCCCCACTGTAGGAGAGCGGGAAAGATCCCATCCAGTCCTGGCGATTTGAATGGACGGAAGGTGTTTATGGCCCAATGGACTTTTTCGTGTGTTATAATCTTGCTGGCTATTCTCCAGTCCTCCGGATTTGGTTTGCTGTTGTTGTCAGGAGCTACTGCCCATGATGTTGTCTCCTTTATTTCGCACCCTGGGAAGTGTGTCTCCAGTAGTATTGCTCTTATGTCTGACTCCGATCTAGCGTAAGTCCCATCCGGTTTTTTCAGTGAACCCATCTCACAGTGCTTGTCTTTTGCTAGTATTTTCCTCACTTTAGAGGCTTCGTTGGTGCTTGCTATGTTGCCACAGAAGCGTCTCCATGATTGTCTTTTGTGGAATTGTATTCTCTGCTTGTAGTGGGTCCTGGCTTGCGTGTATGCCTCCCAGTCCCCTTCTGTCCTAGTGTTCATGGCCCTATTGAAGAGCTTTCCCACTTTTTTCTTCATCTTTTCCAGCTCCGGGTTCCACCACCTACCCTTTTTGTCGCTGTTTGCTTCTATTTCTGGGCATGTCTTCTTGAAGATATCTGCGATGATGTTTGTTAGGTTATTCACGTTAATTTCTATGTTCTTTGTTGTGTTATCCATCGGAAGTAGTGGTATTCTTCTGATGTCCCTGTCTATCTGTTCTTTGTATGCTGTGACATTGGTTTTGCGCGGATTGCGCCATTTGTCTATTGTCTTGTCTGTTGTCCATTCTATGTTGAAGTAGATGTAGCGGTGGTCTGAACATGATACATCTGTTGATACATGCCAGTCAGATGTTAGTGCCGCCGCTCCTGTGGAGGCTAAGGTTAAGTCGATTATGGTTTGGTACCTTGAGGAAACAAACGTTGGTTCAGCCCCTCTGTTCAGAAGTTCCAGATTAGATGTGAAGAGAAATTCAATCAGATCCTCACCTCTTTTGTTGTTATCTGGACTCCCCCAGAGTGTGTGGTGTGCATTGGAGTCCGTGGCTATGATGATGTCGATCTTCTGTGCTTCGCAGTGTCGTACCACCTCTTGTAGTTCGGCCGGCGGTAGTTCCTCGTCTAGAGGCATATATGCCGACACTAGTACGACCGTCTTTGGTGGTGTTGTGTCACCCTTGTGTTGTAAGGTGACTGCTGTTAAATTTCTGGAACAGAATTCGGTTAGTAATAATGCTGACATGTGTTTTGGTATGTAAATGCATGTTCGTGGATTGCTGACAGTGGGATTTATAAAAATCTTACCTGCGTTTCCAAGTCCGCAAATTATACTTTTTCGTATCCACGGCTCTTGGATAAGCGCGATTGTGCTATCGTGTACCTCCAGCTGTCTGCGTAGTGTAGCCGTCGCAGATTGACTGTGCTGGAGGTTACACTGTATTACCTTAGTTGTGGTCAGGGGAGTGAAGGATGCGATCTTCCTCTTCCCTGTCCACAACGTCTGCTGATGATGTTGATGATTGCGTCGATTCCTCCATCTCCTCTACCCTTGTCCCCCAGCTTGGCTGTGGTTGGGGAGGTATATAGGGGACCGACGCCTGCTTACTTACAGTGTCCGGTGTGGTAGTGTCCATTGGCACTGCTGCCGTTGGGTCCGTTGGAGCTATCGCCGTGGTCTTCAGCTCCGGGTCAGTCGGAGGGTAATCGCTCAGGCCATCGTTCGTGAAGAACCGCAGGTAAATAGCTCCTGACCGGAAGCTTACCTGCCTCCCCCTCTCCATGACCTTTTTGACCTCATCCCTGGGTACACCCAGGGTGAGGAACATGCCTGGGGAGCGTTCTTCAGGTCCGTAGGCTGTTACATTGTACAGGGACCAGCGATCGATCCTGTACCACTTTGCGTTGCACGCAGTGAGGAGAGCGTGGGCCCTGGTTGCTGGCTTATCAAAGTCAGGAAGGAAAAGACCCGCTTTGAATTTTGCCTGTAATTCCGATTGCCCCACCAAGGTGAGGGTGTGGCCTGGTCGTGGTGACATCATCGTCAAGATGGTCCGCTTCATCCAGCCGACGCTGCGTTCATCCACAAACGCCATTTTTATGGCACCGTCGCACAGGAACATTTTGCCCTGGAACGACGGTGTCTCTGGGTTTTCAAAATCGACGTTTGAGATGTCCAGGCAGGTGTCGTCTATCTTATCATGGATGGTGTCTTTTAATGCTTTGAACTCGTCCTCCGTGATGTCAGCAGAGGGCGAGAGGGTGATTGCCACGGCTAACTCGACGCCTGTCGTAGCCTCCGCGTAGCTTATTGTTGTTTTGGTGCGCGATGACTGGTCTACCAGCTTCGACCGCTTCACCTCTTTTGGTGATGGGGTCGAAACTGGGCGATCTCTTTTCTGTCGCGCTGTCTGCTGTCGCGGAGGTGGCTTGGATCCAGATTTGGCCCGTTCTTGACTCTGGGTTTTGCTGGTTCCGGTTTTTGGGTTTGTTGTTTTGTGAGTTTGTCTCTGGGGTTTGCTGGTTCCGGCTGTCATCGGCTCCGCAACCCCCACCCGTGAGGGCTCTTCCACTGAGGGTCCCTCATGTGGGTGGGGGCGCCTTGCCTCCGACCGCTTCTTAGCTCGTTGCCTCTGCTTTTTTGATGGCCTCGCCACCAAAGTCCAGCTGCTGCTACTAGGTGCCCCCGCTCCTGGTGATTGAGCTGTCACCATTTGCGAGTCCCTCTGCTGCTGTGGGCCCTTTGGCGCATGCTGCGGCTCAAAGGGCGTCCACCCGGTCCCCGACCTTGTCGCGGTCATGTGCCCCTGTAGAGGTGCGACAGTCCGCAACGAAGGTGGGGCCCGAAATTCGGTCCCAGTTCCCGCCACGGTCACCTGACCCAGTGTGGGTGCATCAGACCGCGACAGAGAAAGGGCCCGGTGTTGCAGGAGGGGGTTGGGGGGGTTTATGCTGGATTGGATTGTTGCTGATTGCTCCTGGAGAAGCCGCGCCAAGGCAGCAGGCTCCCCCACCGTCAGTCGCGCCAAAGCGGCAGACTGACTCTCGTCTCCTTCATCACCCGAGGGTGTACGGCGTGTTGGGTTGTTAGGTTGATCCATATTTGTTTTTAGTTTGCTTCGCCCGCTAGCATCCCCACCCGCCACGGAGTCCTAAGTAGGGAGGACCAGACGCGCTGCTGCCCACCGAGCATTGCGCCTGACCCCAGGGTTAACTAGCGGGTATAGTCACCCGCGACCAGAAAGACACGAGCAGGGAAGGGTGGGCATCTGCACGTCTTATTATAGCCTATGTTACGTGTGTGTGTAACATTTTAGTTTAGTGTGCATCTGTGAGAGAGATTCTCTTTCTACCGGTAAAATGTATGACGAGGGCCTGTCCAGAAAGTAGAAAGTCATTGGTGATAGCCGCAATAAAGGAGTATTTTGACGACCTTACGGAATAATTTTTTTTCGAAGGTATAAACAAGTTGCAGGTCAGGTGGAAAAAGTGTATTGACCTTAATGCAGACTATGTCGAAAAATAAAAATTTCTTTTCTTTTCTTTTAATTTCATGGTCGGGCTTAGAAGTTTTGGATCCACCCTCGTATGTATGTTCCTCCATAACTCTCATATCGATCATATGAATTCAATAGAAATTAGTACAGTACAAGCCCATTTAATTATATGTGACATAGGATAGGCTAAATAAAATTCAGTTCAGTTTTAAATACGAATTTGACGCGAGCGAAGCCGCTGGCAAAAGCTAGTTTGACCTAAAAGCTTACTCTGCGCCTCGGCTTTCCATACTAATGTGTTCGAACGCAACTCAAACACATTTGGCATAGAGTAAAGACTTACATACTACACCGAATGGGCCTTAGTGACACACCGGTGTGCAGTGCAGGTTCTGTATAAAAGAGGATGAAACTACCGTACACATCCTTTGCGAATGTGAAGTGCTCATTCACAGTAGAAGTCGTATTCTTGGGGGATATATTTTTAAACCATGCCAGCCAGATACAGGCACTCAATAATATAACTTGGTTCATAGCAGAAATCGGACTTTGGGCTGAGCTATACCTAAACTTTTGAGAAATCACAATAGATCTTCCTAGGCCCTAACTCTCACACTTTAAATCATAATCATAGAGTAAAGATTTTACTTCGTGTTGACACCTCTGCTCAAGATCTGTCCCTGTATGAACCGTTTTATCAAAAATATGGTTATATGAAAAATAATTTTATTACAGTAGAGGCGCGCTAGTCCGAACATGGCCTAATCCATTGATTCCGCAATCAATGGATTAGGCCCAATGATCAGAAATTCCCAAATTCGCCCGCACCCGCCTCATATCATAGCCCTGAGCAAAATGCTCTGGAACATTCTGCGTAACAAGAGTTTTTTACGTAATTTTGGTTTAACTCGCACAAACACAATCATAGCATCACAATCAAGTCGTAAACATGTAACATTGACTATGTTTAGCTAAGCCCATCATATATAGAGAGATCTTCGAAAACGTCATTGAATGCGTCCTACAGAATATGTATATGTAGACAGAGGGAGGTCGAGGGTCGCAGGACTGGTGGTTCTCCGCGTCCTAGTCATCTCAGACTAGCCGACGAGGGCTTGATGCGAGCCGAAACGTAACGCACGCTGGAGAACTACACAGAGTGGCCGCTCGCTAGTCCCGACCTCGATTCTCACCCTCCTCTACTGCTAATGGGCCCGGATATGTTCGGTAAAGCCATCACAAGCTCATTTCAGCACCTTCCTACTGAGAAGCCAAGCCGCGAGGGCATGGCTTCTCCGAAAGAAAAAAAAATGTGACTCTGGTAGCTTTTTTTTTATGGAAACTGGTACAGTTGGCCACATCACCTATAACATCCGTGATGTCAGCCCATAACAACAGGTGCACTTGGTGCCACGTCAGCGCTTCCCTTCGGTCGTGCCGGCTACACTGAACTGGACGGAAAACACAAACTATTTACATAGCCGTTTCGACCGACCTTTCATTCAGTGCGATGGTACCAACCCGGGCGGGTTTAACCCTACCACCTAGTAATATAAAAAGGGAGTCATATCCCTTAGTCGCCTTTTACGATAATACACGGGGAAAGATGCATTGGGCCTATTCTTTTAAAGTACCGGCCCCACCTGATAGCCATAAAGTGTTGTCGCGTGCGTGAACAGCTCAAAACAAAAGTCCTGTAGTGTCTCGTCTCCCGTATCTCTCGCGTGCATCGCTTTAGCTGCCATGGAGCCCATCTGTCTCGCTTGAGTCCATAGACGCATCTGAAATCATACACACAACATAATCATGCATGACAAATTATATTACATTGTATGTAATACTAGCTGTGCCCGCGGCTCCGCCCGCTCTCATATTTGACTTCTCTGCTAACCTCATAAGCCATTTAGCGTGATAGTAAGTAGCCTATAGTTGATGGGAAGAATCAAGCTATCCGCAGTTTTTTTTTTTATTAAAATCGTTTCAGTTGTTCTCGAGTTATAAGCGGACAGACAGACATACATACATACAGAAAGCAGACGTTGGATATTATTAAAGTTTAGGATGCGTAATGTAATCCTGGGCACACAACCAAAGCCAGCAGCACTGGTTCCAACTGCCCGGGCAGAACAGCAACCGAAGGCACTACTTTCTGGCTACACCGAATGGGCGACACATCGGTGTGCAGTGCAGGTTCTGTATAAAAGAAGATGAAACGCCCGTACACATCCTTTGTGAATGTGAAGTGCTCATTCACAGTAGAAGCCTGTAATCTTGGGGGGTTACATCTTTAACCCATGCCAAATACAGGCGTTCAACCCCAAGGATATAACTCGGCTCATAGCTGAAATCGGACTTGGGAGTCAACTATATTTAACTATAACAGCCATGTCGCTGCAAGCTCAAAGAGTGTAGGTGCTGCAGCTGAAAAGGCGGTCAGTCTTAAAAAAACAAAATATAGTGAGCTGGCACCATACTATAGTTTCGTGGCCTTCGCTGTAGAGACAATGGGGACATGGTGCGATGAGGCTAAGTGTCTCGTAAAGGAAATCGGGTCAGCTTTGCTTCGGGTGAAAAACGCTCAACAGAATACCTGCGGCAACGCATCAGCATGGCCGTCCAACGAGGTAACGCCGCCGCCTCCGTCCTTGGCACCGGGCCCCCTTCGTGCTCAGGGCTAGAGGAGGATTTATTATATTCTTAGTAAATTTGTTTTGTTTTATTTAGGTGAATTTTTATATATTAATATTATTTATAAAATTACACAATTAATACAGATATTTCGACTGTGTTGTCGTCATCAGTGAAAAATATAACATTATGTATGGTGTTGATATTTATGACATACTAGCTTTTGCCCGCGGCTTCGCTCGCGTGAAATTCGTATTTCAAAGAAAGCAAGTAAGTAACTAAGGCCGATCTGCGTTAAGTAAGGTAAACGATAAACCTTCTCAAATAAAGTAAGTACCTAACGGCGAGGCTTCAGGCTGAGCTGCATTCTGGAAGACAGTAAACCTTCTCGAAGAAAGTAAGTAACTAAGGGCGAGGCCGAAGGCCGAGCTGCGTTCAGGAAGATGATAAACCCACTCAAAGAAAGTAAGTAATTGAGAGCGAGGCCGAAGGCCGAGCTGCGTACAGCAAGACTATAAACCTTCTTGAAGAAAGTAAGTCACTGAGGGCGAGGCCGAAGGCCGAGCTGCGTTCAGGAAGACGATAACCTTTTCAAAGAAGTAAGTAACAGAGGGCGAGGCCGAAGGCCGAGCTGCGTTCAGGAAGACTATAAACCTACTCGAGGAAATTAAGTAATTGAGGGCGAGGCCGAAGGCCGAGCTGCGTTCAGGAAGACGATAAACCTACTCAAAGAAAGTAAGTAATTGAGGGCGAGGCCGAAGGCCGAGCTGCGTACAGCAAGACTATAAACCTTCTTGAACAAAGTAAGTCACTGAGGGCGAGGCCGAAGGCCGAGCTGCGTTCAGGAAGACGATAACTTTTTCGAAGAAGTAAGTAACTAAGGGCGAGGCCGAAGGCCGAGCTGCGTTCAGGAAGACTATAAACCTTCTCGAATAAATTAAGTAATCGTGTCCAAGGCCGAAGGCCGAGCTGCGTTCAGGAAGACCATAAACCTTCTCGAAGAAAGTAAAAGGGTGAGGCCGAAGGCCGAGCTGCGTTCAGGAAGAGCATAAACCTTCTCGAAGAAATTAAGTAATTGAGGGCGAGGCCGAAGGCCGAGCTTTGTTCAGGAAGACTATAAACCGCCTTGAAGAAAGTAAGTAACTATCGCCCATAGTTACTTACTGTCATCGAGAAGGTTTAGTGTCTTCCAGGATACAGCTTGGCCTTCGGCCACGCCCTTAGTTACTTACTTTCTTCGAGAAGGATTATAGTCTTCCTGAACGCAGCTCGACCTTAGGCCTCGCCCTCAGTTACTTACTTTCTTCGAGAAGGTTGAAGGTCTTCCTGAACGCAGCTCGGCCTTCGGCCTCGCCCTTTGTTGCTTATTTTCTTCGAAACGGTTTAACCTCTTCCTGTTCGCCGTCCGGTCCCGACCTAAGTTACTTTTTTTTTTATGGGAAGCTCGACATATCGCGCTCGCCAGACTAACGCAGAGGTGTAGTTCGACGGCGCCCACGGGCATTCGAATATTTACGGGGGCTGCGAATACCATGTCGGCCGGCTAGGTGCACCTTCACATTATGTAATGTACTTAGTTTCTTCTTATGAAATACGAATTTCACGCGAGCGAATCCGCGGGAAAAAGCTATCGATATTAAAATAAGAAAATTCAATTAAAATAAATCAAATACTTTAGATACCTACCTAACTAAGTAAAATACTCCACATTATTAGCATATCCGGAACTGAATTTTATTTAGCCTATCCTGTGTCTCGTATAGCTAAATGTGCGTGTAGTAATTTTAATCGAATTTAGATGATCGGCTTAAATTTTATGAAGGAAATTCATACAAACATATTCGCCTCGCCCCGCTGCCCCCCGCTGAGAGAAGCGCAGCGCTTCTCTCAAGACATTCTCGTCGTCGTAACTTTTAAACTATTTGTCCAAATTACTTAGTGTAACAGCCAATGTTTATCTACTTTAAATACCAGAAGCGATAAATATGTATGTATTTTGATAAGAATTAATTCAAAACTATAAAATGTGCATTGTAAATACAGTATGCAATTTAAATGTATTTTTGGTTCACTATTTTGGCTATAGTGGCTTCCACATAAAAGGTAGATATATGCTGTCGCGGACTTTTTTTTAGAACTATTTTAGAGAAACTACCTCACCATACACTATCTTCGTGTAACTCTAACGGTTTATGCAGCGCACGCCGAGATAGGTCTCAGAAGGCAGGATTTTTTCCGACTTACTTGACATTTATCGATATTTGGGCAAATTTACACAATGTCTTTATAAATTATAGCCTTTTTGATGTATAAGCTATAGTACTGTAAAGGCTCATCAAAATCTGTTCAGTAGTTTTTGCGTGAAAGAGGAATATAGTGCGGCTGCTCGGTTCGCTGTTGAGTTTATAGGCCGCGCCTCCCGCGCGCCGCCTCCGCCCCGCCGCCGCCAACTGCCGCTCGCTCGGTAAATACCTATGTAGTATGTATAGTACTAAGGCGCGCGGATTGAACATATCGGTTTGTATGGGAGGCACATCTTAGCGTAACCGGAACTGAATTTTATATAGCCTATCCTGTGTCCCATATATTTAAATGTGCTTGTACAAAGTTTCATCGAATTCGGATGATCGGTTAAAGAGTTATGGCGGAACATACATACATACATACATACATACATACAGAAAAGATTTCTAAAAATCGTCAATTTAGCTTTAGTATCATACATAGAGGCTACAAACTCAATATTTCCTAAAACAAAGCAACTTACTCCATGACCATCCCTTACAGATTTATTATTATTATGACATATGAGTGGTTGATATGGTTTTTTTTTTTTTTTTAATGAACAATATTTAATCCCGGGGTAACTATGATGCCTAGGTTCCATATGAATGATGATTCCCAAGTTCTTAAATCTATTTCTTTAAGTGGTGGACTGAATGATTTAATGATGCGGACGGTGAAGCATTGATTGTTTTATTTAGGTGTGTTTGTTATATTGTATTAGTCGGTTTTATCTTTTAATTAGTTTAGTTTAGAATTAATTTAATTTTTTGATTGTGATAGTAACCTTCTTCAACATTCAATCTTCGACATTACTTTATTATAATTTTTTGAATATTTTGAAACTTTTGAGAGATAACAATAGATCTTCCTAGGTCGCAGCTCAGGGGCCCTAACTCTCACACTAACTCTCATAATCAAATAATACCTCCCAGGAATCTATAAACATTCCAGGTTTGAAGAAGCCAGCTCGGACAGTTTAGGAGTTACAGGCCGTGGCAGACACTTGCTCGATTTTATAAGGCTTCCACCACCTGCTTCTGACCAACAGAAGCATAAAAAAATCTGCCAAGAGCGAGTTTTGCTCGCGCGCGGAGGTTTCCGTATCTATCCACTATCAATAATATCCGCCTATCCGCTCAGGTGGCATGGTCTTCGAATTTGAATTTATCAGATATATTATTATGTTTATGTTATATATCATCTACAAAGCGGTCATCAAGCCGGTGCACAGTGTCAAATATGACCATAAAATCGGACACGTCCTTTTTATTCCAGAAATTTATAGATTTAGTTATTTAAAATGCTAGAGTAAAACTCCCCTGCCTCTGCGACTTTTAGTTTAGGAGAAATAAATTTTTGAAAATTACACTTTTTTAGTTTCGAAAAAACGAAAAATAATTCTACAATTAAAACTAAGCTACTTATTTAAATTTCACTCAGCCTTATCAAAGACCCTTTCGAATATCCACATTTAAAAAGTTATTCGAGGCTGTGAAAGTTTACAGAAATGGAATTATATATTTATAAAATTTTTTTTATTTGATTTTTTTTCTCCTAGATCCCGTAGTAGTAGGCGGAGATATTTATACCGAAAATAGGTCACTATTTCCTCTGTCCGTTAAAAAAAAACTGACGCCTAATTCCATGGGTTTAAGAAGTTATGCTCATTTTAGTGCAATTATCAAGTTTCGGGCAATAGGGTTGGCACTTTACAAAATCTTTTATTTTTCCGCAAAAAGGATGATATGGTCCCAGCAGTGGATGTATATGGACTGATCAGTTAGTCAGTCAGTGTGTATGTGTTCACTGCTGGACATACGCCTCCCCAATTTTAAACATAGTAGCCGACATGAAATGAAGGGAAACACTGACATGGCATGCATACCTAGTTCTCCCGGTGTTATGGGCTGACATCACGGATGCTGTAGTGTAGGTGATTTAGCGAGCCGTGTCAGTTTCCATAAAAAAAAAACAAAAAAAAAAAACAAAAACAAAAACCAAAACAAGCTAATTATTATTAAAAGAAATCACGAAACAATACAATAAAATTAATCAAATGTCAAAAATAAATAAATAAAAAATGGGAAAATTTTTATTCATTCTAGTAACAACCCTAGCCCATAGCGAATAACTCCTGTAACTTCTTAATCCCATGGAATTAGGCGTCGGTTTTTTTTTAATGGACAGAGGAAACAGTGAACTATTTTCGGTATAAATATCTCCGCCTACTACTATGGGATCTAGGAGAAAAAAAATAAAATAAAAAAAATAAAAAATAAATATAATTCGATTTCTGTAAACTTTCACAGCCTCGAATAACTTTTCAAATGTGGATATTCGAAAGGGTCTTTGATAAGGCTGAGTGAAATTTAAATAAGTAGCTTAGTTTTAATTGTAGAATTATTTTTAATTTTTCCGAAACTAAAAAAGTGTAATTTTCAAAAAAATATTTCTCCTAAACTAAAAGTCGCAGAGGCGGGGGAGTTTTACTCTAGCATTTTAAATAACTAAATCTATTAATTTCTGGAATAAAAAGAACGTGTCCGATTTTAAGGTCATATTTGACACTGTGCGGTGTGGACATATGGCATACAGTTGTGGGGCACTGCAAGCAACAGTAACATTGAGATCTTGCAGAGATTCCAAAACAAAGTGCTTCGAAACATATCAAACGCACCATGGTTCTCTAAAAACGATGACATACACGAGCATCTCAAAGTGCCGAGCGTAAAAGCTGAGATCCAGTCGAATTGTACCAGATACAAGACGAGGCTAAAAAATCACCCAAATATTCTGGCCACGGCACTCCTGGACCACACCGGCCCTGGAAGGCTGAAACGACACCAAGTGTTGACCCTAGATGTTCGACACTAACAACCAAAAGGGAGAGCCGTCAATGGATGGCCCACCTCAAACGCCATACCCCAAACAACAAATAATCTGCTTATGGTAGAGGTCCGATGGCAGATGGCTATATCAGAAAAAAAAAAACAAAAATTTTATGTATGACAGGTCTCCATGTTTGCCCACAGACAGCTGTTACCATGATTATGATTATGATTTAAGGGTGAGAGTTAGGACCCATGAGCCCTGTTGTCACTGCGACCTGGATAGATCTATTGTGATCTCTCTAAAATTATAGCTCACCTCCAAGTCCGATCTCAGCTATGAACCGAATCACATTCTTGGGGTTGAGGTCCTATATTTGGCATGGGTTAAAGATGTAGCCCCCAAGAATACGGCTTCTACTGTGAATGAGCAGTTCGCATTCACAAAGGATGTGTATGGGCGTTTCATCCACTTTTATGCAGAATCTGCACACCAGTGTGTCGCCAAGGCCCATTCGGTGAAGGTGTTTGTTTAGTCCGCAATGTCCTGTTAAGGTCCTTGTAAGGATTCTAATGTCATTACGGCTTAGGTTTAATGCCCCGGAGGTGAAATTACGCGAGTATCCAGTAAGCAGTGCCTTCGAGTGCCTCTGCCCAGGTAGTTGGAACCAGTGCCGCTTGCTCTGGTTGTGTGCCCAGGAGAGTATTTCTTGCCGGTATGTGCTTTTTGGTATTCCAACTATCGGTTCAGGTCCGATGGGTGGATTTGCAGCTCCATTCCTGGCAATTTCATCGGCTTCTTCATTGCCGTCAATTCCGCTGTGTCCAGGCACCCATCTCAGCGTTACTGTATTGTTGTTGCTGAGCTGGTTTAGGGCTTGGACACACTCGTAACCGAGTCTAGAGCATAGCTCATTTGATTCCAGTGCCTTTAGTGCTGCCTGGCTATCTGACAGAATATAGATGTTTTTGTCTGAATATGATCTCCGCTGGTTTTCATGTATGCAGTCAATGATCGCATACATTTCGGCTTGGAACACGGAGGCGTATTTCCCAAGGTGAGTCGATTTGCGCATCTTCGGACGCTCTCCATATACCCCCGATCCAGCGCGACCATCTTTTTTGGATCCATCAGTATATCACACGATGTCTCCATCCCTGAATGACCTTTGGGACTCCGTTTCCCATTCGTCCCTTCCTGGTATTTCTATTTTATAGAGTCTTCTGAAATTATACTCCCTCATCATACTACATTCTATATCTATATACTACATATATACTACATCAACAACATCTGCTTATGGTAGAGTTCCGATGGCAGATGGCTATATCAGAAAAAAAAAAAAAACAATTTTATGTATGACAGGTCTCATGTTTGCCCACTGACAGCTGTTACCATAGTAACGTCACTTTATTTTTTAAAAGTGATGTCTGTCAAACATCAAACTTCTGAAAATAATTTTTTTGGAACGACCAAAGATTAAGAAGCGGCTATCTTCTAGAGACGCCTCAATGAGGTCGATAGCACTTTACGGTGGGAAAATGACAGCACCTAACAATGCATGCAATGTATAAAAGCCGTTTGCGCCATCTGTTATTAAATAGTGTGACTAATCTATTTTAATAAAATGTTTCTTGTATGGGGGCCCCCCTTAATTTTTTACTTTTTCTTATTTTTCTTATTTGTTGTTTCATCCGCCATTGTAACGCATATTCTGTGAAAGTTTCAACGGGCTACCTATTACGGTTCAAGAGATACAGCCCTCGGATGGCAGACGGACGGACGGACGACGAAGTCTTAGTAATAGGCTTCCGTCTGGGATACGGAAACCTAAAAATAACCAACCTGGAACCAATGCGCTGCTGGAGACCAGCTTGTATGAGCGACGTCGCCCGCTGCAAATACATCTGCTACAGATGTCTCCTGCATCTCGGATACGGACAGACCTCCGTCGATACCGCGGACTATATCTCTGTCAACAGTAAAATTGATGGCAGGCTCCACACCGGTCGCCGATACTATAAAATCACATTCAACAGTGTTGCCGTCGCTTAAAATTAGCTTCAGCGGCCACTCGCAGTCAGCGGTCGCCTCGACGGATAGAATTTCATTTTTGTACATTATTTTAAGGTCATTCTCGCCTTTGCCGGTGTTAGAATCTAGTTTTCTGAACCAATCGGGGCCCAGCGCGGCTGATTTCATATTTTTTGCGGCGGAAACGACCGTGTCTTCCTCAGAAAATATCTGTCTCCGTAATACAGTTCGCGCAGGCGCTTCTGTGCCAGATTTCATTGCATCTCGGAAGAATTCTGCCGCACCCGGGTCGACAAATGTTGATGAAATATAGTCATCTTTAATCACCCATACTTTCTGTATGCCTTTGGTCGCGTGGACGATCTCCGATGCGATCCCACCGTTTCCTACAATCACCATACGTCGGCCGTTTGCCAGTCTTTTTTGAAATTCTTTTACCGAATCTGTATCTCTTATGCCTAGAATTCTGTCGCAGTTTTTCGCATCCGAAATCAGCTTGGGAATGCCTCCAGTGCACAGGCACACGTATTTGTATTGTACAACTACGTTGCCGTGAGTTGTTATGCGTTTTGAGGTTGTGTCCAAATGTTTGATAGAATCGTAGACGATGCGCAGGTTGGGGTGTATGCGGTTGAGTGCGCTCGCTTCTGTTTCATTTACATCGAATTTGATTATGGTTTTGGCGAAGTAGCTAACATTGCTGACGTTCTTGATGAGTGATGAAGCTGTTACAAGTGTTACGCTAGCCTCTGGGTGAAGGATAGCGAGAGATTCGACACAGGTCACTCCCGCTATTCCGCCGCCGACAACTACGTAGGTGCTGCTCACAATATTGGAAGTCATGGCTTTTTAGTCTTTTTACTAGCGTTAGTGATGAAATAAAATCATGCGTAGCTGATGAAATGAAATTCAACCTGCCCGCCCGTCGCGAGCATTGTCACTTTTTTTTTTTTTTTGCTTTTTTATCCTGACGGAAAGGCAAGGGTCGTTTGACCGTACAGCCAATTCTTGTATTGTTCATTTGTTTCTTCAGTAAACTAAGTTATAGAATCCAGTAATTTAAATTTTCCAAGTCAGTAATTTCCAGTTCGTAAATCATATATCTTTAATGGTATTACTTTTCATAAAACTTTATTGAATTAAACATACAGAAAATACATAAACTATAACTACCTATCAAATTAAATAGACAAATATAACTAATTTAAAAAAAAAAAAAAAAAAAAAACCTATAACTAAAAACCACTAAAAACTAAAAACTTATAAATTATATATTTCCTCAAGGGGCGTCGTCCCCGGGATGGTTCCCAGGATGGCGGCCGCGTTGCCCCTCTGTATCCCCAGACTAACTCGTTGCCGGAGATACGAGAGGCAACACGGGTTTCCAGTTGCGGACACCATCCTGGAACCCACCTCAAGGACGAAGGCCTTGGCCTCCTCCGACCACGTACCAAATGTCTCGACGGCGAAGGCCACGAACCAGTAGTTGCACCTAATATCTTCGTATTTTTTGTGCTTCCTACTGGCCGCGGCTTCCGCCGCCGCACCCGCACGCGAGCAGGACAGCTTTATGTTGCTCGCACAGACGGTGTCCACACACGTTGCGTCCCACACCAGAGCGCGGCCGTGTTTCCACGGCAGAATCGTCATTCCGTCGGGCCTTTTTCCGTCGTCGCTACACAGGCCCGGCGGCTCCAGTAGGCATGGCACGTCAACAGAAGTTAATGCTCTTTTCAGTAAGTCGTTAAGCATGTGATGTCTTGGGAATCTGCCCGAGTTTTTGTTACAGCTTAATCCGTGGTATCCCACATTGGTGTTGTTCGTAAATGTTGCAGCCCAGCCTGAGCGCCATTCCTATTCTGAGAGAGTCCGGGTCCAGAAGCGTACCGATTGTATGGGAGGGAAGAGCATGCAACCAGGCCCCCGACTCTCTCTGAGTGGCGGCGCTCAGACGAGCAACCGTTTTCGGTGAATTATCTTTATTTTTTAAATCATGAAATATTTTTTTACATAAAGGATTGTCCCAGTTTTTTTGTATACCTGGATTGTCTGGTAAAGATTCAGTGGGACAATTTTTTTTCCAGTTATCAAGAGCGGCTTCTTCAAACTTGTTTACAGTGTTATTAGATAATTTTTCCAGTACCTGAACAGTTATTTTGGAGACACTGTGGATTGATGACAGGTAGGCTGGTATGGTAAGGTCAGATGGTTTTCTAATGCCAAGTCCGCTATTGATGACTGGCAAGGAAGCCTGTGTCCATTGTAATTCGTTCAGTTCTGTGTTGATAATTGATTGCAATGTATTCCGGATGGCTGCGTCGAAACTATGTAGGATGTGGCATTCAAACAAGGGGGTTGATCTAAACAGGTAAATTAATTTGGGGATGGCGAAACAGTTATTTTGGAGACACTGTGGATTGATGACAGGTAGGCTGGTATGGTAAGGTCAGATGGTTTTCTAATGCCAAGTCCGCTATTGATGACTGGCAAGGAAGCCTGTGTCCATTGTAATTCGTTCAGTTCTGTGTTGATAATTGATTGCAATGTATTCCGGATGGCTGCGTCGAAACTATGTAGGATGTGGCATTCAAACAAGGGGGTTGATCTAAACAGGTAAATTAATTTGGGGATGGCGAAACAGTTTTTAAGGAGGTGAAATGCGATATGTGGTTGAATTGACTTTAGTTTATCTGAATTTATTTTGAAAGTTTTTAATTTTTGTGATACAGCTTCTTCAAAAGCGTCTGGCAGGAGAGGAGAGCCTAAAAGGGTTAATTCCGCATCCTTTGTAACTCTAATACCGGGGGCTACTTTTTGAAAATCATTCCAGACCTCAGAAGGTAGCTGATCTAGAGAGCAGTAAAATATTTCGCATTTTTCCGGGTTAATCTCTAGACCAATCTTCTTGCCCTCTGAAATGATTTTAGACAGGTCTTCAAGCACAACTGGTGGGTCACCACCCAGTGTACCGTCATCGAGATACCAAACGTTCAAAGGTGATTGGAGGTTGCTAATGAGAGTGTGTATGACGAGACTGAAAATAGCTGCACCTAGGGGGTCTCCCTGTTGGCAGCCTACGGAAGAGGATATACGAGTATCGTTATAGAAGAGATATGATGGGGACGCGTAGCTCTGCCACAGGTACGGATATATCTGAGGGAACTTATCTCTTACAGCTATGAGCATACTATCCCGTTCTATTGAATTAAATGCGTTTTTAAAGTCTATTTTTAATAATATTTTTTCCGAATTTTCTGAAACGTTCAGAAAAGTTCTAGTGGCATGAACAGCGGCCTCGCAGCCCCCTCTCGTGGCGCAACCTAACTGGATAGGGCGAAAATAAGAACCTGCTTCCTCTAGAATGTTTTTGCTACATATTTTCGAGGCTAGTCTCCTGAGAGAGTTACCTATAGCTATGGGCCGAATGCCGCCGTTTTTTTTTAAAAGTGCACACAAAGAAGCTCCATATAAGAAAGGACACACATCTGCATTAACTTTCCCAGAGATCATGAAGTTTATCAAAGATGTAAATGACTTAAGGATTCGCACACCTGCCTCTCCTGTCGAATGTGAAATTAAATCTTTGAGGTGTTGAGGTCTAAGACCATCGAGACCGGCTGAGGAGCCCGCTGGGAAACTCATGATTGCATTTCGTACCTCAATTGGTTCTGCAACTAGGATGTTGTCAATTATGGACGGTGGCTCTGGGAGATGTAAGATTCTGGATGCGGTCGGATGTTTGCTTTGTAGAGCGGTGATAGTGGTTTCATTATTCGGTGCGATAGAGTCATTCGATGAAAGCAGACGTACGGCACCCCTTACGTCACCGTCTGACACTTTACTTTCAACTCTCTTTTCCAAAGTTGAATTGCCAGAGAATGTTGAATTTGGAAATGATCTGGGCTCTTTAGAGTTGAGGTTCTCCTTAAGATATGATGTCAATGATTGTTTTTTTAACTCTTTTGGTACCCTTAAATATGAATAAGAAAATAAGAAAAGGTCTTTCCAATGTTCGAAAACGTTCTCACTAATACATTTATCTATAGATTGAGATAACTTGTTAGCCACACATATTCTTGCTGCTTTTGGTATTCTTTTTATAATTTTTATGTTTGTTTTGCACCTCGATAGTAAGGCTCCAAAATCTTCTGGGGGTGGTGAGGCATACTCGATGTCAAGTACTTGGTCATGTCTATTGGTCACGTGTGATTTAGAAATGTGGATTCGTAGACCTCTCTGGCCTTTCAGGTTTGATCTGTGGCAATAGGGGCACTTCAACTGTTGACTAACCGTCGACGGACCCGCCTGGCTACTGTCTATAAGACTGCAGGAAGGACAGAGCCATCGGGATGCCGACTCTGTCGTGTCCGTCGCTTGCTCGTCGGTGAGGTTGACACAACCTGTGTGGAACCATCTGCGGCAGCTGTCACAGAAAATTTTTAAACTTTTTGGTAGCAGGTTGTCCGGTTTTCCACATTGACATCCTAAAATTTGTGAGAAGTCGTTGCATGAATTGTTCATTGATAATGGTCGGAGGAGAGCCCCAAGAGGAAAATCTGTAAAAAGTACCTAAAAAACATAATAACTAATTTATTATCTAAATATATTATGATTATCTAAATAATCATTAATCTAGAATATTCTAAAAACTTAAATAAAACTTGTAAATAATCATTAATCTAGAATAGTCTAAAAACTTAAATATTATATAAATATTGTTTTGTGATAAGTATGTCACACCACCCAGTACACGCCATGCACGTCACTGGTAAACTTTGAAAAACTTGTGTGATGTGCAGAGGCAGAGGCCCGGGCCTAGGGCGGCCAGATATTAGGGGCGGCCAATCTGTATCTGTTGCTGGAAACAGTGAGCGCAGGTACAGAATAGAAAGGGTGCCAGCCGGAGCAAGTGCGTGCGACGTGCGGGAGTGGTGAGCGCGGCGGCGGAGACGACGCACTATTTACGCGGACAAAATAATTTAGCTATGACGATAAGGTCAATATTGCCGCAAAACTTATAAAAAATACTTTTGCTATATGTAAAATAAACCGAGAAATAATATATTTCTGGCAGTTTAAACCGAAAGCAATACTGATTTTCGTACAACTTCACATTTGTAGGTATCTATGCTGTAAACTTGAAAGCCGTGTCGGCCTTCAGCGAAGTCCAGCAGGCGATGTCGTCGCCGAAATCGAAATAGCTCGTTCCGTTGTAATTAATTAGTAAAATTTATTAAAATGAATATTTTTCGATAATAAGGAAAATAAACACGTCTGACAGTATTACTTATAAATTCGTATATACATAATATGTACATATTATACAATATTATAATCAAGAGACCTACATAATATGTAGGTCTCTTGATTTTTTAATAAGTCTTGAGTGGTGCGCGGGATATGTTCTGGTTTTTTAAAAATGTTGAGCAATTTATCTATGAACGATAGACGTTGAATATTGAAGGCCGAACATTCAAAAAACAAATGGAATACTACTAGGGCATGCGTGCTAGAATAGTATTTTTTATTCATTCAATCTGTGGTGGAAAAAACAATTGAACGTCGTTTGGTTTCGGTTGTGAAATAAGTGCTCCGCTGAAAATATTCTGCAAATCCCTCCTAATCTACAGTCGTTCCCTTCCGCTCACCTGGCTTTGTAATCCTGCTCCTATCAAGTGGTCTTCTCCTCCTCTCCTGGCATCCTGCAAGCATCCTGCATCGCTCAGTGAAACAATTGAAGGTCGTCGGAGGATACACGAGTTTCTTTTGGCTGAGTTATTTTATAAAATTTTATTGAGCTAAGTAAATGTAATTTGCACTAGGAAGTTGGTTTAAGCACTTGAGTAACAACAATGCCACATAAGCCTCCCGACCCTGAAGATCCTGGAGGAGGTGGTATGTTGCCGGGGTCATGCCGGCGGTCTCTCGATCTTACTAACACTCAGAGCGTATCGCTCAGTGACGAATCCTTTGTCAATAATGCTCCTCCTTCCCCTAGCTTGTACATGACAATTGATACTAATAATTCATTTGCAGCTTTTGATACTTCCTTGAATGAGGATGGCTTTTTGTTGCCTCCCTCAGCCCCTCGCGCCCTTCCGGAAGTGTGCAGGCATGGAAAAAGGAAGGCGCCTAAATCTGACAATAAGAACCAAAAACTGTTTCGATCTAAATCCCAGTCTAATGTTTTGGATTCGTCAGATAGTCAAATAGAAGATGAGAAAATCTTAAAAAAAAAAAAAAATTTCTCAAAGAAGACTTCTTCCCCTACTGATCCTCTTGTTCATGTTCTTCCCAGTGAAACAGAGGCAGAGGAAAACATTAAAAATTATAATAATTCCTCAAAGTTGACTACTATCCCTTCTGCCTCTCTTGTTCATGGCTCTCCTAGCTCAGTGAACAGGAAGATGTATAATTCTTTAGATAAGGGTCCATTCCTAGTTCACGTGCAAAAAGAGTTTGAAGATCCCTCGGCGGGAACATCCATTCATCCCATTACTTTTGGACTCCTCATGAGGAAGATGAACATCTCAAACATAGTCGAAGATGGGGTAAAGAGCATTGGTCGAAACAGGGTTTCCATAGAGTTGAAACATTTTCAGGATGCAAACGAGCTTGTCTTAAACGAAATGCTCCTAGAAAAAAAGTACAAGGCTTTCATTCCCTCATTTAACGTCACTCGCATTGGAATTGTGAAGGGGATCCCTCGGGAGTGGTCTCCGGAACAAATAATAGAAGAGGTTCGTGTCCCGGAAGGATATGGCCCTGTATTGAAAGCTCGTAGAGTAAATTATAAAAGTTCAGTGGATGCCACAGTCGTTTGGAAACCAACAGAGTCGGTCATCTTAACATTTGACGGTCAAACCCTTCCCAAAAGAATTTTTTGCGTTCATTCTTCACTTGTGGTAGATCTGTATAAATTCCCTACGATACAGTGTTTCCATTGTTGCCGATTCGGTCATACGAAGGTACAATGCAGGTCGAAACCTCGTTGCTACAGGTGTGGTGAGGCGCACTCTGGAGAAGTGTGTGCTCTGGATGAAGCGGATGTCTCCTGCATTACCTGTAGAGGCAATCACTTTGCCATTAATAAAAAATGCCCAGAATTTTTAAGACAGCAATCTATTAAACATCTTATGGCGGAGGAAGCAATTTCGTACCCAGAAGCCTCGAAAAAATTTCCCGTTTATGGAAATCGGTCTTATGCAAGTGTGGCGTCCACTTCATCAGTGAATACTCCGTCTAGAAATATTCGTATTCCATCTATCAATTCTTCTAATTCTTCATATAAGAAAACGGTTCACTTGAATCCTCGATCCCATGCTCCCCTCTCTCCTGGTTATGACAGTAGAGAACATAATTCTCTTCTCAAGAGTTTCGATATTCCTCCCTCTTCAAACGGCTGTGCGTACCCTCCAGAGGTTCAGTGTTCGGGTGATTCCTCTGATTCAATCATTACTTTAATTTCTTTACTTGTGAACCTTGTCTCGTCCAAATGCTCTTTACCGTCCAACGTTGCCTCTAAACTGTTTCCTATTTTATCTATTTTAAAAGATGCCCTTCTCAAGAACAACGTTTCTACAATGGAATAGTAGAAGCGTTGTTCGTAAAAAGTCTGAAATTGTTTACTTAATTAATAAACACACTCCCATGGTGTTTGCCATTTCTGAGACTTGGCTTAAACCGGATTCCCACTTTCGGGTTCCCGGCTATGCTATTCTCAGGGATGACAGACAGGATGGATGGGGCGGTAGCGCCCTCATTGTAAATAATTCATTTCCTTATTCTCCCATTATCTTGCCTCCCCACGGTGACAGTATTAATGCTGTTGCGGTGAGGGTGCAAAATATTTCTTTCCTCTCAGTTTATGTTCCTAAACCATCCCCTTCTTCTCATCAAGTTTTAAAGTCTCTCATTTCTTCCATTCCCAAACCCTTTTTAATTATGGGAGATTTTAATTGCAAACATACTTTATGGGGTGCTCCTTCCTCGGACTCATTTGGCTCTAAAATGGTAGATATCATGGATGAGCTAAATTTGTGTCTGTTGAATGATGGATCTTCCACCCGCCGAGTATCGCCTTTCCAGAACCTCAGCTTTGTAGACCTGTCATTCTGCTCCCCAGATCTTGCCTTATTACTCTCCTGGAATACCTTGAGCTCAACTCATGGAAGTGATCACTTTCCAATTTTAATGACGATGCCTTCTCGGAACTTCCCCCTTCCTTCAAGAAAGCCACTTCAGAAATACCGGGTTTCTGATGCCGACTGGTATGCTTTTAAAAATGCAGTGGATGAAAAGATAAAAAATCTCCCCGCTGTCAATGAAATTAATTTTCAGTGGTGCTATTCAAAATTTGTAGAATCTCTTATCTCATCAGCTGATGAGTTTATTCCATTAAAGAATTCTGCTCTGAATAGGCGTCCATCCCCTCCTTGGTGGGATGCAGAATGCACTGAAGCTATAAAAGTGAGAAAGCAATCGGAAAAAAAATATGCTGAATGTATGAACAATTGCAATTTTTTACATTTAAAAAAAACATCAGCTCAGACCACTCGGATGCTAAATAAGAAAAAAAGAGAAGGATGGCGCAGGTTCTGCGAGTCTTTGTCCCCCATCACTCCCCCGTCTATTGTGTGGAAAAACATAAAGAGATATAGGTCGGCTTTCAGAGAAGATCCTCCCCCCAAGTCTTCATCAGATTTATGGATGTTTGAATTTCTTAATAAACTAGCCCCGTCGTCGTCACCTCAACTGACTGAGATTCCTTTGCTGTACCATCCATCCCCTTCCTTGGACCCCTTAGAAGCTCCCTTTTCTTTGGAAGAACTTCAAAAAGTGTTAAAATATGTAAATGACACTGCCCCTGGCATTGATGGGATCCCATATTCATTTGTTAAATATTTAAATAACTTCAGTCTTGAATATTATTTACAATTAGCAAACCATTCCTTTTACACAGGTGTTGTCCCTGAGAGTTGGAAATCTCAGATGATTATTCCTATATTAAAACCAAAAAAGGATCCTAGTGTGGGGTCATCATACCGTCCTATTGCCCTCTCTTCTGTGCTTTCAAAGGTGACAGAGCACATGATTAAAAACCGATTAGAATGGTTTGCTGAGAGTAATGGGCTATTATCTGATTCTCAATACGGATTCAGAAAAGGCAGGAGTACCATGGATAACTTAAGTATATTTTGCACTGACATTCGCTTAGCCTTTAGTCGCGATGAATCTTTGGTAGCGGCCTTTTTAGATGTTTCTGGAGCCTATGATAATGTTCATCTTCCTATTCTCAGGCAAAAACTGATTCAGCTGGGTGTGCCTGAAAAGTTGGTTCTTTTTATCAACAACCTTCTAGTGCAAAGAACAATCTTCCTCAGGTCAGAAGATGGACAGCTTACTCAGTCCAGAACTCTCTGGAAAGGTCTGCCTCAAGGATCAGTTATAAGTCCCCTCTTATATAATTTGTATACATGTGATTTGGCTTGTTCTGTAAATTCAACATGTCGTGTCTTGCAATATGCTGATGATTTGCTAATATATATCTCAGATAAGTATATTTCTAAAGCTGCAGATATAGTCAACTCTTCTATTAAATCCTTAGTTCAGTGGTTAAACTCTCATGGATTGGATTTATCCCCTTCCAAGAGTAATGTAGTAGCTTTTTCAAGAAAGCGAAATATTCCTAATTTATCTATCTTTGTATGTGAGTCCCCTGTTCCCCAACTTTCCTCAGTTAAATTTCTTGGAGTTATTTTGGACTCGAAGATGACAGGAGTCCCTCATATGGAATATATAGTGTCCAAAACTGAGAAAAACATTAACATTATTCGTTCATTAGCGGGTGTGTGGTGGGGTGCCCATCCATTCTCGCTTAAATTGGTATATAATGCTATTATTCGCAGTCATCTGGATTATGGTACATTTATTTTTGAACCAGCAAACGGTAAAGCTTTAAAAAGTCTGGATCTTATACAGTCCAAGTGCCTGCGCATTATCTCTGGAGCCATGAAATCATCTCCTATAAATGCTCTTCAGGTTGAATGTGTGGATGCTCCTTTGTACTTACGGAGACAATATCTGTCAGACAGATACTTATTTAGGGTAGCTCAATTTTCTACTCATCCAATCCTTCCAAAACTCCAATTATTATCAAGATTTTCCTTCACAAAAAGATATTGGTTAAATAAAACTTCCCCTAGACTTGTTAAAAGTTTTCAAAGATTCTCTGCTTTGAACAGTGTTACTTATAGATCAAAAAGTCTTCCTCTCTTTGAAACTTCGTATCAAGCTCTGATCTATTCCCCTAAAATTGTTCTCAATTTTGGAATTGATAAGAATTCTTCAAAAGCGAATGATGAATTTAATTTCTGGCTAAAAGAAAATTGGCATGATTATCATTATATTTATACTGATGCTTCTAAACTGTCCCCGGTTGGATGTGTAGGTTCCTCTCTTTTTCATCAAAATTGTGACATTGTTTGTAAGACCAAGAGTCCCCCTGAAGCATCTGTATATACAGGTGAAGTCCGTGCTATCTTGGAGGCGTTGAAATATATCCAACTATCTGGATCCATGGTTAAAAACTTAATTCTCTCAGATTCACGAAGTTCCCTTCAATCAATTGCTCAAAATCCTTTCAAAACTAAGACTCATAATCCTCTTATTCTACAAATCAGGGAACTTCTGTTTCAATTTCATTTAAACAAAATTGAAGTTGTTCTTGCATGGATCCCTGCTCACTGTGGCATTATGGGTAATGAACGTGCTGATGAGTGTGCTAAAGATGCAGTGATCCATGGTGACCGATCAAACTTTAGAAACTATTGTCATGACTTAATTTGTTTGCCTCAGGGTTATCAACAAAAATCTTGGTCTAAGGCTTGGCATAGGAAAAGTAAATATAAAGGAGCATTTTATGCTAATATCCAGCCTGAGATCCCATCCAAGCCATGGTTTTTCAAATTAAATGTGAATAAAACAGTTGCTTCAGTAATATGTAGGCTTCGAATTGGTCATGTTTGTTCTCCTTTTCACCTAGCTAAATTGCATATTAAGGACTCTTCGCTATGTGAGTGTGGTCTGGACGAGGGTACAGTCGAGCATATTCTACTTGCTTGCCGGCTGCATACGCCTCCTCTTTATGATTCTCTCCCTAGGCTTAAGGTTCCTCTTCCCACTAATGTTTCATCCCTTCTTTGTTCAAATAATTTCAAAATTCTTAAACTATTAGCCTCTTTTATTAGAACTCATGATATTAAGTTATAAACTTACTGATTTAGATCTATTTGTATAATTATATATATTCTTTGTATTTGATATAGTGAATATAAAAGTATATACATTTTCCCTTTTAATTTTCTCCTTCATCTGAGTGCAAATTATTCATTGTTTATATCAAAATTATTTGTTTTCTCTATGTGAGAAGTAGTACTTATTTATTACCGTGGATCTTTCAAGACTTGATATTGGCGCAATAAGTCGAACGTATATCGGCTAATCGCCAGAAATAAAAAGAAGAAGAAGAAGAAGAAGAAAAAACAAATGATCTAAGGTCTGGTCCATATTTTCTTCGCATTCTGTGCATATCGGAGATGGTATGATGTGCATACGATGTAGGTGCGCTTTAAAACGGCAATGGCCAAATCGTAAGCGCGATCTAGTGCTATAAAATTTCCTGCTATTGTAGGAGTGGGATTTTTTCGTAAATTTTCCCTTGTCAAACCATGATGAACTCTCTATGTCTTCTTGAATTTCATGAAACCATTTTCCCTTCAGTTGGATGGATTGTGTCCACTGGTCAGACCATTCTTGTAGTAGTCGTTTCTTGAATACAGCAAACATGTCGGTGTGAGGTATGGCAGCACTTGAAATCAGCTGACTGTCACTCAAAGAGGATATAACCACTGCCAAAATACTTTTGGCCAGGAAATCTGCATTTTCGTTTCCTTGTACGCCGATGTGAGATGGTGTCCAAATAAATTGAATAGAAAAACCTTTGGAGTTCAGTTCGAGAACTATCTCTCTGATGGTGTATATGGAGTATAGGGTTTTAGCATTAAGTTTCGTGTTTTCTATGGCTTTTAGAACGCTCATGCTGTCACTGACAATGATCCATAACTTCTGGTGCTGTTGATCTTGAATGTACTTCAATGCTTCGAGTATGGCTAATGCCTCGGCGGTGTATATAGATGCATTGCTATTTATTTTTATTCCAGATCCTCTCCTGGTTGCTTTGTCGTATATCGCCAAGGAAACGCCGTGGTATTTCGATCCATCGGTGTAGATTTGTGAATAGTTGGTGAATTCTTCTAGTTTATAATATACATCTTCTTTTGTTTTCAGGCTGTGGTCTACATGTATCGGAATCTCCAGGAATTTGCTTGCATATGATCCTTTGTAACATGGTAACTTTTCGCTTATAAGTATCATATTATTCTGTGAATAGTCCATTATGTGTTGATAATTTTGACATATAAAAGGCATACTTTGATGCACTACTATATTTTTTATCTTTATCAAAAGTAAATTATTGGATATAGATGACAAAGTCAAAATAAATTTATTTCTAAGGTATTGAAACCGAAGTTCCAGCGGAGATATACTACATTCTACTTGTAACGAGTTTATCGGTGTAGTTTTCATGGCACCAGTAATGAGACGTAGATTACGATTTTGAATTTTTTCTAAATCTTGAATTAGTTTTTTACTGTGAGCAAAACATAAGAATCCATAATCAAAGTGACTACGCACTAAGGACTTGTATAGACATTTTAGAATTTTGGGATCGGCTCCCCAGGAGGTCGTAGCCAATGACTTTAGAATGTTAGATGCTTTGTTTGCTCTATCAGATATAACATTAACATACATGTTCCATGAAAGTGTGGGTGTAAATAATATTCCCAGGAAGTATGCGCTGTCTACAATGGGTAGGTTACGACCATCATATTTAACTTGTGTCGTAGGTTTAAGTTTTTTCCCAAAGATCATGACTTTGCTTTTTTCTGTACTAATTTCTAGACCAAGGCTATTAAAATAATGTAGCAGTTTTTCAAGGACTTTATTAATAATTTCGACCATAGAATTTAAATTGTTTCCTGATAGGTAGATGACGAGGTCATCGGCAAATTGAAGATTTGTAACGTTGGAACCTAATGTTAAATTGAGTTTCTGAATAAGCAAGCAAAATAATAAAGGACTAAGAATACTACCTTGACATACTCCTTTGAATGAGTTGCGTGGACCATATATTTGATTGTTTAATTTAGTGTAAACTTGCCTTCCATTTAAAAATTTAAATATCCAATTAACAAGTGTGTTAGGTACTCCTAGGTTGCTTAGAACTGTACAGAGACGGCAGTGATCAACATTATTGAAAGCTCCCACTATATCAAAAAACACACAAACAACATTTTTATGTTCACGTAAAGCTTTGAACACATCCAAATGGAGATGACTGAAGCTTTCACGACTAGATTTTCCTCGTCGAAAACCGAATTGGTTGCTTGGTAGAATATTATTTTTTTCTATGTAGAATTCCAAACGTTGTTTAATTAATTGTTCTACTATTTTGCCTACACAAGATGTTAAAGCTATTGACCTGTATGAATTTGGATCTCCAGCCTTTTTATTTCGTTTTAGAATCGGTACCAGGCAGACCGTTTTCCACTCTTGGGGAATTTCAGATTGCTTCCATAACAGGTTTAGTATATGCAAGAAAGTACTTAGCGATTGTGTGCTTAAATTTTTTATCATTTTGTAAGAAATCAAGTCTAGTCCGCAGGCCGTGTCTCGCCTTGATCTTATTGCTGATTTTAATTCTTGTAAAGTAAATTGATCAACTAAGTATTCATTGTTTGGTGTTTCAAGTACGGTGCTGAAGGTTAATCTGGGTTTATTCTCGACAGTATCCGGAGTGTATTTTTTCAAGAAATCCATTATCCAGGTGTCATTTTGAAAATTGGAATAGTTATAAGACTTATTAAATTTCCGCATCATGTTCCAGATACGGCTCATTGGAGTGTTTCTATTTATAGATTGGCAATATGTCTGCCACTCGATCTGTCTCTGTGTTTTGAGTGTGATTTTTTTCTGCGCTTGTAGTTTCTTAAAGTTAAGGAAATCTTCAAGACTGTATGATTGCTTAAATTGAATATATGCATCTTTACATTTTTGAACTGCTTCTTGGCAGTGATGATTCCACCAGGGAACTGGTATATATTCTTTTTTCGATATATTATAGTGTGTCCGTGGTCGGTGTGAGTTTGTATTAGAAGAGCAAATTGTAGCACCTGTATCTAATATTTCAATAAAAGAATTATAAAGATTTATTACATCTGGTTCCTCGTTCAATATAATTAAATTATTTAAAGAGTCATCAACATGCTTGGTATAAAATTCCCAATTTATGTTTTTGAAATTACGTTTCTTTTGTGGGCCAATACTGTGAATGTTTGTGTTATCGTGATGTATTAATATCTTAGTTAAAATTGGCAAATGATAACTACCAAGAGAATCGTCTTGTACTTGCCAGTCACTTAAAAGAGCTAGTGAAGGAGACACTATTGTGAGGTCTATTGCGTTTGGCTTCCAGATATGAGAGCCCACAGTGGTGGGTTCACCATTGTTTAACAGAACAAGCGAATTGTCATCTATTATTTCTTGTATAATTTTGCCTCTAGTATTGTTTGAGTCGCAACCCCATTGAGTATGGTAAGCGTTGAAATCACCTACCAATATAATAGGTTTTGGAATACTTTTAATTAGTCTATCAAATTTAATTTTATCAAAACTTGGGATACAATTTCCTGGACTATAAAAGCTAACTACAGAAATAGTTTTATCATAACATTGTATTTGTACAGCTATGTTTTGCAAGGAGTCATCACTATATGTTTGAATATGTTCATATTTAATAGATAGAGTTATGTATTAATATTGCCACTCCATTGTGAGAATTACCAGAGTCTAATCTTTCTATTGTATATCTTTTAATTTTGAAATTATGTTTATTTTGTAACCATGTTTCGCATATAAGAGCTATATGTATATTATTTTTACTAGCTGAGCCCGCGGCTCCGCTCGCGTGAAATTCGTATTTCAAAGAAGAATGTAAGTAACTAAGGGCGAGGCCGAAGGCCGAGCTGCGTTCAGGTAATCGATAAACCTTCTTAAAGAAAGTAACTAACTAAGGGCGAGGCCGAAGGCCGAGCTGCTTTCAGGTAAACGATAAATCTTTCTCAAATAAAGGAAGTAAGTAAGGGCGAGGCCGAAGGCCGAGCTTCGTTCAGGAAGACGGTAAACCTTCTGGAAGAAAGGAAGGAACTAAGTGCGAGGCCGAAGGCCGAGCTGCGTTCAGGTAAACCAAAAACTCTCTTCCACCTTCGGGCCTCGCCCTTAAAGACTTCCTTTCTTCGATAGAATATAATATCGTTTACTCAATCTATTTATTTCATAAAAATGAAAAAGTAATATTAATAACTAAAGAATTAAACCTACCTAACAAACATTAAAATAACTATCAAAACGGGCATTTTCAAATGTTCTTAGAGCACTTGCGGCATTACCCCACTGGATGGCAAGGCTTACCCTTTGAATGAAGTACATAAGCCCTTGATGGCGGGATACCAGTTGCGTCAACCAGCTCAAGCCTCTTTTGGCTTCACTGCTCCACGGACCGAGGATTTCAACCGCAAACGCAACAAATTCGAAATCTTGAATTATATTTCTATATTTGCTGCGTTTGAGGCTCTCCGGCCCAGCCTCGGCCGCGCCAGCCGCTCTTGAAGATGTCCTAACGTAACTTGGAGCCAATGTGAGAACAAAAGTGGCGTCCCACATCAAAGAACTACCCTTAGTCCATGGCACTAAGGTGATAGCATCGGGCCTCTTGCCATCCAGCCGGGAATAACCGCGAGGTTCTAGGATGCACGGTATATTTGCCGTTGGAAGCGTGGACTTTATAATAGAATTTAAATTAAATTAACTCAATCTTAATATTAATTAACTTTATTCAGGATGGTTTAGCTTCTTCCTGAACGCAGCTCGGCCTTCGGCCTCGCCCTTAGTTACTTGCTTTCTTCGAGATGGTTTATCATTTGTCAGAACGTAGCTCGGCCTTCGGCCTCGCCTTAGTTGCTTACTTTCTTCAAGATGGTTTAGCTTCTTCCTGAACGCAGCTCGGCCTTCGGCCTCGCCCTTAGTTACTTGCTTTCTTCGAGATGGTTTTTCAATCATCCGAACGAAGCTCGGCCTTCGGCCTCGCCTTGGTTACTTACTGTATTCAAGATGGTTTAGCTTCTTCCTGAACGCAGCTCGGCCTGCGGCCTCGCCCATAGTTACTTACTTTCTTCGAGAAGGTTTATGGTCTTCCAGAATAGAGCTCGGCCTTCGGCCTCGCCCTTAGTTACTTACTTTCTTCAAGAATGTTTTTCTTCTTCCTGAACTCAGCTCCGCCTTCCACCTCGCCCTTAGTTACTTTCATCGAGAAAGAATATCGTTTACGTGAGCGCAGATCCGCCTTCGGGCCCGCCTTTAGTTACTTACTTTCTTTTTTTTAAATACGAATTTCACGCGAGCGAAGCCGCGGGCAACAGATATATAAATTTTATTGTACCAATGACAGCGACATAACTTCGACTTTCAATTATTATTTTTATTTATCAAACAATTTATCACCGGCCAGCTCACGTCGAGATGACAGTTCTCCGTCACCTTCTCCGTTGTCAACATGACATTTAAAATTGTTTTTTACCTTTACTTTGGATTACGTGATTTTTATTATATTTTTTAATTATTATGTTCATCCGGGATATACACTGTCACTATAAAAAGTTTCGTCAAATTCCGTTCAGTGGTTTTTGCGAGATGCGCGTACAAATAGAAATTGTTGCATTTACGATTTTATGATATGTATAGAAAGAATAGATATGTATAGACTATTGTGTTCAAGTTATAAAAAAGAAGAACTGTCATTTTCGTTGTATCTACTTATTTTTAAATTTAGAATGAATATTTTATTCAAATTGTATTTGCTGCCAGTTCCCAAGATATAATTATGTACTTTGGACTACGTGATTTTAAACGCGTAATAATGTTTATAATTGTAATTTTTTTTTTATTTTTGTTATTTTTTTTTACGTATTATGTTAACCCGGCTTATAAACTGCCACTATACAAAGTTTCGTCTAATTCCGTTCAGTGGTTTTTACGTGATGCGCGTACAGACAAACAAACAAACAAACAAAAATTCTAAAAACTGTTCTAACATGTTCAGTATCTCATTTTAAGCCACCCTGGTTAGTTTTTTTCCGAATACATTCAATGTACAGACTTTCTTACCTCTACGATTTTATTATATGTATAGATATAGAAATTGTATGAGTGTTTTCTGATTTGATGTGATACTTTGTGCGTTCCACTGCATAATATTTAACTGTTTCATTTTGGATTATTTTTATTTGATATATTCATATTTTGTTTTAGTGTTTCTATGGCTGTGTCTATAGAGGTAAACTTTTTTATATTGTCTATTATTACTTTTGCCAAGTTCTTCACAAATAAATCCGATTTCCATAAATTATTTATTTCATCATCTGTCTTTGTTGTTTTTTTAACATAATGGACTTTCGTGGTGTTTGGCTGTGGAAGAGCCGGAAATGATTTTGCATTAAATATGTCAGCGAAAGTTACATTCTTTATTTTATTTTTATTTTCTTCTATTAGTTTTTGTTTGACCGGACAAGCCGATGATATAGATATGTGGTTGCCTTGACAATGATAGCACTTTGCATTCTTGGACTCCGTTTTGCACTCTTTAAAGTTATATGGCTCGCAACAGATGCTACAGCGAACTTGATTTTTGCAAAACTTGGCGAGGTGGCCGAAGCGCATGCAGTTGTAGCACTGTTTCACAGGTGGAATATACCTCTGTACTGTGAAACTCCATAGATCTATTTCATTCCATTTGTCAGCCTCGATAGCTCAGTGGTGCAGACAGTCAACTGTCGCTATTGAATGTTAAGCAACGCTGGGTGCGGTCAGTACTTGGATGGGTGACCGCTGACCGTTGGAGGCTGACCGAGGTTCGGATTCCTCGTAAAACTGTAGGTCCCTTCCCTCCTAATCTTACTTGGTGGTAGGGTTTAACCCGCCCGGGTTGGTACCACCGCACTGAATGAAACGTCGGTCTAAACGGCTATGTAAATAGTTTGTGTTTTCCGACCAGTCCAGTGTAGCCGGCACGATCAAAGGGGGAAGCACTGACATGGCACCTAGTTCACCCGGTGTTATGGGCTGACATCACGGATGTTGTAGGTGATGTAGCCAACCGTGTCAGTTTCCATAAAAAAAAAAAAAAAAAAAAAAAATCTAGTTCAACAGTCCCCGGGAGGGTCCCTGAGGCAAATGTAAGAGTAATCGTTTTTGTCGGTGTAAGTGTGTATCCTTCGTCTGTTTTGGTTCGTCGCATAATGCGCCGTACTGATATTATTTTAGATATTGAAGTAATGTTCTCGAATATTTTTTTGTTGGTCAGATGAGTGGGTACATTGTTTATAGCTCCAGTGACTTGGGTGGCCGATGCCGGGATAGATGCTTTGAAACTGTGGCTATCCATAAAGCTTTCGTTTAGTAGCATAGCGTTCGCCAGGTTAGGTTTGTCGAAAATTACACCTATTTTATGTTTATTTATCCGTTTAAAACGTTTGATGCCTTTTATACTCCTCTTAAATACATTGGACAGGTACCGTAGAGACTCCGAACTTCGCCTATTGATCCTGTCTTCGCCTAAAATCAGTTATTACCAAAATCTTTCTATTTTGTGTGGCTACACATATTTTGAAAACGGTCATAAAAACATTTTTCAATTCTGGCAACATTACACCCAACACCTGCTACAAACTTTACTCGGATTCGTCAGTGTCACCATTTTTGTTGTTGTTGTGTACCGAGTGTCTGCGAGGAGGTCCCAAAGTATTCCTTCTACGAAGGCATCGCAAGCAGGTAAGTACCTGTTATTACGTTTACAGGTTCAAACATATAATCGACTTTTAATATACAAAGAGACACTAGCGGAACTTCAAAGAATCAAAACTTATTTGAGTAGGCAATGTCAGGATATGTTTTGCAAACCGGTCGAGCCATAACTTCGCCTACCATTAGGGTTGTCACAGTATGTCTCAATTTTTTTTCTTTCTTTCACTGTGGAAGAGATTCTGATAAAAAATTTGCCTAATAATATTACCAAAATGCATTTTATTATGTATAATGTCTCCATTAATGCAGGCTTCTATTTAACTTCACCTGTTAGTGGGTGCGGGTCGAATTTTGCAAGTTAATTTTAAATCACTTAACGACGGAAAATTGAGCCGAAATTTTGCAGATTTTTGTGTAGTTCTGATGAATACAATATTGAAATTGTTACTTTACAGTTTGCTGTAAGGACGCGTAAGCGGTACGTGAGAGCGCCAACACATCAACAGGACTTCATATCAAAGCAAGACGGGAAGGCCTAAAAGGTCTTATATCTACTTTTATTTTAAGTATCTACACTTGTACGTCAATTTTAATGCTAATAAAAAAATAATACACAAAAATTGACTTTTGACAACCCTGCACAAATTTTCAAGTTTGTATGAAAAATGCCCTTTTGGGTCACCTAACTTCGCCTGCCTTATAAATATTTGACAAATTGAGACTTAACACAATGCAGTACAGTACATTTTTACTTTTAAGAATTGTGCAGCATGGTGTGGCAATTGGAGATCATAGCATAATGTTGCCAAGAACAAAAAATTTGGTAGGCGAAGTCAGGGAACAGCGCCTTGACTTCGCCTAGCTAAGAAATATTTTTTTAAATTAGTTTTCACTATGGAAGAAAGGGTATTTTATTACATTAAACTATGAACAGTTATTTCAACTACCTAACTAAGGCTATATGAACATCTTAATACCTGTATTTTTGGCGTGAGATCAATTTGGGTATAAAATCCGGGCGAAGTTAGGGGTTTCTACGGTACATAATGTCTCTGTCACCAACGGGTTTTTCACTCGTAGACTCGATGAAAACGATAAATTCCAAATCGACGGCGTTCTCATTGTACAGCCTCTTATAGTTTTGATCATAGTAAGGTTTGTACTTATCAGTTTGGTCGATTTTTACTTCTTCATGCTCAGTGCCAGACTCGGATGACGACAAACTTCGCATTTCATCAGCTGTCTTCTCATCACTCGTAACTTTTTTACGCTTTTTCTTGCTCGCACCTCCCATAGCTGAAGCAAGATTACTTTAAAATACAAGAAAACTGGATTTTTCTTTGTAGAGCAAAAACAAATTTACCGCCCTTTTTCCGCATTGTCACTTTGACTTGACAGCGTTAGACAAAGACTGAAGACAGGCACGGAGGAACAAAGGAACGATGGCGCTGTAGATGAGCTGTGATTTTTTGGAGGTTAAAAAAAATAACCAGGGTTAATAATAAAGAAGATGCGTCGCGTAGCGACGCATCATCTCTATATTTACCCTAACCTAATGTTGAGGCGGTGCATGTCGTTTTTGTTACATTTCGTTTCTGCCACTTCGCGTTTACAATCAGCTGATCTACAGCGCAAGCCTTCCTTTGTTCTATCATGTGTCGCTTGCAATTACGAGCACGTCAAGTGAGGATCAGGTATAGAGCCAGTGTTGCCAGATGATATTTGGGGTTTGTGGATTTAGCATCTGCAGAATGCGGATTTTTGGCAAAAAAAGCGGATTTGCTATTTTTTACTTCTAATTTTCATATTAAATGGTGTATTAGCGAATTATTGGTTGTGGCGAATTATTGCCAGACCTTCCTTACGCTTTTGGAGTGAAAGTCAGTCAGTCAGTCAATCAGTTCAGTCCCGCTCGACTTAATGAACTTTTAAATAATTTTTAAATATTTTGGACAACTTCCACAGAAAGTGGAATGCGGATCCCCGTTAGGTTAAAGCGGATTGCGGATTTATTTTAGAAATGCGGATGAAAATGCGGAAATGCGGAGGGTCTGGCAACGCTGTATAGAGCGTTCCAACTAAAAGTTCCCTTCGCCGTTATGTTGGCTCGACTGTCAGTGCCACTGTCACTGCTTAAATTCGTGCTGCCAGTTTGTGAAGATTATATTACCTAATAATGCAATAGCTATTTACCGTACAAAGTATACGGTAAACACTGACAATTACGGGTAAATCTGTACACATAGCAACCCTCAACGCTGTTTTGACAGATAAACAGTTGAGCCAACATAACGGCGAAGGGAACTTTTAGTTGGATCTGGCACATGAGAGAACAAAATTGACTCGTGCGCTATAGATCAGCTGTGATGTTTTGGAGGTTAAAAATAAATTGGTTGTCTGTAAAGACGGTTTACGGACGATAGTTTTACGTGATGACGTGGAATAATCGTAGTACATAGAGCTAAGATCAGTAGATCTATTTCTAGTAGAAAGATCTTGTGACTGGTCATCAATAAACTTCTGTTGTCTGATCTTGACAGTTTTACTTCTTAAGACGTCATCTTGTGACTGCGCCATCAATAAACTTCTGTTGTCTGATCTTGACAGTTTTACTTCTTGACGTTTCCATGGTAACTTTGACTATACCGATTGTGTCTCTCTGTCGCTTGTTACGCGCTCTCGCTTGCACACACAGGCTCAGATGGAACGTGACACTTTTTCGTGTGTGCAGCCGGTGTTCATCAATTTATAAGACGTGACGTCATCACGTCAAAAAATAACCAGGGTTAATATAAAGAACTATTTAACCTATTGACTCCCGCGTTATAATATGCCCCATACCCCGTAATCCCGCATGGGCGCGGCCCGCGCGGGCACAGGCCCGCGCGGGCCGCCGTGCGCGCCGACCTCGACATAAATGCAGATATTACGGAAACTAATAAAGTTAGATCTATAAACTCTTCTGTCCTAGAAAGCCTAGAAAATTTCCTAAAATCCATGTGAAACAGTGAGGCTTACCTTGTTTAGAAGTACCAGATATTTTAGTTAGAAAAAAAAACTCAATTTTTTTTTGAAAAATTCATTATAATATAAATTCAAAACATACCTTTACAATATTTATATCGGAATACTCGTAAAGAAACATACTTTTAGAAATAGTAAAGTATAATATACGTTTTCTTTACAGAAATCGGCGAAATCGGATGTTCAACATGAAGATCCTGGGAGCATCCGGAAACTCCGAGATGGCACGCGCGTGATATTTTTTACCAATTTTATAAATATATTATTTGAACTAAACCTTCTTTTATTTTGCAACTGATCGTATGTTTGTATAATAATGCGAAAAAAATTGGAAAAATAAGCTATATTTCCATGAAAAATATGCCCTCAAAGTCATTGTTTACACATTTCATACAAAAATAAACAAACATTTTTGAGCGACGAAAAATATGACTTTTGTCGCCAACCGAACTCGTAATGCATCTTCTATTGGTGGAATAACTAATAAATAACACTATTTACTAATCTTTAGCTCATAGATGCACTTGAATACACTTATAAACATTATTTTCACGGGGCGCTCTTACTTGAAAAATACGCACACGGACAGATTATCAAAGTGTCCACTGACGGCTAGTTATTGTTTCCATAGGCAATATTATTGTGTCTTGGAGACAGGGTTCTCATCCTTTCAAAACATGGTCAGGCAGTCAAGAGAGGATCAGGGGAAAATAAAGTAAACTTGGCCAAATAGTGCGGCCGTAAATTGCGCATAAATTATGGGACCGAAGGGTCCCGGCGGGAGCCAGCGAAATGGTTTCGACGGCGCGAAGGGTTAGAACGGTCCCGCATGGGAGTCAACAGGAATACCCTAACCTAATGTTGAGGCGGTGCATGTCGTTTTTGTTACGTTTTGTTTCTGCCACTTCGCGTACAATCAGCTGATCTATAGCGCAAGAGTCAATTTTGTTCTTTCCTGTGCCGCTTCGCTTTTAGTTGGAACGCTCGCTCTCTACAGGAGGTCTATTCAGCAACTCCGCTCAGGCGCTTCTCAGGCGAAATTACACGCTAAACTGACGATTTTCCTGCCTGACAAAACATTCGTATTCTTGAAATCCGCGGAACGCAGTCTGGACCTGGCTGTCATGGAATTTGACATTTAGCCACGTAGTACGCCGTTACTTTGAATGGGATGTCAAACATTTCGTATCTTGAAACACTTTTGACAACTGTCACTGAGAGTTCTCAGGAGATTTCGCCTGAGATTCATCCGCTAGTCTAGGGGTAACGTATGTCGTTGCCTATACTATAACCAAAGACCGTACCTACTTATAAAATTTCAGTTATATTTCGTCGAGTTCTTTTAAATCAGAAAACCCGATGATTTTTATTATATATAATGTGGCAAGTGACTGTATAGGACTACCTGTTTAAAAAAAGGATTCCTGTCGATATTCTGTTTCTATAAATAAGCGGCGGGTGGCCGAGTGGTTTGGGCATCGGCTCCTCATGCGAGAGGTCCTCGGTTCGAATCCGGTCGGCGTTTACCTATGAGTTTTTTCTAACGAAAAAAAAATTTACGTGCATACTACACCTGCTGCTTCACCGTTCGGAACCGGTGTAAAACTGTAGGTCCCTTCTCTTGCCCCTTAATAGGTGGTAGGTTCAAATTGTAGCCGACTGGGTTGGTACCACCGTACTGGATGTAAGATGGCCGCATAGCAGCCTCGGTTGTGTTCTCCTCTAGTCCAGTATAGCCAGCAATCTAGGGAAGTCTCCGGTATGGCACCTATCTTCTCAGAGGTGTAGTTATGTGGGTTATCAACAATTTTTGGCAACCGTGATCTAACCGATATCTGTCTTCAATACCGGTGATGATATCCGTTGCCAAATATCGGTATCAAAAACTCTGCTTCGTAGATTTCCAAATAAATGGCTTGCTTATCGTTTTATTTATCGTTTTAGCTTACGCATCGATATTGGCTAACAAAACTGGTACCTGCTTCAGACCGGTTCCTACTTCCTGGTTCGACCTGGTTCAGAACCGAGAGCGAAGTGATTAGAAAGAAAGATAATGTCATTTCCCTTCATGTTTTACTAGGACTAGCACAATTTTTTTATGTAAGTATGATAGGAAAGGATGTTGTAGGTGAGGTAGCAAACCGTGTCAGTTTCCATTTAAAAAAAAAGTAAGACAAAAATTGTGGCGCATTTAAAAATCACCACATTTACAATGATCATTATGTACATGGATTTCTCCCTTCGGTCGCTAATGAGTGCACACCACATCTTTTTTGTTGGCCATTATGATGTCTTTCTTTTTAACATTTTAAAAGTAAAGTTCTGTCTTTACATTATTTATTTTATTACTAATATATTTTTTATACACAATGTTCACGCACTATGTAATTGTTCATTAACGAAAAAACCTACACACTAAGAAGAGTTGTACCTACACACATAAATACACAGTAAAGTAGGTACCTACAAAGTTTCTGTTCTGAACTACGCTAACTCAACGTTCTGCGCGTCTGGCGTGCGGAGGCGCGGCGCCGCACCGCCACCGTAACCGTACCGCACCGCACCGGGAGGGTGGCTGGCTAGTGGCTACTGGCTCACTAACTAATTATCAAGCTTAAAATTATAGTTATTCTAGCTCTCAAACTATATCTTAACACTGTAAGCGGTGTCTATTGTGTAGCTAGTCACAACGTATTGTAATTGAAGACGTTAAGAAAGAACCCTGCGAAGTTTCTTGCCGGCTCTTCTTTGTGGGTGTAATCGAACCGGATTGTAAAAACTAAACAGGACAAATTCAAGCGTAGTGTACTACCATACGAATGATGAATAAAGAATAAAGAATAAAGAATAACTGAAACTGACTGGACTGAGACAACTGGTTGTTCTGATAACTAAATAACTGACAACTGTTCTAGTTGCCACCCGCGCCGTTAGATATTTCGTAAATATCTAAGATATTCGTAGATATCCAACCCAAATACGACCTTACTGATTTTATGATAAAGGTTATTTTCCATGAAATAATCTATTTGGTGAAACTAGAAAGAATCGCACCTTCTCTTTCTTGCATTTGGGGACTTACTTAAAGAGAGAGGGAAGGCATAATTATTGTCGGATTCGGATATCAGTTGTCTGTCAGGCTGTCTGGCATACGGTGTTCGTTCGCTTTGGTTGGTTTGGTAGCCGATAGCCGATAGCCGTTGTTAGCTATGACAATACCGATGCGATACGTTAGAGGCGTGGCAACGGTTTTCAGCTACGTTTCGCTATAGCGGACACATGAGTATCACCTCTGAGAAGATAGGTGCCATACCGGAGACTTCCGGGTCGTTCCGCCATTTCGTTCAAATTTGCATGTTTTGGCGGAATTTTTATTTTTTTATTTTCTGAAATATATTTATGTATATATGTGTTCCTGTACTTATTAGATGTAGTAACATAAGAGAGGCATCTATGTACAACTTTTAGTTTTGGAGAAAATTGATGGAAGGTAATGAAGGTGTGGATGGTAATGAAAAACACCTGGATGGTAATTTATGCGGTTGGATGGTAATGAAGCATGCTAGTATGTCTTAGTGAAATTTGCTTGATTATATTATTATTATTATGATAATGATAAAGATATCATTATTTAGCTGATGGTAGTAATAATGTTAACGATTATCAAAAGTTCGACACTATTAACATCAAAATTTTAGCTAAGTAATTTATAATTCATAGTGTAAAAAGTTTTAACTGAAATAACAAATCCCCTTTCCACCTTCGTACCACGCGCACTGGGCAGGGATTGCATCCCTACACGCTGGACTTACCGCGGATGCGTACCAATCGATTCTGCAGATCATTCCTCTACAGAACCGGTAAACTCTGGAACGCTCTCCCTGCCCATATATTTCCCCCCAAGTACAGTCTCGGGTCCTTCAAGAGGGGTGTGAATGGGCACCTGTCAGGCCGGCATGGCATTCGCAACCTCCGCATACGACCGAATGTCCATGGGCGTCGTTAGACACCTTATGGGTGGCTCGGCGCCATATGTCGGGCTTTAAATAAAGCAAAATATTTCGTGTTTTCCGTCGAGTTCAGTGTAGCCGACACGATGAAAGGAAAGTACTATCAGGGCACCTAGTTCACCAAGGTGTTATGGGCTGACATCACGGATGTTGTAGGCGATGTAAACATGTCAGTGTTCACAAAAAAAATTGTGTGCACGTAGTAAGTAGTACATAAATAATAAAAATCCAATAAAACTGGACTTTTAATTATATTTGGCACGTAAAACAACTATACTCTTACATATCACTAAATTGAACCGGCTACACTTAACTGGTTAAAAACATGAACAATTTTCATAGCATTTCGACCGAACTTCAGTCAGTGCGTTGGTGCCGACCCGGTCGGGTTAAACCCCGTACTCCAGTATACGTTATGTAGATACTTTACGTGCCAAATAGAATTAAAAGTCCAGTTTTATTGGATTTTTATTATTTATGTACTACTTACTACGTGCACACAATTTTTTTTGTGAACACTGACATGTTTACATCGCCTACAACATCCGCGATGTCAGCCCATAACACCTTGGTGAACTAGGTACCCTGATAGTAATTTCCTTTCATCGTGTCGGCTACACTGAACTCGACGGAAAACACGAAATATTTTGCTTTATATAAAACCCGACATATGGCGCCAAGCCATCCATAAGGTGTCCAACGATGACCATGGACATTCGGACGTTTACATAGCCGTTTGGACCAACGTTTCATTCAGTGCTGCGGTGGTACCAACACGGGCGGGATATAACCTACCACCCAGTTAGGTAGGAGGGAAGGAAAATCAAGTAAACATTTCATTACCATCCGAACCCCTTCATTACCGTCCGGCAAACATTTTGAGGGTAAAGGAGGGTAATGAAAAGGAGGGTAATGAAATTTTGATGTATTTCTTCAATTGCTCCCTTATTACTGATATTACAAATTTATTATATTAATTAACGAGTATTCTGACTAAAATCTGATGCATTAGGATTTAAATGAAATTTTTATATCGTGTACTTATGTTAAAAAAAGCCGGAAGGTAATGATGCCTGGACGGTGACAAAGTAGTTGATGAGCACGAAGATCGTGAGTATTTTCTTTCCCAGCGACGCTCGTCCTCTCCTGTCTAGATCCAGGGACACAATGAGGAGCGTTCGACGTGCGGAGCGTAGAGCGAAGGCTAAAGTCGGGTCACACACTGTCTAATTTGTAATACCAGTTCCGCGGAAGGTAATGACGTTTTTCCACGGACAAAAATGAAATATGAATTCTTTTTATGATATAATGGCTCTAAAAATAAATGAATCCCAAAGAAACATGCGTTATTAGTTACACTATAGGTGGGTTTATTAATATACTCATTTTACTTGAAGAAACTAAAAAAAAAAATTATACTAAATACTGATCCTTCGTTTGGAAGAGGATAGGAATGAGAATTTTGGAGGTTTTTATTTTTTTTTATTTAATTGAATGGACAAATGTCTGATTCGTTAAATACTACTTTTTCCTTTCATCTAAACCTATATATTTCAATAAAATCATTTTAAAAAACATACATTTTCACACGCTTTTATTGCGCGGGAATGCAATTTGAACGAAATGGCGGAACGACCCTTCCCTGGATTGCTGGCTATACTGGACTAGAGGAGAACACAACCGAGGCTGCTATGCGGCCATCTTACATCCAGTACGGTGGTATCAACCTAGTACCACCTAGTAAGGGGCAAGAGAAGGGACCTACAGTTCTACAGACCTACGAAATCTCCTGAGAACTCTCAGTGACAGTTGTCAAAAGTGTTTCAAGAATACGAAATGTTTGACATCCCATTCAAAGTAACGGCGTACTACGTGGCTAAATGTCAAATTCCATGACAGCCAGGTCCAGACTGCGTTCCGCGGATTTCAAGAATACGAATGTTTTGTCAGGCAGGAAAATCGTCAGTTTAGCGTGTAATTTCGCCTGAGAAGCGCCTGAGCGGAGTTGCTGAATAGACCTCCAGGATCGATGCAAAAGAGATTCAACCCACAAAAACACAAAAAAAAGATATGCAAGGTTTTATGAGATCTTTCCTCAGAAAGCCAACTATGTTCGTATACATTTAAAAGTTAACTTGTAATGTAGTACTAATATTAACCTTTTTAGTTCTAAATAAACAACAGCAAATAATGAGTTCTGAACGGTTTTTTTTTTTCAAAATTTTCATCAGGATCTTTTTACCAAAATTCATAATGAGGGTTGGATCTGTTTTATTTCAATAAGTATGGATATTTGGATCCTTTTTACTATAAAAGTAAGTTGGTTTGGATCTTCATTACATAATAAAAATTAATTTATTTAAAAATTGCCTCTAAGGTAACTAATCCTAATAGCAAACATGATGCAAGCAGGATGGGACTCGTTTGCAATTTTTTTCGATAGTAAAATGGTATTCAATATATTATTTTTTCAACTGCCTGGATCCATTTTGCTAGTTCGTTCTTGGTTTCTTTTTAATTTGGTAACTTTGTTACTGTGCATTTTGCGAGAAATAGTGACCTTTTGACGTGATAACGTCACGTCTTATAAATTTATTAACACCGGCTGCACGCACGAAAAAGTGTCACGTTCCATCTGAGCCTGTGTGTGCAAGCGAGAGCGCGTAACAAGCGATAGAGAGACACAATCGGCCCAAGCGTCGGCTTGTACACATTTATCTCTCTGGTTCTAAAGTACCAGGGCAGCACAAATTGAAAGGAGGTTACTCGTACCATAATATATTAAGCGCATCTGGCCGGTCGGAAAAGATTTCAAATTTAGAATATATTCATGAAACAAAGGTCCGAAAGTCCGAATATGTATCACAATATCGATTCATGTATTTCGATTCAATACAACGACAGAGAACCAAATATTAGGTACCTATTTAACACTTTTTAGTTCTGGGTTTTTTTTTTGTTTGGAAGTCGGTTTCGTATTTTTTAAAACTGTTTTTATTTCATTCTTTTTAGTAATTTAAATAAAAAAGAATAATCGAAATCGATTGAAATGGTACAGAATGATTCGCCATATGTGTCAAACTGTAAATTGCTGAAAAAGTCCACATCACAAAAGTTTTGCTGAAGGTAACCACACACCATAGTAAATATCCTCCTTTTAATTTCTTCTGCCCTGGTACTTTATCGTTCCCAGTAGTCTTACCACTTTAGGACGTTATCACGTACTATCGTCCGTAAACCAACTTTACAGACAACCAATTTTTACCAAAAATGGAGCGGTGGATTTAGTGGAGTTTGGTATATTTAATTTCGTTCTTGTTGTGGGTTGGATCTCATTTGCAAAACTACATTACCTCTCCGCTAGGTTGGCTGGCACCACAAGCATCATGATCGGTAGGCCACATGAAAGCCTTTGTAGCGCCCGCGGCTTCCGCGGCTTCTGAGCTATGAGTGGGTATGATGGATGAGTGATGTTTTGGTGGTTTAAAAAAAAATAATCAGGGCTAATTTAAAGAAGATGCGTCGCTGCGCGACGCTATATTAATCCTAACCTAATGTTGAGGCGGTGCATGTCGTTTTTGTTACCTACGTTTCGTTTCGAACCGAGTGTTTCGTTTCAAGCTTTCTTAGGTGGTTATAAAAAAAAATAACCATGACCTAATTTTAACACCCTAACACTTTGCCCTAACATTGCCAAAAAAACAAAAAAAAATTGTCAAAAGGGACACGAACCTATGGTCGAGATCGAAAAAATAAAAACCCTACACAAATATTGGTAATCTGTGCCCTACACTCTTACCACTGAGCCACCAAATCACATAACGACCAAACGAATATCGGGTTGGGTTGGTACTTATTTGACTTTAACGTGTCTAGCTAAGTATAATTGTTATATTAGGTGGAAAGAATATTTTGATCTTAGATCTAGAGATAAAGAAATATGGTATAAAATCATACAAAATGAACCGCCCTTAGTACCCTGGTTTGACAAATTAAAAATGAATCGTGAACGTCTTGTCGTGGCTTTTCGTTTAAGATCAGGAGGTCTATTCGGCAACTCCGCTCAGGCGCTTCTCAGGCGAAATTACACGCTAAACTGACGATTTTCCTGCCTGACAAAACATTCGTATTCTTGAAATCCGCGGAACGCAGTCTGGACCTGGCTGTCATGGAATTTGACATTTAGCCACGTAGTACGCCGTTACTTTGAATGGGATGCCAAACATTTCGTATTCTTGAAACACTTTTGACAACTGTCACTGAGAGTTCTCAGGAGATTTCGCCTGAGATTCATCCGCTAGTCTAGGGGTAACGTATGTCGTTGCTTATAACCAAAGACCGTAGTACCTACTTATAAAATTTCACTTATATTTCGTCGAGTTCTTTTAAATCAGAAAACCCGATGATTTTTATTATATATATAATGTGGCAAGTGACTGTATAGGACTACCTGTATAGAAATAGGATTTCTGTCGATATTCTGTTTCTGTTTATAAGCGGCGGGTGGCCGAGTGGTTTGGGCATCGGCTCCTCATGCGAGAGGTCCTCGGTTCGAATCCGGTCGGCGTGTAACTATGAGTTTTTTCTAACGAAAAACAAATTTACGTGCATACTACATCTGCAGCTTCACCGTTCGGAACCGGTGTAAAACTGTAGGTCCCTTCTCTTGCCCCTTACTAGGTGGTAGGCTCAAATTGTAGCCGACTGGGTTGGTACCACCGTACTGGATGTAAGATGGCCGCATAGCAGCCTCGGTTGTGTTCTCCTCTAGTCCAGTATAGCCAGCAATCCAGGGAAGTCTCCGGTATGGCACCTATCTTCTCAGAGGTGATATCGGCTGGTCGGAGCATGCGCTTTGGCCCCTCTGACTCAGCCACCCATACCGGATTACAAAAAAAAAAAAAAAAAAATTGGTACAAATGATGCATAAATGTCGGGAAATTTTAATTTGTGAATATACTGACGAAAAAATTTATATAGGTACCTACCCTTCTCCCAGCTACCGCATTGGAGCTCGCCTTCCCGTGGACGGCGGCGGGGCGGCGGCGGCGGAGGCGACGGCAGTTCCATTACAAATCGCAAACTCTTTGACGAACCGACCAAAATAATGACAAGCAAGACAACAACCGTGCGTTCTACCGTGTGGGGCCGGTACTTAAAAATAATAGCCCCACTGCATCTCTCCCCGTCGCATGTCGTAAAAGTCGACTAAGGGATAAGGAAATTCGTCAGCCTCAGTAGCTCATGGTGCGGTCAGTCGACTGTTGTTAAGCAATGCTGAGTGCGGTCAGTTTCTCCTCTGGCGGGTGACCGCTCGACCGTTGGAGGCTGACCGTGGTTCGGATTCCACGTTAAACTGTAGTTCCCCTCCCTTCTTACCTTACTAGGTAAATAAGTTTAGGTAAGTAGTATAAGGTAATAAAGGTATTAAGGTAAATGAATGAAGAAATAAAAAAAAAGTATTATTTAAAACTAAAACAAATGAATATATTTTACAACAAATTACTACAAGGCTACTATTGTCAGCTTCGACAGCTCAGTGGTGCAGACAGTTGACTGTTGCTATTGATTGTTAAGCAACGCTGGGTGCGGTCAGTATTTGGATGGGTGACCGCTCGACCGTTGGAGGCTGACTGTGGTTCGGATTCCACGTTAAACTGTAGGTCCCTTCCCTTCTTACCTTACTAGGTGGTAGGGTTCAACCTGCCCGGGTTGGTACCACCGCACTGAATGAAATGTCGGTCGAAACGGCTATGTAAATAGTTTGTGTTTTCCGTCTAGTTCATTGTAGCCGACATGAAATGAAGGGATGCACTGACATGGCACCTAGTTCACCCGGTGTTATGGGCTGACATCACGGAGTTAGTAGGTGAGGTAGCCAACCGTCAGTTTCCATAAAAAAAAACAAAGGTTGGCTACGACGACAATGATTTGTGTTGCCACCTTGTTTATCAAAATTTTGTCAAAAATTTTATAACCTTTTTTTTAATGTATCCGAGAAAAACATAAATTAACATCTAATTTATAAGTAATTAATTAATAAGATGTTTCGTCGTCTACCTACAAAATGTATCGATTATATTTTTTAAAATATTATCAATACAGCCGTGCGAATGCAAAATTCTAGAAAGCGCCTTAAAAACGTTAGGCTGGCAATACTTATTGTTTATTGTATAATTTCATCCATAGGTAGGTAACCAACGCTTGGTCATGTCGAAAATTCCGCCAGTTCTAAATAAATTCAATGCGAAGAAGAACTGACAAATAAACTTCGCAAGTCACAATGTTTTGTTAGTAAATAAGTATTATATTAAAGTAATTTCCAATAATTAACCCATACTACCGCTCACAAGAACATTGATATTTACAGCATAAACATGAATACTCAAGAATATGAGCACACTGCCTATTTAAATTACCTATAGGTATCTGGTGTATAGTACCAACGTCAATTTTGATACTTCATATATCACGTCAAATAAAAACAAGTAGTTTACATTTATTACAAAGAAATGTAATAAGTCATATTAAAAATCTAATGATACAAAGTGTATCCAATTGTCAAAATTTGTAAGTGGGGAAAACAGTAGTCAAACTCTTAGATAAAATTACGGTCAGTTAATGCATCCTTAATAGTGTAATAAAATAACTCTTTTCAATTAACATTATTTTAATCCGTCGTTTAAAATTATTATCATCTAATTGTTTAATGTTAGAATACAGTTTATTATAAAATCTAACACTATTAAAAATAAAGCTTTTTGACGTTTTAGCTAATCTATGTCTTATTAGTTGTACATTATTCTTACACCGTGTATCATAGTTATGATTGTCGGAATTAAGAGAGCAATCATGAATGTATTTTCTGGCATAGCATATGTTCTGGTAAACATATGCACTTGGTAAAGTCATGCATGATTCCTATCTCGCCGAACGCTGTCCTATAAGTATCTCTAGTTTTCATATTTAACATGTACCGCAAGGCCCTCTTCTGTAATAAAAATATTCTATTTGAATCTGCTGCATTTCCCCAAAACATAATGCCATATGACATGATGCTCTCAAAATAGGCATGATAAACCGTCTTGATAAATAAATGATAAAACTATCCGCAGCGCGACATTCTGCTTCCTCTCAATGGTCAGCCGGTCCCTCACGTCGCGCAGTTACTCCACCGCCCCGTCGTAGGAGGACGAGCAGCTGCTGTCCTTATTGCTCCGCGTCTCCAGCAACTCCTTGTGCAGTGCGTTGTTGGAGTCCAGACTTTCTCAAACTCCTGGTTATTCTCATACCAGTAGATCATGTCCATGCACTTCTCCTCACTCTCCTGGAGCTCCGCGAGGCACCTCTCCTTCTTGACGAGCACCGCTTGGAGCCGAGCGTTGTCTGCCAAGACGTTCTCAAACGCGGCCGAGTTGTCGTCCTGCTCGGTGAGGAGGCGCCCGTTCAGCTCGCGCAGCTCCTCCGTCTGCTGCAGGTGCCCGTCGCTCTCGCTGACCATTGCAGCCCGTGCGCCGCTCCGTGTGCGCATGAAAAAAAAAAAGGTCAACTCGGTTAGCAGAAACCAGAATAAGTAACACGACAAGTATGTCAGTAGTAGTCACTATGTTTATATATATATATAATTTATGTAGTACTACCTATCCTTTTAGAATTCTTAGGTATAGTCAGCACATGCAAATACAAGTGTCACATATAATTAACAACAATAATTCTATGGTTAATACGTACAAATACAAGTGTCTATATGTATGTGTATATAAGTGTATAATAAACAACAATATCCTGTGACACGTACCGCTATGTGTGCTCTATTTTTACAGTTAATATTCCACTAAGTATGTACTTATATATCTATACTTATAGTCAATGTTATACCTAATTTTCTAATGTACTGTAATAATAATATAACAATTTTAACAGTGAAACATAATATACCTAACAGTGTATGAATATATAAGAGTGTGTAGACTAAATTAACTAGCTAATCATGCATATATTATTTGGCTTTGCGATCGGCTCTTTGTCCCGTAGATCTACCGGCAGGTATATAGCTGTACTGCAACAGGAGTGAAGGACTCTAAAATCTAGCTACTGCCCCTCGGGTCGTGGGCTAATCGCCTGCGGTGCTCGGAGGTACCGCGATATGCCCCTAGCAAGTTCGAGCCAATCTGTGCCGAACATTGAGATGTATGTACGTTGTATAGCTCAATGGTACAACGTATAGCTCAATGGTGCCGAAGTACAATAAGTATATCTATAAAAGTTAGGTTATGTAATGAAGATTGGGTATGGGTCGTGTTATATTATAAATAAATATCACGTTACTCACGCCATCTAGTCGAAGAACACTTCCGGCTCAGCCTATTTACTTCTGCAAGCGCCTTAGTCCATAGAACCCTCCAAATGTATGTCCGTTGTAGGTTATGTATGTCTCAGCTGATAACATCAAAACTTGCAGTATTCCGCTACTTCCTTGTCATAGGTATGTTGCAGTAGCCGTGAGCGTATCGCGGAATGTATTTTCTTCACTCTTGGCTCACCGGTAACATTGATTTCTTGGAGCGAATACGTATCGCATTTTTTAAAGGTCACTTTTTTTATGGTAGTATTTCTTGAATTTGGCTCGCTGGATATAGAATATAACACTTCCACACACAGATTTTATCTAATATTATGGATGGATATTACTTGAAATATTCAGTCTATGTTGCAAATTTATATTATGATAAAACACCAGTCCTATAGTTTAAACTTGACAGCTGCAGCCAAAGAATACAATATTACATATCTGCAGCGCAGTGTTGCACATGCTCCATAATCTTGGCGTGTTTGTGATACTCATGCATTTCTCACAATACATCCCTTTTTCCTTCGAATAACCGAGCGAGATGAAACTATATATATTCACGATAACGGCGCGCAAAGATTATAGATTTCCCAGTAGTCATCCAGCTAACGGCATCATACGTTCATCGCCAGTTTTGCGTGCAGAATACGAATGTTTTGCGAAAACTGGCATGCAACTGGGAATATACCGTCAACTGGGAATTGTCATTTGACATGCAGAATAGGCCTACAGGAGGTGTATTCAGCAACTCCGCTCAGGCGCTTCTCAGGCGAAATTACACGCTAAACTGACGATTTTCCTGCCTGGCACAACATTCGTATTCTCGAAATCCGCGGAACGCAGTCTGGGCCTGGCTGTCATGGCATTTGACATTTAGCCACGTAGTACGCCGTTACTTTGAATGGGATGCCAAACATTTCGTATTCTTGAAACACTTTTGACAACTGTCACTGAGAGTTCTCAGGAGATTTCGCCTGAGATTCATCAGCTACTTTAAGGGTAACTTTTGTCGTTGCCTACCTATACAATTTCGTCAGATTAACTTATATTTCGTCGAGATCAGAAAAACGGATGATTTTTATTTTATAAATAATGTGGCAAGTGACTGTATAGGACTACCTGTATAGAAAAAGGATTTCTGTCGATATTCTGTTTCTGTTTATAAGCGGCGGGTGGCCGAGTGGTTTGGGCATCGGCTCCTCATGCGAGAGGTCCTCGGTTCGAATCTGGTCGGCGTGTACCTATGAGTTTTTTCTAACGAAAAAAAAATTTACGTGCATACTACACCTGCTGCTTCACCGTTCGGAACCGGTGTAAAACTGTAGGTCCCTTCCCTTGCCCCTTACTAAGTGGTAGGCTCAAATTGTAGCCGACTGGGTTGGTACCACCGTACTGGATGTAAGATGGCCGCATAGCAGCCTCGGTTGTGTTCTCTAGTCCAGTATAGCCAGCAATCCAGGGAAGTCTCCGGTATGGCACCTATCTTCTCAGAGGTGATATTGGCTGGTCGGAGCATGCGCTTTGGCCCCTCCGACTCAGCCACCCATACCGGATTACAAAAAAATTTATAAATAAATAAATAAAAAATAAAATTGGTACAAATGATGCATAAACGTCGGGAAATTTTTATTTGTGAATAGACTGACGAAAAAATTTACATAGGTACCTACCCTTTTCCCAGCTGCCGCATTCCGCATTGGAGCCTCGCCTTCCCGTGGACGGCGGAGGCGACGGCAGTTCCATTACAAAATCCATTGCAAATCGCAAACTCTTTGACGAACCGACCAAAATAATGACAAGCAAGACAACAACCGTGTGTTCTACCGTGTGGGGCCGGTACTTAAAAATAATAGCCCCACTGCATCTCTCCCCGTCGCATGTCGTAAAAGTCGACTAAGGGATAAGGAAACTCGTCAGCCTCGGTAGCTCAAGGTGCGGTCAGTCGACTGTTGTTAAGCAATGCTGAGTGCGGTCAGTCCTTGGCGGGTGACCGCTCGACCGTTGGAGGCTGACCGTGGTTCGGATTCCACGTTAAACTGTAGTTCCCCTCCCTTCTTACCTTACTAGATAAATAAGTTTAGGTAAGTAGTATAAGGTAATAAAGGTATTAAGGTAAATGAATGAAATAAAAAAAAAGTATTATTTAAAACTAAAACAAATGAATCTATTTTACAACAAATTACTACAAGGCTACTATTGTCAGCTTCGACAGCTCAGTGGTGCAGACAGTAGACTGTTGCTATTGATTTTAAGCAACGCTGGGGGCAGTCAGTATTTGGATGGGTGACCGCTCGACCGTTGGAGGCTGACCGTGGTTCGGATTCCACATTAAACTGTAGGTCCCTTCTCTTCTTACCTTACTAGGTGGTAGGGTTTATCCCGGCCGGGTAAGTACCACCGCACTGAACGAAACGTCGGTCGAAACGGTTATTTAAATAGTTCGCATTTTCCGTCTAGTTCAGTGTAGCCGACATGAAATGAAGGGAAGCACTGACATGGCACCTAGTTCACCCGGTGTTATGGGCTGACATCACGGATGTTGTAGGTGATGTAGCCAACCGTGTCAGTCTCCATAAAAAAAAAACTGACAAACAAACTTCGCAAGTTACAATGTTTTGTTAGTACCTTATAAGTATTATATTAAAGTAATTTCCAATAATTAACCCATACTACTTACCGCTCACAAGAACATTGATATTTACAGCATAAACATGAATACTCAAGAATATGAGCACACTGCTTTAAATTACCTATAGGTATCTGGTGTATAGTGCCAACGTCAATTTTGATACTTCATATACAGGGTGTAAAAACGGCGAGTACATTAAATTTAGGAAATGATTATTGGGATCAAGAGTAACAAAAAAGTCAAATAACTTTTTTCTGAATTCCCTCTAAATAAAAAGTTACAGTTTTCATACAAACTAATTGAATATTTTAGTGTAAAAATGATCTAATGACAACAGGGCGGCGCGGAGGGGGGAAGAGCGGGTGAGACGTGAGCTCCTCGGACGGAGGTGTTGGCGGGAGGGGTGGGCGTTAGCTTTGTGAGTGGAGGACTGGAGGTCGGCAGGCGGAGGGTGCGGAGCGGCAACAACGCGTTAAACTACACTAGACGAAAACATACATTTCAAAAATTCATATCTCGAAAACTAGACACTTTAGAGAAAAACTTTACTTGCTTTTTTGTCTAAGAAAAACACAAAGATTGCGCTGGCGAAATTAATGTACTCGCCGTTTTAACACCCTGTATATCATGTTATCATGTCAAATAAAAAACAAGTAGTTTACGTTTATTACAAAGAAATGTAATAAGTCACATTAAAAATCTAATGATACAAAGTGTATCCAATTGTAAAAAAAAATTTAGTGGGGAAAACAGTAGTCAAACTCTTAGATAAAATTACGGTCAGTTAATGCATCCTTAACAGTGTAATAAAATGACTCTTTTCAAATAACATTATTTTAATCCGTCGTTTAAAATTATTATCATCTAATTGTTTAATGTTCGAAGACAGTTCCGGCTCAGCCTATTTACTTCTGCAAGCGCCTTAGTCCAGAGAACCCTCCAAATGTATGTCCGTTGTAGGTTATGTATGTCTCAGCTGATAACATCAAAACTTGCAGTATTCCGCTACTTCCTTGTCATAGGTATGTTGCAGTAGTCGTGAGCGTATCGCGGAATGTATTTTCTTCACTCTTGGCTCACCGGTGACATGGATTTCTTGGAGCGAATACGTATCGCATTTTTTAAAGGTAACTTTTTTTATAGTAGGATTTCTTGAATTTGGCTCGCTGGATATAGAATATAACACTTCCACACACAGATTTTATCTAATATTATGGATATCACGTGAAATATTCAGACTATGTTGCAAATTTATAATAATAACAAAAAGATAAAACACCAGTCCTTTATTTTAAACTTGACAGCTGCAGCCAAAGAATATAATACTACTTAGCTGCAGCGCAGTGTTGCACATGCTCCATGATCTTGGCGTGTTTGTGATAGACTTATGCATTTCTCACAATACATCCCTTTTTCCTTCGAATAACCGAGCGAGATAAAACTATATATATTCACGATAACGGCGCGCAAAGATTATAGATTTCCCAGTAGTCATCCAGCTAACGGCGCGGCGTCATACGTTCATCGCCAGTTTTGCGTGCAGAATACGAATGTTTTCCGAAAACTGGCATGCAACTGGGAATATACCGTCAACTGGGAATTGTCATTTGACATGCAGAATAGGCCTGCTGGTCACATTCCTTTAAATAAATATGGTTTTTTGAAAAAGGTATCATCTCCAAATTGTGATCTATGCGGAGTTCCTGAAGATGTATATCATATTTTGACCGAATGTGCAAGGGGAAATTTAGTTAGGAAACATTTGAATTATGGGCGATTCTGTTTAGGTCCATATATAGATAAATTGGCTCATCCAGCATCCGAGGGTGCTGCGAAGTTGTTTATAATGTATAATGTTATTATGAAAGAAAGAGCTGCTCGCTCGAATTAGTTTGGTTAGTTTTTAAGTTGTTGTCTATTATTATAGTGTGTTATGTTTGTTGTTGTATGAAGAGGGTTGGCATTTTCATTTAAGGCCGTGACAAACGCCAACGACCTTGAGCATTCGGGAATTCTACATAATGTACCATGCGACTGCTAATTTCGCTTCGCACGTTCAAGTCACATTTAGCGTAGTTTGTCGCTATCAGCCTAAAGAGTTGATGGTTCGGGGTTCGAATCCCACTTTCGTATGTTTTTTTTTTTTTGCTTTTTTATTATTTTAATTATTAAAATGATTGTGGCTTATGTAACTGATGCGTGATTCTAATTTTTTATTTTTTATTATTTTACCTAAATAACATTTTATTGTAATTTCTTCCAAATTATTTTAGTTCATGTACTTACCACTTTTTATAAACCTCTAAATAGACTATCGATGAAAACTAAAATAAAAATAGGTAGGTAGGTAATAGGTAGATAGGCATTTAGGTATGTATGGCAAATATCATAGCAACATAGGTACCGGCCGGCGCGCGCGGCGCGCGGGGCGGCAGCATGGCACGGTGCGGTGGGGTGCGGTGCGGTGCGGTAACTCAGTAGCAGCGTGCCACTCACGCATGCAAGCAAGCAATAACAAGCCGCTCCTCCGCGCCGCGCCGCCGCGCCGCTCCTCCGCGCCGCGCCGCCGCGTCGTCTCCGCTCCGCGCCACCACAGTGCCGCCGCCGCCGCCGCCCCCGCTCCGCAGCGCGCCGCTGTTGCTAGGCTACTTTTATTTAGGCACGGTTCTATAGTCCTTGCATCTCAAGCGCAGACAGCGTTATACCACAGTACCTATTAGTTATTCTGTGGTTATACCAACGAAAGCCATGCGTATAACGCCCCGTCAAGTGTACCGGAGCGTATACTGATAGATACCACAGAAGAGAGATATTACTGATACGGTCGTACTGTATACTGGTACGGAAAATGACACGGTGGCAACATCACCTACAATACAACATCCGAGATGTCAGCTCGTAACAACTGGTGAAGTAGGTGCTATGTCAGTGCTTTTCTTCGGTCGTACCGGCTTCACTGAACTGGACGGAAAAAAAGAAGGGAGTCATATCCCGAAATAGTTTGTATTTTCCGTCCAGTTTAGTGTAGCCGGCACGACCAAAGGGAAGCACTGACATGGCACCTAAGTTCACCCGGTGTTATGGGCTGACATCACGGATGTTATAGGTGATATAGCAAACTGTGTCAGTTTACATAAAAAAATCCCTCAGTCGCCTTTTACGACATGCACGGGGAGAGATGCAGTGGGGCTATTATTTTAAATTACCATCCCACACGGTACAAATATACCTAACCTACCTATCTTTTTTCCATTCGATCCAAACACAGAAGACAGAAATGACGACCGACACGCGGGCGCAGCAGGGCAGGAGCGAGCAAGCGAGCCCGGAACTAAAATTGTATCTAGTATTGAAGTGCCTGCTAAATTGACGAAGGCAATAATTTTACCCTTCCGACTGAAGAATTACGTCAATAATTTCATGTAGGCGTTTTTTGTTTTTTATTTTTATCTTCTTTCGTGGATAAAATAATAAAAAAAATTGAATAGAGTTTTCTCAGAGCTTTGTGACCTTTGAATCGGTGGTATTGTAAAATTGTAATAATACACACATACTCAGATTTTCAAAAATTCATGCTTTTTTTATATATTTTTAATTTTATGTTTATTACTTACTTTTACTCATTATTAAAAAAACCAGCAATGCACTTTGTTGGTAAGGAACCAAAATATAGGTTGGTATTTTTTTAATTTTCTGAATGTGTGTCAATTGGTCAGTTTTGGACCTTCTTTGTCGCACTTTTTGCATGTTTTGCGTATTTGGCGTTTGTCACCGCCTTAATGAAACAAACCCTTTAAATAAATGTTAAAAAAAAAAAAAAAAAAACCCTAGTATCCCTCTATAGTCTGTGAGTTGCGAGAATTTATACAACAGACGTTAAAAGCTACAACAGTTGGCTGTATACTCTACTGAGTTTTGCCTGTTTCGGGCAGGAGACGAAAAAAAAAAAATTAAAAAAAAATTAATATAAAAAAAACAACTTAGGTAAATATATATTAGAAGGGGTTTGTACTCAGTGTTGCCAACTTAGTAATGTTAGTATTTATTTTTTTTTTTTAATTTTTTTTTGTTTTTTTTTTATTTATTTATTAGGTTTATTTTGTCAATATTATACATAGTTAGGTTTTAATTATTTAGTTATTAGAAATAAAAACTTAGTGCTACCGCCACTAGATCTGGTGGTTTGGAATCCCGTCTAGTGGCCAAATTTGCGATCTACGGTCTAGTGCTGAGTATGGTGGTTTGATCAGATTTGTTTAGTGGTTGTGCAAAAAATTTAGTGTTTAAATCGATGAAGTGTGCAACACGTACCTACACTTTCCCCAAGGATCTGTTAAACAAAATTGGAACCAAATCTGTTTATGCTGCACCCATTCCATGCGAAGAAGCTGAGACGCTTTCTTCTTCAGAAGAAGACTAATCTCAATTGTTATTTTAGTAATATTATTTTGTATGCAACCATCTGTCCTGTGATTGCAGTGATAATAATTATTAAGTATACTAAATTGATCTGTTTGGAAATGATCGTACCTACTCTTTTATTTGAAGATCCTGAAAAGGACGTTTGTCTGGTTTTTCATTATTCTGAAGACCAGACACAGCCTCAAAAACCGGAATGTTTGTTACCTCAGAACTTTCGACTGGGTGAAGCGATTTTGAATTATTATAATTTTTTTTTTTTAAAGCCTATGCCTCCCTTTTGGTCCCATTTAAATTTGGTCAAGATCGGATTGGAAAGCGAGGCGGAATCGCGAGGCCGAAGGCCGAGCGATTCCGCCGAGTACATTAATACCAATAAAATACTAAGAAAAACTGTGAAATAAAAAACTATTTAAAAAAATATAAAAACAGCCTTAAAAAATTTATGAAATAAAAAAAAACGAACCCTAGAGTTGAAGGCGGTGCTAAAGCAAGCAAAAATAATCGACCGCCTTCAACTCCAGGGTTCGATTTTTATTATAATTTTTTATTTTTGAGTATTTCTGAAAATCTGGGGAAATTCTGGTGGTTTCGACTGGCGCATCTGGTGGGCGAGCTAGAAAAGAGTTGGCAACACTGTTTGTACTTCATTTATTGCTTCATTTCTTTTCTCAGCTCAGTGCTCTGTGACAGACAAGATAATCGTTAACGTAATCAAAGAATTTGATCGTATACTATACGTCGCGCAGCGTACACAGCGCAGTTGTTATATTATATTCTCTGGTAAGGAAGGATCGTAATTCTTTCGTGATGGACAATATTATCACGGCTACCTACTCACCAGATCCCCAACCAAAAACAATTATCATTAACTCGCCACCCATCTGATGCATATATTTGTAGTCTTTGCGCATTTGTTCCATTGTACTTTCACTGTACAAGCAAATGGTGTTGGTTTCATTTACAGCATTCTTGACATACCTAATTCAATTATTTAGTAAAGCTAGATCAATAAACGGCTGTGCTGTAGAAAGAGGCAATAAACTCTTTTGGCACTTAAAGTCAAATGAAATTACCCACGAAACGATGTGAAACTAGTGAGTATTCACATATTTAGAATCACGGCCATTTCTTTTAACTCCAGGAAAAACAAAACATAGTCTACGTTTTTTACCGAATGTTTATAACCTAATTTTGATCACTACACTTTACATATCCTATAATCCTTAAGTAAAGAACTCTCCCCCTAAAACGCCGAACAACATACGTACGAGGCCATTTAATCTTATCCACAAAAAATATAGAAGAAGAATAAAAAAACAAGTTGTCAAAAAATATTTTTATTCGTGAAGCATGCGCGGGAAATTTAGAGTGGCCACTCGCTAGTTCCGACCTCGATTAACACCCTCCTCTACTGCCGATGGGCCCGGATATGCTCGGTGAAGCCACCGCAAGCTTCCACACCTTCTTTGAGAGCAAAATTATTTATAATATATGTTTTGATGACAATTTTAAAATATTTTGAAATCATCTATCTAAAGTGCTGTCTCGTTTTGATAATAAAAAATCACTGAAACAGTACTAGACCTGTTACGTATGGGAGCCTGCAGGTAATTTAACTTGCTATAATCAAAATGGACCTTCTCTTACAGAGCATTCGTAGAGTGGAACTGAAGACATCATGTGTGAGCCAGTTATGATAATGATAAAGATAGAGCCCTTCGACTTGGAGGATGCCTACATTCCCGAGGTGGACATCCGAGAGGACTCGAGCGATGGCTCAGACCACTGCACGTACGATGTCGCTGCTAACACCACTCCTGGGTATGGTACTTCTTCTGCCTTTAGGGTTCCATGCGTTAATTTTGCCCGGTTCAGTGTAGCCGACCATAGGCAAGTTTAAATTTTTACTGTTTAACAGTACATACTGAAGACTTAAATAAGTCGACGTTTCGCCCGCTCTATCACGGGCTTCTTCAGGCACTGTGGGAATTCCTGGTACCAGTTGTCGGCTCCCAAGTCCAGGTCTGAAGTCTGGTGTACAACGGGCACAAGACGTTGGCTCCAGGAACTCCAGCAGTGACTGAAGAAGAGCGTGACGTAGCGGGCGAAACGTCGACTTATGTAGGTCTTCAGTATGTAGGTACTGTTAACGTGTGGGGCCGGTACTTTAACCCTGCAGTGGTCGCCACCCAAAAAGTGACACCATTGCTCGCACGCGGACTGAGACTCCGCAACCTCGCTGCGCCTATCTTTTTATTAGGTTTTTTTGTTTGTTAGTTTATATTTAAAAAAAGGAATGTATATTTCAATAAAAGCTTTATTTTTCCAACAAATGATACAATGACACGTTTCTTAGTTGCTTTGGACCAGTAATAATCTAAGTTAGAATAAAATTCAGAAAAATCAACGAAAAAATATTTCTCAAAGAAATCTCAAAAATGAACCATCAAAATCTAACAAATCACAATTCTTTTGGTTTTTTATTACAGTCGTACTCTCCCTCCTTAAGAAAACAGCATAAGTAGCTATATTAATTAATTATACAATAACAAAAACAAACTTTTTAGTAAAGAAATCGGAATTTTTTTTTCTGCTGATAAACAATTTTTTTTTTCACATTCTGGGCATGACACTGTCATCACCATACATCGGAATCCGCGGGGCACGAATGATTCAAGGTTGTTTAGTGATGGGACAATGTATCCACAAATATCGAAAATCGATCGTTATTTTAGAATAATATGGAATAATGTCGATTATTAAAACTAAGAGTATTTCTATAGAAAATAAAATATAATAAACAAATGTTGTATTTACTTTGTAGGTACAATACAAATCTGTTCAAACCACAATATTAGTTTTATTAGTATGGAATAGAAAAGACTTAGATTTTTTTTACCAACTTACACGTGTTACATCATAATGATATTGCAGACTTTTTTGTTACTGTTATGAAACTGAATCGATTAGGCTATAAAAATCTACCACCTATTTTTTAATTTAAAGACATAAAAAAATATTTTACATAATAAAAAAAGGCCAAGATCCAAAAAAATAGGTCTTACAAAATTAGTTCATAGTACGCTAAGGGGGGGTTCTGTATCGGAAATAGATCACTTTTGAAGAACAAAGAATTTTTTTTTTACAAAAATTTTTTTTTTTAATTTTAAATGCAAAACAAAAATTTTTCTTAATCGTTTCGGTTTCATGCCAGGAACAAAAAAGTCTTCCAACACGTATATCTCTTTCTTTCAGAAATTGTGAAAAACCACAATTTCAGTTTTATCAGTATGCAATAGAAAGAATTTAATTTTTTTTACCAACTTACACGTATTACATCATAATGGTCATGAAGACTTTTTTGTTACTGTTATGAAACTGAATCGATTAGGTTATAAAAATCAAACACCTATTTTTTTATTTAAATACCTACATAAAAAATTTTTTTACTTAAAAAAAGCCCAAGGTCCAAAAAATTTTATATAGGTTTTACTCCCTATATGATACAGAAACCCCCCTTAGCGTACTATGAACAAATTTTGAAAGACCTTATATAAATATGTATTATATTTACTTAATCGTTAACATAAAGTATACATGTTTATATAAGTACTGTAGGTATATAAGTATTTAGGTCTGAAATATGACATGAATAAAATACAATAAACAAATAAATATGAGTATCGATAACAGTGTCGATTGTTTATTGATCGCCGTAGTCAATCCCTAACAAGGTCGTATTCGTGCCCCGCGGATTCCGATGTATGGTCATCACATATTCGAGACATACAAATTTTTGACAAGCGATTTTTCCGCAGCGATATTTAGTCGGTCGATTCTTCTTTCGATCACAATAATGGCATCTACCACCAGTTACGCCGTTTTGTCTACTAGTGCTGGCCTGTTGGTCTAATGGGATCATCAATACTTCTTTCAGGCGAAGTTTTATTGTTGGAAGCACTGGCGGCTGGTCCTAAAGTGCGCTCGTGCGCCGCACTACCATACCACGAGAAGTCTTCACTTCACTAATATCTATTAGAGAAGTCTTCAATTCAATAATATTTTACAACATACCTACATTAAAACCATAATGATCGTACTCCAAATAAATACGAATGTGAATTCGACCTTATTTTATAGATCACAAGGCACTTTTTTGCGTTTAAACGCGCGCCCCGTGCGGAATCGAGTAACGCACGCGGGTCTGCAATGCTGAATGTATGGGGATCGGAAAAACACCGCTGGCGCGTGAGAAAAAAGATACTTCATAGAAACAGATGGGCCGAAATGGAGTTCTACGTGCGGCGCACGAGCGCCAAACAAGGACGCTATATCGTGAATAGCCGCGCGTGCGACACGTCGCGAGCGATTCGTTTTGCACGAGTCCGTCTGCCTAGAGTCAGCGCGCTGTCATGTGATGTGAGATGTCTGTCACATACCCGTTAGCGCGCGAATATTTAAAATGGGATATGGTTAGGTTTTGTGCTTTCTGTCACGTGATACTACTGGAATTAAGTGGTGTCGGTATTTGCCTAAGCGTTGGTTAAAGGTAAGGCTTTACAATCAGGTGATCGCGGGTTGAATTCCTACTTTTCAAATGCTTTTGTTTTATATATATTTTTGAAGTATTTTTGCGACATTACTACTGTTTTCTTTTTGAAAGCTGCAGTAGTGTTGTGGTCTACGGGTGTGTGCATAAAGGTACTAAAAATGAGTTAAAAAACTTGTTTGGATTTTTTTTCTTGTTTTTTGCAACTCATTGAGTGTCTTGAGAATATTCATACTAGGTAGGTACCTACGTACATAATAAAACGCAGGCGTTTTAAAAATTCGGAAGTCCCGATCTTAAAATAACATGACGGGAATGTGTTGGGAAATTTGGTATTTAAGTACCTAGGTAGGTACTTAGCGAACTACCGGTCACTGAAGTCACCGACCGCCACTGGTTGGAAGTAAGTTTTGGCTTACTATTCTTGAGTGCAGATGGTCTTTCAGAATAAGGTTAGTCAAACCTATCAAGAATTCTCTTCGCGCGAAGTAATCGCTAGCGGACTCTCTGTCCGCGCTCTGCAACACGAGTGATCGCGCGCGGACTCAGACTCCGCAACAGGTATGTGTGCGTTACCTGTGAATACCAGCGCACGGCTGATTACGTCGTTCGCAAGAACCCCGCACGAGATGAGAATTCCGTGAGTGCGAGTTCTGTGCTGTTAATAGTAAAAAAGGTATCCAACAAAGTGCAAATATGCGGATTCTGAGTCCGCGCACGACCACTGCAGGGTTAAAAAAATAGCCTCACTGCACCTCTCCCCGTGTATGTCGTAAAAGGCGACTAAGGGATATGACTACCTTCTTATATTACTAGGTGGTAGGGTTTAACCCGCCCGGTTTGGTACCACCGCACTGAATGAAAGGTCGGTCGAAACGGCTATGTAAATAGTTTGTGTTTTCCGTCCAGTTCAGAGTAGCCGGCACAACCGAAGGGAAGCACTGACGTGGCACCAAGTTCACCCGGTGTTATGGGCTGACATCATGGATGTTGTAGGTGATGTAGCCAACCTTGCCAGTTTCCATAAAAAAAAAAACAAAATTTAAATGAATAGTTATAATTAACTCCAAATTCCAAATTTTTTTATTGCTGAGAAGGTTAGTAACAATTTCATTTTCTTAAGTCTAGATTAGTGTCACAAAATGTTTAGAAAAGAAAGAGGAGAACAGTAGACATAGAAAACAAAACCACATTTGATGGATGTCCCGAGTGCACCACTGGACTTTCGCCTGTGTCGATGCACTCAGGTTTTACATTAACAATTTAGTTATAAAATTAGACAAAATAATAATGGAAAGCAAAATTTAATAATTCAAATATAAAAAAAAACATATAAAATACCTAATCATAAACAATCTAAGTGCAGTGCTATATAAATAAGATTTAAAAAGATTAAATACAGGGTGTCCAAAGTGTGATGTGGAATATCGAAGGATCGTGATATGTATCGTGTGTAAAGTGCAGTGATGAAAGAATTTTTTTTTAATCTCAATTATTTCCAATTTTGCCATTTTCTAACAAAGTAAATGCATACGATAGTGTGAGCGCGCTCTATGCTTGTGCACGGCCGCGTAGGGCTATGCGAGGGACGCGGCGCGAGGCGCGCGGTTCGCGATCGCGAGGCGTGAGATGCGCGGGCGCGGGGCGCGCGCGGCGCTGATCGGACGATCGAGAATCATAGATTTCGATATAAGACGTAGCATACCTACCTACTACACTGCAATAAGGCGTATGTATGTATGTAGCCAGTAAAAAGTAAATGATTATCTACATACCTCAAATGATGTGAAGGTTTTCTACGTGATCTCCTTGCAGCTCGATGCATTATGACGAGACCCGGGCGATGCAGTAGCGGGTCTAGATTGCCATGTTCCCGTAAACAGTACAATGCACGCACAATCACTTCAGCCAGCACCGGCAGTCTGACGCCTGTTTGGAAATCTTTCACGATAAATGCGTTTGAAGCCCATTTCCGTTTGCTGCTCCATACGCGAGCAACATATCCACATATTCGTTATTCGTGAATGGAACTTTTAACAAACACTTTAACCTGTGGTAGGTACTACGTATTGTTAAACACGAGCGCGAAACTTTCACTAATTCAATTTACGAATCGAATTACCAAAAATACGTCAACACGGTCGGCCGCCCTTGACATACTGACCGACTGACACACATTGATCTTCCGCGCCGCGTGACCGGCTGGACTGAAGCGCAATGCAGGTCGGTCGGCCACAGGCAGCGCGGCGCGCCGCCCTCCGCGCCCGCGCCGCTCGCCGCGCCCGCGCGGCGTCTCCTTTGATGGCAGCGCACGATGCCGCCACCGGGCGGCATCGCGGCGCGTCGCGCCGCCCGCCGCGCTCGCGTCTCCTTTGATAGCAGCTTGCGATGCCGACACGGGGCGGCGCGGGGGCGCAACAGCGCGGTGCGGTGCGGTGCTATAGCGAACATTCGACCCGGCCGGCGCGCCCGCCGCGCCGCCCCGCCTCCTCCGCACCGCCGCGGTCTGGTCACTTAGAGCGCGCATAGATTGACTAAATTGAAAACTTTGAAAATTCATATCTCGAAAACTAGTATGGATAGGACCATTTTTCTTTTTTTTTATGTGTTTATTGGATGATATACAATAGCTCATTTCGATATTCCGGAACAGACCCTGGACATCCTGTATTAATATGGAACAGCATGTTTTCACATACTGTTCTGTCAGTTGAAAGAAGCCACTAACCACTAACTTCAGAGTAAACTTAAAAAACCTTACATAGGCAAGTGCTGGCATGGCATCTACCTCCGACAGAAACAAACTCTAATGGGCTGGTGACATCCAACATATCCAAGGTGGGTTAAAATGTGGAATAGGTTGGATGAAATGTGTCCCCTCTCCAAGATATCGATGCACTAGTCCTGTTGTTGCTCGGTCTGAGTGAGTTGTTCAGTTCCGCTCAGTCGACATACTGAGATGCCTCACTCTGATGACTCAGTTGACTCGGTTGACACGAACACGACATGCTCTCTATCGACACAAACGAAAGCGAAGTAGCGACCGAACGTGAGCGAGTTCGAGCGGACTGATGCGATATGACGCGCTCTCAACCGACACGACGGCGAGCAAGCGAGTAGCGACTGAGCGCGAGCGCTGTGCTGTGAGACGTGACGACAATGAGACGGTAGGCCTCGGCCGGACCGAACTTATCGGAGTCATTTTCACCAACTTTGTCCCATAACAAAACACTGTAATGAAATTTTTGTAACGAAACTCTAAATATGTAACGAAATTTTGGCACTCCCCCAGAGTGTGTGGTGCACATTGCAGTCCGTGGCTATGATGATGTCGATCTTGTGTGCTTTGCAGTGTCGTACCACCTCTTGTAGTTCGGCCGGCGGTAGTTCCTCGTCTAGAGGCATATATGCCGACACCAGTACGACCGGCTTTGATGGTGTTGTGTCACCCTTGTGTTGTAAGGTGACTGCTGTTAAATTTCTGGAACAGAATTCGGTTAGTAATAATGCTGACATGTGTTTAGGTATGTAAATGCATGTTCGTGGATTGCTGACAGTGGGATTTATAAAAATCTTACCTCCGTTTCCAAGTCCGCAAATTATGCTTTTTCGTATCCACGGCTCTTGGATAAGCACGATTGTGCTATCGTGTACCTCCAGCTGTCTGCGTAGTGTAGCCGTCGCAGATTGCCTGTGCTGGAGGTTACACTGTATTACCTTAGTTGTGGTCAGGGGAGTGAAGGATGCGATCTTCCTCTTCCCTGTCCACAACGTCTTCTGATGATGTTGATGATTGCGTCGATTCCTCCATCTCCTCTACCCTTGTCCCCCAGCTTGGCTGGGGTTGGGGAGGTATATAGGGGACCGACGCCTGCTTACTTACGGTATCCGGTCTGGTAATGTCCATTGGCACTGCTGCCGTTGGGTCCGTTGGAGCTATCGCCGCGGTCTTCAGCTCCGGGTCAGTCGGAGGATAGTCGCTCAGGCCATCGTTCGTGAAGAACCGCAGGTAAATGGCTCCTGACCGGAAGCTTACCTGCCTCCCCCTCTCCATGACCTTTTTGACCTCATCCCTGGGTACACCCAGGGTGAGGAACATGCCTGGGGAGCGTTCTTCAGGTCCGTAGGCTGTTACATTGTACAGGGACCAGCGATCGATCCTGTACCACTTTGCGTTGCACGCAGTGAGGAGAGCGTGGGCACTGGTTGCTGGCTTATCAAAGTCAGGAAGGAAAAGACCCGCTTTGAATTTTGCCTGTAGGTTCGATTGCCCCACCAAGGTGAGGGTGTGGCCTGGTCGTGGTGACGTCATCGTCAAGATGGTCCGCTTCATCCAGCCGACGCTGCGTTCATCCACAAACGCCATTTTTATGGCACCATCGCACAGGAACATTTTGCCCTGGAACGACGGTGTCTCTGGGTTTTCAAAATTGACGTTTGAGATGTCCAGGCAGGTGTCGTCTAATCATGGATGGTGTCCTTTATTGCTTTGAACTCGTCCTCCGTGATGTCAGCAGAGGGCGAGAGGGTGATTGCCACAGCTAGCTCGACGCCTGTCGTAGCTTCCGCGTAGCTTATCGTTGTTTTAGTGCGCGATGACTGGTCTACCAGCTTCGACCGCTTCACCTCTTTTGGTGATGGGGTCGAAACTGGGCGATCTCTTTTTTGTCGTGCTGTCTGCTGTCGCGGCGGTGGTTTGGCACCAGATTTGGCCAGTTCTTGACTCTGCCGTTTCTGGGTTTTGCTGCCACCACGCTTAGGCCGCCTGGTGTTGGCTTCTTGGGCGTCGGATTGTTCCTCCTTCGCCCGTGGGTTTTTGGTTTTGGACCCAGTGCTGGTTCCGGCTGCCGTCGGCTCCGCAACCCCCACCCGTGAGGGCTCTTCCACTGAGGGTCCCTCATGTGGTGGGGGGCGCTTGGGCTGCGTAAGCAGCCGTCTTGCCTCCGACCGCTTCTTTGCTCGTTGCCTCTGCTTTTTTGATGGCCTCGCCACCAAATTCCAGCTGCTGCTACTAGGTGCCCCCGCGCCTGGTGTTTGAGCTGTCAAATGTTTTAGGCGGGAACTTATTGATTTCTCTTACACTTTCAGGAATTCTACAAAAATTGCGATAAGACGACAAATGAAGCAGAAAGAGAAGAAAGAAAAAGAGAGAAAGACAAAAACCTCTAAAGATGGCAAAGTTAAAAAACCCGTTCCGTGCGACCACTGCGACAGAACATTTTCCACCAAGTCCTACTTAAAGAAGCACATGGACAGTGTGCTAGGCAAACGTATGTGCAAGTATTGCGATAAAAACTACATGAACCAAAAAGTGCTCGACGCTCATTTATTAAAAAAACATGACCCGGAAAAACCGTACAACTGCGAATTCTGCGAATGTACGTTTACCAGCAAGGAGCTCATCGAAACGCACGCGCAAACACACAATCATAAACGACCTTACGTATGCCCGGTGTGCGCTAAACGATTCACGAACAGGCACGGATACAAGCAACACACTGAAACGCACGGCGGGCAGCATTTTGAATGCGAAACCTGCGGTAACGGATACACGTCGAAAACTCAACTTCGCTGGCACATACTCGAGCACAACGGTGAAATATTCACTTGCGACGTTTGCGAAAAAACGTTTCCTAGAAAACGTTCTCTATCGTTTCATATGAAGATACATAAGGCCCGAAGGCCGTTCCCTTGCGACGTATGTGATAAAGGATTTATGACGAGAGGGATTTTGGAAAAGCACGCCCTTACTCACCAGCCGGGGCACTTGAGACATGTCTGCCATATTTGCTTTCATTCGTTCCCGAGTAATTACCATTTGGACAGACATATGGTTATGCATGAGAGGGAAGGCTTGTAAGTATGATGTTTCTTATTTTTTAGGGTTCCGTATCCGGTACCCTATTACTAAGCCTACGCCGTCTGTCTGTCTGTCCGTCCGTCCGTCCGTCCGTCTGTCCGAGGGCTGTATCTCTTGAACCGTAATAGGTACCTAGGCAGTTGAAATTTTCACAGAATATGTGTTATTTATTATAGCCGATATAACATCAAAATATAATAAAAAGAACCATAGATGGCGTAAGTGGCGCTGACCATGACATGGCGATACGGAACCCTCGGTGCGCGAAGTTCGACTCGCACTTGGCCGGTTTTTTTGTTTCCTTCTCTATCTGTACTTCTTATAAAAGGAAACATCTGTATGTATGTGTGTATGTTTGAGGTAAACTCCGGAACCACTGAACAGATTTTGATGCGGTTTGCACCAATGTAAAGAGTAGGTTCTTTAGGCTCACTATAGGCTAAATACCATCACACTAAATAGGGCTGAGCAGTATCAGAGAAAATAATAGTATGAACGTATGAATTTAGTGTCGAATGGTATTGCCGGATGGAGAGGGGAGAGTATGATGGAGGGGTGGAGAGAGAGGGGAGCGAGGGAGGAAGGGAGAGAGAGAATATAAGAGAAGCGATCGTTTGTTATAATATTTGCGTTTAAATCAGATTTGCAGTTATATCGAGTCTACCGCGAGCGAAGCCGCGGGAAAAAGCGATTTCACTATAAACTCATTAAGACGAAGTGCGGGCTCAATCTAGAGCTACATGAATGACGAGAGGTGCCGTTATGAATTGATTAAAGTGCCCAAAGATCCTGAAACTCGACAAAAAGCTGTGAGCAACATCACAAGGAGCAGATGTGAAAATGAAAAACATAAGAATAAAATAATATTTTGACCGGTCGTTAACCGCATTTTGAAATCTATTATTTTAGTACAGTCAGTCACCGTGTACATGCGTCTGCTGCTGGAAATAGGCCTCTTCAATTTTCTTCTAGTCTTCAGTCCCAGCCTTCAGTGGTATGGAAACACTGCTTTCCGCTGATGTACTTGATATTGTTCCATTTCAGTACGCATGCTAATATTATTTTATAACATTCTATTATCTTATCATGTGGGGCCGGTGCTTACAAAGAATAGCCCTATTGCATCTTTCTTCATGCATTTCATAAAAGGCGACAAATTTTATTATTTTTTTTATTGACAGCTAGTCGTTCACATAGACTATAGTCTGTTTTTTTGGAAGACGGAGTAAATTGATGTTTGACTGACATTAGAGTGTTGCACGCTTGGCACTACTAGTGATTGTAGTCGATGAAAATAGTATCGACTTTTACACGACACGAACACGACACGACACACCTTCACACATATTATGCGCTACCTGTGGCGCTGCCTTAAACTTAACATTTTTCTAGCTAGATTTACCTTAATATCATGTCAATTAAATCCATAATTAGGTAAATATTAGAGTTTACAGCATTTCATTAGTTAATCAATCGATAAAAGTATCGATAGCAACTACATGCCTATTTAAAATTTACCAGAAACTGGCAACACTCCAAACGTCACTTTACTCCGTCTTCCAAAAAAACAGACTTTAATCATGTTTTGCCAGGGTGTGCTTCCATTGAGGCATCTCTTAATATGATTCCTTCCGATTTTGGCCAGGAGGTCTAGTGGTGTACGTCTCTTAAGGTGTTTAATCACCTGTCCTTTTGTCATGAGGTGTTTCGTGAGGTCATTTGGATGTTTGCTTATTTATTTATTAATTTTTTATTTATTTTTTTTATTGGAAAACATACCTACAGTCATCGTAAAAAGGAATAGGTACTAACATTAATTACACAGAGACCAATAAAGTTTTCTACATAAAGTTATCCGTATTAAGTGCGTACATGATTAATAAATTAACCTAAGAGAAAGAAAACATCAAAAACTAACTAATACCAACACACCAAAATATGAATACCTACTTAACCATACGAGATACATTGATATGAAGTACATACCTACTATGTTACAAGAAACCAACCCAACCTACCCTCACACAATTCTCATCTGTCCGCTTTAACACCTTATGCAAATGTTTAAATATTTTAACCGTTTTACCTCTTGTACTGTTGTTGGGATCTTTATAATCACATGCTAATAATAAATGACTAATTAAACATTGTAATTCACAACACCGATACTATATTTTCGCCTAATGCATAGCGTCTTCCGCCACCCTAAAATCATTGCAACCTCATTTCAGAGACACGGACTTCAACCAGACAAAGGAGCTTTCAAAAGTGAAAGGAAACCGCATTCGCAGAAGAAAAAACTCCAAGATATCTGACAACGCCAAAGGTGGCAACACCACCGATGTTTCCACGCCCGTAGAGATGAAATGCAAAGAATGCGACCAAACATTCCTCGGTACAAAATCATTTGCCGAACATCAGAAGACGCACAGGGCTGAAAATAAACACAAGTGTAAAGTTTGTAGCAAAACTTTCAAGCACAGTTACTATTTAAAACTACACATGAGGATTCATACAGGGGAGAAACCGTATGGATGCAATATTTGTGATAAAAAATTTGTAACGAGCAGTAAACTTTCGAGGCATAAGCAAATGCATACCGGAGAGAAAACACATCAGTGTACAACTTGTTATAAGTTTTTTTCAACACCTAGCTATCTTCGATTTCATATGAGGACACATTTGAAGGAGATAAGTAAGGCTACATTGAAGTCGGGGTATGTGGAACAAAACGAATAGATGAATTTAATAATTAATTAAAAAAGATAGAATTTTCACGTTTTAAATTCCATATACGAGATAGATAGATACAAAATGCTTTATTGCTCCAGTAAACATTAAACAGTAACAAGTACATTAGAAAATTTACATAAGGTGCAAAGGCGGACTTATCCCTTAGAGAGAATTCTTACAGTCAACCTTTGGATGTTTGAGATTCGATAATATAGTGGAATGTATGTAGGTAGTAGCAAAAGAGTTGAACGTGAGAATTGAAGATAAAATAATAATAAGAATACTTATTAACAATTACATATGAGTACATGCTAGTTAAATACAAGCATACGAGTAGCTTCTACAATATAATTGAATAATAATAATTGGAACAGTCGTTTCACTGAGACATGGAGAATATCCCCACTGCATCTCTCCCCAGTACCGTGTGGGGCCGGTACTTAAAAAGAATATCCCCACTGCATCTCTCCCCATGCATGTCGTAAAAGGCGACTAAGGGATAAGGACAAGATGCCGTGCTAAAGGGCGACAGGCTCGCCACCTCTCACCTTGGCACGGTACTTCCACCGAGTCATGCAGCAGGTGGGTCTTCGTGCCTTACTTGCTGCTTGGTCGATTTAATCTTGTTCGAATACTTTGCGAAACGTGGTGGTCGGTGTTGTGCTGTAATTGACCAGAGCACTTGCAGCACAACACGGATTACTCTGCTTACCCCGATTATCGGGATTCAGCGTGTGTGATATGTATGTATGTATGTATGCAGCGGCTGGGTCTTCGTACCTTACTTGCTTTATAGTTATCTTGTTCGAATACTTTGCTAAACGTGGTGGTCGGTGGTGTGCTGTAATTTACAAGAGAACCTGCAGCACAACTCCGATTACTCTGCTTACCCCGATTGTGGGCACAGTGTGTGGTAGAAATAGTTTACACGAATAATGTATGTAGAACGCATAACGGTGAATTTCTGTACCAGCTGTTTGGTTCTATATTCAGTACCATCCTCACTGGGAACAGCAATTCCGTATTAGGCATGGTAGGTTCGACGTACCCCACGTTAAGAAAAGACGGAAGCTACTTTCTCCATACAAAATTGTCTTTCGGGGTTTATGTTTTTTATCCCCCTAAACCTTATCCAATTTTTACAATTAAATTTTTTTGGGCACAGTGTGTGGTAGAAATAGTTAGATTAGGACAGTAGAATCTACGTTCCTGTCTTTTTGTCTTTTGAATATCGAAAGTGATATGATAACTCAATAAAACTAATAATCTCTGTTTGGGGAGAAAACTCGTGCCGTCCGTCACAGCTGCAGCAAAACTCTCCTGCGATGAAGGACTCGTGTTGCTACTGAACTTCATGACATCAGAAAATAAAAAATTCAATTTTTTTTGGTGGAAATAAAATTTTTTTGCGCCGGTGTTGTATATTTCATTTAAACAAAAACGACAAACACAGCAAAGTAGATTGGACTGTCCTTGAGACAAGAAAAAAAAAATAGGATAAGATTTAGGGGGCTAGTAAAGATAAATGCCGAAATACAATTTTGTATGGAGAAAGTTAACTTACGTCTCGTCTTAACTAACATAAATGAAAAAAGTTTCAATATTAATAAACTGGAGGATTATGGCATTAACAATTAAATAGGTATTGACATGTTTAGTATTTATTAAGTGACTAGCTTTTACCACCGCTTTGCGGAAAAATCCATTTTTTGCGCTTTGTTATGATTAAGAGAAGGTTATGCATAAATAAATAAGTATACTTACATTTTTTATTTATAATATTCATAGATATACATTATGTAAAATATTATTACGGGTGTCCAAGGCAAGCTTAGCAATCCAGCAATCGAGCAATCCAGGACTGACAGTAGCCGGAAAACCAATCGCAACCGTGGCTGATGAAGCTCCTTTTAAGGCAAAAAGATCACCAGCAGAGGAAAGGAGCATCCTACTGATGATATTGTCCAACTTTTCGAAGAGAGCCTCCGCCAAACTTACAATCTTCCCCTCCTGGGTACACAAAAGGCATGGATTTACGATAACTACCTGACATCAAAACTTTCATGGCCATTTCTCGTCTACGACTTCACAAAGCAAAACCTGACTAAATTAGACTCGTATGTGACCAGATTCCTGAAATCATGGTTTGGACTGGCTCACCCGGCTGACTCGTCAACGCTATACAGATCTCACAATAACTTTGGACTGAACATTAAGAAACCGTCGATATTTTATCAAAAGGCGAGAATAGCCAAACGATGTATACTCAAAGACTCCAATGATAGCGCTATTTTTTTTTTTTTTTTTTTTTATGGAACCTGACACGGTTGGCTACATCACCTACAACATCCGTGATGTCAGCCCATAACACAGGGTGAACTAGGTGCCATGTCAGTGCTTCCCTTCATTTCATGTCGGCTACACTAAACTGGACGGAAAACACGAACTATTTACATAGCCGTTTCGACCGACGTTTCGTTCAGTGCGGTGGTACCAACCCGGCCGGGATAAACCCTACCGCCTAGTAAGGTAAGAAGGGAAGGGACCTACAGTTTAACGTGGAATCCGAACCACGGTCAGCCACCAACGGTCGAGCGGTAACCCATCCAATCACTGACCGCGCTCAGCGTTGCTTAATAACAGTTGACTAACCAACCGCGCCACTGAGCTACCGAGGCTGACGAATTTTCTTATCCCTTAGTCGACTTTTACGACATGCGACGGGGAGAGATGCAGTGGGGCTATTCTTTTTAAGTACCGACCCCACACGGTACAAAGCAATTCAAGCCTTACCCAACACATCACTATCAGATGAACTGGAATCGAGACTCGACTTCTACAAATCATTCCAAGTTGGTACACGCACCAATAGATCTGGATTGGGCATAGAAACAGCAAAGTCTGATAAAGAAATACTGAAAGGTTTTGCTCAGGAGGACATGGAACAAGGCTTCAAACTTCACGCCTTAAACCTAGAAATGCAGAATGATTGGCTAACAGTGGGTGACTTCTGCATCCCTCCTGCATTGAAGTGGAAATCCATAATATACAACTGGTCCCCTGAGCTGCTTAAGTTCTACTTAAATGCATTCCAGCTTACTCTCCCCGACCCGAGTAACCTAGTTAGATGGGGGAAATCTACAAATAGACTATGCCCGTCATTTAAGGAGTTCGTAGGCACAGCCAAACATTTGTTATGCGGATGCAAAATACTACTTGAGCGAGGCCAGTATTCCTACCGTCATGATAAAGTCCTCCAAATCATCAGAGAGGCCATCAACCTGTCAATTGCACGGACCAGGAAAGGGCAAACCAGTAGCGGCTTCCAGAAGGTCAACTTTGTGAAACCTGGAGCCAATAAGCTGCCCAAAGATAGGACTAAACCTTCTTCAATTTTGGGAGCAGCAAAGGATTGGGAATTGTTGATGGACACACATGAGAAGCATTACCAAATGCCTTCGGAAATCTGTACCACAGCATTAAGACCGGATATACTCATATTCTCAAAAGCGACAAAGCATGTAGTACTTGTTGAACTTACAGTTCCATGGGAAAGTAACATACCGAAGGACCACAACATCAAACTTAACAAGTACTGCAACTTAGTAGACCGGATTGTGAGAAACGGATTCAAGACTGATCTCTTCGCTGTGGAAGTCGGAGCAAGAGGACTACCAGCGAAGTCGCTCTACAGTTTCTTCAAGAATCTAGGGCTCCCAAGATCGACGCTAAGCTCATATATGGAGAGAGCTTCGAAAACGTCACTGGAAGCGTCCTACAGAATATGGATAGGTAGAGAGAGGGAGGTCGAGAGCGGGACTGGTGGTTTCCCCGCGTCCTAGTCAACGCAGACTAGCTGACGAGGGCTTGAAGCGAGCCGAAACGTAAAGCATGCGCGGGAAATTTAGAGTGGCCACTCGCTAGTCCCGGCCTCTACTGCCGATGGGCCCGGATATGTTCGGTGAAGCCATCGCAAGCTTAGATCCACACCTTCCTGATTGGATGGATCTGCACAAGCACCTGGGTAGCAGTGAGGGATGAAAGTATGGCAATTTTTAAAACACTGAATGCAATATATTTTATAGAGTAACTTGTCTGTTAGCCAATAAGAATAGGAATTATTTTAGGAAGCTCGCTACTTAATCTGTTGGGTCCCACAGTCAGTCAGTCAGCATGTAGGCGTCCACTGCTGGACATACGCCTCTCCAATTTTCCTCCAGTCCTCCCGGCCTTCAGCGGTACTTGATGTCGTTGTCCCGTCCCACGTGGCGGGTGGTCTTCCCACACTCCGTTTTCCTATCACTGGCCGCCAGTGTAGGACCGTCGCACCTTGTTCAGTACACCCAGCTTTTTTGAGGCCAGCTTGGCCTTGCCCTCAATGTGGCGCCGGAAGTTCAAGTCGTGCGACAGTTGGACACCGAGGACCCCGAGGTGGTCGCTTATTTTTAGCGACGAGTTTTGGAAGGAAGGAGCTACTTACTATCATAAACTTACTGTCATAAATAAACTGTATTATATAGGTTTTTAAATATGAACTTGTCAGTCGGGGTGCGGCGTTTAGGAAACCCTTATGCTTTACTGTCATAAATAAACTGTATTATAAGGGTTTTTAAATACTGTGGTTGTTAAACATTATTAAAAATTTTACACCTTTACTCACGGTCGTTCCTGTTTATTTATGCTGCCAACACTGTTTATTTATGACTTACTGTCATAAATAAACAGTGTTGGCTCCCACAGGTTATATTAATGCTTACCCACCCTGACTTCAGGGGCACTTTCGCCTATGTCAAACTAGTGAGGATTTACTTAGGTATTTAGAAGCACAGATGGATTTTTTGAACTCCAGGAAAAACAAAACAAGCCTGAAATTTTTTCCGAATTTTTTGGGAGCTGGCAGATTAAAATATAACTAACTAGCTTTGCGCCCGCGGCTTCGCTCGCATAACCTGTCCACCCTGAATGTTCAATCTACATATTGGTCAAAGAATTTTTAAAATCGGATGAGTATTTTCAGAGATTACCTCCTACAATCACACTTACAAACTTACAAACTTTACTTCTTTGTAATATTAGTGTAGATATTACATGAATTATGGACTCGTCAGTCGGGGTGCGGCGTTTAGGAAGCCCTTATGCTTTACTGTCATAAATAAACTGTATTAAATAGGTTTTAAATATGGACTTGTCAGTCGGGGTGCGGCGTTTAGGAAGCCCTTATGCTTTACTGTCATAAATAAACTGTATTAAATAGGTTTTAAATATGGACTTGTCAGCCGGGGTGCGGCGTTTAGGAAGCCCTTATGCTTTACTTTTTTTTTATTTTTATTGTTAGCGCGACATGTTGCATCATGTCACCTACAAGTAGGTGTCTAACGATGCCCATGGACATTCTGTGATGCACGGGGATTGCGAATGCCATGCCGGCCTGACAGGAGCCTTTTCACGCCCCTTTTGAAAAACCCCAGGCTGTACTTGGGAGGAAATAGATGGGCAGGGAGTGCGTTCCACATTTTCCCGGTTCTGTGAATAAAAGACCTACAAAACCGGTTGGTTTCGGCGCATCCGTGGTAGGTCGATTGAACAGGGGTGCATCCCCTGCCTAGTACGCGTAGTGCGGAGCTGGAATGGGACGGCGAAATCGCGTTAAACAGCTCCTCCGAACACTCCCCAAGGAATAAACGATAGAACACACTTAGGGAGCCGACGTCCCTATGGAGTTGCAGTGGTTCTAAGTCGCGGGACACCACAGGGTCACTTACTAGTCGCACGGTACGACGCTGGATTGAGTCTAGCGGCGCAAGCTGGTATTTAGCTGAGCCATCCCACAAGTGTGAGCAGTACTCCAAGCAGGACCTAACCTGTGTTTTGTACGTCAGTTTTTGGCCCAGCGTGAAGTACCGTCGCACCTTGTTCAGTACAAGCGCGTGCACAGGGGGGGGGGGGGGGGGCGGGGGGGTCATGGGGGTCATGACCCCCCCCAAAGGCAGCCCGAGCAGGCCTCACGCACTCTATGTACCTGCGCGCGCTAACTACCTACCGCCCGGTGCACCGCCGCGCCGGCGGTGTTTCAGTAGAAATTCGTCAGCCGCGCGAAACATGCCTACACGCTCGCCCACGCAAATGCGCGCAGCTGCAAATCAATAATGAACTTTACACTCGATCTGGTTGTTTTCGTGCGATGCATGAGTGAACGAGAAGCGAGAACACTCCTGCGCTGCCGTCGCACCGTCTGACCACCGTGCACACGATTCCTTCATCGCAGGAGAGCTTTGACGTAGCTGCAGCCAAATTGCACTATGGGAGTTTAACAAAAACGACATGCACCGCCTCAACATTAGGTTAGGGTTAAATTAAAGAAGATGCGTCGCGCATCTTCTGTAATCTGTTTTTTTTTATGTAAACCAGCATGGGTGGCTGTGCCGAGATACCAATGGTGCAGTCGACAGAGCCAAAGTCACCTCTCCTCGCGAAACCACGCTCAGTTAGGTGCCATGCCAGCAGATTTGCGGACTGTTGCTACACCCAGGTTAAAGGATTCAGGAAATACACTCGCCGGAAGACAGTTCCACACTCTAGCGGTGCGACAAAGAAACGATTTAGAGAATCGATTGGTTCTCAAAAGCCCAATGTCAACAACAAAAGGGTGCTGAGTCTCTCTGCGACGAGTCATGTGGAGATAGGACGGGTGGCAGGGAATAAGGGATGCTAGTTCCACAGAGCAGCGTCTGTGATAGTATCTGTAAAACAGACTAAGCGAACCCACAAATGTTTGGGGAGAAAACTCGCCTAGTGCCGTCCGTCACAGCTGCAGCAAAACTCTCCTGCGATGAAGGACCGTGCACCCCCCCCCCCCCCCCCCTTGCCTTGCGGGCTACACCCGCGCGCAGCGGTACAGATAATGATTTTATACCTTTTTATTCAAAGCCTCAGTAAAAATTTATTTGGTGACCCCCCCCCCCCCCCCCCAAAATTAAGGTCTGGGCACGCGCTTGGTTCAGTACACCCAGCTTTTTTGAGGCCAGCTTGGCCTTGCCCTCAATGTGGCGCCGGAAGTTCAAGTCGTGCGACAGTTGGACACCGACGACCTTGAGGTGGTCGCTTATTTTCAGCGACGAGTTTTGGAAGGAAGGAGCTACTTACTATCATAAACTTACTGTCATAAATAAACTGTATTATATAGGTTTTTAAATATGAACTTGTCAGTCGGGGTGCGGCGTTTAGGAAACCCTTATGCTTTACTGTCATAAATAAACTGTATTATAAGGGTTTTTAAATACTGTGGTTGTTAAACATTATTAAAAATTTTACACCTTTACTCACGGTCGTTCCCCGAGCTCATGAAGAAACGTAGCCACATAGATCGTGAAACCGTGAGTAAAGCTGTAAAATTTTTAATAAACCATATTACCTATGTCTAGATTAATTATTCCGAGATATACCCTGTAAATCATTTGGCTCGACATAATCTCATGTGGAGATGATCTATTTAAAAAATAGTCTTACCTACAATAACAAAAAACACTAAATATGAGTTGTTTTTTTTTACCTACCTAGTGGGTGATGCTGTATTACAAACACAACGATAAGAGGGGTAAGAGTGTTGGTCTAACTAACTGGGTCCTTCGCCACCAATTGGGGCAGGCGGGTGACGAACGTATCATCACCGATCACATCGGGGCACATTGCAAGTCAACGAGCTATTATGTTTTACTATAGTTCTTACTCGGGCAACGGGCATTGCTCCGACGAGTTGAGGCACAATTTACGATTTGGAGCACATGAGAAACTAGTCGATCTCGAGCGGCCGAACTCGTCGCACGCGCCACCGCCTGCGCTCATGCCCGGTTGTATTTCAATGAACATGTTGTGACATGGGCTGGCCTTGGCTGGCGTTGTCGCTTACCGGCCGCTAGCCCCTCTCCCGCTCGCTTCCCGCCCCGGGCGAGCTCCCCTCTACTGCTCGGATCTGCGCTCCGCCTCCCCGCTACCTCACCTCATACCTCAGCTGATTCTCTGTATCTTTCTTCGTAGCGATTATAGCGCTAGTAAAACATAATAACTCGTTGTTGTAAGTAGTATGAGTTTTCAATTGAGAACGATACCAACGAGTGGTCACTCTTGCTCTCTTACAGCGTGCTAGACGTTTCGGCTCGCGTCGAGCCCTTGCAGAACAGCTAGTCTGCGTTGACTAAGGACGTGAAGTACTTAGGAAGGTGTGGATCTAAGCTTGCGATGGCTTCACCGAACATATCCGGGCCCATCGGCAGTAGAGGAGGGTATGGATCTAAGCTTGCGATGGCTTCACCGAACATATCCGGGCCCATCGGTAGTAGAGGAGGGAGTGTAAAACTAGTCCCGTACTCGACTTATCTCTCTCTACCGATCCAAATTCTCTATGATGCTTCCAGTGCCGCCTGCGAAGCTCTGTCCATGTAGAAGAGGAGCTTATCTTCGCTCTAGGCAAGCTCTAGGTTCTTGAAGATACTATAGAGCCTGATTTTGCGGATAGTCCCCTGGCTCCGACTTCGACTGCGAATAATTCCGCCTTGAATCCTTTCCTCACTACTGGTCTACTAGATGGCAGTATTTATTAACGTTCATTTATGGTCCTTCGGTAGTCTTGCGGACCGTGAGCTCCAAGATAATATCGAAGTGGACGTTGTACATATTGCGCCAGTAGCGTCCGAGGGTGGTTGCAGCCCATTGCACATGGACATATATAAGGTCTTTCAAAATTAGTTCATAGTACGCTAAGGGGGGGTTATGTATCATATAGGGAGTAAAACCTATATGAAAAATTTTTGGACCTTACGCTTTTATGTAAAAAATGTTTTTATGTATTTAAATAAAAAAATAGGTGGTTGATTTTTATAGCCTAATCGATTCAGTTTCATAACAGTAACAAAAAAGTCTTCATGACCATTATGATGTAACACGTGTAAGTTGGTAAAAAAAAATCAAATTCTTAATTGTAGTTTTTCACAATTTCTGAAAGAAAGATCTATGTGTTGGAAGACTTTTTTGTTCCTGACATGAAACTGAAACGATTAGAAAAAATGTTTTTTTAGATTTTACGTAAAAAAAAATTACTTTGTAAAAAAAAAAATCTTTGTTCTTCAAAGTGATCTATTTCCGTTACAGAACCCCTCCTTAGCGTACTATGAACTAATTTTGAAAGACCTTATAATATAATGTACTCTGTGCACGTGGAGGTGGAAGGTGGTTAAATGGTGGACTGCTGCGGGCGGACATGTTTTAATAGGAACATTTGGCAGACGAGCCTGGGCGTCCAAGCAATAAAAAAAATAGAAAACATTTTGGCAAACAACTCGTCCCTTTCCTCCATGCCATCGTGCTCCATGCTCACACTAAACAAGTCATCGATGTCCATTGAATAAGTCCGATTGTTTTGGCTCTGAAGGGAAGACTCTTCCTCTTCAAGAACTTCTAATACTCGAGTAGCCGAGAACCAATTTGATCGCACGCCCTCGATTTCCCGCCAAGATTTTTTTCGTAGCGGACAAGTTTCCGGATGATTGGCTGTCAGTGAATTTACTCTAGCGACAACGAGACATTTGCGTAAAACCAAAAATAAAAAAAATATTGCACGTTTTAAGATCTTCTAAAATCTTTGAGTATTTTTTTTTTTTTTGGCAACTCGCGTTGACGCGCGAACTTTGCCATTGTCGAGTGTGATAGGATTACAACAACGGTATATAGACCGATAGCGCTGGGCTATTTTGAGGACATAAGTTAAAAAAATTCTAAACTTGCTTATTTCTTGCCTGTGGATACAGTCGTACATAAGAAGCATAATATTGCGTTTTGTGTCACATCTGTCACTTGCATTTTCAGCAATTCGAAGATTTGTGGTTGTTTTTTTTAATTCCATTCAAAACTGGCAAAATTAATCTAAACTTTAAAATAATTATGGTATCATATCTAGGATAGCCTGCGGAGTGTGCAAACCCAGTTTGTGTCATCTTCGCCCAGTGCAAACTGACCTATGGCCAGTATGTAAAAACAATGCCTAAAACAAAATTAGAATTGACAAAATTGTTATTTCCTATCTCAGATCACTTACATATGCCCATTAAATGAATTTGTGCCAAATTAGGGCACGCAATTTTAAGATTTTCAATTATGTTATTTTTCCAAGCTACAAAAGCTTCAAAAAAATATTAGAATGATTAGAGTTTACATATTCAATTTAATAAATGCATCAAAAATGTACATTGTAAATTTGTGTCATTTTCATGCTCGAAATAAATGAATAAAACACAAAAACAGTTGTTGCGGTCAAAGCGGACGGACGCGGGCAGGTGGCGGCGGGCGGGGGGCATACGCACGCACACACGTTCGTTCGGTACCTACGATTTCTTCTATGCGAAGCGGCTGCCGGTGGCTGGCTGGCGTGCCCCGCGTGCCTCGCTCGCTCGCCTCGCCCGCCGCGCCGCCCGCGCCCGCGCTCGCACTTCGTGCAAAGAAGTTTGGTATCTCCTATAGAGATAATAAATAATGCAGTGCGAATTTTGTACAAAGCCCGCGTCTGCAATCTCAATACCTACGAATGTCAATGGTCAATGTGGTCAATATTATTTTAGATTGACGCTTCGATTCGCTTAAAATTTGCATAAGTTCAAACTGACCCACCTTTCATGACATGACCATAACACAATCGTGCTGAACTAATATCCCGTTTTCTGTGAAAACTAGAAACTTCGTCATGAACTTTTGTTTTGGTCATAACTCGAGAACCACTGGTGCTAGACCCATCGTGTTGCTACTCAAACTTCAGGTCTCGGTGAGATCTATCCATCTGTCATGAGAACTTTTGTTTTGGTCATAACTCGAGAACCACTGGTGCTAGACCCATCGTGTTGGTACTCAAACTTCAGGTCTCGGTGAGATCTATCCATCTGTCACGTGAACTTTTGTTTTGGTCATAACTCGAGAACCACTGGTGCTAGACCCATCGTGTTGGTACTCAAACTTCAAGTCTCGGTGAGATCTATCCATCTCTCACGTGAACTTTTGTTTTGGTCATAACTCGAGAACCACTGGTGCTAGACCCATCATGTTGCTACTCAAACTTCAGGTCTCGGTGAGATCTATCTATCTGTCACGTGAACTTTTGTTTTGGTCATAACTCGAGAACCACTGGTGTTAGACCCATCGTGTTGGTACTCAAACTTCAGGTCTCGGTGAGATCTATCCATCTGTCACGTGAACTTTTGTTTTGGTCATAACTCGAAAACCACTGGTGCTAGACCCATCGTGTTGCTACTCAAACTTCAGGTCTCGGTGAGATCTATCCATCTGTCACGTGAACTTTTGTTTTAGTCATAACTCGAGAACCACTGGTGCTAGACCCATCATGTTGCTACTCAAACTTCAGGTCTCGGTGAGATCTATCCATCTGTCACGTGAACTTTTGTTTTGGTCATAACTCGAGAACCACTGGTGCTAGACCCATCGTGTTGGTGCTCAAACTTCAAGTCTCGGTGAGATCTATCCATCTGTTATCGACTTATTGAGAGCGTTTTCAGGAGCATTTTCAAATTTAGAACATGTAACGGTCGCGCGGGTACTGTTTAATTCCAATTCCAACTACTACTGCTTCCATTGTTAATGTTTAGACTCTTGCAAATTATCCCTAATTTTGTCCACATAGTGAATGATTTGTATGACATATGGTATATCGTTGGAAAGAGCATAAACTAGCGAACTTTTTAAATGAACAGATGGGCAAAATGCAAGGCCGCGTCGCCGTCGTCCCTGACGACGATGACCGCCTTATAGTAATATAGATATAGTGATACTAGGTCGGCATAATGCGCCTCAGCAATTGAGCGCCCGGTTCTATTGATCCATTTGCTCCTATGGTAGGTCCGGCCCTGCAATTACCTAACTGCTAAATCAAGTATAATGCGCGGGGCGGATCTCGGCGTGTCGCCGCCGCACAGTGGATCGACTCCATACAACCGATCGGACATAGGATTCTAAAAACATGAATTCATTATTTTTCAAAAACAAATGATGCCAATGTATTCTAATAAATTATTCACGTCGAAAACATTCTTACTCATTTTGCGATTAAACTTATGTTTTGAAAGATATTTGAAGAAAACTGATTTCATTGTATGGAAAAATATAAAAAAAAATTATTTCTCGCGTTTTTCGCCTATTTTCAAAATTTAATGACAATTATAATTTTTAATGTGATATTTTCTAAATATCACCCAAACTTACTTACTACGCCAACCAACGCCCTTTGGAGTTACGAGGCAGAATATGGGTTTTCCTTATGCTCTGAATACGAATCTGTAGTGAACATTTAAAAAATCAGTCCAGTAACTAAAAAGTTCAAAATGGCGGCCACTTTTTTTATTTTGACAACGGATTCGTATTCAGAGCCCACACAGACACCCAGATATCGATTTTGAAAGCAATCGGTCCAGTAACTAAAAAGTTCAAAATGGCGGCCACTTTTTTTAAATCGCGAAATTAAAACACCATGAATATTATTTTCGTACCCAGGAACGAAAATAATATTTGAATTTCGTCGTAAGGAAGTCTCCAATATTTTACTCTGTTCCTCGAAGTTAGAAGCCCTACCTATTCCTATCACTGATAAAAATTTAATAAAATGACAGGAATAGTAGGTAGGATTACCTGAAGCATTTTCGGGCCGAACTAATTTCTTCCTCTATTATACTTTAACGAGGGCGATGCCGCGGGCAAAAGCTAGTAAGTAGCCTATATGTTAAACCAAAAAAAATATAGGTACCTATCTAACCGTAAAAAACATTTTTAAATATGTGCTGTAGCTCACGAACAAACATTCACACATATTTCCTCTTTATTATAATATTATATTGTGTAATGAATTTATATTTTCGAAAGTAGCAGCCCTAGCGTCACCGAGTTTGCTTCAAGGCCACGCGGCTGCAAAGCAATAATCACTTTACGCTCTTTCGTTTAGGTACTTTTTCGCACGGAGCGACTGGCGACGTAAAACTGTGGGCTATTAAAGCCGTAGGTATGGAACTTTTTCTATGGAGTGATTTATCTGTATTAAGTAATCTGTGACTTCGTGGTTTCAGACTCTAGCTAGCCACGAAGAATTCTCCTGTTTGAATTTCTCTGCACTGTTACCCGAAGCTCTCCCGAGCTCTTTTGAACACACGCGGTAGCAGAAATTACGACACCATTTTTCCAACTCATGTTGCTCGAAACTTTCACTTAGGTTCAAATTCAAATCTGATTTTGCAAACACTGCACAAATGTTGGTAATCGCGGATATCTCCATGGTTGCGTAAAGCAACATAAAGGTCCAAGTAAGTTACAAAACTGCGGAATGCCATAATAAACACAACTCAATCCGAACTGAAACACGAAATGCGCGTGCGCGCGTGACAAAGCTCACTGCGCGACTAAGAAGCGGTAGGTACGTTACGTGCGATGGGTAGAGCGAGACTTCACACTCCACAGCGTTTTGCGCAAGTTGTAGGTACGTGGGTGGAGGGGGAGGGGGGGGGGGGGGGGGGTGATGAGGTACCTGTAGGTGCACATTCTGCCTAAGTATGTGGTGTTTGTTCACGTTTTGTGGCAGTGCGACATCGAAAAATAAAACATTACATAAGGAAAACCCATATTCTGCCTCGTAACTCCAAAGGGCGTTGGTTGGCGTAGTAAGTATGTTTGGGTGATATTTAGAAAATATCACATTAAAAATTATAATTGTCATTAAATTTTGAAAATAGGCGAAAAACGCGAGAAATAATTTTTTTTTATATTTTTCCATACAATGAAATCAGTTTTCTTCAAATATCTTTCAAAACATAAGTTTAATCGCAAAATGAGTAAGAATGTTTTCGACGTGAATAATTTATTAGAATACATTGGCATCATTTGTTTTTGAAAAATAATGAATTCATGTTTTTAGAATCCTATGTCCGATCGGTTGTATGGAGTCGATCCACTGTGCGCCGCAGCGGTTCGTCGGTGTTCTCCCTCGCACTCGCACCGTACTTGTATAGTGTATTCGCGTAGCGGGTCGCCCGCTGCGGCGACGACACGCCGAGATCCGTCCCGCGCACTATATACCGCTGGCTGAAGTATTTAATTTAATATTGACGCTAGATGTCGCTCCATGAAATTCACATACTGTTGAGAAAATTTGCAGCGATAAGTAGACGGTCGATAGCCCGCGTGTATAACACGTCTGGTCAGTGATGGTGGCAGGCACCGCGGGTTCGAGGCTCGCAAAAGACGGAGAAAAATATTTTGTATTTCCTACTATTGTATATGCCTCTCTATCGCGCTCTCGCTTGCACACACAGGTTTAGATGGAACGTTACACTTCTTCGTGCATGCAGCCGGTGTTCATCAATTTATAAGACGTGACATCACGTCAAAAATAATCAGGGTTAATATAGAGAAGATAAGTCGCGTTCGCGTAGCGAGCGACGCATCTTCTCTGTAGTAACCCTAACCTAATGTTGTGGCGGCGCACAGTATGAAATTTGACCTGATTTTCGGACATGGTATTTTTATTCCCAAACTAGTTAGTCTTTACTATTTTAAAAGCTAGAGTAGAACTCCCGTGTTTCAGTTACGTATAGTTGCAAAGTTATGAATTTTTGAAAAAGGTAAGTTTTTTTTGGCCGAAAAATAAAAAAAAAATATTACTCCGAGATTATGGAAAATATTAATAATTATATTTTTTTATATCCAAGAATGACTATAGCCCCATTTTTTGAAGCAATTTCGAACCTTCTACAGTTAGTACAAAACGAGCAATAATTTTTTTATTTTTTTTCATTTTTATTTTTTTTCTCCTAAACCAAGTCGCATTAGCACAAAATTCTTACATTACAAATAACCCCAGACCTTGTTTAATAAGTGCTAAAAAAACTAAAAGATAATCCCGCTTGGTATAGGAGTTTTAACTAAATAATGTTCAGGCCGACAATTTTACAGTCAGGGTTGGCACTTTTCGAATCGTAGTTTAATTTTATTTTTTGGCCGAAAGTGATTTTTTTATTAAATTATGATTAATTATCATGATCGGATACGGTAAAGCGATTTTTTATAATTGCGTTATGCAGTCATTATATTGATATGGTCCCTTTTGAAAATAATGAAAAATTCCCGGGATTAAAAAAAATATTTCTAGTAGTGATATACCTAGTTAGTAACTTTCGATTGTTTTAACGTGCTCTGATGCACGTAGGTATACGTTAGCTATTGTAAACATTCCAAATTATATCAATAAAAACATTGGTAAGAAATTAGCTGTCATACCCCAAAGCTTTTCTGTTAGAAAATGCCTAGAGATCCTCTCATCTCCAACATTAGGTTGCGCCACAGACAGAAAAAGTTGCGAAAGTTACCACTTCCATCTCAGGCATTAGCATTGCTAAAACCGGCAGATGCCAACACTTTCGCCGAAGAATCTGCACCGAAGGATGCTGAGGAAATCAAAATCGATGCGGAAAATCAGGCGCTTGATGAGTGTCTAGGTCTGGGAGAAGGTGGCCTATTTCTCAGTGCTGAGGATTAACATCATCATCATCATCATCATCATCATCATCAGCCCGTATCGGTCCACTGCTGGACATAGGCCTCTCCCAAGGCACGCCACCACACGCGGTCTTCCGCTCTTCTCATCCATCCACTTCAATTGGATTAAGAGGATTAACAATTGTTTTCATTTCGGAAATATTCGTAGCCTATACTCCGTTCATCTTAGCAACTAATGCCGAGCGGTTTCTCGCTCTCGCAACGGTTATTACCCTTCTTTACACAGGACACAACGTTGTATGTGTGAGTCATAGGTGTATGCGTAAGCCATCTCAAAACCATAACGGCGCGTGCGCCGCTGCGCCTGGGAGTTAGTATTGCGTTTTTATTCTGAGTCGACGCATTACAATCAGTAGCCTTTCATAGGCGTCATAGTCATAATAATAAAATTGTTTTGCATATTTTTCACATGTTGTTTTTCACAAAAACTGAATGGCACTATGCAATGCATGCATGCAACACTCATAAGAAAATTACGTTACTCACTTTATAATAAATGCGAAAGTAAATTGTTTGTTTGTTTGTTTGTTTGTTTGGTCATACATAACTCGAGAACCACTGGTGCTAGACCCATCGTGTTGGTACTCAAACTTCAGGTCTCGGTGAAATCTATCCAACTGTCACGTGAACTTTTGTTTTGGTCATAACTCGAGAACCACTGGTGCTAGACCCATCGTGTTGGTACTCAAACTTCAGGTCCCGGTGTGAGATCTATCCATCTGTCACATGAACTTTGGTTTTGGTCATAACTTGAGAACCACTGGTGCTAGACCCAACGTGTTGGTACTCGAACTTCAGGTCTCGGTGAGATCTATCCATCTGTCACGTGAACTTTTGTTTTAGTCATAACTCGAGAACCACTGGTGCTAGACCCATCATGTTGGTACTCAAACTTCAGTTCTCGGTGAGATCTATCCATCTGTCACATGACCTTTTATTTTGGTCATAACTCGAGAAACACTGGAGCTAGACCCATCGTGTTGGTACTCAAACTTCAGGACCAAAACAAAATTGTATGTGACAGATGGATAGATCTCACCGAGACCTGAAGTTTGAGTACCAACACGATGGGTCTAGCACCAGTGGTTCTCGAGTTATGACCAAAACAAAAGTTTGTGTGACAGATGGATAGATCTCACCGAGACCTGAAGTTTGAGTACCAACACGATGGGTCTAGCACCAGTGGTTCTCGAGTTATGACCAACACAAAAGTTCATGTGACAGATGGATAGATCTCACCGAGACCTGAAGTTTGAGTGCCAACACGATGGGTCTAGCACCAGTGGTTCTCGAGTTATGACCGAAACAAAAGTTCATGTGACAGATGGATAGATCTCACCAAGACCTGAAGTTTGAGCACCAACACAATGGGTCTAGCACCAGTGGTTCTCGAGATATGACCAAAACAAAAGTTCACGTGACAGATGGATAGATCTCACCGAGACCTGAAGTTTGAGTACCAACACGATGGGTCTAGCACGAGTGGTTCTCGAGTTATGACCAAAACAAAAGTTCACGTGACAGATGGCTAGATCTCACCGAGACCTGAAGTTTGAGTACCAACACGATGAGTCTAGCACCAGTGGTTCTTGAGTTATGACCAAAACAAAAGTTCACGTGACAGTTGGATGGATATCATAAATCTACGTGAGGATAGCAGCGGCAGTGACGAGGACCTCTGTGACGTGGGGGAATCATCAGACAGTGATGAATATGGAATTACCCGGTATTACGGCACTGGGTTAACTTATCCACCTACAATAGAACGAACAGCTGAAACGGTGGCTGAAGTAAGTACATTAGGCACAAAATTTAAATAATATATAATTTTAATATTTAATAATTTACCGTGAAAATATAAATATTTAACATGATTCCAAGCAAAAAATAAACAGGTTTATTGCAAAATTTCATTCATCAAATAAATAAACAATAATAAAATACATTTTTTAAATTAAACTATATTCATAACCTCAGTTCACAGTCACTTCAATCACTCTTTGCGAGAGCGAGAAGTATAGAGAAAGAGAAACCGCTCGGCATTAGTTGCTAGGTTGAATGGAGTGTAAGTATTCTTCAATACTGTTATTATTGAAATTATTATTAATAAATTGGCATCATTATTTTTGTTCACCCCTGCCTAACCCTAAAATAATAAATGCCAATAAATGTAAAGAAATATGCAAATAAATATTATATTCCATAAAACGTATCTTGTTTTTTATTTATTATTTTAATTACTCTGCACTTATCTGTAGGTATATTTTAAGAAAATTTTTTACTACATACATACATACATAACGTCACGCCTGTTTCCCAGTGGGGTAGGCAGAGACAACGGATTTCCACGTTAAAATTTAAAATTTCTCACAACATTTTTTACTGTTGGTCTATTTCAAGTCTTGTTTAATTTATTCATAGATATATTTGGACAAACTATTATTTAGTTGTTTAAAATTTTCGGCTAAACTTGGGCCGAAATTTTATGGCAGCCCTAACGAAAAAACTTGAGTAGCTATAACTCCTATACCAAGCGGGATTATCTTTTGTTTTTTCTGGTACTTATTAAACATGGTCTAGGGTTAATTGTAATGTAAGAATTTTGTGCTAATGCGACTTGGTTTAGGAGAAAAAAAATAAAAACGAAAAATAAAAAATAAATTTTTACTCGTTTTGTACTAACTGTAGGAGGTTCGAAATAGCTTCAAATAAGGGGGGTAAAGTCATTCTTGTATATTGAAAAATATAATTATTAATATATTCCATAATCTCGGAGCAATAATTTTTTTTAATTTTTCGGCCAAAAAAAAGTTTGTTTTTCAAAAATTTATAACTTTGGAAGTATACATAACTGACCCACGGGAGTTCTACTCTACCTTTTAAAATACTAAAGACTGACTAGTTCTGGAGTAAAAAAACCATGTCCGAAAATCAGGTCAAATTTCATACTGTGCGGCGCATGTCTTTTTGTTACGTTTGTATTTCCGAAAATAGAGCTTTCTTAGGTGGTTATAAAAAAAAAAAATCATAACCTAGTTGTAATACCCTAACATTGCTTAAAAAAAATACAAATTTTGACAAAAGGGACACGAACCCATGGTCGAGGTCGAAAAAATCAAAATCCTACACTCTTATACCACTGAGCCAACAAATTACATAAACGACCAAAGGAATATCGGATTCAGTTGGTTCGCTTTCGAGCCGAGTCAACCCGAGTGTTTCGGAAAGGAGCGTAGGAGGATGCGCAGGATCAGCCAGAGCTGTCAGGTGTCAATATGCCTCTGTATGGTCATAGACCTTTGCCAATCCCAGATGACACGTTTGTAGGTACATGTATACAGGTAGGTAGGCCAGCCTGATACCTTGTTTTCGAACAGCTAGTTGAACGCAACAATACAATTTTAGAAGTCTATGTCAGTCACGTACTCACGTAGACAAGGCTGCATGGTATAATACCTTTGCCTATCCCTAAAAAGGGATAAACAAAAAAAAAATAATAATCACGTCGCGTCTCGCTGTCAGTGTCAATCGCCAAGCAATAAAAGCTTGAAATGTCATTGTCAAACACTTTCATTTCCGTTCGTTCGTTGTCCCAGCCACTGTTGCCAACTTAGCTACTTTATAGCTAGATTTAGCAACTTTTGGATGTTCTCAGCTACAAAATAATCATTTTAGCTACAAAATAAATCTAGCTACTTTTCTAGCTACTTTGGTAAATATGTAAGATTTATAGCTTGCAACACTTCCCACATGGGAGTTTTGAACAGAAAGCATTGTTTATGGAATCGGGGGAATTCTCGTCACCTCTTCGCAATATTAGTTGGTTCGTTTTAGTGGTATCGTTTCGTGTCATATATATATCACGCGTTTCGTATGGCGCTGGGCGTACTCTTTACTAATATGTAAACAGACATTTTAGAAGATGAAAACTTTTTTGAAATAGTAAGTTTTTTTTTTTTATTTCTCTACTTACATTTATAAGGTGTAATAAAATAAATCTATAGCCTTTGAGGGGGTTAATCTGTATGAGGAAATAAGTCGATTCATAAAAAAACCATGACAAAGGACAGGTATTTTTTTTTATATACATTTAGCTACTTTCAGATTCTCAACTAGCTACTTTTCTATTTCACCAGTTGGCAACAGTGGTCCCAGCCATCATTCCTCACCTCAATGTTGTTTGTTTGTACTTTCACCGTGGAAATGGTGCTGATTTGACTATATATTTCCAGGCGTCATCTTTAGAAAATGCCTATTATGTAAGTAATTTCATTCCTTCTTGCACAGATGCTTCGTAATTTACATTTGCTTACAAAATATATTTATCACTATTTTTATTTATTTTATACATTTATACTAGGCTTGCCATAATTTTTCAGGCTCAATGCCGGACGCGAACATGATGCATAATATTTAATAGTTTTTTTAAACCTGTTTACTCTGGCGTTATAATAATGCTTACCCCCCCTGAGTCCCAGGCGTTTTTGCCGCGCCGCGGCCTCGAGCGTCGACCTTGCCCTAAACTCAAATATTTCATAAAATAAAGCGGCTAGAGCAATAAACTCTTTTGCATCTTAAAGCTAAAAATTCCTACAAAATGGAGAAAAAAAAAGTGAGGGCTTACTTGTTTAGAAGTAGGTACCAGATATTTTAGTTCGATATAATGTGCGACCATGTATCGAATAAAGTTTTGAACCGGTGTAAAAATGTAGGTCCATTCCCTTGCCCCTTACTAGAAGGTAGGCTCAAATTGTAGCCGACTGCGTTTGTACCACCGTACTGGATGTAAGATGGCCGCATAGCAGCCTCGGCTGTGTTCTCATCTAGTCCAGTATAGCCAGCAATCCAGGGAAGTATCCGGTACGGCGCCTACCTTCTCGGAGGTGATATTGGTTGGTGGGAGCATGCGCTTTGTCCCCTCCGACTAAGCCAACCATACCGGACTACATAAAAAAAATAATTTAAAAAGGCGCTGGTCGCGTCGCCTCTGAGTTTCAAAACCTATTTTCATGTCGAATATGTCTCAGTTTTCGCGTAGTATGAGTGACCCATAAATATAAAAATCATATAGGAGAATCAAAAAACGGAAAGGACTTCAGCTATATGCACCCTCAAGAACATTTAATAGGTAAGGACGTCGGACCTTCCCCGCGCCAGCGTAACACGACGTTTGTATAAACGTACAAATTCCATTCGTTACCAACCAATCAGAGCACGATACCACCCAATCAGAGCGCGCACCGTCCCCTCCGCTACCCGCGGAGCTCGGCGACGCTGTTTCTCATATAAGCATTGGACAGTCTGACGTCCATACCTATTTAAATGTTCTTGCGCGCCCTACACACGCTGGGCAGGGCTATTCGCAGGTACGCCAAACATAGATTATTAACTAAGAACTCGTAGGTTTGCCAAACAGAGATTATTAAATGAGAACTGGGAGTGTCCTATTTGATTTCCTGCGAATAGATCTACCAGGCGGGACAGTGCTATTCGCAGGTATGAGGTATTCGTAGGTACGAACTGCACTATGCGAGTTGGTTTAAAAAAAAAATAACCAGGGTTAAATTATAGAAGATGCGTCGCGTAACGACTAACCTAATGTTGAGGCGGCGCATGTCGTTTTTGTTACGTTTCGTTGAAAACTCCCATAGTGCAGTTTGGATACCTGCATGCAGGTTTACCTGCGAATAGACATGCCCGATCGGACAGTGCTATTCGCAGGTATAAGGTATTCGTAGGTACGAACTGCACTATGCGAGTTGGTATAAAAAAAAAATAACCAGGGTTAAATTACAGAAGATGCGTCACCTTCTATAATTTAACCCTAATGTTTTTTTTTTTTTTTTATGGAACCTGACACGGTTGGCTACATCACCTACAACATCCGTGATGTCAGCCCATAACACAGGGTGAACTAGGTGCCATGTCAGTGCTTCCCTTCATTTCATGTCGGCTACACTAAACTGGACGGAAAACACGAACTATTTACATAGCCGTTTCGACCGACGTTTCGTTCAGTGCGGTGGTACCAACCCGGCCGGGAAAAACCCTACCACCTAGTAAGGTAAGAAGGGAAGGGACCTACAGTTTAACGTGAAATCCGAACCACGGTCAGCCTCCAACGGTCGAGCGGTCACCCATCCAATCACTGACCGCGCGCTGATGTTGAGGCGGCGTATGTCGTTTTTGTTAGGTTTCGTTGAAAACTCCTATAGTGCAGTTTGCATACCTGCTGCAGGTTTACCTGCGAATAGACATGCCCGATCGGACAGGGCTATTCGCAGGTATACCTGCATGCAGGTATACCTGCGAATAGACACTTCCACACACGCTCCTTGGCTGAGCGTTACAAAATGGACACCGGGCTAGCAACTAGCTTGTGGGCTAGCCTTGTTGTTGTTGTTTGCTGCCCAGCCTCTTGGGAAGGCGGGTGGGCCATTCTCCGCACTGAGACTTCAAGACGGTCCGTTGTACGTTGGCGCTCGGGTAGTGCCACTCCAGCCACCCGAGCTCTTTCATGAAGTGGAGCACTCTTCTTGGACGCTTCCACACTCCATGGGCAGTTCCCACGTTCCCAAGAAACTGCAGTCGTACTTCTGCCACCACCGGGCACTCCAGGAGCACGTGGGTGGCTGATTCGTCCTCCGCCATGCAGCCTCTGCACAGGGGACTGTCGGTGACACCTATTGTAAACAAGTGTCTGTTAAGTGGGCAATGACCCGTAAGAAGTCCTACCGCCATACGCAGTTGACCTCTGTGGAGCTTTAGCAGGCGCTTCCTTAGTTTCAGGTCTGGTTTGGGAATGGCTTCCCGGGATTGCCTGCAGTCCCTGGTGTTGGCCCAAAGATTTTCATGTTTAGATTTTGTAAGTTGATGTAGCCAATATTTGAACTGGCTGATTGGTAAGGGTACATACGGTTCCGGGCCTTCTGCACTCCAGCTGGAGCCCCGTTTAGCCAGCTCGTCCGCCGCATCGTTCCCGTAGGAGCCGCTGTGCCCCCTGATCCACTGTAGGGTTACCTTGTTGTTTACCGCTATACCCTCTAGTGCCTGGTGGCACTGGAGTATCAGTCCGGAGTTGATTGTCACGGTGTTTAGGGCTTGTGTTGTGGGCTAGCCTTGTAACAGATTTTTTTTAACTATCTATATTGGACATTCCTTCAAATTAAACCGAAACACTTCCAACTCCAAACCAAGGAAGTACTTTCTAACTAACCGAGTAGTGGACTCTTACAAGAACTACCACAAGAAGTGATAAGTGCTATCTCAGTGAATGCTTTTAAAAATCTACTTGACACATTTGTTAAATATGAACAAAAAATAAACACAAACACTAATAACAAAATAACACTGTACTGGGACCGGTCCATTATTTAACACAGATAGGACTATTCTTGCGAACATACCTGATATTGTGATAGTGGACCGGGAGGCAAGGCGCGCAATGCTCGTCGATATCGCCGTGCCGCATGATGGTAACCTTGTCAGTAAGGAAGCAGAGAAGATGTTAAAGTATCTGGATCTGCAGCACGAGGTTACCAAAATGTGGCCCGTCGACTCAACGAACGTTGTGCCCACTGGCGGCTGGTCCTAAAGTGCGCTCGTGCGCCGCACTACCATACCACGAGAAGTCTTCACTTCACTCAAAATAAATAATACCTTACAACATACTACATTAAAACCATAAAGATCGTACTCCAAATAAATACGAATGTGAATTCGACCTTATTTTATAGATCACAAGGCACGTTTTTGCGAGTAACCGCGCGCGCCGTGCGGAATATAAATCGCACGCGGGTCTCCCATGCTGAATGTATGGGGATCGGCAAAACACCGCTGGCGCGTGAGACAGAAGATACTTCATAGAAACAGTATGGGCCGAAAGGAGTTCTGCGTGCGGCGCACGATCGCCAAACAAGGACGCTATATCGTGAATACCCGCGCGTGCGACACATCGCGTCGCGAGCGATTCGTTTTGCACAAGTCCGTCTTACAAACACTTTGCCGTCTACCTAGAGTCAGCTGTCATGTGATGTCACATACCCGTTAGCGCGCGAATATTTAAAATAGGATATGGTTAAGTTTTGTGCTTTCTGTCACGTGATACTGTGAATTAAGTGGTGCCGATATTTGCCTAAGCGTTGGTTAAAGGCAAGGCTTTACAATCAGGTGATCCCGGGTTCAATTCCTACTTTTCAAATGCTTTTATTTTTATATATTTTTTTAAAGTATTTTTGGACTGTTTTCTTTTTGAAAGCTGCAGTAGTGTTCTGATCTATGGGGTGTATTCATAAAAGTACTAAAAATAAGTTAAAAAACTTGTTTGGATTTTTTTTTCTTGTTTTTTGCAATACATTGAGTGTCTTGAGAATATTCATACTAGGTACTTACATAATAAAACGCAGGCGTTTAAAAAATTCGGAAGTCCCGATCTTAAAATAACATGACGGGAATGTGTTGGGAAATTTGGTATTTAAGTAGGCAGGTACTTAGCGCACTACCGGTCACTGAAGTCAGCAGCCGCCACTGGTTGTGCCCATAGTCGTTTCGGCGCATGGGCTGATAGCGAAGAGCCTCGAAGATCACCTTGAGAGGCTCTCGCTGAGTGGTTGGGTCAAGGCCCAGATCCAGAAGACAGCCCTGTTCGACACTGCACGCATCGTTCGGAGGTTTCTCTCCCTAGGGCCCGTCCATCGGTAGCATGGGTTCGCCCTGCCGCCGGTGGTGGAAACTCCATTTGTTTTTGTATTAATTTTAGGTTTGAATTAAAATAAAAAAAAATTAAATTTTAATAAAAAGGAGCGTGCAAATAAATGGATAATAAATTAGCCTCAATACATTTGTCCCTAATTAAAGTAGCATAAAAAAACTTGTCAATGAATTATTAAAAAATGACAATGAATACAATGGCATCAATATAATTTGTCAATATTGCTATCCTAAATCACAGATCAGTCGAGTAGTATTCTTTATGTTGTAGTATTCTTGAGTAATTTCTTTAATTCCAATTTAAAATGTTTATCTGTGAGCAATTTTATATTATCCGGCAATTTATTGTACATTTTTATACTGTCACGATTGGCGACTACGCCAGCCCCATAGTACCTACCTATAAAACTCCAAACAAATTCTCCAAACCATCTCTATAGCCTCTGAGAGCTAGAGATGCTTGGAAAAATTTAGTCTGTATTTTGCATTCGTCCATCAGGGCTTCACCCAATGCCTTGTGAATCGCAAAAAATAAATTTAATTTGTTTTTAATTCTACGATGGAAGCATTTCTTAAATTATTATTACGTTCACACTCCAATAAAACGTGAAAGGAAGGTGTGAAACTAAGCTTGCGATGGCTTCACCGAACATATCCGGGCCAATCGGCAATAGAGGACGGTGTTAATCGAGGCCGGGACTAGCGAGTGGCCACTCTAAATTTCCCGCGCATGCTTCACGTTTCGGCTCACATCAAGCCCTCGTCAGCTAGTCTGTGTTGACTAGGACGCGGGGAAACACCAGTCCTGCTCTCGACCTCCCTCTCTCTACCTATCCATATTCTGTAGGATGCTTCCAGTGACGTTTTCGAAGCTCTCTCCATGTATGAGCGTAGCGTCGATCTTGGCAGCCCTAGATTCTTGAAGAGACTGTAGACTTCGATGCTCTTGCTCCGACTTCCACAGCGAAGAGATCAGTCTTGAATCCGTTTCTCACAATCCGGTCTACTAAGTTGCAGTACTTGTTAAGTTTGATGTAGTGTGTTGATTTATTACTATATTATTAACGACATCGTTCCTAAATGTTTGTACACTACTTTCTTAATTTAGTTAAGGCCGAGCTGCGTTCGTGAAGACTGTACACCTTCTCGGAGAAAGTAAGTAATTAAGGGTGAGGCCGAAGGTCGAGCTGTGTTCTGGAAGACGATAAACATTCTCGAATACAGAGAGCAGTAACAAAACAAAAGAAAAGAGAACAATAATTAGAAAAAACAATAACTAGAAATAGGTAGGTAAATCATAATAATAAAATCAATAATAATCTTGATCTAATAATAAATTCACTCTTTTGGAGCATGTATGTATGTACGTGTATTGACCTTCCGTTACAGAACGACCGGCGCCTAAATTCGTAGACGCCATGTGTGACCCGCCGTACATGATAATTAAGGTAGAACCTGTGGACGTGGAAATCCAAAAAGATTCCGGCGAAGACTCGGACCGGTATACGTACAATGTCGCCGCTAACAGCAGTCCTGGGTATGGGCGTCAATTTTTTTTTTCATTTAGTATTTGAAACTTTTTTTTATGGAAACTGACACGGTTGACTACATCACCTACAACATCCGTGATGTCAGCCAAGACGCCGGGTGAACTTGGTGCCGCGTCAGTGCTTTCCTTCGGTCGTGCCTGCTACACTGAACTGGACGGAAAACTATTTACACAGCCGTTTCGACCTACCAACCCGGGCGGGTTAAACCCTACCACCTAGTAATATAAGAAGGGAGTCATATCCCTTAGTCGCCTCTTACGACATACACGGGGAGAGATGCAGTGGGGCTATTCTTTTAAAGTACCGGCCCCACATGGAGACAAAACTTTAACTGTATTACGGCCATGCCAGACCGGTGGTGACTATATACTCTTCATCGGATCTTCAGCACCTGATCCTGTGCCGTGTGGGGCCAGTATTTAAAAAGAATAACCTTTTTTGTTTGTTTATTGTTTATTGAGCAATGGTATGGCAGTTAGACTGCACTCGTACTTGTCACAATTTGTTCTATCCGGTTCGATTACAGGCACGAAGAAGAACCGAAAAGAAACTTCGCAAGGTAACCCCGCTGCATCTCTCCCCGTGCATGTCGCAATAGGCAAGCGGCGGGTGGCCGAGTAGTTTGAGGATCGGCTTCTCGTGCGAGAGCTCCGAGGTTCGAATCCGTTCGGCGTGTACCAATGAGTATTTTCTGACGAAAAAAATTACGTGCACGTGTAAAACTGTACGTCCCTTCCCTTGCACCTTACTAGGTGGTAGACTCAAATTGTAGCCGACCGTACTGGATGTAAGATGGCCGCATAGCAGCCTCGGCTGTGTTCTCCTCTAGTCCAGTATAGCCAGCAATCCAGGGAAGTCTCCGGTATGGCACTTACTTTTTCGGAGGTGATATTGGCTGGTCGGAGCATGCGCTTTGGCTCCTCCAACTTAGCCACTCATACCGGATTACATAAATAAAGATGAAGTGCAAAAGGGCGACAGGATAGCCAACTCCCACCTTGACACGGTCCTTCCACCGAGTCATGCAGCTGGTCTGGTATGTTACATCACTGTGAGTAGTTTCGCAAGGGGAGGTGAAAATGGCATTTTCGAGCCCGCTTGGTCCCTCGGCTTAACTACCCACACTGGTTCCACAGGGGTCAACTCCACTCAACAGGCACTTGTTCATAATAGGTACCGTACCGTGTGAGGCCGGTACTTTAAAAGAATAGCCCCACTGCATCTCCCCCCGTGTATGTCGTAAAAGGCGATTAAGGGATATGACTCCCTTCTTATATTACTAGGTGGTAGGGTTTAACCCGCCCGGGTTGGTACCACCGCACTGAATGAAAGGTCAGAAAGGCTTGAAAAGAAGTACAAAGAGAAGGGACCTACAGTTTAACGTGGAATCTGAGCCACGGTCAGCCTCAAACGGTCGAGCGGTCACCTATCCAAGTACTGACCGCGCCCAGGGTTGCTTAACAACAGTCGACTGACCGTACCACTGAGCTAACGAGGCTGACTATAAGGCTATTTATAAGGTAGTCAGTCAACATGTATGCGTGCACTGCTGGGCATACGCCTCCAATTTTTCTCCAGTCCTCCCGGTCATCAGTGGTACGGAACCACCTCTTTCCGGTTAGTTATAAGTTAGGTATATATGCGTGATTTATGTTAAGCTCATCCCATTCGTTTCAAAATGGTAGCCGTTTAAATTTGAAAAAAAAACCCTTCACAAGATACCTACCTAAGTGAACATGCATCGTCCAATAAAGTAACCGAGCTCTACAGTCCTCCCATAGATTATTGACTTTTACTTGGCTTTAAGAAAAAAAAAACACACGAAAGAACATATCTGCCTCCTATTTTGAAACTTTATACTGATTAAATTGAATATGTAATCACATGGATGATTACATAAATATTCGGGAAAAAATATAATTTAGACTAGCACATTCTATGGGAAATCTGCCACCGCCCACGCTCCCGGTTAAAATATCGCAAAAATGCCAATTACCCGTGGAATCCTAGACCATTCACGATTCTAGTCTCCTTCATTGAGTCAGATTATCAAATTAAAACGCAACATTTGATCATTTTGGCTGAATTTTAGGAATAAAACAAAGATATTGATCCCTCTGAACGCGGTTCGTGGCGCTCACCAACGAAGCTTCACCTCACCAACCTTCTCTCTATATAGGAGCGCAGCAACGTAATACAAACTCTTTGGTCGAACTGAGACATTGACCCGTTTGCTTAGCTTCGTCGAGCTACCGATGCAGACAACTTTATTGAGTTCAATTATTCTACTTTCAGGGGTTCGACCAAACTCGCGATAAGACGGCAGAAGAAGCAGAAAGAGAAGAAAGAAAAAGAGACAAAGACAAAAACCTCTAAAGATGGCAAAGTTAAAAAACCCGTCCCGTGTGACCACTGCGACAGAACATTTTCCACCAAGTCCTACCTAAAGAAGCACATGGACTGTGTGCTAGGCAAGCATACGTGCAAGTATTGCGATAAAAACTGCGTAAACAAAAAAGGACTCACCGCTCATTTATTAAAAGAGCACAGTTCAGAGAAACCGTACAACTGCGAATTCTGCGAACGATCCTTCGCGAGCAGAGCGCACGTCCAAACGCACGCGCAAACGCACAATCAGAAACGCCCCTACGAATGTCACGCTTGCGGTAAACGATTCGCGAACAGGCACGGATACAGAAGGCACGTCAAAAGTCACGGCGGAAAAAATTTCGAGTGCGCAATGTGCGGCAACAGATATCCGTCAAAGACGCAACTACGCTGGCATATACTCGGGCATAACGGCAAGTTATTCACGTGCGATATATGCGAGAAAAGTTTTGTCAGAAAGACATCATTATCGTTGCATTTGAAGATTCACATGGGCCGAAAGCCGTTCCCTTGCGACGTATGCGATAAAGGATTTATGACGAGAGGGAAATTGCAAAAGCACGCCCTTACTCATCAGCCGGGGCACTTGAGACATGTCTGCCATATTTGCTTTCATACGTTCCCGAGTAAATACCATTTGGATCTGCATTTGGGTGCACACGAGAAGGAAGGCTTGTGAGTATAAAGTTTTCTAATTTATTTTATTTGTTGTGTGTGGGGCCGGTACATAAAAATACCTAATAGCTTCACTGCATCTCTCCCCGTGCATAGCTTCTATATGAAAATATCAGTGTGTCACAATTATCACATTGATATATTTATTCCATCCTTGTGTTGATTCTAGGCTTTGCGTCCATGCGAGCTGAAGATTTTTTTTTTTTTTGTGCTTGCACCATCTGCAATCGGAATGTGACCATAAGCAGATTTTCTGTGTGAGGTTGGTCGTGTGAGTCGAGTCATCCATTGATTACCCTCCTCGTATGTCTGGTCCTCTACGTGCTTATTTATGTCCTATCCTCCAGTGCAAGGATGTGATAGCGCTTTAGCCTATTGGTGTAGCTTCTCTCGATCAAAAGATCGGAGGCCAGTCTGTTGGGATGCGTCGCCAGTCGTTTTTTATACTTTTTGTTGAATTGTCTGATTTCATCCTTGACTGTTGGCATTTCCAGGTAATCGTGGACTTCGGAGTTTTTTGTAAACCAGGGAGCTCGTGCAATGTCTCTTAGAATTTTGTTTTGGAATCTCTGAAGGATTTCCACGTTACTGTTGCTGGCTGTCCCCCACAGTTGTATCCCGTAGGTCCATACTGGTTTGATTATAACCTTGTATAGGAGGAGCTTGTTGTTCAGGCTTAGTCTGGATTGCCTGCCCATCAGCCAATTCAGATTGCTGTACCTTATGGCGAGCTCGTTTCTCTTCTTTTTTATGTGCTCCTTGTAGAGCTGTTTCCGGTCCAGATACATGCCAAGGTAACGCACCGAAGTCTGGTGTGGCAGCACCTCGTTGTTGAGAGTGACACTAGGGCAATCCCCATTTCTGAGGCTGAATGTAATGTGGTTGGACTTCGCTGCGCTGACCTTCACTCTCCAGCGTTTGAGCCACAGATCTACTTTATTCAAGTGGGACTGGAGTAGTTCGGAGGCCTTAGCGGGCTCCTTGTGAGTTGCAAGTGCTGCCGTGTCATCTGCGTAGGTAGCTGTCAAGACATTTTCGCTTTCGGGCAGGTCAGCCGTGAACAGGGTGTAAAGAACTGGCCCAAGCACCGATCCTTGAGGGACCCCAGCATTTATTTCGTAGAACCGTGATGTGACTTCCCCCACTTTGACTTGGAAGATTCTTCCGGCCAGGTATGACTTCAAGACCGCGTAATAGGTGTGTGGTAGTGTTTTTTTTAATTTGTATAGCAGGCCTTTATGCCATACCTTGTCGAACGCCTGTTGTACATCTAAGAAGACAGCCGAGCAGTATTGTTTCGTTTCCAGTGTTTGTCTAATTTTTGCATCTACTCTGTGAACTTGTTCAACAGTGCTGTGTTCTGACCGGAATCCGAATTGGTGCTCGGGTATTAAGCCTTCGTCTTCCATTATAGGCTTCATACGTTTCAAGAGTAGTTTCTCAAAGAGCTTTGACAGAACTGGCAATAGGGTGATTGGCCGGTATGATGAGACCTTGTGTATTGGTTTTCCTGGTTTGTGTATCATTATGATCTGAGAGACCTTCCAGATCTCTGGGAAATAACCAGTTCTCAGAATGCTGTTGAAAAGTACTGTGATGAGAATGATGCCTTTTCTGGGTATTTCTTTGAGTAACCTTGGAGTTATGAGGTCGTATCCAGGGGCTTTGTGAGAATCCGAGTCTCTTATGACAGCTATTACATCCTGTGGCTTGATGGGCTTTATTGGTAGACTCATTTGTAGGTCACTCTCTAGGTAGGCAGCTATTTCCTTTTCCGAGTTATCGTTTTCCGCCTCATCATTCTGGGTGAACACTTTACTGAGGAACACCGCAAATGCCTCTGCTTTATCTTTTTCGCTCCTTGCCCATTCACTGTTGTCAGGTAGTCGGATGGCGGCCGACCCAGTTTGCGGTCTTTTCAGATATTTTGTCGCTTTCCACAAGGAGTAGTCCGTTCTCTGGCAAGGCGACAAAGATTCAATGTAATGCTGAGTAGTATCATCCTGTATTTGTTTCAGGAGTTCTCTTAGTGTTTTTGCAGCTTTGTTGAGGTTGAATTTGTCATGTGGGTTCTGGGTTGCCTGCCAGATGCGCCTCAGTCTTCTCTTTTCCCTCAACAACTTATTGACCTCTGCCGGGTAGTTGCGGCCGTACTTCCTAGATGTGTTATCGGTAGGAGTGGACTTCCATGCAGCCACTTGAATTAGATTTGTAAATGATCTAGCTGCTAGCTCCACATCAGTTGGCGTTTTTAAACAAATGTTTAGATTTATGTTATCGTTAATGTGATCTCTGAACGATTCCCAGTCAGTTTGTTTGTTTGATAAACTTTCCCTCGGTTCTACTTCTATGATTGCAGTACTTATTGTGGCAATGATGGGGGTATGATCAGAAGAGCCATCTAGGTTGCTTTCTATAGAAGAGTATAGGCTGGACATACCCTTTATGACGAAGAAGTCTATCAGGTCTGGGGTTTTATTAGGATCTGTCGGCCAGTACGTAGGTTGAGCTGCAGTCAAGACATTTAGGTGCATTTTATTTATGGCCTTTTTAAGTTCTCTTCCTCGGGTTAATGTTAGTCGAGACCCCCAGTGTACGTTTTTGGCGTTCCAATCCCCACCAGATATAAATCTGTTACCCAGTGTTTCAAAATAGACTTGGAACTGATTATCACTGATGGTGGGTCTTGGCGGACAATATATGGCAGAAACAGTTAGGCTGCCCTGCCAGTCTTCTACAGCAATAGATGTTGCCTGAAGGTGGTTCGTTTTGTATTCTGGCAGAGCGTGATGCTTGATGGAATCTCTTATTATTACCGCAGAACCAGCATGGCCAGTACCATCTGGGTGGTGTGTAGCGTATGTACAGAAGCCCTTTATGCGAAACTGGGATCTGATTGTTAGGTGCGCTTCAGAAATTAAAAGTATGTCTACTTTATTATGGTGAATAAATAGTTCAACTTGGTCCTTATTTGGCAAGAGACCATTGATGTTCCATTCTGCTATGCGAATCGAATGCACTCTGAATCTGAATGAATGAGCTGAAGATAAACACACAAGCTTGATATATTTTGACGAAACTAACCTCATTCTCAACTGTCATTTGATCACTGCATTTTGAAATCCGTTATTTCGTTACCTATACATTATTAATGCTAAGACTATAGCAAAATGTTTCGTCTTGAAAACTTGTCATGTTCCTTCTTCCCAATACCCTATATTTTGGTTTTTTTTGTTCATTCGTCTCCTCCCGAAACAGGCAAAACTCATTAGAGTATACGGCCATTTCTGTTGTAGCTTTTAACGTCTGTTGTATAAATTCTGGCACCGCGAGAACCACAAAAATACATGTTTTTAATTACAACGACGACGCGACAAAGTTCCGCCGTCCGCCATCTTTTTCCTCTGTATATTTTGGTTTATTTAATAGTGTCTCCCGCCTCCATAAATTCAGTACAACTTCATTACAGGGACATAGACTTCGACCAGACGAAGATGATGTCAAAATTCGAAGAGAACCGCGTTCGTGAAACGGAAAACTCTGACATATTCGAAAACGGCGAACGCGGCAATACTGTCAAAGTTTTCATCGTCGAAGAGACGCACAAATGCAAAGAGTGTAAACAAGTCTTCCTCGATACGGAATCATTTGCCGAACATCAGAAGATGCACAGGGCTGGAAGTGAACACAAGTGTAAAGTTTGTAGCAAGACTTTCAAACAAAGTTACTATTTAAAAATACACATGAGAACCCATACAGGGGAGAAACCCTACGAGTGCAATATTTGTGATAAAAAATTTGTAACGAGCAGTAAACTGTCGAGGCATATGAAAATGCACACTGGCGAGAAAGTACATCAGTGTACAACTTGTTATAAGTTTTTTTCACGTCCGAGCTATCTTCGATCGCATATGAAGACACATTTGAAGGAGATAAGTAAGGCTATGCTGAAATCAGCGTATGTGGAACAAGCAGAATAGATTAAGACTGACGAATTGATGAGGATAGCATTGCGTTACACATCGCATACAATTTACTTCTCCCACATTGTATATTTACACTACACACACACTATGCATCAAGCCCTTAACCATTCACGCGTCACCGTTCCAAAATTGGAACGGCGCCGAAAAGTGACCGAAACTTCGCATTCCAATTTTGGAAAGGCGGAGCAGCTGAATTTCGGCATTGAAATACACACTCTTTGAATATTGGGATAAGGCTCATTAGATACTTCTAAATAAAGGTGAAGCTATGCCCTACTTGATCTCATTCACTTTGGCGCCAGCCTAGAGCAAAACATTTACGGATTTCTCAGTTGTTTTCGAGACGTGTTGACGGACGCCATGTTGTTGCGCAAATTCGCCGCGCTGCGGCCTGGAATAAACACGATTTTTGGTGTCACTACTGCTGCGAACCCCAAAATGGTGATTATCAAGTTAACATCAAAAAATTGCTCTCTAAAGCCATTCCAACTTACTAGTTTAATAAAGTTCAGTGATCGGTTGCGTAATTTGAGCACTTGAAAGGGCTCACTCCAACATATTGCCTCATAGGGAGCGTTCGTTCATATACCACGTGACGGATTATGGGGGGGGGGGGGGGGGGGGGGGGTCCGGCTCTCGGGCACAAACGGTCACGAGGGGGGGGTGTACCAGCCCGAGTCACGTACCGAAGCAGAGTCGTGCCGTGTCGAGCGCTCCTGTAAGTGTCTCCATGTCTCAATATTGTATATTCATCATCTTCCTACCCAAATGTTAGCAGCATTATAATTCACATTGATCAGAAATAGCACGCGTACCTCAGAGTTGTATAAATGGAATTTTATGAATGTCACGACTGAGGGGTTCCGCCTTTCGGTCATGAGGGGGGAGGAGGGTCCAAAAGTGACCTAAAATCCATCACGTGGTTTATGAACGCTCCCATAGGTGTGTCAGTATCGTGGCACGGGGAGATCCTTTATTTCTGCCTACCCCTTTTGGGAGACAAGTCGTGATGTGTGTATAGAAACGAAGGGGAACATTCCTTTAGCAGTTTTAGCAGTGGTTGTTTTGTAATTGATTTCGAAAATTCCAAATTAATTTCGGGTTTTGTGTGAGAACACATTTCTGATAATAGATTAAAATTTATTTATTAATGTTTTTAGTATTACGTATAGGTTATTCTTTATTTTTAACTTATACTTTCATAGCAATACATACCTAATGTTTATTTTAAAATTATAATATTTTTGTAGAGGTCAATGAGGTATTATGTTTTACTAGAGCTATCGCTACGAAGAAAAATACAGAGAAACGGCGTCCCATCAGCTGAGGTATGAGGTAAGGTAGCGGGGAGGCGGAGCGCAGAGCCGAGCGGTAGAGGGGAGCTCGCGCGGGGCGGGAAGCGACCGGGAGTGGGGCTAGCGGGCGGTGAGAGGAGTTCGCGCGGGGGGCGGAAAGCGAGCGGGAGAGGGGCTAGCGGCCCGTAAGCGACAATGCCAGCCAAGGCCAACCCAACATGTGCATTGAAATACAACCGGGCATAATGACAGGCGCGAGATGCGCGCAGAAGGCTGCGCGTGCGACGAGTTCGGCCGCTCGCGATCGACTAGTTTCGATGTGCCCCAATTCGCAAATATTGTGCCTCAACTCGGCGGAGCAATGCCCGTCGGCCGAGTGTAAAACATAATACCTCATTGGTAGAAGTAGGTAAAACATGTAAATATGTTTGCATATGCATGCACTTAGTTTGTTATATAATTAAACCCCTCGGTCCGCGAGTGGTACGGCCGTACCACTGAACTTGAATATCAATTGCGAGTGGTGTGGCCGTACCGTAAGGCGCTGCCAATTTTTCAAAGGTGTTTTTATTTACTCAAATCTCCGTACTGTTGTGAGAATGAGATGAGACAACTTGGCGCGCGGCGGCAACGCTGGACTTGCGAGCCGAAGGAGGGTGAAAGTTTTTTGGAGGCCTTATAGTTGAAGTGAAGGGTTAAGTTATATGAAGATTTACGGTTTTCTGTATACACAACGGTAATAAAACGAACACTATAATAAAAGTATGGACATTGTTTATTTAACATAAAATACATTCGTAAATTTATAAAAGAAACAGCTGGGTACCCAATGAAGTTTGAATTAGCGAACTTTTTTTTTTTATGTAATCCGCTATGGGTGGCTGAGTTGGAGGGGCTAAAGCGCATGCTCCGACCATCCAATATCACCTCCGAGATGGTAGGTGCCATACCGGAGACTTCCCTGGATTGCTGGCTATACTGGACTAGAGGAGAACACAGCCGAGGCTGCTCTGCGGCCATCTTACATCCAGTACGGTGGTATCAACCCAGTCGGCTACAATTTGAGCCTACCACCTAGTAAGGGGCAAGGAACTTGTTACTGTGGTAAGTTTTTTTTTATGGAAACTGACGGTTACAACACCTAAAACATTCATGATGTTAGCCCGTAACACCTTGGTGAACTAGGTGCCAGGTCAGTGCTTCCCTTCGGTCGTGCCGGCTACACTGAACGGGACGGAAAACGTAAACTATTTTCATAGCCGTTTCGACTGACCTTTCATTCAGTGTGGTACTAGCAGCCCGGGCGGGTTAAAACCTCCACTAAGGTAAGAAGGGAAGGGACCTACAGTTTAACGTGGTATGCGAACCGCGGTCAGTCTCCAACGGTCGAGCGGTCATCCATTCAAGTTGTGACCGCGCCCAGGTGTGCTTATGATCACGACAGACAGTCGACCGATCGCACTGCTGAGCTACCGAGGCTGACAAGCAAGCAGGTCGCTGAAGATCGGTTGCAGCCATAGAGTAACTATGGAGGGGGGGGGGGGGGGGGGAGGGGGGGGGGTTTGTTCCAGCTTTATCTCATGAGTGGGCTCGTGCCGGTGACGTAATGTAATCTGTGGTGTTGGCTCTGTCCAAAGAATATAATACTCCGTTTCTGTCTGGGTGATTTTGGATGTGGTGGATGATTTTTTCGAAACATTGGGGCGTGGCCATACACATTTGTATGAAAACAAATGTTTTTGTGTAAAGCCGCGTCTCCTGCGCATGTTTTTTCGAAACATTATACACAAGAAACATTACTCAAAAATATTATTTCTTTATGGTTTTCATACAAATGTGTATGGCCACGCCCCAATGTTTCGATGTTTCTGTGTAATGTTTCGAAAAAACATGCGCAGGAGACGCGGCTTTAGCCATGATGTTAGCTCTATAATCTTTCTTCTATGGTGTAGTGGTGGATTGTTGGTCTGTGTGTGCTTCAATGACAGCTGCAAGTGTCACTGTGACGCGCGCGCGTGCTCCCCAGCGCCGCGTCGATGACGTGAAGCAGTTCGCGATACAGGAGACAGGAGCGACCGCTCGGCTTGCAGATCTCGCGGTGATCGACTGACACGCCGCACAGCGCGCCTACGCCAGCGTCTGTGGAGAGGGAAAATGTTTTTACGGTTCCGTACCTACCGTGCGGGCAAGAACGTTAGAGGTAGGGGCGTCGGACCTTCCTCGCGCCAGCGTAACACGATATTAGTAAAAACGTACCTACCAATAATATTCGTTGCCACCCAATCAGAGCGCGCACGTCCGCTGCACGCGGAGCTCGGCGACGCTGGTTCTCATATAAGCATTGGACAGTCCGACGTCCAGCCTCTTCTAACGTTCTTGCGTGCGGGTATGCCCGTCTTTCTGTCTGTCCTACTGCTGTATCTTTTGTACCGTACCTAATAGGTAGCCCGTTTAAATTTTTACAGCACAAGTACCTAATGTTATTTTGGCGGAAATCCTAACAAATAAAAAAAAAACAAAAAATTAAGGTGGTTCCCCTATAAGAAATGTGGTTTTTTTCAACGTTTTTTGTTTTTGGTCTATCTCGCCGCGTCTCCTGCGCATGTTTTTTTATGAACATTACACAAGAAACATTGTACAAAAACATTTTATTTCATACAAATGTGTATGGCCACGCCCCAATGTTTCGATGTTTCTGTGTAGGTAATGTTTCGAAAAAAACATTCGCAGGAGACGCGGCTTTAAAAACGGCAAAACAAGCGTCAAACTTGATGTGATCGTAGTGCAAACTCTAAAGTAAAACAACAAATAATAAAAACCGGCTAATTACGTGGTGGTAAGTACGGAACCATCGGTGCGCGAGAGCGACTCGCACTTGGCCGGTTTTGTTTAACATTTTTGGCGCCACAAATCCACTGGAGCAAACGGCTATGATTGTTCACAAATCTATCTATCTAAAGCCGCGTCTACTGCGAATCGTCGGCCTAATTATCAGAATTCGTAACTCCATTTTTTTTTTTTTTACTTTTAATGGCAACTAACGTCTGATTTTTTAACGCATCCGATGGAATAACTCGTATTTCCCGCAAAAAATTGCTTAAAATGTTATTTATTCGACATTTATAAAAATACGTAACTCCGAGACGCCATTTTGTTGTTTGCAATACTCGTAACTCCCGCGCTCAGTGGCACTTGGTGAGCTCTGTGAAGAGGACGTACACATCGGTTGACTTTTTGGACTGTTATTTAGTGACAAATGTGATTACTTCAATGGAATAGATTGAAGGAAAGTTTTTTGTACGATATTATTTGTATTAGTCATATAACTTTGCAATGTCAAAGTGAAATTAGTTATTTTAAGGTGGATGGAGGTGGAGTTAAGAGGTTTGATTATTTGTTTAGCAAGGTGTTGTTGCTGTTTGTTATGGAGATAAGTAGTTTGAATTTAAGTATTTGCAACGTTGTGTTTGGTTTTGTCTTTTTTTATGTAATCAGGTATGGGTGGCTGAGTCAGAGGAGCCAAAGTACATGCTCTGACCAACCAATATCACCTCCGAGAAGGTAGGTGAAATGCCAGAGGCTCTCCTTTGGATTGCTGGCTATATTCGACTAGAGAAGAACACAGCCGAGGCTGCTATGCGACCATCTTGCATCCAGTACGGTGGTACCAACCCAATCGGCTACAATTGAGTCTTACCACCTAGTAAGAGTATATCTCTAACTAAGGATCTACACTAATTTTCGCTAATTTTATACTCTAAGTATGAGTGAATCTATAAAAATGTGTCAACCTCTGGAAGGAAAACAGTTTTCCGTTTCTCCTGTAAAATTTACTGATATGGACTTACGAATTCTGATAATTAGGCCGACGGAATGTTTTTTTAGAAACATTACACAGAAACATCGAAACATTTGGGCGTGGCCATCCACATTTGTATGAAAACCATAGTACAGTATGCCTAGTCCCAGTTTTCACTTTACTCAATACCGATCGAATTGCGTATTTCAATGTATGGAGATTACTAGTGGCGCGGCGGTGAGCGTATTTTGAACTAAAACACGCGAGTCCGAGTTGTGGATTGACGTTTGGTATCGAAAACGTGGCGACTGCGTTTACGCCAGTTTACGCCGGTTGCGCGTTTTCATACAAAGTTCGTAGTCCGAGTTGACTTTTGACAGATGGTAAAGTAAAAAGTCGATCCGTTTTGCGTTTACGTTGTCACTTGACAATTGTGTGGTGAGAACTAAGTGAGAGCGTGTTTTTTTGCTAGAATTTATTTTATTTTTTGGAAAAGAAGACTGCGTTGTGAGAATGGCTCGATTCTTCTTGGGTGGAAGGCTGTTGGCGTTGGAACGAGAGCGGCAGGAGCGCAACACGCGGGCCCAGCAACGTGTGTTGGCGAGGGAACTCCTAAATCCCTTGGACATCTCGGATGCTGAATTTCAGCTCCGGTATCGGAGGAATAATTCAATAAGGAATCATTCGCGTTTTTACGCGACGAGTTGCTCCAGCACACCAACCTTAAGTCGTCTCAGAGGATAAGCGTGGAGATGAAGGTAACCTACTGTCCAAATTTTATTATGTCTTTTGTGTCAAACCAGCTGAGCCTGCAGCTCCGCTCGCGTGTTTTTTTTTTGTCAGAAATCTTCCCCGGCTCCCCCACAACAACCCACCAAAGTTTCATCGTAATCGGTCGAGCCGTTCTCAAGTGTTGCTCCGTCATAATTGTGGCAATTGATTTTTATAAATACCTATAGATTGGGGGTTATATTGGATCTTCTTGCATGCACTTATCCTATCTTACTTGTAGTGAAAACCTGATTTAGGTTCCGTACCCCGTAAGGAAACCTATTACTAAGCCTACGCCATCCGTCTGTCCGTCCGTCCGTCCAAGGCTGTATCTTTTGAACCTAGCTAGCTGGTTGATTTTTTTTTCAGAATATGTGTTATTATGGCGGATATAACAACAAATATATAGTTGTCTCTGCCTACCCCACCGGGAAACAGGTGTGACACTATGGTATGTATGTATGTAGGTATAACAAAAAATAATAAAAAAAGGAAAAGTTAAAAATTATGAGGGGTCCCTTGAAGTATATTGTTATGTGGAGTATGGTAGTAACATTATGAACTTATTTTTTGCAGCTGCTGTGTGCGCTATTCTTCTTTGCGACCGGTTCATACCAGCGTCTTGTGGGTGTGAGCAAACAATTGTCACAGAAAAGTGCCAGCCGGTACATAGCGCAGGTGGTGGATGCCCTCAACAATCCGGAAATCTTGAGGAGATTTTATTGTATATTTCCTTCCACTGCAGCGTTTCGCAACATCGTGAAATAAAAGTAAGTAAATGAACAGTTTTATAAATAACGAGTAAGCCCGCGGCATTGTAGTAGTAAATATATTCTCTCTATCTCTTCCTCCCTCCCTCTTAAGGGATGAATTTTCAAAAAGCTATGTTTTCTAATTCAGTATGTATTTCAGATTCTATCGCATGCAATAATGCAAAATACAATAAAAAAAACAAAATATTATGATATAAATATATCTTAGCATAGATTAGATTTCATCAATAAAAAAACTATAATTATAATTTTTTTTATGTAATCCGATATGGGTGACTGAGTCAGAGGGGCCAAAGCGCATGCTCGGACCAGCCAATATCACCTCCGAGAAGGTAGGTGCCTTACCGGAGACTTCCCTGGATTGCTGGCTTTACTGGACTAGAGGAGAACACAACCGAGGCTGCATGCGGCCATCTTACATCCAGTACGGTGGTACCATCCCAGTCGGCTACAATTTGAGCCTACCACCTAGTAAGGGGCAAGGGAAGGAAGGAAGGTGTGGATCTAAGCTTGCGATGGCTTCACCGAACATATCCGGGCCCATCGGCAGTAGAGGAGGGTATTAATCGAGGCCGGGACTAGCGAGTGGCCTACAGTTTTTCACCGGTTCCGAACGGTGAAGCAGCAGGTGTAGGTATGCACGTAAATTTTTTCGTCAGAAGAACCTCATTGGTACACGCTGACCGGATTCGAACCGCGGACCTCTCGCATGAGAAGCTGATGCCCAAACCACTAGACCAACCGCCGCTTTATAGCAGTGTTTCTAATGATAATTTTTTTCAGATATGCGATAGTGGTTACAAAATGTTATCAGTCAACCCGAGGTATGGAGGAGCAACACATGACGTATTAATATGGAAAATAGCGCTACAAATACGTATATGCAGTCACTACACGACAACAATGAGCATGTATGGCTTTTAGGTAAGAATCAAATACAATAATATAAAATATAAATTCTTTATTCATCAATCATCATATAAAATTAGGTAATTGTTTAAATAGAAAAACTGATATCTATAGTCCACATTCATTATCATTATGCACACTTAAGGGTACCAACAAACAGTTCATGATAATTAAAAGGTCATAATTGTTTTGTAGTAAACATATTTTCAGATTTATATTCCCATAGGGCACAGTAACGGATCATGCCAAGCTAAATTGGTTTGCATTTTGGATAAATTATATAAAATGTACGAATGAGATGTGAAGTAGGCACCATGAAATATAACTTATCGAAAATTAAAACCAATTTGGCTTTGCATGACCCTTGACTGTGTCTCTAAGGGATCAAAAATCTGAAAATTTGTTTGTATAAAACTTATGAGCTTTTAAAATCATAAATGCTATGTGGGTAAATGCGCTCGTAACAACAATCCCTACCACTGTTCGTAGTTCCGTTTCCTATAAAATGTATATTGTTTCAGGGGACTCAGGGTATCCACTTAGAGCTTGGATGATGACACCGGTGCTAGACGCTGCCGATGGTTCTGCCGAAGAACGTTACAACGTGATGCACAGAAAAGCCAGGGTCGTCATTGAAAATACTTTTGGGCGTTTGAAGAACCGGTGGCGCTGCCTCATCATAAAGGACAGAACTATGCACCCCAAACCGCAGAAATGTGCAAAAATTCTTACGGCGTGTTGTGTTTTGCACAACATTGCATTAAAATTTGGCCTGCAGGATCCGGAAGAAGACCCTGAGGTTCAAGAAATAAGATTTCGGCGAGACAAAATTGTTCATGATCACGGTATTCGGCGAGAGTTGGCTATGGGGAGGGCCGTGCAAAATCAACTCATGAGAAGGCTTCGCGGTTAGATTTAGCCTAATCGCGCACAGAGTAATGTGTCTGCCTATATAATAAAAACTTTTTAATTTTATTTTGACTTTATTTCTTTTTGGCTTTATTTCTTTGTGTGCACCGTGTCACAAAAACTTATGTGTCACGTACCTTAGGATCAAAAAATATCAATTTTACTTGTCTGAGTGTAGCTTACCTACCTAAGATTTCTATCAACTTGGCTAGATATAAATTTTTATAAAAACCTTACCATAAATGTTTTTATTGATTATTAATCTTCGCAATGAATACACATTAAAATTCAATTATCGCACAAAACTAAATGGATACGAACCAAAAGAAAAACTAATTTCTACTATAAATCTTCTGCGCTGCGCAGATTTCTGAAAGTAGTTTTTCCTTCTTGAGACGAATGAAGCAGAAGCTGGTGATGAATACAGCCGAAAGCTTCATTGCAGCTGAAAAGCAGATCCACGTCACCACAGCCACCGGTGAGACAGCAACTTTAAATTTAAAATAAATGGACCGAACTGCTGTGTAGCTGAATTTAACAATAAAATATATAGAAAGCATATAAGAAAAACAGAAATGTGATAGATAGAGGTTATGTATATGTACGAGTATGTTTTGATAAATAAAAAAAAAACTGAAAAACTTAAGCTGAATGGAAAGCAATTAGTGGCTACTTAGCGCTACTTTTTTCCATATATTTTTTCGCTAAATCCAGCATTTCACACAGCAGTTTCGTCCATTTGTTTTGCAGGTCCAGTTCCCTGTCCCGCTGTTGGAGTTCCGTGTCCCGCTGGCGGCTACGGTCTCTTTCTATTTCATGTCTCCACCTCTCAATTTCGTAGGCCTGCTTTTCAGCTGCGATGAAACTTTCTGCAGCTACATCCACTGGCAGCTTTCGCTCCATTCACCTCAGCACAGGCGTTGGCGATATGTGCAGACGTCTCCGCGGCGAAGTCTGCAGACGTCTCCGCGGTGAGGTGACACGTCTTTGCGGCAACCGGTTGGTATTGCTGAAACCTGTAAAATAAAAAGAGACATACCTATAAAAGCCTCTTTTTTTTTGTGATGATATGAAATGATCAAATTCCATACAATGGGACGTGTCTCTTTTTTCAGTCAAATTACAGGATATTCAACGTACGCAGTCAATGTACGGAAGGAGCACTGAAGAACGTCTTCGCGGTCACTCATTAAAACTAAAATGGCCCACACAAGAACCAACCCCAGGAAGCATTTTCTGACGCACCGGGTCGTAAGGGCCTGGAACAAATTATCTGAGGACACCGTCAGCGCCCCCTCGGTTAATTCTTTAAAAAACCAATTAGACAAAAAAAAAACAAACAAACAAAAATACTTAAAAACAATACAAGTGCACTCATAAATTAATAAACAGAATACACGCACCAGCTGTTAGCTGTCAGTGTTTAAAATAAATAAATAAAATAAAAATATTATTTGGAAAATTTTCATATTAAAGGAATCTGCTTAAATCTTCCCATAACACCGGGTGAACTAGGTGCCATGTCAGTGGTTGCCTTCATTTCATGTCGGCTACACTGAGGACGGAAAACACAGTTCGTGTTTTCCGCCCTCAGTGTAGCCGACATGAAATGAAGGCAACCACTGACATGGCACCTAGTTGACCCGGCATTTACATAGCCGTTTCGACCGACGCGCGACGTTTCATTCAGTGCGGTGGTACCAACACGGGCGGAATAAACCCTACCACCTAGTAAGGTAAGAAGGGGAGCGCCCTACAGTTTAACGTGGAATCCGAACCACGGTCAGCCTCCCAAAGGTCGAGCGGTCACCCATCCAAGTACTGACCGCGCTCAGCGTTGCTTAACAACAGTCGATCGACCGCACCACTGAGCTACCGAGGCTGACAAAATTATTTCGCTACTTTTAAGCTATATAATTTCATAGTTTAAAAAAAAAGACAGAGTAACCAATACAATAAATAGAACCTTTGACATATGCGGCAGAGCCCGTGTGCCACATGAAACATTTTCTATGAGCTGTTACCCTGGGGAACACTGAAAAGGCATCGGATATTGAGCATAAGTAATATACATACTGGTCAACGGCCGCATCCATTCTTGAGTCGTGTTAGTGAAGTGTGACGGTTGCGACCCCGGTGTCACAAGCTGCTCCACGTCCGGGGGAGAGTCCGGGATGTCCGGGGCAGTCTCAATGATTACTATTTCAGCCGGCTCGGTACACAGCCCTGCCGCTGGATCGTAGGCGGGAGGCTCCAGAACTGGTGCACTCTGGATATTACAAATTATTTAACTTAATTTTATTATTATAATCAGTGATGATTAGCTAAAGCAGACGTGTTATTTCAGGCTGAGTTAGAGTAGAACGAAAAGGAGTTCCGGGCAATTTCACCAGTACCACTAATAATGATTCCAAAAATATTCTACACTGCTTCGGTAGCTCAGTGGTGCGATCAGTCGACTGTCGTTCGTGATCATAAGCACACCTGGGCTTGACCATTGTATGCTTACCTTTGTTCGGATTCCATGTAAAATTGCAGGTCCCTTATTATTTCTAGGTGGTAGGGTTAGTACCACAGTACCAAAGGGAAACACTGACATGTCACCTGTTAGCCAAGCTGTTATGGGCTAACATCACAGATGTTGTAGGTAAAAACATTTAATCGTAGAAGGCAAGGTGTGGGGCCGGTACCTAAAAAGAATAGCTCTACTGCATCTCTTCCCGTGCATGTCGTAAAAGGCGACTAAGGGATAAGGACAAGATGTCGTGCTAAAGGTCGACAGGCTCGCCACCTCTCACCTTGGCACGGTACTTCCACCGAGTCATGCAGCAGGTGGGTCTTCGTGCCTTACTTGCTGCTTGATCGATTGAATCTTGTTCGAATACTTTGCGAAACGTGGTGCTCGGTGTTGTGCTGTAATTTGCCAGAGTTCTTGTAGCACAACACCGATTACTCTGCTTACCCCGATTGTCGGGATTCAGCGTGTGTGATATGTATGTATGTATATGTAAGGCAAAAAAAATTAAATAAATAAAAATTATGGTGCCCTGCATAGTTTTATATGCTGTGTGCTAGCTACATTATAGAGATAGCACCATAGTGCACTATTTAAAAAAAAAATTAATAGGTTTTGCACTATTTTTGGCCCCTAATATATTGATTTAAAATTACCTGAGGAAATCCAGCCTCCTCCAACCCGACAGCAGCTCCGATTCCTACAATGGCAATCACTCAGAGCTCCAGATCTGTGAGTTGGTTGGACGAGGCCGGCCCACCACCAGTGCCAGTTACCGAGCGGTGAAAACGGGCAGCCTTTTTCTTCATGTTAATCATCATCTTCTCCACACCTGTAAAAGAATAATTGAAATCAATAAACTGAAATTTCTACGATCGACTGTGTAACGTACGTCAATATATGATATCCTTAAAACTTGAGAACCACTTTATCAATTTACATACGGTTTTAGGCTATAATAATTGTCCAGGCGAGCGGAGCCGCGTGCTCAGCTAATGATAAATAAAATAAAGGTTGTATGCAACACATTGGTTGTATCACAACTGGTGCTATAGAAACGTATTACATTTTGGCAACCAACAAATGTTACTCATTGTAATCTAGTGGTATCAATACGGGCAGGCAGCTATATCTACCAATTTGGTATCTAAAAGGAAGGTTGACACGTTTAAAGAAGCTTACCTTTTTCCACTTATCCGCAGTTATTGTCTCCCCCACCTCTTCAGTATTGAGGAGGTCGGCGAGCGCCTCCCACCCCCGGATTGCTCGGAGCCTCCCCTGCGGCCCCGTCGTGGGCTTCGCCAAGTCACCGTATCTAAAAATTAATTCATATTCTATTTATTTTGGATAATTAAACATGCAGCATTTGCATCTTTTTTTGGGTGAATGGTAATGTTTTAACAAGCAAATTTGTATCAATAAAAATATTAAGATTTGCGGTTTCCAATATCAGTGCAGGCACTTGCGTTCAAGTTACATCCATGAAGGTGTGACGTCACACTTGCACGCAGGTTAAGCCGCCTACATACCTAGCGAGCGAGAGCGTGCGAAGGCCAACAAGCGAGACCGCGCGAACAGGTCTGGACGGTACAGCGACGCTAAGCGAATGCGAAGGCGCTCACTCGATTGCGTTCGGTCGTGCTCCGGAATCAGCCGTTCGGCCGTGCGCAGTGTGGATGCCCTATTGAATGGAGTATTTGGCCGGAACACTAACGCGCGAGAGCGCGCGAACGATTGCGAATCAGTGTGGCCGTATCAGCGATAGCAAACGATGGCGAGCGAGGGTTCGCTTGCCATCAGCGATGGGCATTCGCTGGGCCTCGCTGGCTCTCGCTCGCTAGGTCTGTACGCGGCTTTACTTGCCTAATGAAAATTCGCTCTATAGTGGAACATAGCTACATAACCTCCAAATGTATGGGTTAGTGATATCAACTAAATACCAACATCGCCGCAAGCGAGACGCCATCCACCGACATAGCCGGCTTCGGAGAATAGAAAATAGACGAATAAAGTCTCGACATAGACATACTGCGTGTTTCATAGCCATAATCACGTTTGAACGGAAGCTAACTATCGCCCGACAGCCGTGGCCGGTTGGATGGCTAAATCCACATAATAATTTTAAAAAGTACTTACTTCTCCATGAACTCCACCATAATCTGGAATTGGAGCGGGCTTTTCCTCATTTTTTACACTTTTTTATTACTCACAACAACGAACGATTGACGTCAACCAAAGTTTAAGGCCGATGGAGAAAAATATTTCAAAATAATTCATGGTATCTCATCTTTTCTAAGACATAAGACAGAGATACACCTTGACAAAAAATCGCGATTGAATTTTCGCTGTTCGGCAGCAATTAATAATTGTCTATTGGCTCGTATGGTCCAAAACTCACTAACGGCGCGACGATCGAGTAAACGGTGCCGACTTGACGGAACTCGGACCAGTGCCTGGACACTTCAAACAAATTAGCGATAGTACCGTGCCAGGTACTCATTTATGCCAACATAAGAAAAAAATGTACAATTCGTCAGTGTCGCCATATATACGGATTCATAAGGATTTTCAAGAAAGATTACGGATTAAGAATACGCGAGTTTTCAGCGAAATTTATCACTTACCTATACGGATTTTTACGCAACTTGATTTGTAAAGGACTTTTAAATAAAATAAAATAAAATAGGGATTTCCTGTAAAACTTTTAATAGAAAATACGAATTTCGAAATATCTAATACCGATTTTACTCCAATTACGTCTGGCAACGCTGCATGTCGACCTAAACATTATATTCTTTGGCCTAAACTAATACGTGTGCAGTGCTGTGGAGAAATACGTTATTTTATCAATCACTCTATGTCTATTTTGGCTTTCGATACGAATATACGAAACAACGTTCTTCTGCTGTGACTTTGTGCTTGGGAAATTTAACAACTTTGGCTTTACTTTACTCTGGACTTCGAAAATCTCGCTAATACGACAACCTGTGGCTTTGAACCTGACTCCGATCATCTGGCTTAAACGTACGTTCTGTGGCTTTGCTCCTGGACTCTGACATGCCGAAGCCTCGGGATAATATTATGTTCAAACACGGTGAATTGTAGGACCCATTATTGTTATTTATTATTTTTAATTCATAGATATTAAGGTGTTGAACTTAGCTTACAATAGCTTCACCGAATATATCCGGACTAATTGGCAGTAGAGAACATACAAACAAATAAAATGCTTTAATTCAAACTTATAATTGTTTAATTTCCCCTTTTTAAAATAAAAACATAACCTGTATGGTCATCTACACGGGTACATCTGTGTGTGTGCATGTATTAGTGTGACTACGTATGTGTGCGTGGTTTTAGTTTTTTCATGTTGGTACTTCAGAAATACTCCAGTCTCCATGCATAGAAACGCTTGTTTTCTTTTTTTGTTCGCGAGTGCCGTCTCTTAAAACGCAGTGATTATTTACTCTGTGGAACTCGGACTACCGTGTTGTCACTTTTCGATCGGTTTTGCGTTTATACGCGAAGATGCTCGTTCCGTTTACGCACGTATTGGTGAAAACTGGGACAGGGGCTCAGAAATAATGTTTTTGTTTCATGTTTTTTTTTATTGTTTCGAAAAAACATGCGCAGGAGATCTATCTATCTATAGCTATCTAAGTTTAGAGTTGAACCGGTAGTTTCAAGAAGGGAATAAATGACAAAATTTCTCAATTTGACATTTTGGTTTCATTTTGATATTTAAATTCATTAGTTTGAAGAAGGGAATAAATTCATAACATTTGAATCATTATACCAAACTACTGAAAACCTACAGAAATCATTTTCAATCGCTATAGTACTAGGAACACAGTTTACTTTATTCCACCCATAGTGCAAACTTCAGAAAACAGTAAAATATAGAAGTATACCTACAGTTTTTTCGCTCTACTGAAAAATTACGTCCGATGAATTGATTCCCTTCTTGAAAGTGCCGGTTCACTGTTCTAGTAATCCTCTAACCGGCGGACTCGACGCTGACGATCCTCAGCCAGAGCACCGCCATCAGAGTGCGCCTCGTCTCCACCAGGCTGCGCACGACCGGCTCGTGTGTTGCGCCCGCGCCGTCCACCGCGCGCATCCACCGCTCTTGCAGTGACAGCACTTCCGAGCAATCTGTCGAGCGAGCGAGACAAGAGAGCGATTTTGATTTATTTCGTTTCGTATACTGACTGATGCCCAGAGGCGGGATGGATTGTTCTCTGATTGAACTAATCTTAAGATTAACTAGCGGAAATGTATTTTTTTTTTATGGAAACTGACTCCGTTGGCTACATCACCTACAACGTCCGCGATGTCAGCCCATAACACCGGGTGAACAATAGGTGCCATGTCACTGCTTCCCTCTTTGATCGTGCCGGCTACACTGAACTGCAGGTCTATTCTTGTAAATTCTGACAGCGGAATCAGCGCTGTTGTGGCGCTGAGAGCCACTTTGGTAAGTGGCTCTCAGCGCCACAACAGCGCTGATTCCGCTGTCAGAATTTACAAGAATAGACCTGCTGGTCGGAAAACACAAACTATTTACATAGCCGTTTCAACCGACGTTTCATTCAGTGCGGTGGTACCAACCTGGGCGGGTTAAACCCTACCACCAAGTAAGATTAGGAGGGAAGGGACCTACAGTTTTACGAGGAATCCGAACCACGGTCAGCCTCCAACGGTCAGCGGTCACCCATCCAAGTACTGACCGCACCCAGCGTTGCTTAACAGTTGACTGTCTGCACCACTGAGCTATCGAGGCTGACAAATATATCTTCTTCTGTGTCCGTGGATATAATCATAAGATTAGTGGAACCGTAGACAATCAGAGGTTATTTACGAGTCCTCCTATTTCCCGAAATTTAACCCAACGACAAAATATAAGAAAAGTGTTGGAAACTTATTTCGTTTTATAGGTCAATGATGATTTAAAGGTGTAAATTCAGGGTTCTATACAATATTAGAGGAGAATTTGGTATTAAATAAAAAACCGGCCAAGTGCGAGTCGAACTCGCGCAATGAGGGTTCCGTATCGCCATGTCATGGCTAGCGCAACTCACGCTATCTAGATGGCGTGTTATGAAACGCTTCATATAAGAATCTATTAGTTAAATGTCATTAGTTATATATAATGCTTCATAATCTCTTTATAATCCGGTTTTTCCGTGTTATTGAAATGCGGCCCGAGGTAGTTGTATGTTTTCAGTAGGATTCGCGAATCATCCGATAAATGTTTGGATAAATATTGAAAAATGACAATTATACTGAAGTCAGCGCCCCGTAGGTTGGTTGGCCGGCGGCAGTCTTGGCGTCGCACTCTTGATCACAAAGTCCGAAGTTCGAATCCGACCGACCAACGCGTTTTGAAAAAAATTGAGTTTTTTTCGGACTGAAAAATGTACGTGCATTCGTACACGCGCGCTGCTATAAACAAACAAATTTATATTTCCACGAAATTTAACTTAACCGGTGTTAGATATTACTTTATGGATAAAACCTAAACTGTAGGTAAGCAACCTCTTACCTTACTGTGTAGTGATTATCCCGCCCGGGTTGGCTACCTATGTAAATAGTTCTTGTTTTCCGTCCAGTTCAGTGTAGCCGACATTAAATGAAGGTAAGCACTGACATGGCACCTAGTTTACCGGTATGATGGGCTGACATCACGAATGTTGTAGGCGATGTAGCCAACCGTGTAAGCTTCCATAAAAAAATAAATAATAATAATTTCTTATTTACAAGTCGCCGCCTATCATCTGACTTGACAGGCCCCCTTTTAACTCACCTTTCCCCATCTCCAAGAGCTCAATGCTCCTGGCCACGAGCGGCGGTATGTTGATATCGGCTAATGGCGATCCTCGATGCGGCACCGAATAGAACATGAAGCCGGCCGTACTTGACCAGAGTCTCGCCTTGTCGGCGGCCATCTTGGATCCGCCATTACCGACGTACTCCTGGTAACCTGCAATGCATTTCAGATCAACTGTCGAAAATAAGCCACGACACGATTGATTTACTATCATATTTCTTTCTCTCTTACGTTTTGTTTATAGACGTCCGGAAACACCAGCCTTCCGGCTATAAAATCCAGACGTCTATCCCTGAACTCTTGCGAGTACAGTGATCATGTATGCCAGATCGAGGCCCCATAGCTGTACCGTTCTTCCGAAAAAATCCCATGGGAAACACAGACTGAAGCCTTTCCCCAGCCGATCCGCGAGCCACCACCCGTCCACCCGAAGGAACCCCCGACCGAAGCCGAGAGCCGGGGGTGAAGCCTTCACTGCCACTGGGGTTCGCCCGCACCCTATCCTACAACAGCCTGTGCCCAGGGCCTCAGCGTTTTGTACTAGCCGACAGCTTTTGTTTTCATCAGCTATGTATATGCGTGGAAGTGCATATGACCACCACCTACCGGGGATCCACCGGTCTTGAAGAACTTACAGTGTTCTTTGACTCGTGAGAAGTACAACCCACATCCACATATAAGTGTGTGTTGCACCGACATGCCGATCTACTTTATTTTCATGTCTACCAATTAGGTATCCACATTGGTTACGGAGCTCTAAGTGGCTCACCACTCGCAGCTTTCGCTACTTATTCCCGTTTTGATACTTCGAAAGAAGCACCGGGAATCAACGCTAAACCACAACCCCTGTGAGACCAACACCAGTGTTCCGTGCAGAAGCACGAAGCATTCTGGGGCTTTTAACGGAACCCCGCAGATACTCAACCCAGCGTTTAGGATAATATCTCATTTGACCCGCCGACCTGAGTGGGGTCAGCAGCAGCGTGAGCTAAGAGGAGGCCTAAACCCCCAACTTAGTACTCATGTTAGACTTGCAACGTTTAATGAGTAATCGTCGAGAACAAGTTCTCTACCACACATTATATTCTAACAGTGACGCCCGTTACACCGCCCGGTTGCGGGATAGGGTAGCCAACCGCTAGTTATAAGGGTAACCGCCTGTTTCCCACCACCTGAGAAGAATAAAGAGGTATTCTTGTGTGGCATTTGAGCTGGTCGTGGGCACGGTGGCTGCGCCCAAAAGTCAAACGGACAATCAGACAGAGCCAATAAAATCACTCCTCGCTAAATCAAGCACAGCAGGATCCCGCCCTCCCCTTTCCACCTCCGCACCACGCGCACTGGGCAGGGATTGCATCCCTACACGCTGGAGTTACCGCGGATGATGATCTTGAGAATTTTTTTTTAACAAAAAAACACTATAAAATGACCGAATCTGGGGAAAATTTCAGAGCTTTTCGTCTTCAAATATGGACCCCTTTCCCCTGAAGTTACGAAACCCTATCCGGAAACACACTGTACTTATATGATTTTTTTTTATGGAAACTAACACGGTTGGCTACATCACCTACAATACAACATCCGTGATGTCGCCCATAACACCGGGTGAACTTGGTGCCACGTCAGTGCTTCCCTTCGGTCCTGCGTCCTGCCGGCTGGACGGAACTGGACGGAAAACACAAACTATTTGAATAGCCGTTTCGACCGACCTTTCATTCAGTGCGGTGTTACCAAACCGGGCGGGTTAAACCCTACTATCTAGAAGGGAAGGGAGTCATATCCCTTTTTTTTTTATTGATGCTGACACGGTTGGCTTCATCACCTACAACATCCGTGATGTCAGCCCATAACACCGGATGAACTTGGTGCCACGTCAGTGATTCCCTTCGGTCGTGGCGGCTACACTGAACTGGACGGAAAACACAAACTATTTACATAGCCGTTTCGACCGACCTTTCATTCAGTGCGGTGGTACCAACCCGGGCGGGTTGAACCCTACCACCTAGTAATATAAGAAGGGAGTCATATCCCTTAGTCGCCTTTTACGACATACACGGGGAGAGATGCAGTGGGGCTATTCTTTTAAGACCTTAGTCGCCTTTTGCAAAGTACCGGCCCCACACGGTAAAAAAACCCCCTGACCGTTGACTTACTTAAAGGAGTCGGTGAACCGCTAAGTAAATTCCCGCGCAGCTCGATTTTTTTATATTTTATTTACTAGGCGGCCCCCCGACTCCTTTAAGTAAGTAAACGGAAATTATTTTTGACTTTTTAAGGGTCGGGTGTCTTTAAAATTTCTAATTTAACTTTTATTTCAAGGTTTTTGAAAAAAACCGCATGCAAATCGGTCCGCTTTTTCAGATAATAATTTTTTTATTACTTAATTACTTGATTACTTCATTACAAACATAGCTAAGAACCATCCCGATTAAACAGGCTTCCCAATAAAAAAACCGCATCCCACCGGTCCATCCGTTTGGCAGCTACGAATACGATGTTACAACACACACACACATACACACCCTCTCACACGTCAAACTAATAAGCTAGAAACTCATTGGGCCCACGTACGCTACGCACGCGTACGTGGGCGCGTCGGTCTCCATACATTTTATATGGAAGAGTGCAGCACGCAGTGTGTCGCGTAGCGTAGGGTGGCGTGGGCGCAATGAAACTGCGTGCTGCACTCTTCCATATAAAATCTATGGAGACCGACGCGCCCAGATTCGCGTGTGTGGCGTACGTGGGCCCAATGAGTTTCTAGCTATAACCCCTCAGTTTTTTGCGTTCGGGGGTTAAAAAGACGTAAAGACAAACCTTCCGAATATATCTGCTTGATGAAGAGTCCTCCCTTCGAGTGGCCGACCCACACGATCGGCCTGCTTCCCACACCGAGAGCCAGGAGCTGTTCCGTCATCTGCTGAGCCCGCTCGTGGAGACGCAGTCTAAAGGACATCACGATGCTTTTCAGTTTATTCTTTATTCATCGTTCGTATGGTAGTACACTACGCTTGAATTTGTCCTGTTTAGGTTTTACAATCCGGTTCGATTACACCCACAAAAAAGAGCCGGCAAGAAACTTCGCAGGGTTCTTTTTCTCAACGTCTTCGATTACAATACATTGTGACTAGCTACACAATAGACACAGCTTACAGTTGTAAGATACAGTTTATCCTAGGGTAGATAGATTATAGGAAAATACCTACAGAACTGGTGATAGATTTATGGCCGGTAAGTAGAGTAAATGGTGTAAAACTGTAGGTCCCTTCCCTTGCCCCTTACTAGGTGGTAGGCTCAAATTGTAGCCGACTGGGTTGTTACCACCGTACTGGATGTAAGATGGCCGCATAGCGCCACGCCTCGGTTGCGTTCTCCTCTAGTCCAGTACAGCCAGCAATTCAGGGAAGTCTCCGGTATGGCACCTACCTTCTCGGAGGTGATATGGGCTGGTCGGAGCATGTGCTTTGGCCCCTCTGACTCAGCCACTTTGCTGCATTACATAAAAGAAAAAGTCTGTAGGTGTTTTATTCACAGAACCATTTATGTATTTTCTCCCAAGTACCGCCTGGGGTTTTCAAAAGGGGCGCGAAAAGGCTCCCTCCTGTCAGGCCGGCACGGCATTATATCTCCGTGCGTCACAGAATGTCCATGGGCATCATTAGACGCCTACTTGTAGGTGAAAAGATGCCGCATGCGCTTTCCATAAAAAATAATAGGTTAAAGAAAATTTATATAAAATATAGGTACGTAAGCACGAAGACTTTGTCGGTGCATTTAAGTTTCCTTAAAGTTTTTCATTATTTGCAGATACAAGTAGTGTATACAAGAGCGAATTGTCCCCGACAACTTGAACTTTGACATTAGTCGCTAGCGTGTTGCCAATTTTTCCACCGGAAAATTATATACTTAACATTGAAACAAAAAATAGTATATTAAAATTTTGCACTGAAGTAGGTACCTACCTGGCTGGATTCATTGACTGATCACGAGACTCAGACATAGCCAATCGCACCCATAAGGTCGTGCTAATCTGGTGAATGGTAAGCGGACTAATGCGTATTGTAGATTCCATTCATGGATGAATGGAATCTACAATCTACATGCCTCCATGACTTATCCCGTGATCAGAATAATCGTGAATTACTTAAAACTCTAATCCGAGGTTACCGATAACTTAGTATGGTGACTAAAAAAATATCATGGCGTATCATTGACTTAGAATGGTGACTAAAAATTGTCATGGCGAATCAATAACTTAAAATAGTGACTAAATAATTTATCATGGCGTATAAATAAATCAGAATGGCGACTAAAAAATATCATGGTGATTAAAAATTGTCATGGCGAATCAATAACTTAGAATGTTGACTAAATCAGACTATATAATTATTATGGCGTATAAATAACGAATTGAAATTTGAACTTGAAATTGCGACTAAAATTATCACATCGTTGTTAATTTCGTTTCTAGTTTGGACGGAATTTGTATGCTCGTTGAAAGTTAAAATCTCACCGTTTGCTCTCCTTAATCCAAATAGGCCTCCACAAGTAAGGGTCGCTGGTATAGTTGATAGAGATAACTCTTGCATCTGGGTAATCTACCTGCAGCCAATCCCTAGGCCAGCAAGCTGAATAGCATCGGGCACAAACGCAACCGCATCCGATTTCACATGTCGTTTCGTGTGCTGATTCTTCAATGTTGTTTTCATTTTGAATATTTTCTCTATTATCACGGTTGTCGTCAGAATTGGCACTGGTTTCATGTGCTAATCCTTCATCTGCAGCGACATATTCGTGTTCTCTGACGTATTTCTCATTTGTTTCATGCATTAATTCTTCAATACTTTCTTTATCATCTTGATTTATGTCAAGTTTATCTTCACATTCTTCGCAAATGTATTTTTCTGTAATTTCATCGTCAAACTCATCAGAACATGCTTGGCAAATGTAGCCTTCCAAACGCTTCTTGTTACATTCGTCTATAATGTATTCTACTTCATCACTGTCGCATAAATCATCTTTGTGTTCACTTTTATCACAGATACTGTCATTTTTGGCCCCATCATCACTAATGCTAGAAAATATCATGTCAATATCACAACCGCTATCGAAATCTAAGCTAAAATTATCCCTCGCGTCATTTGTAAATATTTCTTTCATAAAATCTGTGTAACTATCTACTATATTAATGTTGCTTAAATTATGTTTATCCTCGTTATATTCATCGACATTTCTTTCTACTTCTGTGTCATTCAATTCAGAATCTGTAGTTTCTGCTTTATTCTTATTTAATTCTGTATGTCCCGTCTTTTCAAGCTTAAGATCATCAAGAAAACCATTTTGATCGTCATTGTGATATTTAGAAATATTATGTTTTCTAATTTTGTTAATCTGGTCATCGTTTTCGTCTTTGCACATGCATGTTTGATCGTTGGCTCGTGATTTATGTTTGGATTGTCTGGGATGCTTATTGTTGCAAGTACATGGTGTTTCAGATGGTAGGGAGGGTCTCCTTAGTGGTATTTTGTTGAGTTCGGATTTGTGTTTTGTTCTCCATTGTCCTTGCCGCCAAGTGTTTGCCAGCGATCCTGGAAATAAAAATAATATTAATAATTTTTATGTTTCGCGCCTCAATCAGGCGAACCAACGGAACCATTCAGTGGGTGCATGTGACTCGGTCGGTGCGTCCGGAACCCCAGGGTTCCGCGGAACGGAACACCTTTTACGAACCGCTGAAATTTTTATTCTTCGCCCAATATATTTTTTTACGAAAATGATTTTTTTATTAATTCTTGTTTTGGAGGTCGACCGCATCGCCTCGATGCGAAATGAGGCCCAATTTCTTACTTTTTCGTAGATAGAAACAAGATAATTAGGTACCTACCTAACAAAGAACTTTACTGGTGAGTTTTTTTTTATGGAAAGTGACACGGTTGGCCTGGTTGGTTGACAATCACCTACAACATCCGCGATGTCAGCCCATAACACCGGGTGAACTAGGCGCCATGTCAGTGCTTCCCTTCATATTTAATGTCGGCTACACTGAACTGGACGTAAAACAAGAACTATTTACATAGCCGTTTCGGCCGACGACGTGGCGACGGGCGGAATAAATCCTACCACCTAGTAAGGTAAGAAGTGAAATGTATCCATTAGAAAAATCTCATTGGTACACGTCGACCGCATTCGACCTCGGACCTCTCGCAAGCATTGACTTATATATTACTCTCGCAAGAGAATCCGACGCCTAGACCACTTGGCCACCCGCCGCTTACGCGGCCGTAGAAACTTCGCTTATTTATGATGTGTGTATTGCATTGTATTATTTATTGATCATTCATTATCATTAAGCAGTTAGACTGCACTCGAACTTGTCACAATTTGTTCTAGCCGGTTCGATTACACCCACGAAGAAGAACCGGCAAGAAACTTCGCAGGGTATTTTTTGTACATATTTTTACAAGTATTTAGTGATTAGCCACATAATAACACCGCCCATTAGTCTATTGAAAACACAGCTTGAGAGCAAGATTAACAATTTTTCTGAGAGTTCTGACTACAAAATCAGGTGTAAAGAGCCTTTGTCAAACGCCTTTGTGTAACACTAACATGTGTACAGCTAAACAAAGACGGACACTATAGGTATATAAATGCACTAATAGCACTAAATAGGGCCAGTGCGACAGAGTGCGATGACCGAGTTGAGCCAAGGTTGGGCCGGGTCACCTGCACGATGCCTGCACGCCACAACAATGAAAATATATTTCTAACTTGCTTTTGCACGCGGCTTCGCTCGCGGTAGATTTAAACGCAAATATGTGATGATAATAAAGTAGGTAACTGGCTGGATTGATTGAATTTCTCGAGGTTGTAGACTCAGATATAGCCAATCACACCCATAAGGTCGTGCTAATCCGGTGGATGGTAAGGGGGTTAATGCCTCCATGAATGGAAAATACAATCCACATGCCTCCATGACTTATCCCGTGATCAGAACAATCGTGAACTACTTTAAAACTCTAATCCGAAGTTACCAATCACTTAGAATGGTGACTAAAAAAATTTATTCATGGCGTATCAATGACTTAGAATGGTGACTAAAAATGGACATGGCGTACAAATAACTCAGAATGGCGACTAAACAATATCATATCATCAATATCAAGGCCAGTACGGCACAGTGCGATGACCGTTGAGGCAAGGTTGAGCCGGGTCGGGTCACCGCTGCACGATGCTGCACGCCACAACAATGAAAATATGTTTCTAACTGGCTTTTACACGCGGCTTCGCTCGCGGTAGATTTAAACGCAAATATATGATAATAAACGATAACTTCTCTTATATATTCTCTCTCTCTCTCTCTCCCTCCTCTCTCTCTGCTCAGCCCTATGACTATTCAGCTTTATGATATATAGCCTATAGTGAGCCTCAAGAACTACTATTTCCATTGGTGCAAACCGCATCAAACTCTGGTCAGTGGTTCCGGAGTTTATTTCAAACATACATACATACAGACAGACGTTCCTTTTTATGTTTCTACTAATAGGTCGAGCGAGTTGTGTCAGTCAGTCAGTCAGCGTGTAAGCGTCCACTGCTGGACATAAGCCTCTCCAATTTTCCTCCAGTCCTCCCGGCCTTTAGGCAGCGGTACGGAACCACTGTTTTCCGCCGACGTACTTGATGTCGTCGACCCACCTGGCAAGTGATCTTCCCACACTGACACGGTTGGCTACATGACCTACAACGACCGTGATGTGAGCCCATAACACCGGGTGAACTAGGTGCCATGTCAGTGCTTCCCTTAATTTCATGTCGGCTACACTGAACTGGACGGAAACACGAACTATTTACATAGCTTAACCATCAATAGCGACAGTCGACTGTCTGCACCACTGAGCTATCGAGGCTGACAGTGTACGACACGGTTACTCCAACGGTCGTCGTCTCTTCGGCTAACGTGCACAGCCCACTGCCACTTGACCTTAGCCACCTGGTGTCCAATATCGACTACTTTCGTGCGTCGGCGGATTGCCTCGTTACGCACCATATCAAGTAGCTATATTCCGCAGCATGGCTCGCGCCATTGGTCCTTTTGGACCTTTGGACAACAGCGACCGTCAGAGTCCACTTTCACACCAGTACGTCTTAACCGGGAGGACGGACACACTGGTCATATATACAAGTCTTTAAATTTTGCGGAAGGTCAGACCTCAGGGCGAATTTTAACTTCCCGAAGGCAGCCCAACCCAGCTGAACCAAGCCGCAGAATTTGACCGAATTTGACAGAAGTTGTGTAGGTATATCGTTGAAAATGTTTGTATTACCTACCTATTTATATTAAATCTCTCCCCATGCATGTCGTAAAAGGCGACTAAGGGATAAGGACAAGATGCCGTGCTAAAGGGCGACAGGCTCGCCACCTCTCACCTTGACACAGTACTTCCACCGAGTCATGCAGCACTTGGGTCTTTGCTGCTTGATCGATTCAATCTTGTTCGAATACTTTGCGAAACGTGGTGGTCGGTGTTGTGCTGTAATTTACCAGAGTTCTTGCAGCACAACACCGATTACTCTGCTTACCCCGATTGTCGGGATTCAGGATATGTATGTATGCATGTACATATGTTATATTAAAAAAAACTGCCAAGTGCGAGTCGGACTCTCACACCGAGGGTTCCGTACCAAGACGTTTTTATTACTTTGTTGTTTTACTTTGGAGTGCACTATAATTAATTATACACCAAGTTTTTAAACGCTTAGGTTTTAAAACGGTAGGTATTAGGTACGGATTTTATTAGGGTTCCGTATCCGTAGTACGGGACCCTATTACTAAGCCTACGCCGTCCGTCTGTCTGTCTGTCTGTCTGTCCGTCTGTCTGTCCGAGGGCTTATCTCTTGAACCATAATAGGAAGCCCGTTGAAATTTTCACAGATTACACCTAGGTACGTGTTATTATGGCCGATATAACAACAAATAAAAAAAAGTCGACAAGTGCGAGTTGGACTCCCACACCGAGGGTTCCGTACTATCACTCAATATATTTGTATTATGTATGTACAAAAATAATTGTGTTTTGGAAAATCAGGAAACGCCTAAATAAACACTACAGCAATTGTTTGACTGTCAGGCATTCGAGTAATTGAAATCTACGAAAATATATTTTTTATAAGACATCTTAACTACAAATTTACAATTTTCTGATTTTCCTTTGCTTGTGCTGTGAGACTATGCTTCTTACCAAATTTCATTATTCTAGGTTAACGGGAAATACCCTATAGGTTTTGATTTGATTTGAGTGAGTTTGCGAGTATTAAAATATGAAATAAATGGCCGTATCTTTTGATTGAGTTGATTTAGAGACTTGCATTTTCTATACCTTAAAGAGATCGTATACCTTAGTATTTCGTATTAATTTCAATTTGATATCTTGATCTCTTCCTGAGAAAAAGGGTCTTGACATACAAAACATGTAAACTTTTTTTTTATGTGATATAACTATCAATTTACAATTTTCGGATTTTTTCCTTTATTTGTGTTGTGAAACCTTGCTTCTTACTTAATTTTTAACCGACTTCCAAAAAAGGAGGAGGTTCTCAATTCGTCTGTATGTTTTTTTTTTTTAATTTTTTTTTTTATTTTTTTTTTTTGTATGTTTGTTACGCGATTTCTCCGTCAATTGAGGGCCGATTTAGAAAATTCTTTTTTTGTTAGTTAGGTCATACTTCCGAGGTGGTCCCATTTCAATTTTATCGAAATTGGTTGAGTGGTTTTCGAAAAATCAGCATAATACTATGGTGTGTGGTTACCTTCAGCAAAACTTGTGATGTGGTCGTATTCGGCAATTTTCAGTTTGATAAATTAGTATGGTGTGTGGTTACCTTCAGCAAAACTTTTGTGATGTGGACTTATTCAGCAATTTGCAGTCTGACACATATGGCGAATAATTCTGTACCACTTCAATCGATTTCCATTATTCGATTTCGATTATTCTTTTTTATGTAATATTACTAAAAAGAATGAAATAAAAACTGTTTTAAAAAATATTAAACCGATTTCAAAAAAAACAAAAAAAAAAAGAACTAAAAAGTATTAAATACCTAATATTTTGAAATTTTCTCTGTCCTGTTGAAATACATGAATCGATATTTACTAGTGATACATATTCGGACCCTTGTTTCATGAATATTCTAAATTTGAAATTTTTTATCTTTTCCGACCGGCCAGGTGCGCTTAATTTATTATGGTACGAGTACCATCGAGCTGGTCTGATGATGGAGACAGAAGGTGGCCATAGGAACTCCTAAACTACACATGATAAACCCATCGTGTTTGGGCTCGTTGCATTTGTCTTCACGAGAAATTTACTTTAGACCTAAGAGATTCTGAATTCGACGGTATGTTTTCTTTTTTTAGATGTTTGCTATGCGATTATTCCGTCAATTGTGGGCCGATTTTGAAAATTCTTTTTTTTTTATTTGAAAGGGGATAACCCTGAGGTTTTTGAAGTGAAAACTTCTTTAGCGGCGCTTGGCACTTTTTTAGGTGGGTAAAAAATGTATAACTCGCGACATCGCGTCAGCGTCATTTTTAAAATGAAACCTTAAGTCATTGCATTAAGGGTTAAGTTAGAGTGGCACGGGATCTGCCGGCACTCCCGGAGTGCAACTGTTAAGTAGGGTTCGGTAACACGTTTATGTCTGTCCATTTTTACTAAGTTCTGCAAAATTAATGTAGGGTTCCGTAACAAATGCATGTCTGTCTGTTCTACTAAATTTAACGTTTATTTCAAAATGAATGTAGGGTTCCGTAACAAATGCATGTCTATCCGTTCTACTAAATTTTACAATTTTCAACCAAGGTCCTCCGACGGTTATTTTATAATAAAAGTAGGCTTCCGTAACACGTTTATGTCTGTCCATTCTACTAAGTTCTGCAATATGAATGTAGGGTTCCGTAACAAATGCATGTCTGTCCGTTCTACAAAATTTAACATTTATTTCAAAATGAATGTAGGGTTCCGTAACAAATGTATGTCTGTCCGTTCTACTAAATTTTACAATTTTCAACCAAGGCCCTTCGACGGTTATTTTATAATAAAAGTAGGGTTCCGTAACAAATGTATGTCTGTCCGTTCTACTAAATTTTACAATTTTCAACCAAGGTCCTCCGACGGTTATTTTATAATAAAAGTAGGGTTCCGTAACACGTTTATGTCTGTCCATTCTACTAAGTTCTGCAAGATGAATGTAGGGTTCCGTAACAAATGCATGTCTGTCCGTTCTACAAAATTTAACATTTATTTCAAAATGAATGTAGGGTTCCGTAACAAATGTATGTCTGTCCGTTCTACTAAATTTTAAAATTTTCAACCAAGGCCCTCCGACGGTTATTTTATAATAAAAGTAGGGTTCCGTAACAAATGTATGTCTGTCCGTTCTACTAAATTTCACAATTTTCAACCAAGGTCCTCCGACGGTTATTTTATAATAAAAGTAGGGTTCCGTAACACGTTTATGTCTGTCCATTCTACTAAGTTCTGCAACATCACCTATAACGTCCGTGATGTCAGCCCATAACACCGGGTAAACTAAGTGCCATGTCAGTACTTCCCCCTTTGATCGTGCTGACTACACTGAACTGGTCGGAAAACACAAACTATTTACATAGTCGTTTCGACCGACGTTTAATTCAGTGCGGTGGTACCAACCCGGTCAGGTTAAACCCTACCACCAAGTAAGATTAGGAGGGAAGGGACCTACAGTTTTACGAGGAATCCGAACCTCGGTCAGCCTCTAACGGTCAGCGGTCACCCATCCAAGTACTGACCGCACCCAGCGTTGCTTAACATTCAATAGCGACAGTTGACTGTCTGCACCACTGAGCTATCGAAGCTGACGTGGTCCTATTTTAATTGGGTCAAGATCGGATTGGAAAGCGAGGCGGAATCGCGAGGCCGAAGGCCGAGCGATTCCGCCGAGTACATTAATAGCAAAAATTACTAAAAAAAACTGTGAAATAAAAAAAAAGTTTTAAAAAACATAAAACCGACTTCCTAAAAAAAGGAAAACTAAAAAACTATTTAAAATAAAAATATAAAAACCGCCTTCAAAAATATATGAAATAAAAACCTAAAAAAAAAAAACGAACCTTAGAGTTGAAGGCGGTGCTAAAGCAAGCAAAAATGATGCATGAAAGAAAACATGAGTGGATGATAATATCCTTTGTGATTTGTGTAGCCTTTTTAGCACCGCCTTCAACTCTAGGGTTCGTTTTTTTTTTAGGTTTTTATTTCATATATTTTTGAAGGCGGTTTTTATATTTTTATTTTAAATAGTTTTTTAGTTTTCCTTTTTTTAGGAAGTCGGTTTTATGTTTTTTAAAACTTTTATGATTCTAGGTCAACGGAAAGTACCCTTTAAGTTTTGATTTGTTTCGAGTGAGTTTGCGAGTATTAAAATATGAAATAAATGGCCGTATCTTTTGATTGAGTTGATTTAGAAGCTTGCATTTTTTATACCTTAAAGAGATCGTATACCTTAGTATTTCGTATTAATTTCAATTTGATATCTTGATCTCTTCCTGAGAAAAAGGGTCTTGACATACAAAACATGTAAACTTTTTTTTTTATGTGATATAACTATCAATTTACAATTTTCGGATTTTTTCCTTTATTTGTGTTGTGAAACCTTGCTTCCTACTTAATTTTATGATTCTAGGTCAACGGAAAGTACCCTTTAAGTTTTGATTTGTTTCGAGTGAGTTTGCGAGTATTAAAATATGAAATAAATGGCCGTATCTTTTGATTGAGTTGATTTAGAAGCTTGCATTTTATATATCTTAAAGAGATCGTAGACCTTAGTATTTCGTATTAATTTCAATTTGATATCTAGATCTCTTCCTGAGAAAAAGGGTGTTGACATACAAAACATGTAAACTTTTTTTTTATGTGATATAACTATAAATTTAAAATTTTCGGATTTTTCCCTTTATTTGTGTTGTGAAACCTTGCTTCTTACTTAATTTTATGATTCTAGGTCAACGGAAAGTACCCTATAGGTTTTGATTTGTTTTGAGTGAGTTTGCGAGTATCAAAATATAACATAAATACCCGTATCTTTTGATTGTGTTAATTTAGAAGCTTGAGTTTCCTACACCTCTAAGCAATAGTAAACATAAGTATTTTGTATTAATTTGAACTTGATACCTTGGCCCGGTCCTGAGAAAAAGGATCTTGACATACAAAACAAGTAACATTTTTTTTTATGTGATATAATTACAAATTATCTATTTTAGCATTTTTTCCTTCAAGTGTGCTGTGAAAACTTGCTTCTTACCAAATTTTATCATTCTAGGTCAAGGTAAGTACCATATAGGTTTTGATTTTATTTCCCAGTAGTAAAATATGTGACATAAATAGCCGTATCTTGTGATTACGTTGACTTAGAAGTTTGATTTTTTTACAACTCCAAGGGAACGCAGACCTTAGTACTTGGTATTAATTTCAACTTCATACCTCTTCGCGTTCCTGAGAAAAAGGGTCTTGACAGACAGACAGACGGACAACGAAGTGATTCTATAAGGGTTCCGATTTTTCCTCTTTTGAGGTACGGAACCCTAAAAATAAGAAAAAGTAAAAAATTCACGGGGGTCCCCATACAAGAACCTAAAAAGTGTATGCGCGCCATCTACCGAAAAAAGTATGAAGCATTTTAACTAATCCATAGATGGCGTGAGTGGCGACTGGCGAAGACCATTACATGCCGATACGCAACCCTCGGTGCGCAAGTTCGACTCGCACTTGGCCGGTTGTTTGTAGTATTTTAAACTATATTTTTAATACCCGACGAAAAAACAGGGGTTATAAGTTTAACGTGTGTGTGTATGTGTGTATGTGTGCAAGGGTGTGTCTGTATGTGGCATCATAGCTCCTAAACGGATGGACCGATTTGGATGGTTTTTTTTATGAAAAAATTTATTGTCTTAAAAAATGGACCCATTTGTATGCGGTTTTTTTTTAAATTTGAAATAAAAGTTAAATTACAAATTTAAAAAACCCACGACTCTTAAAAGGTCAAAAATAATTTCCGTTTTAATAACCTAAAAGAGTCGGGGGACCGCTATGTAAATAAAATATAAAAACTCAGAGCTGCGCGGGAATTTATGTAAGTAAACGGAAATTATTTTTATTGACTTTAGAAAGGGTCGGGGGTTTTTTAAATGTTGTAATTTAATGAAATAAAACAACATGGTGAATACGGTTGTCAGCGAGCGCGACTATGACAAATTTCAACATAATCTATCAACTCTAAACGACTAAACGAGTGTATGTGATTGATAAGCTTCATACTACAAAATGCTTTATATTAATATTAGTGTCTATATGCGTCGGTGCAAATATGTGTGAATGCTATCTGTCTGTAAGTACATATGTAGGGCAAACGGAGCGCCCATTGTACCAACACGTGGCTGCTTGGTGCAATGCCCTTATCTACATCCAGACAGTTGCATCACTAATGGCCATGTTGAAATATTACGCAACGAAATGTAAAAAAAATTTAAGGAGTATCATCAATCAACACAAATGAACATGTCGAACAGCAGAAGTTAAAATAAAAATGTGTGTGCAAAGAAAGAAAATCAATTTAAAAAAAAAACGGTGCGAGTGCGAGTCGAACTCGCGCACCGAGGGTTCCGTATCGCCATGTCATGGTCAGCGCCACTCACAGAAATCTGAGTAAATAGCTATTTTTTCAGATTTATGTGGCTCGCGCCATCTATGTCGTGTTTCCGAAATGCTTCATATTAGTTAAAATTCATGATTAGTTAAAATGTGCTTCATACTCTTTTCAGTAGATGGCGCGCGCGCATACACTTTTTAGTTTCTTGTTATACCGGCTATAATTACACATATTCTGTGAAAATTTCAACGGGCTGCCTAATTAACTACGGTTCAAGAGATACAGCCCTCGGACAGACGGACGGACAGACAGACAGACGGCGTAGGCTTAGTAATAGGGTCCCGTGTCGGATACGGAACCCTAAAAACAAACTTACAAACAAAATATACATACATTTCTATCGACTCTAAACGAGTGTGTGTGTGATTGATAAGCTTTATACATACTACAATTTTCTTTATGATACAGATGTTTTATCTCACGAGCGCGGGTGAGCCACGCTTGTGTGTGTAAATGTGTAAATATACATGCACACTGTCTTTGCCTGCGTAAGCTCGGGAGCGCTACCGGCGCGGCGCGGCGCGGCGCTAACGCTACACACACAGGAGCGCGTGTCTATCTATACGCATTACAACTATAGATGCGAGAAGGAATGTTTCCGAATACTTCCAAAGGGAATCATTCGGAATCATTCGAAAACTTCCGAAAGCTTCGGAATCTTTCGAATTAACTATAGTTTTATCCATCTGTGATGTTTTAACGTATTTTAGGTTGATGAGAAGTAATTTTAACAAGAAACGGGCCAAGTGCGAGTAAGGGTTCCGTATCATTGTACAAGATTTAATACTACGTACTTTAATTTAACTACCGTACCGAGTAGGTAGGTTTAGCCCATGCGCTCAGATATGGTCAAAAGCCGACAAAGGCGCGCGCGGCGGCGGTGCCGCCTTTGTTTTCGCGGCGGCACATTTTGTCGGCGTCGGCATGTGCTTTGTCGGCATTACAAAGAACGACTCTATGAAAACGAACGGGCTTTACCTACTGTCCATTGATTTTTTTAGGAATCAAGTACCTAATAAAAAAACAGAAACAACCAGATGATAGGTAGATTCTTATTGAGATCTAACCATCTGTTACGTGAAATTTTGTTTTGGTCAAAACATAGACCTGAAGTTTGAGTACCAAGACGATGGGTCTAGCACCAGTGGTTCTGGAGTTATGACCAAAACAAAAGTTCACGTGACAGATAGATAGATCTCACCGAGACCTGAAGTTTGAGTACCAACACGATGGGTCTAGCACGAGTGGTTCTCGAGTTATGACCAAAACAAAAGTTCACGTGACAGATGGATAGATCTCACCGAGACCTGAAGTTTGAGTACCAACACGATGGGTCTAGCACCAGTGGTTCTCGAGTTATGACCAAAACAAAAGTTCACATGACAGATGGATAGATCTCACCAAGACCTAAAGTTTGAATACCAACACGATGGGTCTAGCACCAGTGGTTCTCGAGTTATGACCAAAATAAAAGTTCACATGACAGATGGGTAGATCTCACCGAGACCTGAAGTTTGAGTACCAACACGATCAGTGGTTCTCGAGTTATGACCAATACAAAAGTTCACGTGACAGATGGATAGATCTCACCGAGATCTGAAGTTTGAGTACCAGCACGATGGATCTAGCACCAGTGGTTCTCGAGTTATGACCCGGTTCTTAAACGAGTCCGGTTATGCAGCTCGGTTCGAGAACCGGTTCTCAAAACCATCATGCAAACCGGTTCTTAAAAGGGTTCTATCGAACCGGTTCTAAGGACCATTCTGCAAACTGGTTCTTAAAGGGTTCTTTCGAACCGGTTCTTGAACCCACCTGCGGAACCGGTTCGTTTGAAGAACCGGTTCATCGGTTTTGTACCGGTCCAGAAAACCGGTTCCTAAACCAGTTATTTTATGAACCGGTTCTTTAATAAACGTAACCTCTTTAGAACCCTTTTCGAACCGGTTCTTTTGAACCTTTTTCGGTCCTGTTATTAATCCTCATTTAATCTCTATTTAAGTTGGTATACAATAAACAATAAACAGTATCTATGTAATTTTACAAAATTAAACAAAACAAAAACATTTACATCGTCAGAAAAAAAAATCGCTCAAAATTATTTTGTAACTGGAACATTACCTATTTATTGTTATTACAATGTTTAAAAACATCTACAATTCAAACCTCAACCACCAATGTAATATAATTACCACACAAACAATACAACAACCACAATAATAGTTTCCTCAAGTCGCATGACGCATCGCGCGCGCAGCGCTGCCGCCAGACAGTATCAGTCCTTTCCGTATCTATTCAACGAAAAATGACGAAAGCTTACGATCTTTTGGGAAGTATTCCCTGCCTACGTCACGCGAAACTATACGCATAACAACCACAGCGCATAGCAGGTACCTACCTACCGCGTCGCGCGCCGCCCGCCCGTCTCGCTGCGCACCTCCGCGCCGCGCACCGCCGCTCCGCCGCCGCCAGTCGACTGCGTGCGAGTGTAGGTAGGCCGCTTGCATGGATTCGTTTCGTTCGTTCGCGCGATTTTCGATCATTTTTAAATAAGTAGGTATTATCATTTTGAAATAATAATTATCTTGGGGCATTCCATATAATGTATCTACGAATATGCATAAAATGAAAACTGATTACATCCGGCTCGGTCTAAAATTAACAAAATAGGTATTACGCATTCCTCTTCATACTGAATAAACTTCTATAAATCCTGGAAAGATTCCATGATTTTCGAAGTATTCCTTATTTATTCCGAATAATTCGTAAGTTTTGCAACTATACAACTACAAGTATGGCTCACCCGCGCTCGTGAGATAAAACATCTGTAGTATGTGTGTGTCTGTCTGCTGCTGTCTGTCTGTATGCGTCGCGCGTCGGTGCAAATATTTGTGAATGCTATCTATTTAATCTCTTTGATCTGTAAGTAGGTATGTTGGGCAAACGGAGCGCCCATTGTACATACTAAAGGCGGCGACTGACATGAGCATTTGCTCGATGTGAATGTTCACATCGAGCATTTGTTCGTTGTGAGCAAATGCTCACGACACCTGAATGCTCGTCTCGAACATATGCTCGGCTGTGCTCCATATCCATCCAGTTGTAGTCAAGATGGCGGATGTAGAAGTGGTGTGTGCTGCGTTCCTTCTAATCCGTTATTGTTAGAAGAGACGAAAGCGTATTTTTTTTTGTTAAGGTTTCACATAGTTAATGTTTTTAGGTTAGCTCCTACAGGACAAATGAGTTTAGTGAGGGAGCTAACATATGTGTAAATTGTACAATTACACTTTTTTTTTAATTAAAAAAATAAAAATAATATAAATAAATGTGTTGCTGTGGTGCCATGCCGGCACGATTTAAGGGACTCTTACAATTACTGTTGTAGGTATTTTTATTTTATATTTTTTATTATATTAGTAATTTTAGGTTGTAAGTAAAATTAATACATTAATAAATAAATCTACTAAATAGCTTTACCTTTTCCTGTTCCTGTGATCTTTTTTTTTTTTTTTTTTTTTTTTTTATGGAATGATCTTCTTCATTTTTAATTTCTCCCTTCGCAAAGAAGCAAGCAGGCTGGATTTATCGATTAATAAAAGGGTTTTTTCTTGGTTCCACTGCATTTTACCGACTCAAACAACACAGACACCGAAAACGCAGGCGCGAAATAAATGCGCTCGCGACGGCGCTCGAGCTAGCGACTGACTTGTAATGTAACATTCAAAGGGATTCGCCGAAAAACCGACAGCCGAGTGGAGCGCGCTCGGGCGCTCGGCGCTCGCCATCGAGCTGCTCGGCTCGCCGTACTGACATCCCGAATATTCGACGTGTAACATGCTCACATCGAGCAAATGCTCTTAATACGTCGCTGCTTGGTGCAATGCCCTTATCTACATCCAGCCAGACAGTTGCATCACTAATGGTCATGTATATATATTACGTATCGAAATCATGTCGAACAGCAGAAGTTAAAATAAAAATGTGTGTGCACAGAAAGAAAATAAATTACAAAACAAACATACAAACCCTGCGTACAAGACCTGTGTGTGACAGTAGGTAACTTGCATTGTACGGAGTCAATGACCGTACTATGTTCAAACGCAGAACAGCTGTTTGTTGTAAGTAAGTCACAAGGTCACTATGATTGGTTTTTACAGCTACTTATTTGATTTAATTTTTTTGGTAGGAGAAGAAATGCTCCTATAAACATATGTTTTTTTCTTACGTAAAGTGTTTATTTGAGTGTATATGTAACCCTCCCGAAGTTAATGACATGACTAACGAAACACCATAAGGTGCTTCGTTAAAACAAATTATGTTTTTAGCATTACTTTTCGAGAAATTTAACAAAACATGCTTGCTATCTAAACATTAAAACGATCAACCTGTGTGTAACAGTAGGTAAATTACATTGTACAGGGTCAATGACCGTACTATGTTAAAACGCAGAACAGCTGTCTGTTGTAAGTAAGAGTAAGACACAAAGTCACTAGACCTGTGTGTAATAGTAGGTTACTTGCATTGTACGGGGTCAATGACCGTACTATGTTCAAACGCAGAACACCTTTTTGTTGTAAGTAAGTCACAACTTCACAAGGTCACTAGGCCTTTTCTCAGCGCGCCACCGCGCCGCCGCGCCGCCGCCGCTCTAAAACTAGCTACCTACCTACGTGTGCGATGTGTATGCCTACGTTTCGTGTTTGGCATGATTTGTTTTTAGAGCTATTTGATTTATTTTTTTGTTAGGAAAAAAATGCTCCTATAAACATATGTTTTTTTCTTACGTATAAGTAGTGTTTATTTCGAGTGTGTATGTAACCCTTCCGAAATTTTTTACATAAATAACGAAGCATCTTATATACGTGGGCTGTTCCGAAAATTGTTAGCCACAGAATAAATACAATTTTTTTTTCCCTGAAACTATTTTGATTTAACGGCAAATTTAAATACAAATCTCCTTGATGAAAATTATCGGCCACCTATGTGTAGTTCTTTTTTTAAATATTTTTAACGGTTATCCGTCACTCATATTTTATTTGCAACAACGGACGTCTCGCGAGAAGCTTTTCGTGTTATGATTTTCTATGATTATAAACGAGGGTTCACCTTCAAGGAATCTCACGAAAATTTACAAGCTGCTTTTGGGGAGTGTGCTCCTGCGTTAGCAACAGTTACTTATTGGTTTCGTGAATTTTAACGTGGTCGAGAGAACCTAAACGATGACCCCAGAACCGGCCGACCATCAACTGCAGTCACTCATGAAAACGTTATCAGGGTAGAGTGGCTATTGCGGGAGAATAGACACATTACACATCGGGAGATTCAGGCTGAACTGAAGATTGGATAACAGGCAGTTTCCACCATCCTGCATGAACACCTCAAAGTTAGGAAGGTTGCTTCGCGATGGATACCTCATTCTCTCACCGAAGAACAAAAATCCCGTCGTGTCGATTGGTGTAAATTTATGCTGGAAAAGTTCGAAGAAGGAACTTCGCAAAACGTATCCTACATCCTTACAACTGACGAATCTTGGATCTACAGCTACGATCCTCTCACGAAGCAGCAATCCACGCAATGGGTGTTTGAAGAGGACCAGTTGCCCACAAAAGTTGTTCGCGGACGGAGCGTTAATAAAAAAATGATAGCCGTTTTTTTTCGCCGCAGTGGATCAGTAGCAGTAATTCCGCTAGAAGACCGTACAACAGTTACTAGTGAATGGTATTGCGAAGTTTGTTTGCCTCAAGCTTTCGGGGAGTTGAATAGCGAGCGCCCAAGGAGCGGCGTCCGTGGCATTCTTTTTCACCAAGATAACGCGACCGCTCACACAGCTGCTAGAACCATGGACTATTTGACAACTTCGGGGGTACAAATGTTATCCCATCCTCCGTACAGCCCAGATTTAGCTCCATGCGATTTTTTTTTATTTCCCACGGTAAAAAAAATGCTTCGCGGGCGAAAATTCAACACTGCAAACGAGGCCGTCGAAGAATTTCGGCGGTTATTTTTCGACCTCCCGCAAGATACGTTTTTTAAATGTTTTGAAAGCTGGTTCACCCGAATGCATAAGTGCATAGGGATTGGAGGGGAATATTTTGAAAAGCAGTAAACACTGCAAACGTGGCCGTCGAAGAATTTCGGTGGTTATTTTTCGACCTCCCGCAAGATACGTTTTTTAAATGTTTTGAAAGCTGGTTCACCCGAATGCATAAGTGCATAGGGATTGGAGGGGAATATTTTGAAAAGCATAATTTTTTTTCATATTCTAACTATTTTTCATTTCACTAACAATTTTCGGAACAGCCTATGTACATACTTAAATGTCCATCTCTCAAATGCGTAGACTCTTGTTCGTGTCTTTTTCTGCATGCTTGATGTTAACCTGATACCTACTTTTTAACCGACTTCCAAAAAAGGAGGAGGTTCTCAATTCGACTGTATGTTTTTTTTATTTTGTTGTATGTTTGTTACGCGATTTCTCCGTCAATTGAGAGCCGATTTAGAAAATTATTTTTTTGTTTGGTAGGTCATACTTCAGAGGTGGTCCCATTTCAATTTTATCGAAATTGATTGAGCGGTTTATGAAAAATCAACATAATACTATAGTGTGTGGTTACCTTCAGCAAAACTTGTGATGTGGTCGTTTTCAGCAATTTTCAGTTTGATAAATTACTATGGTGTGTGGTTACCTTCAGCAAAACTTTTGTGATGTGGACTTATTCAGCAATTAGCAGTCTGACACATATGGCGAATAATTCTGTACCACTTCAATCGATTTCGATTATTAGATTTCGATTATTCTTTTTTATGTAATATTACTAAAAAGAAGATGCGTGAATTTTTTTTTTTTATTATTTTAATTATTTTAATTTATGAGTTCGTATTTAGTTATAGTTTTTTAATTAGTTATATTTGTAGGTAAATTATATTTGATAGGTAGTTTTAGTTTATTTAATAATTTTAATTTAATTGCTTGTAAATATAATTTTAAATACCTATTCTCTTAACTAAATTCTGTGACTAAAAATAATGAAATAAAAACTGTTTAAAAAATATAAAACTCACTTCCAAAAAAAAAAAATACTAGAACTTTAATTTCTCTGTCCTATTGAAATACATGAATCGATACATATTCGGACCCTTGTTTCATGAATATTCTAAATTTAAAATTTTTCTTTTCCGACCGGCCAGATAATATCCGACCGGCCGGCTTAATATATTATGGTAAGAGTACCATCGAGCTGATCTGATGATGGAGACGGAAGGTGGCGATAGGAACTCCTAAATTACACATGATAAACCCATCGTGTTTGGGCTCGTTGCATTTGTCTTCACGATCAATTTACTTTAGACCTCAGAGATTCTCAATTCGCCGGTATGTTTTCTTTTTTTGGATGTTTGTTACGCGATTACTTTTTTTTTGTTTGAAAGGGAATAACCCTGAGGTTTTTTTTTTATGGAAACTGACACGGTTGGCTACATCATCTACAACGTCCGTGATGTCAGCCCATAACACCGGGTGAACTAAGTGCCATATCAGTGCTTCCCCCTTTGATCGTGCTGACTACACTGAACTGGTCGGAAACCACAAACTATTTACATAGCCGTTTCGACCGACGTTTCATTCAGTGCGGTGGTATCAACCCGGGCGGGTTAAACCCTACCACCAAGTCAGATTAGGAGGGAAGGGACCTACAGTTTTACGAGGAATCCGAACCTCGGTCAGCCTCCAACGGTCAGCGGTCACCCATCCAAGTACTGACCGCACCCAGCGTTGCTTAACATTCAATAGCGACAGTTGACTGTCTGCACCACTGAGCTATCGAGGCTGACGTGGTCCTATTTTAATTAGGTCAAGATCGGATTGGAAAGCGAGGCGGAATCGCGAGGCCGAAGGCCGAGCGATTCCGCCGAGTACATTAATAGCAAAAAATTGTAACAAAAAAAACTGTGAAATAAAAAAAAAGTTTTAAAAAACATAAAACCGACTTCCTAAAAAAAGTAGACCTAAAAAACTATTTAAAATAAAAATTTAAAAACCGCCTTCAAAAATATATGAAATAAAAACCTTAAAAAAAACGAATACTAGAGTCGGTCAAAAATATTTTTATCTGCCTATATTTTTAAACAGGCTAAAGCAGAGTGTAATTATACTGAGAAAGCTGGTAAAGCACGAAGAGACTCAATTAGAACCGGGTTAATAATCTGGATTACCACGGAACAGAGCGACTACTGGAAATATAAAGAATGATAAATTTGGATTGATTCATGTTCATGATTCATACGTAATGCATTATGTTTTTCTTTTATGGTGGTTTTAATTTAGTATTAAAAATCTATAACTAGAATATATACAGGGTGTCCAGTAAACCTTGTCTGACCTTGCACCTGGTGATAGGTCTGGTCACGTACTATGATAATAACAAAACATGACCTCAGTAAAACCGCACGGTTTTCGAGATATTGACACTTTTTGAAAATTATAACAAATCTGCACCATACGGCGGTTTTTTAAATGCTGTGCCTACAAATGGCAATTTTTTTCCTTTTCTTTTTATTATTATGATTACCAAGGAGTAATGCTATCGAAACAAGTAAATAAATATTTCAATGTCTCTAATGCGTTCAAGTAAAAAAAAAATACTTTGCATTTTTCGTGTAATGCCTTTTGACACCTAAGTTTGTACATAATTATTAAAAAAAAAATTTATAATACAATGTTGGCCCCTAATCTAGAAAACTTGGCTGGTTCATTCCAATTATAAAATTGTATACAACATCTTAATCAGACATTTAGAAAAAAAAAAATATTACTGTTCTCATAAATCAGGGACCCATTTTTATTTATTACGTAATATGACAATTTCGAATTTAAATAAAAGAAAATTGTAAATTGTAAATTTTTTTTATTAATTGAATTACATACATACATAACACACGCTGTATCCCGACAATCAGAGTAAGTAGAGTAATCGGTGTTGTGCTACAAGGACTCTGGCAAATTACAGCACAACACCGACCACCACGTAAATAAATTAAACCATACTACATCAAGTGTTCGAAATGGCCTCCTCCTACCCTAATACACGTGAGTAATCTTTTCCTAAAGTGTCTTTTAAGACGTCGCACATTTCTTGATTCTCCTATCTCCTCTGCTGCAGTGAAAATACGTTGCCGCAATTCTTCTTGTGTATTAAACTCTTTTGAGTATACCAATGGATTTAAATCCATTGGATTTTTACTACTGGGGGTGCCTCAAAGAAAAGGTATACTGAAAAGAGTTTAATACACAAGAAGAATTCCGGCAACGTATTTTCACTGCAGCAGAGGAGATAGGAGAATCAAGAGGTGTGCGACGTCTCAAATGACACTTTAGGAAAAGATTACTCACGTGTATTAGGGTAGAAGGAGGCCATTTCGAACACTTAATGTAATATGGTTTAATTAATTCATGAATAACAATTTTCACAATTTACCATTTTCTTTTATATTCGAAATTGCCATATTACGTAATAAATAAAAATGGGTCCCTGATTTATGAGAACAGTAATAATTTTTTTTCTAAACGTCTGATTAAGATGTTTCATACAATTTTATAATTGGAATGAAACAGCCAAGTTTTCTATATTAAGGGCCAACATTGTCACATACATTTTTTTTAAAATAATTATGTACAAACTTAGGTGTCAAAAAATAAGTTCAAAAACTAAAACCCGACTACTGAAAAATCACGCTCTAAAAAGTATGAAACAAGAAAATGTTCTCATCTGAAATTGTTATGTACAAACTATTCAATATTTTATCGTCTATTAAATAAACAACTCGTAATATATTTTAATGTATTTAATAAATATTCATAGTGTAGTTCAGAGGATAGCCATGGTCGTATGCCACTTTGCCCTATAGGGTAGGTGGCATACGACCACGGCTATCCTCTGAACAACACTATGAATATTTATTAAATACATTAAAATATATTACGTGTAAGTTGTTTATTTAATAGACGATAAAATATTGAATAGTTTGTACATAACAATTTCAGATGAGAACATTTTCTTGTTTCATACTTTTTAGAGCGTGATTTTTCAGTAGTCGGGTTTTAGTTTTTGAACTTATTTTTTATTTTAATTATTTTGGGGATATAACTTCGTGATAAAGTATTTGCAGATCCGTTTTACATGTTTTGTTTGTTTAGGTTTTACTGTTTTATAATTTTAACATGTGTACCATAGTCCATAAGGGCAAGCTGGGTTCAGGTAAACGATAAACCGACTCGAAGAAAGTAAGTAACAAAGGGCGAGGCCGAAGGCCGAGCTGCGTTCAGGAAGACGACAAACTTTCTCGAAGAAAGTAAGCAACTATGGGCGAGGCCGAAGGCCGAGCGGCGCTCAGGAAGAGGATGAACCATCTTTAAGAAAGTAAGTAACTGAGGGCGAGGCCGAAGGCCGAGCTGCGTTCGGGAAGACTATAAACCTTCCCGAAGACAGTAAGTAACCATGGGCGAGGCCGAAGGCCGAGCTGCGTTCAGGAAGAGCATAAACCATCTTTAAGAAAGTAAGTAACTGAGGGCGAGGCCGAAGGCCGAGCTGCGTTCGGGAAGACTATAAACCTTCCCGAAGACAGTAAGTAACCATGGGCGAGGTCGAAGGCCGAGCTGCGTTCAGGAAGAGCATAAACCATCTTTAAGAAAGTAAGTAACTGAGGGCCAGGCCGAAGGCCGAGCTGCGTTCGGGAAGACGATAAACCTTCTCGAAGAAAGTAAGTAACAAAGGGCGAGGCCGAAGGCCGAGCTGCGTTCAGGAAGACGATAAACTTTCCCGAAGACAGTAAGTAACTATGGGCGAGGCCGAAGGCGAAAGAAGAAGAAAGTAAGCCCGTTACCGTACCTTTATTTCGGCGCGCGGAATAATTCGGTTTGTATGAGAGCCACATCTTAGCGTAACCGGAACTGAATTTTGTTTAGCCTATCCTGTGTCCCGTATAGTTAAATGTGCTTGTACTAAGTTTCATCGAATTCGGATGATCGGTTTAAGAGTTATGGAGGAACATACATACATACATACAGAAAATATTTCTAAAAATCGTCAATTTAGTTTTAGTATCGTACATAGAGTCCAAAAACGCATTATCTCATAAAACACAGTAACTTACGTCATGGCAGATTTATTATTAGTATTAATTTAATTAATAATAATTAATTAATGATGATAAGGATAATTGGTCGATACACTAACCAGCGACTGGCGGTAGCGGCGGCAACGGCGGAACAGCTGGAGGCAGCTCGAGAAGCCTTCTCAGCAGCACGGCAGCGGCACCCCACAGGCAGGATACGCACCACCTCCTGCGGAGAAGGCGCCACCACCATCAATCGACGAGCTTTCAAGATGAAAATATGATATGAAAAAAAAAACAATTATATGAATATGGCGAGTAAACCCCCGATCCTTAAGCACAGCCTTAAGGCCCTGTCAAACCGTATTCACCCGTACTCCTCTTTCATGGCGCCGCTTTCGGTGGTTGGAGTAGGATGCAACACAATCAATCGATAAACAAAAAGTTTTTTATTTTTTTATTTCAAAACTACGGATCGAAACAAAAAAGTAAAAAGCAACGGATTTAGATATACAAGGTGGGCCAAAAGTAATCACCTGATTTTCTTTGGCTGTAATTTTTTTTTAAAAAGGAATACATTGGTTCTCCTTATGGATTATGTTTATTATACGCACCACCTCCTGCGGACTATTTTTCATTAAATCGAGAAAATGATATCGGTCAAGTGTCCGCCGTCAGAATTAGTGACCATACGGGCTCGTTTTATGGCATTTTTCATCACTTGTGTCAGAACTTCCGGCGATAGGTTCTTTAAGTGCTTCAAGAGTCCGAGGATTGTTTACATAAACCCCGGACTTTAAGTAACCCCACAAAAAATAGTCTGGAGCTGTCAAATCGGAAATCTTGACGAAATTAACGCTGCGTCAATACCACAGACGAATTATTGCGCAAAAAAATTTATTCAATTATTCCGCGTTCTTGAGGAGAATAGATGGCTTATTGACGTGTATGTATACTGCATCTGTTTACTTCACAAATGTCAAAACAGAATTTACATTTACCGCCATTTTGAAAAGTTATAGCGTCGTCCAATAGGGTGATTACTTTTGGCCCACCTTGTATATTCAACAAATAAAATATATTTTTTCCGAAGCCTTGATTTGGTCACGTTACCTTAAATACGTTTTTTATAATTAAATTCAGTCAGAGGTATGTTCATGATTTTTTTCTATCGAGCGAAGTTAATCAAATCGTGTTTTCAAAAAGCTATCGATCTGCGCTAATAGATGATTTTTTACATATATTAAAACTGAATCTGTCAGGTGAGTAATAGGTATTGGCGGTACACTTCTTGAAATTCGAGACGAGACGGAAGTTAACTTTCTCCATAAAAAAATCGTCTCCGATTTTTACAAAAATAAAAAAAATATTGTCTTAAAGACAATCCAATAGAATATACGTTCCTGGCATTTTTTTTTTGTTTAATGAAATATACCTACGACACCAGAGCTAAAAAAATGTATTTCGACCGAAAAAATAATATTTTTTTATGTCATGAAGTTCGCTCTATAGAGTCATCACTTTAGATATTAAAAAATATCTAGATATTAAAAGATAGGAACACATAGATTCGACTGTCCTTATTGCAATAAAGAATTTGTAAAAATTGGATAAGGTTTAGGGGGCTGGTAAACACAAAATGCAGAAAGACGATTTTGTATGGAGAAATTTAACTTCCGTCTCGTCTTAAAAAGTAAATAAACGGTTTTATTAAAAAAAAATAGGTAAAAAAACTTTTAAGTTAAACGGTTTTATTATAAAAAAACTAGAAACAAAAAATCTGCTGTAAAAAAACTAGAAAATAATAAGGACACAAAGCTGGGCCTTCTTAAGATTTTACGTCTGGGTAAGAAATCGTGCAGTGCTGTCTTCTCATGTCGGATGCCAAAGGGCACTTTGTGTCGCTGCGTCAGCGGAATCAGTAATAAATTGAGACTTTTAACAGACTAATATAAAAACGTGGGGCGCATGTTATTACGCATATTATACGCCCCACGTTTTTATATTAGTCTGTTAAAAGTCTCAATTTATTACTGATTCCGCTGACGCAGCGACACAAAGTGCCCTTTGGCATCCGACATGAGAAGACAGCACTGCACGATTTCTTACCCAGACGTAAAATCTTAAGAAGGCCCAGGTTTGTGTCCTTATTATTTTCTAGTTTTTTTACAGCAGATTTTTAGTTTCTAGTTTTTTTTAAATAAAACCGTTTAACTTAAAAGGTTTTTTACCAATTTTTTTTTAATAAAACCGTTTAACTTAAAAGATTTTTTATCTATTTTTTTATTTACTCGTCTTTAGTTTGATTTTTTCTATTATTTTTTTCTTTCATTGTTGTTCCCACGAGTATTGGACCAATAACAGTCGCCCCCCCCCCCCCCCCCTCTCCCCCAGAGGTACATGTAGAGGGACAAGGCTCTCATACAACAAGATGTTGAAACGCTAACGACATGTAATTTTTATCCACCCTAATGCCACACAGTCCTCGGCACGTTTTAAACGTTGACTTGGGTGGTGTATCGCTAACGACGCGACGTATCATTTTTAGCCACCCTAACGCCACACAATTCTCGGCACAATACAGAAACCTTAACTTGGGTGGATTCAAACAAATATCCTGATCATTATTTTTGTTTTATTTAAGTTCAACAGTCCACCTCCTGCCTCCATAATCAGTCACCAAGTGTAGTGGTAGAAGTATGGGACACTCGTCCAAACCAACCAAATGAGCCCAAATTCGAAAGGGTTACTAGTAACAGTTGAAGAGTTCCACTGTCTACCTTCTGACTCCATCATCAGACCCTCGCCACCAAGTTTATTGGTAGAAGTATGGGACACTCGTCCAAACAAACCTAATGAGCCCAAACTCGAGGGGGTTACTAGTAAAGGCTGAAGAGTTCCACTGTACACATTTTGACTCCATCATCAGACCGTCGTCACCAAGTGTATTGGTAGAAGTATGGGACACTCGTCCAAACCAACCAAATGAGCCCAAACTCGAGGGGGTTACTAGTAACGGTTGAAGAGTTCCACTGTACACATCCTGACTCCATCATCAGACTCTCGTCACCAAGTGTATTTATAGAAGTATGGGACACTCGCCCAAACCAACCAAATGAGCCCAAGCTCGAGGGGGTTACTAGTAACAGTTGAAGAATTCCACTGTGCACCTCCTGACTCCATCATCAGACTCTCGTCACCAAGTGTATTGGTAGAAGTATGGGACACTCGTCCAAACAAACCAAATGAGCCCAAACTCGAGGGGGTTACTAGTAACGGTTGAAGAGTTCGACTGTACACACCCTGATTCCATCATCAGACCCTCGTCACCAAGTGTATTGGTAGAAGTATGGGACACTCGTCCAAACCAACCAAATGAGCCCAAACTCGGGTTACTAGTAACAGTTGAAGAGTTCCACTGTGCACCTCCTGACTCCATCATCAGACTCTCGTCACCAAGTGTAATGGTAGAAGTATGGGACACTCATCCAAACAAACCAAACGAGCCCAAACTCGAGGGGGTTACTAGTAACGGTTGAAGAGTTCGACTATACACATCCTGACTCCATCATCAGACCCTCGTCACCAAGTGTATTGGTAGAAGTATGGGACACTCGTCCAAATCAACCAAATGAGCCCAAACTCGAGGAGGTTACTAGTAACAGTTGAAGAGTTCTACTGTGCACCTCCTGACTCCATCATCAGATTCTCGTCATCAAGTGTATTGGTAGAAGTATGGGACACTTATCCAAACAAACCAAATGAGCCCAAACTCGAGGGGGCTACTAGTAACGGTTTAAGAGTTCCATTGTACACCTTTTGACTCCATCATCAGACCCTCCTGATCAAGTGTATTGGTAGAAGTATGGGACACTCGTCCAAACCAACCAAATGAGCCCAAACTCGAGGGGGTTACTAGTAACGGTTGAAGAGTTCCACTGTACACATCCTGACTCCATCGTCAGACCCTCGTCACCAAGTGTATTGGTAGAAGTATGGGACACTCGTCCAAACCAACCAAATAAGCCCAAACTTAAGGGGGTTAGTAGTAACAGTTGAAGAGTTCTACTGTGCACCTCCTGACTCCATCATCAGACTCTCGTCACCAAGTGTATTGGTAGAAGTATGGGACACTCATCCAAACAAACCAAATGAGCCAAAACTCGAGGGGGTTACTAGTAACGGTTGAAGAGTTCCACTGTACACCTTTTGACTCCATCATCAGACCCTCGTCACCAAGTGTATTGGTAGAAGTATGGGACACTCGTCCAATCAAACCAAATGAGCCCAAACTCGAGGGGGTTACTGGTAACGGTTGAAGAGTTCCACTGTACACCTCCTGACTCCATCATCAGACCCTCGTCTCCAAGTGTATTGGTAGAAGTATGGGACACTCGTCCAAACCAACCAAATGAGCCCAAACTCGAGGGGGTTACTAGTAACGGTTGAAGAGTTCCACTGTACACCTCCTGACTCCATCATCAGACCCTCGTCACCAAGTGTATTGGTAGAAGTATGGGACACTCGTCCAAACCAACCAAATGAGCCCAAACTCGAGGGGGTTACTAGTAACGGTTGAAGAGTTCCACTGCCCACCTCCTGAATCCATCATCAGACCCTCGTTACCAAGTTGAAATTATCATAATATTATATTGTCACGAGATCTCAATGTGTGTGCAAAGTTTCATAAAAATCGGTTCAGTAGAAGTAGTTGAAAAAGTTGTCACAAGATTTGAAACAAAGATAGAAACAAATATACGGAGTCAAGCTAAAAAAATAGGTAAAAAAACTTTTAAGTTAAACGGTTTTATTAAAAATAAAAAACTAGAAAAAAACAGCTGTACAAAAAACTAGAAAATAATAAGGACACAAGCCTGGGCCTTCTTAAGATTTTACGTCTGGGTAAGAAATCGTGCAATACTAGCGTGCTGTCTTCTCATGTCGGATGCCAAAGGGCACATTGTGTCGCTGCGTCAGCGGAATAAGTAATAAATTGAGACTTTTAACAGACTAATTTTTTATTTATTACGCATATTATACGCCCCACGTTTTTATATTAGTCTGTTAAAAGTCTCAATTTATTACTTATTCCGCTGACGCAGCTACACAATGTGCCCTTTGGCATCCGACATGAGAAGACAGCACGCTAGTATTGCACGATTTCTTACCCAGACGTAAAATCTTAAGAAGGCCCAGGCTTGTGTCCTTATTATTTTCTAGTTTTTTGTACAGCTATTTTTTTTCTAGTTTTTTATTTTTAATAAAACCGTTTAACTGAAAAGTTTTTTTACCTATTTTTTATTTACACGTTTTTAGTTTGATTTTTGGCTCGTATCATTCATTACGTAAACTCGTCATCCTTTACAACTCTCTCATTGCATCTTTGTTACTCGGTTTCTTACCTGTCAATTACTCACAATCAAGCTCCTCAATAAATAACCCTTCTTAAGACTTTACGCGACTCAATTCAACATACGCTTGACCCTCCTGAAATAGTCTGGAGCCCAAATACACGACAGCACGGTCAACAGTACTGCCCTGCATTTTATAGACAGTGGAGGCCCATGACAAAATTATCGGTAACATCCGTCTCTCAGCTGTTCCATAATTAAACTTTGTTGGAAACTGTATGGCTTTAGGATGGATAAGGTGTACGCCGTCTCTTTCAAAATAAATTTGAACAGATGGTATGTCTGTTTCATACTTTTGCGTTCGGCAAGTATGGGACACTCGACCAAACCAACCATATGAGCCCAAACTCGAGGGGGTTAATAGTAACGGTTGAAGAGTTCCACTGTACACCTCCTGCCTCCATCAAAAGACCCTCGTCACCGAGTGTATTGGTTAGAAGTATGGGACACTCGTCCAAACCAACCAAATGAGCCCAAACTCGAGGGGGTTACTAGTAACGGTTGAAGAGTTCCCCGTCCACCTTCTGACTCCATCATCAGACTGTCGTCACCAAGTGTATTGGTAGAAGTATGGGACACTCGTCCAAACCAGCCAAATGAGCCCAAACTCGAGGGGGTTACTAGTAACGGTTGAAGAGTTCCACTGTACACCTCCTGACTCCATCATCAGACCCTCGTCACCAAGTGTATTGGTAGAAATATGGGACACTCGTCCAAACCAACCATATGAGCCCAAACTCGAGGGAGTTACTAGTAACGGTTGAAGAGTTCCACTGTCCACCTCCTGACTCCATCATCAGACCCTCGTCACCATGTGTATTGGTAGAAGTATGGAACACTCGTCCAAACTAACCAAATGAGCCCAAACTCGAGGGGGTTACTAGTAACGGTTGAAGAGTTCCACTGTCCACCTCCTGACTCCAACATCAGACTCTCGTCAAAAAGTGTATTGGCAGAAGTATAGGACACTCGTTCAAACAAACCAAATGAGCCCATACTCGAGGGGGTTGCTAGTAACGGTTGAAGAGTTCCACTGTACACCTCCTGACTCCATCATCAGACCCTTGTCACCAAGTGTATTGGTAGTAGTATGGGACACTCGTCCAAACCAACCATATGAGCCCAAACTCGAGGGGGTTACTAGTAACGGTTGAAGAGTTCCCCGTCCACCTCCTGACTCCATCATCAGACTCTCGTCACCAAGTGTATTGGTAGAAGTATGGGACACTCGTCCAAACCAACCATATGAGCCCAAACTCGAGGGGGTTACTAGTAACGGTTGAAGAGTTCCACTGTCCACCTCCTGACTCCATCATCAGACCCTCGCCAAGTGTATTGGTAGAAGTATGGGACACTCGTCCAAACCAACCAAATGAGCCCAAACTCGAGGGGGTTACTAGTAACGGTTGAAGAGTTCCACTGTACACCTCCTGACTCCATCATCAGACCCTCGTCACCATGTGTATTGGTAGAAGTATGGAACACTCGTCCAAACTAACCAAATGAGCCTAAACTCGAGGGGGTTACTAGTAACGGTTGAAGAGTTCCACTGTCCACCTCCTGACTCCAACATCAGACCCTCGTCAAAAAGCGTATTGGTAGAAGTATAGGACACTCGTTCAAACAAACCAAATGAGCCCATACTCGAGGGGGTTACTAGTAACGGTTGAAGAGTTCCACTGTACACGTCCTGATTCCATCATCAGACCCTCGTCACCAAGTGTATTGGTAGAAGTATGGGACACTCGTCTAAACCAACCAAATGAGCCCAAACTCGAGGGGGTTACTAGTAACGGTTGAAGAGTTCCACTGTACACCTCCTGACTTCATCATCAGACCCTCGTCACCAAGTATATTGGTAGAACTATGGGACACTCGTCCAAACCAACCAAATGAGCCCAAACTCGAGGGTGTTACTAGTAACGGTTGAAGAGTTCCACTGTACACCTCCTGACTCCATCATCAGACTCTCGTCACCAAGTGTATTGGTAGAAGTATGGGATACTCGTCCAAACCAACCAAATGAGCCCAAACTCGAGGGGGTTACTAGTAACGGTTGAAGAGTTCCACTGTCCACCTCCTGACTCCATCATCAGACCCTCGTCACCAAGTGTATTGGTAGAAGTATGGGACACTCTTCCAAACCAACCATATGAGCCCAAACTCGAGGGGGTTACTAGTAACGGTTGAAGAGTTCCACTGTCCACCTCCTGACTCCATCATCAGACCCTCGTCACCAAGTGTATTGGTAGAAGTATGGAACACTCGTCCAAACCAACCATATGAGCCCAAACTCGAGGGGGTTACTAGTAACGGTTGAAGAGTTCCACTGTCCTCCTCCTGACTCCATCATCAGACCCTCGTTACCAAGTTGAAATTATCATAATATTGTATTGTCACGAGAACTCAATGTGTGTGCAAAGTTTCATAAAAATCGGTTCAGTAGAAGTAGTTGAAAAAGTTGTCGCAAGATTTGAAACAAAGATAGTAACAAACAAACAAATATACGGAGTCAAGCTAAATAAAACCGTTTAAAAATAAAACCGTTTAAAAAATAATATCCGTTTAATTACTGAAAGGAGTCGGGGGACCGCCAAGTAAATGCAAATGCAACGCAGCACTGAGTTTTTATATTTTATTTACTTGGTCCCCCGGCTCCTTTAAGTAAGTAAAGGGAAATTAAAGAACTATCCCGATTAAACCAGCTTTTTAATAAAAAAACCGCATATACAGGGTGTTAAAACGGCGAGTACATTAATTTCGCCAGCGCAATCTTTGTGTTTTTCTTAGACAAAAAAGCAAGTAAAGTTTTTCTCTAAAGTGTCTAGTTTTCGAGATATGAATTTTTGAAATGTATGTTTTCGTCTAGTGTAGTTTAACGCGTTGTTGCCGCTCCGCACCCTCCGCCTGCCGACCTCCAGTCCTCCACTCACAAAGCTAACGCCCACCCCTCCCGCCAACACCTCCGTCCGAGGCGCTCACGTCTCACCCGCTCTCCCCCCTCCGCGCCGCCCTGTTGTCATTAGATCATTTTTACACTAAAATATTCAATTAGTTTGTATGAAAACTGTAACTTTTTATTTAGAGGGAATTCAGAAAAAAGTTATTTGACTTTTTTGTTACTCTTGATCCCAATAATCATTTCCTAAATTTAATGTACTCGCCGTTTTTACACCCTGTATACATATTATTGGATTTGCTATTAAACCGAGTTTACCACGAGCGAAGCCGCGGGCAAAATATAGATATAAATTATGTAATTTGTATATCTATCTAGCATTAGTACAGCAATTTGAAAAAAACCCTCGAAAAACCTAACAAATTTCCGAGTAAGGTATGTTTTTTTTATGTAATCCGGTATATTTGGCTGAGTCGGAGGGGCCAAACCACATGCTCCGATCAGCCAATATCACCTCCGAGAAGGTAGGTGCCATACCGGAGACTTCCCTGGATTGCTGGCTATACTGGACTAGATGAGAACACAACCGAGGCTGCTACCAAACCAGTCGGCTACAATTTGAGCCTACCACCTAGTAAGGGGTAAGGGAAAATATGTTTAAAATTTAATTAACCTTATTATTATTTATTATAATTTTTTTTATTTTTTTTATGGAAACTGACACGGTTGGCTACATCACCTACAACGTCCGTGATGTCAGCCCATAACACCGGGTGAAATAGGTGCCATGTCAGTGCTTCCCCCTTTAATCGTGCCGGCTACCCTGAACTGGTCGGAAAACACAAACTATTTACATAGCCGTTTAGACCGACGTTTCATTCAGTGCGGTGGTACCAACCCGGGCGGGCTAAACCCTACCACCAAGTAAGATTAGGAGGGAAGGTACCTACAGTTTTACGAGGAATCCGAACCTCGGTCAGCCTCCAACGGTCAGCGGTCACCCATCCAAGTACTGACCGCACCCAGCGTTGCTTAACATTCAATAGTTGCTTAACACTCAATTCAATTATATACATAATAAAAAAAAAATAGTCTTCGTAATAAAAAGCGTAGCTTTTGATTAATTATTCTATCAACAAACTAGTTAAGAGCATTGCGAACCGTTTTCAAATTTAGGATTTCCTTCATCTTATTGCTGTCGCTGTGGGCGGCGCCGCTGGTCACGCACACAAACATACCGGCCGCCCGAGCTCACTTGTCTCTGTGTGCGTGCGTCTACGTGGCGCACGCACACACACGCACTCGGCGGACACTATGACGATCGCAGCGCAGCAGGTTGCGAGGTTTGATGCTTTTTCGCAGCGTTCATTTTTTGGATTGAGTAGCGTCGCGTATTTTTAGAGGAATGCTAATTATTATTATCAAGTTCAAGGACAGATGCATGTGGCTGAAAATAAATTTGCCTATTTCATTCTTTGAACGAGGAAGGGATTACTGTAGGGAAAAAAAAGAAAGAGACAAGTTTTGGAATGAAAACATTGAACCGAAATTGGAAATATTTTATAATTCTTCTCTTTTGACAGAGATAGTCGATCCAAGAAAATGAGAACATGTATTGAACATTTTCATGAGCGTTTTCTTTTACACCCTGGTATTTCAAAACATTTAGTACAATCTATAGAATAGGAGAATTCTATAGATACCTGTTTGATGGTGAACCTTTTTAGGGTTCCGTATCCGTCGTACGGGACCTATTAGTAAGCCTACGCCGTCTGTCTGTCTGTCTGTCCGAGGGCTGTATCTCTTGAACCGTAATAGGTAAGCCGTTGAAATTTTCACAGAATATGTGTTATTATGTCCGATATAACAACAAATAATAAAAATAAGAAAAAGTTAAAAATTAACGGGGTCCCCATACAAGAAACTAAAAAGTGTATGCGCGCCATCTGGCGAAAAGAGTATGAAGCATTTTAACTAATAAAAGGACGGCGTGAGTGGCGCACAGTGTGGAATTTGACCTTATTTTCGTACAAGGTCCTTTTACTCCAAAATTAGTTAGTTTTGAGTATTTAAAAAGGTAGAGTAAAACTCCCGTATGCCAATTATACATTATTTCAAAGTAATAAATAAAAAAACTGGCTTTTCTTTTGGCCAAAAAAAAGTACAATACGAGTATTTTTTTTTCACCTAAACCAAGTTTCATTCATTAGCATAAAATTATTATTTAACAAATAACCCCAGACCATTCCTAACGTATGTTAGAAAAACCGAAATATAAACTCGCTTGGTATAGAAGTTTTAACATAAGTACTAATGCATTGGCCGAAAATTTTACAGTCAGGGTTGTCACTTTTCGAATTGTAAATGAATTTTATTTGTTTGGCCGAAAGTGTAATTTCATTTATATCCACATTTTAAAAATATATATTAATTTTACATACATACATACATAGCGTCACGCCTGTTTCCCGGTGGGTTAGGCAGAGACAACGGATCTCCACGTGCCACGATCCTGACACACCTCTGCCGCCTCTTCCACTCCACAATTTTACATATTTATACAAAAGTAATAAAAATACACAAAATTAATACAACAATTAAAAAGGGTAATACCGCCGGCGGCGGGAGACAAGCCTCCAAGATATTATTATTAATTACATTGATAATTTCATTATGTAGGTAAATTTTAATAATAAATTCAATGTTATCTTGATCGGTTGAAAAAAAAATACATCATTCTTCTTTATTGACTTAGGGGATCTATTGTTATCAAGAGTTTTATTGTTATATAGAGCTACCATTATCGATCAATAATTATGAAAACTGACACGGTTCGCTACATCACCTACAACATCCGTGATGTCAGCCCATAACACCGGGTGAACTAGCTTCCATGTCAGTGCTTCCCTTCATTTCATGTTGACTACACTGAACTGGACAGAAAACACGACCTATTTACATGGCTGTTTCGACCGATGTTTTATTCAGTTTTGTGGTATCAACTAGGGCGTGATAAATCCGATGTCGCCAACTCTGCCGATATGCTCGAATTTTGCCCTGGCAATCGCCCTCTTGCAGGATCTGGAGAGGCGGTTGTATTCTTTCTTCAGTTCGGAGATGTCAGGATCACCTCTGGAACGAGCGCACGACCATGCACGATAAGCTGCACCATTAGCTGCGACAGCATCGGCACAGTCGCGGCTGTACCAGGGCTGGCTCTTATCACCAAGGCGGACGAGGGCACTGGGAATGAACATGTCCATTCTTCCGAGAACCACCTCGGCGACGGCATTGGCGCATTCTGACGGATCACCCGAACTGAAGCATAGCTCTCTGCATGGGTAGGATGCGAAGTGTTCTCGCATTCCATCCCAATCTGCTGACGCGTTCCCCCAGTATGGAACTGAGGAGGCGAAAATGGCACCGTGGACCCCACTAGACAGTGTTCAGAGGAGCCAAGAGCAGCGCTCACTGTGACTTTATATCCAGCAGGGTTCGTTGTCAGCAGAAGATCCAGCAGAGGGGGTTCATGACCGTCTATATCTGGTATTCTTGTCGGGTGGTTTACCAGTTGAGACAGGTCATGGGTCAGGGCGAAGTCGTAGGCGGCTCTCCCCGCCAAGTCAGTTCTCCTGGAGCCTAGCCACACCTCGTGGTGGGCATTAAAATCTCCGAGCAGAACCATATTCGCGGAGGGAAACCGCACTTGCACTTCGTCTGCCGCTCTACTCAAGTGCTCGAATAATCGATCTGTCCCCGCGTCGCCAGAGTGCGACCTGTAAAGACAGGCGTACACTCTCGACACCGTCCCCAAGTCCACATGAACCCACAGCACTGAAAGCTCGGGGTCCTCCAGGCAGCGCAGGCGACGACACCAAATATTTGCCCTGGCAAACATGCAAACCCCAGCTCGAAGTCGGAAGGCGTGTAGCCAGGGTAATGCAAGTAAGAAGTATCGGCAGGGCAAGATATTTGCGTTTCTGTCAGTAAAAGTAAAGCCGGCTTCGCCGTCTCTAGGTGATGGTGGACGGCATTTAGCTTTGAGTGCAACGCCCGCACGTTGGTCATGTCGACGCAAAAATAGGTGGGGGTGTGCACCGCTGTACTTACTTTATTCCTATTCCTTTGTGCTGCCATGTGGTTTTTTGAGAGGAGAAGATAAGCATAAAGAGCGGTCACGACATTTTGCGGGCAAAGCGCAGCTTCTATCTTCATCACCATCTGTTCAGGTTGGTGGAGCACCGACACGGAAGACGGAAGGGCCCCCGGTCCCCCCGGAAGTGGCCGCCGGGATCCCTATCGGCAGAGTTGGCGACAGGCTGAACCAGCCCCCAACTGGGAGCCGTGAGTTTTGGTCTCTCGCCAAATCTGTCGAGTCGAATTTCTGCCGCTCCTCACTTCTGCCTCTGCAATGTCCTGGGGGCTCACTTGCTCACTCCAGAAAAGAGAAGGTCGACTTACTGGTGTCTCTCTTTGCAGGGAACTCTAACCTGGACGATGGGGGTGCCATCCATCCATCCATAACTAGGTGTAAGAACTCCATGCCGGAAGTACAGTTCCGACAACGAAATGTGCGGGCGGAGTTTCTCTCCCTAGACTAAGGAAGGCGAGTGGGCCGGACAGGATTCCTGCATTGGTGCTGAAACGGTGTGCTCCGGAGCTGTCTCCAGTGCTGACGCGCCTTTTCGCCTCTCTTACTCCACTTGCCGTCTGCTCGCACTTGTGGGATGGCTCAGCTAAATACCAGCTTGCGACTTTGTATTCGATCCAGCTTCGAGCTGTGCGACTAGTGGGTGACCCCGACGTATCCCGCGATCTAGAACCACTGCAACTCCGTAGGGATGTCGGCGTCCTAAGTGTGTTCTATTCTATCGCTTATTCCATGGGGAATGCTCGGAGGAGCTGTTTAAAGCGATCCCGCCGTCCGCTTTCCACCTCCGCACAACGCGCACTGGGCAGAGATTGCATCCCTATACGCTGGACTTACCACGGATGCGTACCAATCGGTGCTCCAAATCTATCCTCCACGGAACTGGTAAACTCTGGAACGCTCTCCCTGCCCACATATTTCCCCCCAAGTACAGCCGCGGGTCCTTCAAGAGAGGCGTGAATAGGCACTTGTTAGGCCGGCATGGCATTCGCAACCCCCGCGTACGACCGAATGTCCTTGGGCGTCGTTAGACACATTATGGGTGGCTCGGTGCCACATGTCGCGCTTTCTATCTATAAAAAAAATCCTACCACCTAGTACGGTAAAAATGGAAGGGAACTACAGTTTTACGTGGAGTCCGAACCAGAAAACTGCACATTTTCTCTTTTTGATAGTACGCCTGCCTGCGAAGGTCAGGCACAGGCATAGCATAGTACAGGCTCTGCTTATTTAATAATATATATGAAATCTCCGAAATTCGATAATAGCCGTGGTGTGTGAAATGTTCCAACACATTTTATTTTGACATTGAAAATGTATTTTCAATCGCTTCAGTATAGTCCCCGATTTCCACCGAGAGTGCGAATTCGCCCTGGTGTTGTGAGTTTTACGGATACGTAAATATTTAGGGTGTCAAATGACGCGTATCGATTAGGGCTACGGATGGTGGAAAAAACAATTTAAAATGTTTGGAAGTTTTTGAGAAAATCGCAAAAAACCGCTTATAATTGCCATTTTTAGGGGGTTTAAAAAGGGCACTTTTTAACATATTTTTAAATACAATATATTTTAAACTTCTATATTTGTATATTGTAGATTGACTCAATATCTGGGGATGTTTTTTTTATTGTTTGAATAAAGTGAAAAATTTGGGAGTTATGATTTTTTTTTCTTTACGCGAGTTACGAGTCGTCTTTATCTTGCAGTGTGAATAGTTAAAATGGGTTTCGTGTATACATACTTGAAAATTAAAAAAAAAAATTTATAATTTAATTTTTTTATTTTTGTAAAAAAATCTAGACTACTAGTGTGATGGGATAAATGATAGATCTCGTCAAGGTCTTCATTTCGAATGACAGTTGCCAAAATTAAAACGGCTATACTTGGAAACTAAGCCGCTAGTCAGTTTCGCTCTCTCTGGCTACCGCAGACTACTACGTTACAATGTAATTACACAATACATATGCTCATTTAGCTCACTGACCTGAGGCCGACTAATCGCTTCTTATAGCTCACAGTCAGCCAGCACGCTCACAGTCGGCGAGTCACTATATGCTTATATTTGAATACGCCCTCAAAGTCATTTTCTTTATCTATTTGAGCTCTTGGTTACTTTAAACATAGATAAATTTGGATAGTCTATCACTTTCACAGTTTATATTAATAGATTCTTAGATATTATAATATATTATAGTGTACTGATGTTTTTCATATTTGTTTTTGTTTGTCAACTCTTGTATAATAATTTTTTTGTTCATTAAATTTCATTTCATTTGGTTTAGTTGTTAAAAATGTTCGGCCAAACTTAGCCCGAATATTTGTGACAACCCTAACGAAAAAACTTACGTACCTAGCTGTAACTTCTATACCAAGCGAGATTATCTTTCGGTGTTTCTGGCATACGTTAGGCATGGTTCTTTGTTATATAATAATTGTATGCTAATGCGACTTGGTTTAAGAGAAAAAAAAATTAAAGCGAAAAAATTCAAATAAATTAATAAGAGCGACTTGTGCCAAACCCGGTCAAATGCCTTGGCAATATCAAGGCCAATTACCAAGGATTCACCATGATCTTCAAGCGATTCACCCCAAAGACGAGTGATGTACGCTAGGAGATCACCAGCTGATCGTTTTGGCCGGAAGCCGTATTGCCTATCGCTGATGAGACCATTCGTCTCCAGGTACTTCATGAGCTGCGCATTGTGTAGTAGCTTTTTCTGAAAGACCGTTTTCTGAAGGTTCAAATTTAATGCTTTATATTGAAGAGCGGAAGACCGCGTGTGGTGGCGTGCCTTGGGAGAGGCCTATGTCCAGCAGTGGACCGATACAGGCTGATGATGATGATGATATTTCAGAAAATAGACCTTTTCAAATTATTAAAAAAGTATCTTATTAAAATTCAGCAAAAAAGCTGAATTTTTCTGTTATATTACAAAAACAAAATTTTGATATGGCCCACCACCTAATTAAATATCTTTTGTTCTTTGACTAGTAGTAAGTAGACTTACATACTCGTAGATGCTTATATTACATCGATAAAATCCATCCCAGCCCTACAGAAAATATATCGATAATGAAATGAACTTCACTATTACATCACGTAATATGTTTCTGTATTAGTGGGCTGTCCATGAGTAGTTCCCCCCTCACACCCCGAATTGTGTAAAAAGGACAATTGCAGCTCAGAAGCTAACTGCCTACAAAATATTTGTGAATCATCCATCATTCAGGCGAAGTCTGTTTTCATGTCTTTATTCTTCCTCAATTTAAGTGATATATTTTTTTTGCTATCAACAAAAGCCTACTGGATGCTCCTATGTTTTAATTTTAGTTATTTTTTTAATAGTTATCCATATAAAAAAATATGAAAGTTAGGCTATATTTTGACATTTTTATAATCAAATATATTTAATTTAAAATGAAATAACGAAGAAAGGACAACATAGGGGCATAGATATTGATAATATCTTTTACAGATAAAAATTTGAAAATGGTAGTGCAAGGTTTAAGGGTTGAAAAGAGACTTCCCCTGGTGTATGGAGGAGAGCGGACTTCCCGATTCTCTTAATACCACGCTGACAGATCCGGAGCTAGGCAACAAAGACTATCGTCTTTGTTGCCTAGCTTTAATGTCTAGTGCTTGCTTCCGACTTCTGTTAGATCATCGTTAGATATACTTAATTACATAAGATATGTAACAATAGTATAGTCTTAGTCAGAGTCACACCTCATTTATGTATCTTATTTATGAACACAATAAAATTATTTTTTAATAAATCTTTGAAAATAAACTTAAGAAGATTAGGAATCTGTAGGAACTCGTTTTTTTTTCTATGGAGAGCGCGACATGTTGCTTCGTTTCATCTACGAGTAGGTGTCTAACGATGCCTATGGACATTCTATGATGCACGGGGATTACGAATGCCATGCCGGCCTGACAGGAGACTTTTCACGCCCTTTTTGAAAACCCCACGCTGTACATGGGACGAAATAGATGAGCAGGGAGTGCGTTCCACATTTTCCCGGTTCTGTGAATAAAATACCTACAGAACCGGTCGGCGTGCATCCTCGGTAGGTCTTAACTTATATTAAATTAATTACTAAAACAAAATAAACAAATCTTAAAAATTAATTAACCTCTCGGGAGACTGCCACGATCCGTGTTGACCTACCGCCAGAGGCCTCAGTTCGCTATATAAAAAGATTTCATCCAAAGAGGCCGACGAGAGGAAAGTTCCCATGACACTACACCCGATGATCTGCAGAACCGTGATCCTACATCGTGCACTAGAATTTGAATTTGGGAAAATCGTGCAGAGTCGAGACGCCTTGAAGCGACTGTGAAAAATGAAATAATGCGTGCGTTCCGTCCAGTTCAGGGAAGCACTGACATGGCATCTAATTGCGATAACATGGGTGTAGCAGGTGGTGTAATCAAACATGCCAGGATCCGTAGCCGTCACACGCAGCCTTAAGGCGCCTAGTAACGCCAACAGCGTAACGCGTAGTAGTTTTTGTAAGATTTTTTTTTCATAAATTGCGATCCTTCTTTTTTCTTGGAAAAGCGTGTGATCGATAGATATAACAAATGGCGTCATTTTGCTATAAAAATTTCACTTGAATTCTCTTTCGTTTCTAAGATCAAGTCTTCAAAGTTCACGCGGAAGAAAAAATCTACATTTGGTTACCGTATAGTTTGTATAGAAAATGATAAAATTTTACAACCAAAAACGTGTGATCGATAGACAAAGAATTGTTCTATATTTTGCAGCAGTTTTTAACCTTTACATTGGTCTAGTTATCACGGGCTACTTCTTCAAAAATCCACATGGTTTATTAAGGTGCTTTGAGTCGTCGATGGCCTTGGATGTCTGTGCCGGGTCTAACGCACACTAAAACATCGCCACAGCAGAATGGGAGCACAGAGTACACAAAAACACTGACAGATTACGAACGGCTGCCTCGCACGGTCGCAGGACGGTTGGTTTTCGTGAAAAATAGTCATAATATATTTGTTTTTCTTGATATCGGGATAATCCTACGTTATTTTAGAGAGGATAATTTGGTGAACACTATTCAAAAAGAACCAATTCAATCCAAATAAAATAGCTTGAGTAAACCGATAAATAATATTATGAAAAGTAACTTTCTTATTATTAAAGATTAAGAAATAATTGTCCGTTAGCGCAAAGATAATATTATACACACATATTAAATTAAAATAATATATATTCTTCAGATTTTTCCTACGCACTAATTCTGAATAAAACTGATTATGCTGGCGGCACTAATCGCCTTAAATAAATCGCTCAGTTAAGTGAGGGGCCATCAATTGATATGACACGACGAGAGCTGTCTCAATTGGCCCCTCCCACTCGAAACAGGTCGGCAACTTCGCACATATCCATCCAGCTATAACTAGGTACACTCGTGTGCTAAATTGTGGACGAGTACATAGTCAGCCTCGATAGCTCAGTGGTGCAGACAGTCTACTGTCGCTATTGATTGTTAAGCAACGCTGGGCGCGGTCAGTACTTGGATGGGTGACCGCTCGAGCGTTGGAGGCTGACCGTGGTTCGGATTCCACGTAAACTGTACGGCCCTTCCCTTTTTACCTTACTAGGTGGTAGGGTTCAACCCGCCCGGGTTGTTACCACCGCACTGAATGAAACGTCGGTCGAAACGGCTATGTAAATAGTAAGTGTTTTCCGTCCAGCTCAGTGTAGCCGGCACGACCGAAGGGAAGCACTGACATGGCACCTAGTTCACCCGGTGTTATGGGCTGACATCACGGATGTTGTAGGTGATGTAGCCAACCGTGTCAGTTTCCATAAAAAATCAACACCGTAACATTGCTTAAAAAAAAATTTATGTTAAATTTAGTAGAACGGACAGACATGCATTTGTTACGGAACCCTACATTCATTTTGCAGAACTTAGTAGAATGGACAGACATAAACGTGTTACGGAACCCTACTTTTATTATAAAATAACCTTCGGAGGACCTTGGTTGAAAATTGTAAAATTTAGTAGAACGGACAGACATGCATTTGTTACGGAAACCTACATTCATTTTGAAATAAATGTTAAATTTAGTAGAACGGACAGACATGCATTTGTTACGGAACCCTACATTCATTTTGCAGAACTTAGTAGAATGGACAGACATAAACGTGTTACCGAACCCTACTTAACAGTTGCACTCCGTAGGGCTGCCATCTCTAAAACCATTAAACTAGGACAAAAAGAAGTAAAACCCCGGATTTTCGTATAAAAACCCGGACATTGCTTTTTTCTTATTCAATTATTTTATTTTAAACTTTTTGACAAAATAAAATTTTCATATTATTAAAATATTTAACGGCATTATGGCTCGACGTTTAGCGTCTATCATAGAGTTATGCAGCGGGCGAGATTTTTGAATTTTGTGTAACCCGGACTACTTTAAAAAATCCCCCCGGACGCCCCCGGACGCCTTCAAAAAGAGGACAAATCCGGGGAAACCCGGACGGATGGCAGCCCTCTCCGGAAGTTCCGGCAGATCCCGTGCCACTCTAACATAACCATTAATGCAATGACTTAAGGTTTCATTTTAAAAATGACTCTGACGCGATGTCGCGATGTCGCGATGTCGCGATGTCGCGAGTTATACATTTTTTACCCACCTAAAAAAGTGCCAAGCGCCGCCGCACTTAAAAAAAAAAGATGACCCTTTTTGAGCACAAATGCCTGATCTGGTCCAGGGGCAACCCTCCCGACACTTCCACTCACATTCGTTCCATAAATTTCTTTCGTTAGTCTCCTATCATCCATTGTTTCAACATGACCGAACCACCGAAGCAATCCAAGTACATACCTACATACATATCAAACGCTGTATCCCGACTATCGGGGTAACCAGAGTACCTAATCTGAGTTGCGCTAAAGGTACTCTTGTAAATTACAGGAAAACACCGACCACCACGTTCAGCAAAGTATTCAGAGAAGATAAATATCAAGCAGCAAGGTAAGGTACGAAGACCCACCCGCTGCATGACCCGCTGGAAGCACAAAAGGGGTCCTTCTATCAATTTTCAGGTGTGCTTTTGTACCGCCTTCAACTCAAGGGTCCGAATATATGAATCACAATATCGATTCATATATTTCAATACAATGACCAATGACAGAGAAAATTTCAAAGTATTATTTAATACTTTTTAGTTCTACTTTTTTTATGTCGGTTTTATGTTTTTTAAAACAGTTTTTATTTCATTCTTTTTAGTAATATTACATAAAAAAGAACGGAATCGAAATCGAAATCGAATAATCGAAAACGGTCGAAGTGGTAATTATTCGCCAATTGCAAAATTTATAATATGTGTCAAATTGCAAAATTTTGAGCGTGTGAGGTATCGACAATGCTTATGTTTTTATTGCTGAAAAATTCCACATCAAAAGTTTTGCTGAAGGTAACAACAAACTATAGTTTTTTATTGATTTTTCAAAAACCGCTGAATCAATTTCGATAAAATTTATATGGGACCACCTCTGAAGTATGGCCAAACAAAAAAATTATTTTCAAAATCGGCCCACAATTGACGGAGTAATCGCGTATTGGACAGTGGTCATTCGGGGAAATGGACGTACATACATACATACATAGCGTCACGCCTGTTTCCCGGTGGGGTAGGCAGAGACAAAGGATCTCCACGTGCCACGATCCTGACACACCTCTGCCGCCTCTTCCACTCCCATAATGTTCTTCATGCATGCTCGTCGGTTACGGGTACTACGCACTTGCCCCTTTTTGAGCACATGCCCGATCTGGTCCAGGTATGTGCGTCTAGGGCGACCCTTCCCGACTCTTCCACTCACATTTGCTTCATAAATTTCTTTCGTTAGTCTCATAGCATCCATTCTTCCAACATGACCGAACCACCGAAGCATCCCTTTCTCAATCCTTGTCACTATATCTTCTTTCAGCCCACAGCACTCTCGCACTACACTATTTCTCAATCTATCTTTCATTGTAACTCCACACATACTCCTCAACGAACAGACCTACTTAATCCTTATTTTTAAGGATTGTTTGTTTTGTTTTAGTTTAGGTAATTTTTATTTGATAGGTAGTTTAGTTTCTATTTTTTTTGCAATGAATGTATTTATTGGATAATAAAACAAGTTACATATGTACCTACATAATGAGTAAAACTAATTAAATAAAATTAGGTAACCTAATACATAATTAATAACTAAAGAATTACATGTAAGTCTTATATAGTTTCTATTTTATTTTGTATTAAGTTTTAACTATTAATAAACTCAACTTATTAGTATCTACAATAGACAATGCTAATTTAAATTACATTAATATTCTATAATTTAACATCATTTAAACAACTAACCTTATAATATTTACAATTCAAGGCGAGCCCTATAATACAGACCTATACAAAGCAAAGACGTCATATTAATGTCAAGGTCTGTAGAATCCCTACAAAGGTAGTTTATAGACACGTTCACGTTTAAAAATGGCGGACACGCGTGGAACTAGGCTTGATGTTAGTCTTCCCGGCCGGCCGGGACATATCTAATACTCTGCAGTCCTTCATAAGGTGGATGGTGGTAAATGATATACCAATATTTTTAACCAACTTCTTAAAAAAAAAATGTATCATGTGTATGTATGTTTGTATGTATGTATGTTTGTCCACGAATTTCTCGAACTTGAGACTAGAGATCAATTAATTGCCACAATTCCTTTTTATTAGGTTTCCGTATCTCAGACGGAAGCCTATTACTGAGCCTCCGTCGTCTGTCCATCCGTCCGTCCGTCTGTCCGAAGGCTTTATCTCTTGAACCGTAATACTTAGGTAGCTCGTTGAAATGTTTACAGAATATGTTATTGTGGCCGATATAACAACAAATAATAAAGATAAAAAATGCCAAAAATTCCCGGGGTCCCCATACAAGAAACAAAATAGTGTATGCTCGCCATCTACCGAAATCAGTATGAAGCAGCGCTGACCATGACATATGCGATACGGATCCCTCGGTGCGCGAGTTCGACTCGTACTTGGCCGGTTTTTATAAAATCACGACCGCAAATCGACCAATCTGTGTCTGTCTTTTTTTTTCATTCATGGGCTGTGGCATGTCCACATGGAGGTGGACGTGGACCTCCATGCATATCCATATGAGTGCTGGATTAGTGCTGGCCGCCACCGCGCTGAATGACGGTCTGTCAATTGTCTTTATTTTTTTTTTTTTACTTAGCGGTCGCCCGGCTCCTTTAAGTAACTAAATGGAAATTATTTTTGACTTTTTAAGGGTCGGGAATTTTGTAAATTTTGTAATTTAACTTTAATTTCAAGCTTTAAAAAATATTATTATTTAAAAAAATACACATTTTCATATATTTCGACTACTGTCGTCATCAGTGGAAAAATATTATAATATAATAATGACTAAGTTGTCAATGTCAGGTTTTTTTATTTTTATTTTTTTTTTTTATTATTATTTATGGTTTAAAGGATATTCAAGCCGGGTGAGTGATGCGCGCCGAGGTTCCATCATACCATGAATATCATCCAATGGATGATATTCATGGTATGATGGAACCTCGGCGCGCATCACTCACCCGGCTTGAATATCATCCATTAAACCATAAATAATAATAATAATAAAAAAAAACCTGACATTGACAACTTAGTTATTATTATGTTATAATATTTTTCCACTGATGACGACAGTAGTCGAAATATATGAAAATGTGTATTTTTTTTAATAATAATATTGTATAAATAATAGCCATATTATTGGTAATATTAAAAAAATATATTTCAAGCTTTAAAAAAACGCATATAAATTGGTCCACTTTTTAAATAATTTTCCAGATAAATTAATTTTTATATTTCTTCATTACTTCATTACTTGATTACAAACATAGCTAATAAATAACCATCCCGATTAAACAAGCCTCCCGTAACCCCCTTCGTTTTTGGCGTCGGGGGTTAAAAACAGCCTGTAGTACCTACTATCCGTCCTCACTTAACTGGCCAGTGTACTTTTTCCGTCACCTACCACGGCCATCCACGGCCACAGCCACGGCTTTATGCTTTTAGGTGGTATAGCTAGTCATATCTATCATACATAACATGTACATACATAACAGAGACATAACAAAGACAATAATATCGTGATTCGTGAAGCTAGGGTTAGTCACCAAGCGACGATTTTTTTTTTTCATACAACATCGTCTTTCGTCTATTGTTTCAAGAGGTATTATGTACTAGCGTACGCTAGTACATAACACCTCTTTGTTTTGTTTAATTTAAATATACGACGCGACGCCAGAGTAAAAAAATTGTTTTTTGAACGAAAAAAAAATCGAATCCAAATCGAAAAGTTTACTTTGGATATAAAAAATAATAATAAAAATATAGGTACGTAGATTAAACTTATTACATTACCATTACCTTATTACAACAGAAAAATAATAAAATTGTAAAACCGGCCAAGTGCGAGTCGATCTCGCGTACCGAAGGTTGCGTATGCCATGTCATGGTCAGCGCCACTCACGCCATCTATGGCGTGTTTATGAAATGCTTCGTATTAGTTAAAATTCATGAGTAGTTAAAATGCGTTGTCACAGTCTTTTCGGTAGATGTCGCGCATACACTTTTTAGTTTCTTCTATGGGAACCCCCGTGATTTTTTTACTTTTCCTTATTTTTATGATTTGTTGTTATATCGGTCATAATAACACATGTTCTGTGAAAATGTCAACGGGCTAGGAGCGCTGTATGTAACAACCATAGAATAGAGCCGTAACTTCGTGCGTGGTATGTAATGCGAGCGTAACCTTGACAGGTGAAACCTAATAAGGTTCTATTATAGCGTGTCATGCAATGCATGCATGTGTTTCATTCACGGTCAACTTGTTTAAGGCCGTCTCACACTAGACAAAGTTGCGGATAGTTTTATTTTTGGCGATTTTCCTTTGTTTTGATGCTGTGCTATTTATTATACAGTGTGTTTAGGGATAGCGTTTCGTAACTTTAGGGTTCGAGCTCTGAAACTTTTTCCCAGATTTGTCCATTTTATAGTCATTTTTGGTGAAAATAGTTTCACGGTTAACGTCCGCCTTTATTAATATTAAACTGAACTGCATGTGGGAGTGGACTAGGTCATTGCACTATTGCCAAATGTCCCCATACTCACTGTCCATCGAGTTTTTATTACAATTTAAAATGTTTGTATGAAAAAAAAAATCGGTTATTATCACATTTGCGCTTTAAATCGAATTTGCTATTAAACCGACTCTACCGCGAGCGGAGCCTCGGGCAAAAGCTAGTATTATCAACCGACTTCCAATCCGAGAAGATTTTCAATTCGTCTGTATGCTTTTTTTATGTGCATGACTCGATTATTTTAATGATTCTTTTTTTCATGAGTAGGGTGTATCTCAGGGTGGTCCATTCATAAATTTTATGAAACAATACCACCTCTAAGGGTGGCAAATTAAGGGATGAACACTTTCACACTATGGAATTTTTCGGTCAACCGATTTTAATAATGTGAAATTACTAAAAAGAGTGAAATAAAAAAACTGTTTCAAAAAAACATTGAGCCGACTTCAAACCGTAAAAAGTATTAAATAATATTTTGATCTTGAGTAGAAGGCGGTACAAAATCACACCTGAAAATTTATAGATGGACCTTTTGTGCTTTTCAAGATAAAAATATAATATTTTTAATCAAAATATAATAAATATAATATTATATTATTTCATATTTTTTAGGCTTTGAAGTCGGTTCAATGTTTTTTTTAAACAGTACCGTGAGGCGGCTCCACACCGTACTGTTTTAAAAAAAGTGTTGTACTTAAAAAAAGAATATCCCCACTGCATCTCTTCCCATGCATGTCGTAAAAGGCGACTAAGCGATAAGGACAAGATGCCGTGCCAAAGGGCGATAGGCTCGCCACCTCTCACCTTGGCACAGTACTTACACCGAGTCATGCAGCAGCTGGGTCTTCGTACCTTACTTGCTGCTTGATCGATTAAATGTTGTTCGAATACTTTGCTAAATGTGATGGTCGGTGTTGTGCTTTAACAGAGTTCTTGCAGCACAACACCGATTACTCTGCTACCCCGATTGTCGGGATTTAGCGTGTGTGATATGTATTTATGTTTTGATATAGTGTGAACGTGACCGCGAAGTGAACGAAAACCAAAAAAGTTACTCACATCAGCGCCACCAAATGTGGATGCAGCCTGGCCGATTGTACGCCACCTGGCGGTAGACGAGGCGCCTCACTCGCGACCGCCATCTTGAAATGCGGGACTCGCTGGCTGGATGGAGCGATTCACCTGTAAACAAGTTTACCGGCTAATTGATTAATCGTGTTCACAGATTTAATCGAATGAAACCCTAGTACTATGGAGTGCTGCTGCTAACGCAGAGCTGCTGTGTGGGCTCTGATCAAGGTCAATAGAGGTCACGGACGCGGCATGGCCCAAATAAAAAAAAAACTGTTTTAAAAAATCTGTTAAGTGCGAGTTTTACTCGCGCACGGAGGTTTCCGTATCTAAGTATCCGCAATCAATAATATCCGCCCATCTTTTGTCTTTCAGCAATTGTTTATTGTTTATTGTATAATTTCATCCACAGGTAGGTAACCTATGCTTGGATATGTCGAAAATTCCGCCAGTTCTAAATTCAATGCGAAGAAGAACTGACAAACAAACTTCGCAAGTCACAATGGTTTGTTAGTACCTTATAAGTATTATATTATAGTAACTTATAAATAATTAACCCATACTACCGCTCACAAAAGCATTCATATTTACAGCATAAACATGAATACTGAATAATCTGACCACTCTGCCTATTTACATTACCTATATCTGGTGTATAGTGCCATCGTCAATTTGATACTTAAATATATCAAGTCAATTCAACAAATATTAGTAAAAGTTTATTACAAAGAAATGTAATAAGTCATGTTAAAAATCTAAAGATACAAAGTGTATCCAATTGTCAAGTTATTTAGTGGGAAAAACAGTAGTCAGATTCTCAGATAAAATTATGGTCAGCTAGAGCATCCATAGTAGTGTAATAACTCTTTTCAATTAACATTTGTTTAATTCTTCGTTTAAAATTATTATCTTCTAATTGATTTATGCTAGAAGACAGTTTATTGTAAAATCTAACACTATTACAGTGCGACAAGGATTGAAATGAACGTGGGTGACAGCTGAACTAACGCCGCCACAGTGCTGCCAGATGACCGTTTCGCGTTTTACCCGTTCACGCATAGTCGTGGGAATAACGGCTGTTTTTCAACAGCACGTTAGAATAATCTGCTGTTTTTATATAACTGCTGTTTTAAAGTCCTATATTGCTATATTGCTGTTTTTGGTGCTGTTGTTGGAATTCGAATCTAACGCTGTTGGAATAACTAGCATAATTGAAATAAGAAATAAATATTAGTGTTATAACAATCACGGGAATACAGCAGGCAGACACATCAATAAACTGTCTGTGGTCAATATTTTTTATTTGCTTGGATGCCAGGTCCTTCTGCCATTTCTTTGAAATTTATATAATATTTTCGACGGTATTTATTATGTATTTGTAAAGGCTTTTATGATATTTTTATTCAGTTAATAAATCAGTAATTTTAAGATTGCACAACTTGTCATTCAGCTCGGCGGCATTTTCACAAATATTGCTAATCCTATGGTTCACTCACTATATTATATAAACCATGTTTTTGTTCCTATTAAAATATATCTAGTAGACACTAGCTGGACGCAATAATTGCTAGACACGTTAAGTTGCTATATAAACTGCTGTCTGCTGCTGCTGTATAAGTCTGCTCATAGCAAGCAACGAGCGCGTACTGCTATACTGCTGTTTTATTGTTGCTGTTGCTGTTCCTAACAAACAGCAGTCTAATTCTATTATAATATTTTCTAATGTGCTAGTCTGCTGTTTTATTTAATTATTTAAAATGTAACCTTAAGTCATTGTATTAAGGGTTACGTTACAAAATACTATTAACACTGTCCTCTATCGAGCGAGAGCTTCACATGCCTACAGACTACACTACAAATAATTTTTATTATATCAACTAGATGGCGGTACGTACAAGTATAAATAGCAAAACAGCATTATAGCAAACACCAGGAAAGGTGGAATATTTCTAACGTTATAACTGCTGTAAATTTATAATAGAATATATTGCCTGCTATATAATATATTTCCCAGGACTATTCACGCGTACGTTAGTATCACTTCTTAGTATGTGGCTTTGTTAGCAGAAATCTTTCTAAATAAATGAAGTCTGTTATTTTATTAGAGAGCAAGTCTTCCTAAAATTCAATACATAAAATAAAAAATAAGTAAGTACCTACTTACCTTATGGGTACTATACATACATTTTCTTTTACAGCGATATTTTCCCCTAGTGTAAGGAAATTTTCAAAATTGACAACCCTAATGCTGCAACAGCGCCCTCCCACAAACGTCATCCACGTTCATTTCAATCCTTGTCGCACTGTACAAATAAAGCTTTTTGAGGTTTTAGATAATCTATGTCTTATTATTTGTACATTATTCTTACACCGTGTATAATAGTTATGATTGTCGGAATTAAGAGAGGAATCATGAATATATTTTCTGGCATAGCATTATGTTCTGGTAAACATACTATGCACTTGGTAAAGTCATGATTCCTATCTCCCCGAACGCTGTCCTACAAGTATCTCTAGTTTTCATATTCAAGATGTACCGCAATGCAATGTATGCGTGACTAATTAATTTTTCGTACGTTTGTTGTATGGGAGCCTCCCTTAATTTTTAACATTTTCTTTTTTTTTATTATTTTTGTTATATCCGCCATAGTAACACATATTCTGTGAAAATTTCAACGGGCTACCTATTACGTTTCAAGAGATAGAGCCCTCGGACAGACGGACAGACGGACGGCGGCTGAGGCTTAGTAATAGGCTTCCGTACGTACGGGATACGGAGACCTAAAAACATTGCACCGACTTCAAAAAACAACTAGAACTGAAAAGTGTTAAATAATATTTTGATTCATATTCGGACCCTTGAGCACCTTGAGTTGGAGGATGCACACAAGGACAAAAGGGGTCCATCTATCAATTTTCAGTTGTGCTTTTTGTACCGCCTTCAGCTGAAATGTCGAAACGTTCTGGGTGTTCGTGTTACACATCTCAGCCTCGATAGCTCAGTGAGGCAGACAGTCAACTATCGCTATTGAATGTTAAGCAACGCTGGGTGCGGTCAGTAATTGGATGGGTGACCGCTGACCGTTGGAGGCTGACCGAGGTTCGGATTCCTCGTAAAACTGTAGGTCCCTTCCCTCCTAATCTTACTTGGTGGTAGGGTTTAACCCGCCCGGGTTGGTACCACCGCACTGAATGAAACGTCGGGTCGAAACGGCTATGTAAATAGTTTGTGTTTTCCGACCAGTTCAGTGTAGCCGGCACGATCAAAGGGGGAAGCACTGACATGGCACCTAGTTCTCCCGAGGTTATGGGCTGACATCACGGACGTTGTAGGTGATGTAGCCAACCGTGTCAGTTTCCATAAAAAAAAAACATATCTAACAGATTTTGACTGCGGTTTCACTTGCGTAGACCACCCGCCAGGTGGGACGACGACATCAAGTAGGTACGTCGACGGAAGGCAGTGGTTGCGTATCGCTGAAGGCCGGGACGACTGGAGGAAAATTGGAGAGGCGTATGCCCAGCAGTGGACGCTTACACGCTGACTGACTGACTGATATACTTGTACGCACATGAAAAATATAAGGTCTTTCATTAGTAGGTAACGATACGGAACGTGATCAGTATCTGATACACATACACCCCGTATGTGTATCAGATACTGATCACGTTCCCATAGGTACCAATTTTTTTTACGATATAAAAACATACCTATTAAGGTGATATACGCCCACTTCACGTATTAAATTCGAGGAGTGAGTAGGTTTTTTATATCGTAAAAAAAAATTGATATGGGACCGTGATCAGTATCTGATACACATAGGTACACCCCTTAGCGTATCGTTACCTACTAATGAAAGACCATAGACATACATACGTCACTCAATAAGTCCCGAGACTGATGTATAGATGGCGCTGCTATTGAAAAATCTATGTGATTTTTCAGAAGTACTAACCTTCAAACGATAAATGTCAAAAGGGGACATCCATTAATCACGTGAGCAAATTTAATGGATTTTTTGACCCCCCCTCCCCCTTGGTGAGATTTCGTGAGATTTATAGGAACCCTTTTAACCCGTTTTGTTCAGTTTTAATGTAAAGTGAACAAAACTCCAGTGAAAAAGCTATAGCAACAGTACATAGTCTAGGAGGAAACCTAAAAACTATTCATTACGTACTAGCTACATGTCTCCTCTACTTCTATACCAAATTTTATTAGATCTTGTGGAATAGATATCCAACTAGAGCGTTTAATGTGACTAAAATAGAGAAATTTCAGAAAAAGTTAAAAAAAATCATAACTTCTAAACTATTGATTTTCGCGGAAATAATGTTTTTTTAAATGATTCAACATGATGTCCTCCATCTAAAAAAATTCATTCAAAAACATCAAAAACATAATTTTTGGACCTCTATAACTGGGCCATCCTGTATAATAAATAAATATAACCCCGATATCTTTTCTATATTAATGGTGGCATTCATTTTATGTGGTTTGGCGGCGCCAACCTTGGCGCCAACCTAGCCAACTTAAAGGAATCGCCACTGACTGAATGATCTGAGAGAATGGAAGTGGCAAGAAAATGAGCGTTTCAGCAGCGGGAGCACAAATGCGTCGATAAGCCTATATCGATCGATAAACATCTATTTGCTTCGTTCGACGAAGTAGAATAGAAGAAGACGAATAGATTTTTATCGATCGATATAGGCTTATCGAAGCATTTGTGCTCCCACTGCAAGTGCTATTATTCAGAATACTATTATTCACGCCATGGGCATTCAATCGTTATGATAGGACACAAGATGTCCATACATTGAAGCAATAGTGTCTCTAGCTCCAGCTCAAGCTGTTAGTGTTTAAAATAAATAAATAATTTAAAAAAAAGCCGGACAAGTCCGAGTCTGACTCGCGCAGCGAGGGTTCCGTCGGCGCCGCGCGCCGCCGCCGTGCCGTCAGCGTTGATTGTTGTGCCAATTATTAGAATGAACGTAACGAAAAGCATCCCTTAAATTAATTTAAACTTTTTTAAGTTTTCTTTACATTCGCGGGTGCGCGCACAACAACCCACGAAAGTTTCATCATAATCGGATAGAAGACGAACGAACGAACATTCATTTTTTTTTATAGTTAACGCCGAGATGACAGTTCTTCGTTGTCAAATTGAAATTATTTTATTTTTTTGTGTTCCATGAATCCAATATTTCGTCACCGGCCAGTTGACGCAAAAACAACGACCAAGAAACCTGTACTTTGGACTGCGTGATTTTAAACGCGCAACAATTTTAATAATTTAAAATTTAATTTAATTTTTTTTTTATTATTCTCCCTGCCGCCGCCGCGGCGCCGCTGCTGGTGGTATTTCAGCTTGATACCTTGACCCGTTCCTGAGAAAAAGGGTCTTGACATACAAAACAAGCAAACTTTTTTTTTATGTGATGTAAGTACGAATTTACAATTTTCGGATTTTTTCCTTTATTTGTGCTGTAAGACCTTGCTTCGTACAGAATTTCGTAATTCTAGGTCAACGGGAAGTACCCTGTAGGTTTTGATTTGTTTTGAATGAATTTACGAGTATCAAAATCTGACATCAATACCCGTATCTTTTGATTGTGTCAATTTAGAAGCTTGAGTTTCCTACATCTCTAAGCGATCGTAGATGTTAATATTTTGTATTAATTTGAACTTGATATCTTGACTCGTTCCTGAGAAAAAGGGTCTTGACATACAAAACAAGCAAACTTTTTTTTATGTGACATAACTGCAAATTTGCAATTTTCAGATTTTTTCCTTTACTTGTGCTATGAGACCTTGCTTCGTACCTAATTTCATGATTCTAGGTCAACGGGAAGTACTCCATAGGTTTTGATTTCATTTGCCGGTAGCAAAATTTATGACATAAATAGCCGTATCTTGTGATTGCGTTGACTTAGAAACTTAATTTTTTTAAACCTCCGAGGAAACGTAGACCTTAATATTTGGTATTAATTTCAAATTGATACGTCTACCCGTTCCTGAGAAAAAGGGTCTTGAGGGACAGACAGCCAGCCAGACGGACAACAAAGTGATCCTATAAGGGTTCCGTTTTTCCTCTTTTGAGGAACGGAACCCTAAAAATAAAAAAATGATTACGTGAGATTGTTGCAGACCCCCCCTCTCCCCCTAGTGAGATTTTGCCAGACCCCTCCCCCCCCCCCCTTGTTTTTCCTCACGTGATTAATGGATGTCCCCAAATGACATAACAATTTGACGTTTAGTACAAAAGTTTCCGCGGTTTTTGTAATGCTACTTTTGTAAATTTCAAAACGATAGATAATTCCGAATTTCGTGTGTTGATTAAACATTGTTTTTTGATGAGAAAAAATACAGTTCAAACGCAGCAATGGCTTGCAAAGTGTTATGGCGACTCTTCAACGTCGAAAGCAACAATTTGACGTTGGTTTGTTGATTTTAAACGCGGCCGTTCAAACACTGATGTTGAACGCTCTGGGTCGCCAAAAAGCAGCAGTTGTTCCAGAAAACATAAAAAAAGTTCACAAAATGGTTCTGGCCGATTGCAAATTGAAATTGCGCGATATAGCTGACACCATAAAGATATCAGAAGGTAGTGTATTTACGATTTTGCATAAAAAATCAAGAGACCTACATATGTATATACGAATTTATAAGTAATACCATTGAAGATATATGATTTACGAACTGGAAATTACTGACTTGGAAAATTTAAATTACTGGATTCTATAACTTAGTTTACTGAAGAAACAAATGAACAACACAAGAATTGGCTGTACGGTCAAACGACCCTTGCCTTTTCGTCAGGATAAAAAAGCAAAAAAAAAAAAAAATTAACATTTGTCAATGAGGAAGCTATGTTCGAAATGGGTGCCGCGTTTGCTCACAGTCGACCAAAAACAACAACGATTACGAGAGCTGTTTGGACCTGTTTAAGCGTGATAAAAATGATTTTTGCGACGATATGTGACAATCACGAGTCAGTAAGCCTGGATACGAAATACGGCATCGTTTGTATGAGAACCGAGATAGCCGCCAAAGGGGTGTGAAGTCTGAGGCGGGAGCGGCGCATGGAACGCCGTGATTGGCCGAGCGAGTAGGTAGCCACGTGACGCCAGTCTTCCATACGTTTGAACGGGATTCATACAATAAGTCGCTCATTGTGTCGATTCGCGATGAAAAGATGAAACGGATTTAACAATATTTAACCCTTCTTTACATCAAGGGAATAATATAACTTTCTCTTAAATGAACAAAGGCAACGCCCCTTTCACAATTTTGCGAATTTGCAGATTTTCGCATAAACACGATAATAGTTCTAAGTTCTGAGATACCTCGGATACTTTATTATAAATCTACATGAAATTTCCAAAACAATGATATGTAAGACCTCGTACATTGGTATTATCTTATTGGAGTATTTGTTATTGGAATTTTCCAAAATTAAAAAAATAATGTTAGAAAGTCGAAAAGTTTTGTAACCAAAAAAAAAATTATTATATTATTAACAACTATTTGCTAATTACTTAGCCAACGATATGACAAATTATATTGCAATATGACTTCGCGAAAAATTCGCGAAAATCTACCCTACCATAAAAAATGTATGAGTACCCACCTCGATATTTAATTTTTTTACGGTAAAATGAGGTTTTCCAGGCTTTGCCTTTTTTAACAAACTAACCAGCCATACCCACCTGGATATTTAATTTTTTTAGGGTAAAATGAGGTTTTCCAGGCTTTGCCTTTTTTAACAAACTAACCAGCCATGCAGCTAGAGCCTTATAAAATGTACCATGCGTCTCTCTGTCAGTTTGACGGTGTGAATTCGTTATATAAGGGTTAATAAAATAACAAATGAAAGGCTGTGTAGTCTGTAATAGAAACATATATTTGAAACAGAACAATAATTTACTTAATTATTTATTTATAGATCGGTATCTATATTAAAATTTTCATTTGGTAACTTTTGAACAATTGAATTAAATTTAAAAGCACAATTTACGACAATTTACATTGTTACTGTTTACATTGTTGACATTTACATTGTTATTGTTGAACTAAAGAACTAAAGAACTAACATGTGTCTCGAGAGATGGTCGCGCAACAGATGGATAGATCTCACCGAGACCTAAAGTTTGAGTACCAACACGATGGGTCTAGCACCAGTGGTTCTCGAGTTATGACCAAAACAAAAGTTCATGTGACAGATGGATAGATCTCACCGAGACCTAAAGTTTGAGTACCAACACGATGGATCTAGCACCAGTGGTTCTCGAGTTATGACCAAAACAAAAGTTCATGTGACAGATGGATAGATCTCACCGAGACCTGAAGTTTGAGTACCAACACGATGGGTCTAGCACCAGTGGTTCTCGAGTTATGACCAAAACAATAGTTAATGTGACAGATGGATAGATCTCATCGAGACGTTCAGATTGAGTACCAACACGATGGGTCTAAGTCCAGTGGTTCTGTAGATATGACCAAAACTAATGATCACGTGACAGATGATAATTCCGACCCCTCACTCGCATGATCGCATCGCATTTCGCATTTATATGCTAGCTAGCTAGCTAGCAGCGGAGCGCAGGCGCTATATAGCATTTAGCATTTAGCAGTACCACAGATAAATAGCACATACTTCATTGCTTTGTGCGTTCCAAAACAAACGAACCAACAAAGTTTTACGAACGAAACAGCAATGCTAATTAAAATTAAATGTGATTATTGCTTAGCATTTAGCATTAATTTTTATTCATCAGGGCGCTTAGCAGTGCTAAATGCTAACGGGGTATTCATTATGAATTAATTTTGTTAATGCTAAGCATAACAAGACTAATTCCCGGTAGACGCATGACCTAAAGAAATTAATTCCTTTAGAGTCGCTCAAAAGTAAAAACCGGTAGGTACTGGTTGAATGAAAAAAGCGCGATAAACGAATATTGAACGAGGAAACCTGCTGAGGTTGACTAGAAGAAATGTCCTTTGGCAATAAGGCAGAATGCATGACATATCTGTATACATTTAACATACATATTTATCAATAAACAAAAAAAATTACAAGAGCTAACTGCATCCAACACGATAGTCGACCTATGGTGGGTAAGCAGAAAAGAGCTCTCCATACATATTTACGCCGATGTTTGTTACTGAAATTCAAGCGAAAAATGCTATCAAATTGAATGAAAGTACTTACTCGTGAAAGGTGACTCCATCTGTGTTCAAGTTTGAATTTTTCGACGACTTTTTGCACCAAAGCACTGCACAATGAGGCATTTTGTGACAGACGCGCACGTTCGCTCCGCCTGAGCGGCGGACGGAGACTAAGATCGGTCGCCGGCGCTAGACTGACGCGCTGGCGCGTGTGCGCCGACGCGCGGCTACCCCTGTCCTCCTATGTATAGCGCCTCCAGGCTTACTGACTCGTGGTGACAATGGATGACACGTGGATCCACTACCTGTTTGCATACCTAAAAAGAATGCTCAAGGGAAAGAAATTTGGCTCCAATGAAGATGTGATTGCCGAAACTGAAGCCCATTTTGAGGCCAAAGATAAATTATTTTACCAAAAAGGTATCGTAATGTTAGAAAAGCGCTGGACCGATTGTATCACTCTAGACTAGAAGGAGACTATGTTGAGGAATAAAATAGAATTTTGCAAAAAAAAAATTGTTTTGTTACTTAGGCCCAATTGCGCCAACACGAATTTAGAGTGAAGTAGCGAGTTATGGATTTAAACGCGGTTCCCACAGTCAACGGGTACTAGCTTAACGAGTTAAACTGATTTATATAGTTAAATTCGTGTTGGCGCAATTGGCCCTTAGTCTCCTGTCTCGGGACTTATTGAGTGGCGTGTTATATTATTGAGTGGCGTGTTATATTATTGAGTGGCGTGTTATATTATTGAGTGGCGTGTTATATTATTGAGTGGCGTGTTATATTATTGAGTGGCGTGTTATATTGTTGAGTGGCGTGTTATATTATTCCCGGCGTATTGTTAACTTTATTTTATTGTTTTGTTTGTATTAAGTTTGTGTCATTGTTCTTCTCTGTTTTGCTACCCTTATAATAAGTGTTCTTAATTAAGTCAGGTTGACTGGCAGAGATTGCCTTAGGTAATAAGTCTGCACTTTTGTACATTGTGTATTGGAAAGCAATAAAGTATATTTTATTCTATACTAGCATTTGCCCGCGGCTTCGCTCGCGTGAAATTTGTATTTAAAAAGAAGAAAGTAAGTAAATCCGGTACCTTACCTTTATTTCCGCGGGCGGAACAATTCCGTTTGTATGAGAGCCACATCTTTCTTAGCGTAACTGGAACTGAATTTAATTAAGCATAATAATTTATCCTGTGTCCCGTATAATCAAAATGTGATTGTACTAAGTTTAATCGAATTCGGATGATCGGTTTAAGAGTTATGGAGGAACATACATACATGCATACAGAAAAGATTTCTAAAAATCATAAATTTTGTTTTAGTATCATACACACAGTCTACATACGCAGTATCTCATAAAACAAAGTAACTTACTCCATGATAATCCCTTACAGATTTATTGTTATTATCGACGATTACAGATTAATTATTAGTATCCATGATGATGATGATATTGATGATTTAAATAAAATTTTGATAAGTGTTCATACCTAATTAAGTCAGGTTGACTGGCAGAGATTGCCTTAGGTAATAGTCCGCACTTTTGTACATTGTGTATTGGAACGCGTTATAGTATATTTTATTCTATATTCTCTTCTAAAAAGAATATATTTTCCGGAATTTCTAAATTATGGATTTCAGAATGTCGAAATTGCAGTTCATAATGCGGGCCCTACGAGACGCTGACTAATATACCTATATAGTACGCTGCGATACTGGTTGCCGACGACGGCCTCAAGCTTGCCATAAACCGGATTTTTGCATCATATGGGCACTTTCGATAGTAGTTATGGTGGAAATACGAGTTAGTATACGGAACAAACAAAGTACCTATATCGAGAGCAACCTGCTGCTCGTGCAAATGTTGGGTTTTCGAGAAAGTTTATTTTTTGTTTGTTTTGTCTTTGTGTCAACTTTGTCAACTAGGTACTCAAATGAATAATCAGCCTCGGTAGCTCAGTGGTGCGGAAAAAGAATAACCCGCCGCCGCCGGTCGCGGTGGTGGAAATTCCATTTTTAAGGTTAATTTTTTTTTTTTATGGAAACTGACACGGTTGGCTACATCACCTACAACATCCGTGATGTCAGCCCATAACACCGGGTGAACTAGGTGCCATGTCAGTGCTTCCCTTCGATCGTGCCGGCTACACTGAACTGGACGGAAAACACAAACTATTTACATAGCCGTTTCGACCGACGTTTCATTCAGTGCGGTGGTACCAACCCGGGCGGGTTGAACCTTACCACCAAGTAAGGTAAGAAGGGAAGGGACCTACAGTTTAACGTGGAATCCGAACCACGGTCAGCCTCCAACGGTCGAGCGGTCACCCATCCAAGTACTGACCGCGCTCAGCGTTGCTTAACCATCAATAGCGACAGTCGAAGGCTGGAGCCCCTCCAAGGGGGGGCCGGGTCACCGGGACCAAATTGGTGGGATCCCGGCAGCGGGCCTCCCTGAGTGCAACGACTTTAAAATGATTGTTCCATGATTAAGTCGTGACACAGTGCGGGTGCTATGGCCGCAAGGCTGGTGCGCTCGGGTCAGTGGCGGGTGAATATTGTCCATCTGTCCTACATAAGGGTCTTTTGATTCCACTCTATTCCAATAGTACCGTGTGGGGTCGGTACTTAAAAAGAATAACCCCACTGCATCTCTCCCCATGCATGTCGTAAAAGGCGACTAAGGGATAAGGACAAGATGCCGCGCTAAAGGGCGACAGGTTCGCCACCTCTCACCTTGGCACGGTACTTCCACCGAGTCATGCAGCAGGTGGGTCTTCGTGCCTTACTTGCTGCTTGATCGATTGAATCTTGTTCGAATGCTTTGCGAAACGTGGTGGTCGGTGTTGTGATGTAATTTGCCAGAGTTTTTGCAGCACAATACCGATTGCTCTGCTTACCCCGATTGGCGGGATTCAGCGTGTGTGATATGTATGTATGTATGTATCTATTCCAATATAGCCATAAATCCAAAGGGAAGTCTCCATTATGGCACCTACCTTCTCGGAGGCGATATTGGCTGATCGGAGCATGCACTCTAGCCCCTCTGACTCAGCCACCCGTACCGGATTGAATATAAAAATAACGTAACTCATTGTGAATAGATTCGAAACTAATTTTTCAGTGGCCTTCACAGTTACGCAAGTGCAAGCAGCGCGCAGCAGAAGCCTGTACAGAGGCGACGCAAGGCGTGGGTGACGTGGGCGAGCGATCGCCCACGGCCTCGCGGCCCGAGGGGGCTCGCGCCTCGAAAGTTCATGCAGCATTCATGAAAAATATTCAGCTAGATCTATTAAAAGGGACCCCGAGTAAACCTTACTATAAAGCCTTTATCCGACACAAGATGGGAAAGCAGGACAGAGGCAGTGAATATTGCAATAATACATACATAGCGTCACGCCTGTTTCCCGGTGGGATAGGCAGAGACAACGGGTCTCCATGTGCCACGATCCTGACACACCTCTGCCGCCTCTTCCAGTCCCATAATGTTCTTCATGCATGCTCGTGGGTTACGGGTACTCCGCACTTGACCCTTTTCGAGAACATCGCCGATCTGGTCCAGGTATGTGCGTCTAGGGCCTAGGGCGACCCTTCCCGACTCTTCCACTCACATTTGCTTCATAAATTTCTTTCGCTAGTCTCCTATCATTCATTCTTCCAACATGACCGAACCACCGAAGCATTCCTTTCTCAATCCTTGTCACTATATCTTCTTTCAGCCCACAGCGCTCTCGCACTACACTAATTTCTCAATCTATCTTTCGTTGTAACTCCACACATACTCCTCAATACAGTGGCTGTATTATTGCGAATGGATGATGTTGAATGTATTGAGTATGGGCAAAACTGAGAGGGCCTCGAAAAATGTATCTTGCCCACTTCAAATTAAGTTCATGCCCCGCCACTGTGTAGGATTTTGTCATTCTCAATGCTTTGCCGTTTATTGTTTAGGCTGGTTTCAGAGTCAGGCCGAGCGGGCGTACTCCGCGTGCGGTCCGCACGCAGCGCGTGCCGTGCAATGTTCTTTCATTATCATTAATTACGCACACATTACTTTCATTATTGTGCGTAGTGGATTCATTTAACTGTGCACATGTACTGTACACATTTGTACCGTGTGAGGCCGGTACTTTAAAATAATAGCCCCACTGCATCTCTCCCCGTGTATGTCGTAAAAGGCGACTAAGGGATATGGACTTCCTTCTTATATTACTAGGTGGTAGGGTTCAACCCGCCCGGGTTGGTACCACCGCACTGAATGAAAGGTCGATCGAAACGGCTATGTAAATAATTTGTGTTTTCCGTCCAGTTCAGTGTAGCCGGCACGACCAAAGGGAAGCACTGACGTGGCACCAAGTTCACCCGGTGTTCATCGCTGACATCACGGATGTTGTAGGTGATGTAGCCAACCGTGTCAGTTTCCATAAAAAAAAATTTGACGTATTTGACGCACACGCATCCCGCACGACGTGAACGAAGACTGGAGCATAAGACTATTAAGACGAGACGAAAGTTAACTTTCTCCATACAAAAACCGTCTTTCGGGGTTTATGTTTTTACCCCCCTAAACCATATCCATATTTTTAATATTATTATTATTTTGTAGGACAGTCCAATCTACGTTCCTGTAATGTTTTTGTTTAGATGAAATATAACAAGAACATCGCTTCGGAGCTAAAAAATTGTATATCGACCGAAAAAAAATGATTTTTTTATTTTTTGATGTCATGAAGTTCATTAACTTTTATTGAGACATCACTTTACATATTCCAAAAGAAAAAGATAGGAATGTAGATTCGACTGGCCTTATTACAACAAAAAAAGAATTGTAAAAATCGGATAAGGTTTAGGGGGGTAAAAACATAAATGACGAAAGACGATTCTGTGTGGAGAAAGTTAACTTCTAGTACGAGAGCGCACCGTAAAAAACCAACGTCATCGAGTACCAAGATGGGACTAGTTTGTGGTGGTCTAGAATAGAATAGGCATCTAAAATATACAGGGTTGCCTGAGCAAATCCTGGCACGTTTTGTGTAGAAGGAAATTAAACATGTCATTTTTTTGGTGCAATTTACGTCATCGAGTACCAACTGGAGACCTGGCACATTCGATAAAGGTCATCAAGAAGAGCACAAAAATATTAGGTTGCCTCGTCCTACCTTGGCAGTTTTTGGAGTCGGGCAAATTTAAGAGTGGTGAAAAATGGTCAAATTTACGTCATCGAGTACCAAGATGACAGTCACACCATTCGATAGTTCTGATAACCTAATTCATAAAAAACCTTGGTTGCCTGCCCTCACCTTGGAGCATTTCCTAGTCGGCCAAGTTGAATATCGGATAGCCGCCTTGTTACTAAGTTCTAAAATCGTTCACGTGTAATCATAGGACCGTTTAAAGATATATTTATTATAAAACTGTGAACACTTTATTAATCCAGCTATACCAGTGGTAGTCAAACCGCGGCCCGCGGGCCGCATGCGGTCCGCGGGCGGTATTTGTACGCATTGTCACAAACAGCGCAGATAATAATATATATTTTAGCTTTTACTCAGTATGAAAATATTATCTGCGCTGTGAGTGTGTGTGCGCGCTTGACGACAAAAACTGATGCGTGAATATTCAGAGCAAGTGAGCGGGTGGCGGGACTGGCGGGAGAAGAGTTTCGGTAAATTTTCCAAATGTTGCTGCTCTGCGATTCGACGTATCTATTGCCGATAGTATCTATCAAAATGTGGTTATACTTGAAGAAATATTTAAAGAATAATATAAAAAAATTAAAGGGTCGCTGGAATTTGGAATCTGCGAAGGAAAACAAGGTATTAGTCGTAAAACTCTCACACCGTAACCAGTCTTTTTTGCCCGGTAACCCCGTGAGGCCTGCCGTCACTTTGTCCGCCCTATATAAAATAGCACAGTCGCCGTGGTCGGCTGGTTGGTGAGTAGGAGCCATGGGTAGGAGCGGTCACTTTGTCCGCCATAAGTTAGGGCGGCCGCAGTGACTGACTACTGGCTAAGGGCGAGCGGCATCGAAGCCGCTGCAGCTGCGAGTGGTGAAGAGAACTGCCAATGAGAAGCGAATGTCAGTCAAACCGCCTGCAAGAAACTTCGCTGGGTCGTACCCTGGTCGTCGACGGTAGGACGGCGAGGTGGTTCCGGACCTGCGAAGTTAAACGGATATGTTAGTATCGACAGAGAGTGCCGTGTTGATGGATCCCACAGTCGGTAGTCGCAAGCGCTAGCGATCAGCGGGCTGTCGTGTCAGTACGCCCCTTGAAGAAGGCCGTGGACAGCGTCTGGAAATACTCCTACAGCGGTGCTATCCCTATACGTACGGTGTACGGTGCGGTCTCTGTATAGGTTGGCGTTTCTGTGGACCAGGGCGCACCTGTGGTGATGCACAAAATTTGTGTTGCCTGACCCTCGTCTTGTTGATGAGTCCTTTGGCCGAAGGGTCGCTGTGTTAAGCCTTGGTAGTGTTCTCTTGAGCTGAATGGAGTTCACCAAATTACGAATCTAGCAATCTACTATGCCAGTGGCGGTTCACACTCAAGTAGAGCTCAGCAAGTCCGACATACATTGCGACGATGTCTGTAGGCTTTGCCACCGTCCTAGACCTCGCACAGCTGAGAAATGTCAGGCGACAGGCAATCATCCTGCGCCTAAACGGGATCTATTTTCACCTTCAATATGTTGTAGACAGGTTCTCCACCATGTCGCCCGGTTCGGTACCACAGGTCGCAGGCGAAAAACTCCTGATGTCACTTTCCTGCACTTGGAGGTCAGCCTGTAGGTAACTAGCTGGTAACTTAGCCATTGCACACGGATTGACGCAGTTGGTGTCCGGAACTACTAGGATATCGGATAACCCTGCCCATCGACCTAGTTTATTGGACCTTGTCCTGACTATTGAGCCAAATGGCTACAGGGTGAGGATTGAGGCTCCCCTCGGTAACTCCGGCCATTGCCTTATACGCTCAACTGTGCCAACTGTACACTTCGCAGAAGCACGTGAATGTAGTACGCGGACAGTTTGGCACTACCGGTTAGCACAATGGGATGACTTCCGTTCCTTCCTGGGTGCATACCCTTGGCGCGACGTTTGCTTCTCTTTTTCAGACCTACCCCTGTGTGCCCAATAGGTCGTCGATGTGATCGCACAGGGTATGAATTTCTCCATCCATCTTTCCCATCGGCGGACGCCTTAAGCCTTGGTTCGATCGTCATTCCAGGCTGGTTATTGACGCTAAGAACTAGGCCTATAGGAAATAGCTGCAAAATAGGTCTTTCAGCCTCGGTAGCTCAGTGGTGCGGTCGGTCAACTGTTATTAAGCAACCCTGGGCGCTTACTTGGATGGGTGACCGCTCGACCATTGGATGCTGACCAAGGTTCGGATTCTAAGTTAAGCTGTAGGTCCCTTCCCTTCTTGCCTTACTAGGTGGTAGGGTTTATCCGGGCCGGGTTGGTACCACCGCACTGAACGATACGTCGGTCGAAATGGCTATGTAAATAGTTCGTGTTTCACGTCCAGTTCAGTGTAGCCGACATGAAATGAAGGGCAGCACTGACATGACACCTAGTTCACCCGGTGTTATGGGCTGACATCACAGATGTTGCAGGTGATGTAACCAAACGTGTCCGTTTCCATTTTAAAAAGTCGAGAATAGACGAGAGCTCAACGTCGCTGCTAGGTTCTACAAAGGAACGCAAAACTTGGCCAAGTTCAGGCGCGGCCGTGGAATTGGCGCGAAACTCGCACCTACCTCTTCGGGTAGCCGCGCCTTCTGGTCTCTCGTCCTTTGATCGGAATTTATGCCGTCTTGCTACCTCCGCTGGAGCGTTCGGTCGGATGGTTTGCTCGAGTTATGTGCCCAGCAGCAGGCGATTCCCGCTGACGATGCAGACGACTTCTGAGGACAGCACCTCGGCCGGCCGCCTGCATTGTTCTCTTCACTGAAGAATTAACTAAATATTTTTAAATATTTAATTAAATACTTTTTAAAAAGTAAATAACCGGTGTCGCCTACGTAATTCTCGCTATACTCGCGAAGGAAAAGGTAAATGTCTTTGCACGCCTTTTCGCATCCAACTCCAACATGGATGACCTGGGCGCCAACCCCCGTCATTACCCCATTGCGGCCGTATGATGGCAAATATTACGTTCCACCCCAGAGTCGTCTATAAAACGCACGTGGGTTGAATATTTCGAAGAGGAGCTAGGAGCTAGCCTGACGGCGTTCCAGCGATCGTCTTGAGAAGTTGTGCACTAGAATTGCCGCCATTCCTCATCAGCCTATTCAAATTACCCTATTCCTCCGGTTCAATGCCTTCTTGCTGGAAGACAGCTTCGGTCCGGTCGGTTTCGGACCCGATCGGACAGCGAACCCATCAAAATATCGCCCTATTTCGATAACCTCACTCTTCACTAATGTTATGGAGCGTATGGTCAACTCAGCGCTCCCGACGTACCTAGAAGACTTTAAACTCCTCGACGACAAGCAGTACGGCTTACTCAAGTAAAGGTCGACTGGAGATCTTCTAGCGTACGTCACACATTTGTAGGCTGAAAGGCTCGATGGTTTTAGGGAATCGCTGGCGGCCGCTCTGGATATTTCCAAAGCATTATCGCGCCGCCGGGCACCGGGAAATACTAAGCAAGCTTCCAGCCTAAGGTGTCCCAACAAAACTGTGCACTTGGATTTCCAGTGTTTGAGTGGCCGGTTGATCTTTGTCGCCCTAGATGGTGCCTGTCTGGTCGATTAATCAATCAGCTTGTGTTTCACAAGGGTCCGTGCTGTCGCCAATGCTGTTTCTTTTATTTATCAACAAGGGTTCACCAACGACTGGAAGGGTAGAGGGGCCTCAGCAGCAAATGCGAGGCGCGAAACTGTTGCTCAGGTTGACTCGTTTTCGAAAAAGTATCCTCTTGGGAAAGGAGAACTTGGTCAACGTCAAGGTAGCCAAAACGAAAGCTTGCGCCTTCTCTACTAAGGCTGATCCATCTCATCTTCAAGCTACTTTCCAGGATGTCTCCAACCAAGTCCCCAACGACGGTAGTCTGGACGTCCTGGGTGGGGAATGTGTCCAGAGACGTTGGATTTTGATCGTTCATAGAGTTGAAGGCGAAACTATTGTCTCGAAAAGCTTATAGGGGTACAGAGACGTGCGAGTTAGAACGACAGAGAGATGCTCAACAACCGGATTGTCTCTTTTTAAATCCCGTTTTACTGCCACGTACTGTATAGTAAACAAAAAATGTGTCTTCGAGATGTTTAATACAACGACAAACATGTTGTAGTTAATTTATATGTGACATAATTTAAAGTATTGAGGTGTACTGTGTTCTTTAAAGTAATTTAAAGTAAAGGTGTACTACGTTACTTATTTCTTCTATGTTGGCGTCTTTGGGACTACATGCAATCCTCATTGCGTGTTCCGGCTGAAAAGGCTATTGCAATATTTGTTTTTTAAGATTTATGGGAACTGACACGGTTGGCTGCATCACCTACGACATCCGTGATGTCAGCCCATAAATGTTCAGATGTTCATTTTTGAAAATGAAACTTCTCAGAGGTACGTCGAAAGAAACTTTGTTAAAATAGTGTGGAGTCTTGAAAACATTTAAGGATGCTAGGCTTTCTCAAAAATGTTATGTCCTCCTGCTTTTCAAGATGTTCGATGAAGTGAGCTTTAGGTTGTGTGCCGTGTTTTAGTTCGATGATTTCGTTCATCAACTGGCTGAATAATTTCATTTCATCATTTTCAAAATGTTACGGGCTTTCTTTGTAGAAATTATTAATACTTTTCACATCGTTAATTCTTTTTTTAATTTATGTCAAATATTCCTTAAAATATGACACCATATCTTGATAGATATTAGATATGTCGTAGGTATCGCAGGGCAGCAACAGTTGGAAAATTTACCGAAACTCTTCTCCCGCCAGTCCCGCCACCCGCTCACTTGCTCTGCATATTTCCGCATCAGTTTTTGTCGTCAAGTGCGCACACTCGAGACACACACTCACAGCGCAGATAATATTTTCATACTGAGTAAAAGCTAAAATATATATTATTATCTGCGCTGTTTGTGACAATGCGTACAAATACCGCCCGCGGACCGCATGCGGCCCGCGGGCCGCGGTTTGACTACCACTGGTATAGCTGGATTAATAAAGTGTTCACAGTTTTATAATAAATATATCTTTAAACGGTCCTATGATTACACGTGAACGATTTTAGAACTTAGTAACAAGGCGGCTATCCGATATTCAACTTGGCCGACTAGGAAATGCTCCAAGGTGAGGGCAGGCAACCAAGGTTTTTTATGAATTAGGTTATCAGAACTATCGAATGGTGTGACTGTCATCTTGGTACTCGATGACGTAAATTTGACCATTTTTCACCACTCTTAAATTTGCCCGACTCCAAAAACTGCCAAGGTAGGACGAGGCAACCTAGTATTTTTGTGCTCTTCTTGATGACCTTTATCGAATGTGCCAGGTCTCCAGTTGGTACTCGATGACGTAAATTGCACCAAAAAAATGGCATGTTTAATTACCTTTTACACAAAACGTGCCAGGATTTGCTCAGGCAACCCTGTATATTTTAGATGCTTATCCTATTCTAGACCACCACAAACTAGTCCCATCTTGGTACTCGATGACGTTGGTTTTTTACGGTGCGCTCTCGTACTATTCTACCTACTCTATGCTGCTGAGCACCGAGGCGCTCGCGCGCGCACTGCGGGCGCAACGCATGCGTTCGCGAGCGCGATGCGGGCGGCGCACACGCATCGCGCGCCGCGCCGTGCCGTGCCGTGACGTGACCCGCGCGGAGATGCCCGCATGACTAAACTATAATATATATATCATAACTAGCTTTTGCCCGCGGCTTCGCTCGCGGTAGACTCGGTTTAATAGCAAATCCGATTTAAACGTAAATATGATAATAACCGATCGTTTCTTTAATATTCTCTCTCTCTCTACCTCTCGCTCCCCCCTACCCTCCGTCCTTCTCAACCCTCTCCATCCGGCATTAACACTCGACACTAAATTCCGTTCATACTATACTCTCTTTGATACTGCTCAGCCCTATTGCTATTTACCGTAATGGTATATAGACTATAGTGAGCCTCAAGAACTACTCTTTACATAGGTGCAAACCGCATCATAATCTGTTCAGTGATTCCGGAGTTTACCTCAAACATGCATACATACAGACAGACGTTCCCTTTTATAAGAAGTAGAGATAGAGATAGAGATAGAGAAGATAGAGATAGAGATAGAGGTAGAGATACAGATAGAGAAGATAAAGCTATTGCTTATGCCTTGTTTGACTCCGCACCATACTGCGGGCTGCCCGGATGACTCTGAAACCGTCCTTAGAATAGATATTGTTCCGCCTGGGTTCTTTCGTACCTACTCAAAACAATACTACCACTGCCATCAGCACAGCACTGACATGGCATCTAGTTCACCATGTTTTGATGGGTTGACATCACCAAGGGTGTTGTGGATGATGTAGCCAACCGCGTCAGGTTTAGTAAACAAACGGCCAAGTGCGAGTCGGACTAGCGCACCGAGGGTTCCGTGCAAATAAGTCATAATTGACGGGTTTTTTATTATTTGTTGTTGTATTTTAGGGCATCCAATTAAAAAAAAAGTTACATTTTAGAACCAAAAATAGTGATATAGACGACTGCCTAAAAGACGGCCAATAATTGGGCCACTTTATGCACAAGTGAACTAAATGTTTTTTTTTTCATTAATTCACTGATTTTTATTCAACAATCATTTTTTCGCAAACATTCAAAAGTGGTTTGTCCGGTTGTTTCATGCATGCAAAAGACGATTTGTCCCAATTTCAAACCTAAAAATCTTCCTGTGACCTTTAGAAAACGATCTATATGAAATGTAGAAGGTATACATTATCCATTGTTAATATAATAAACAAGGAATGAGTAGGCTATCAATAGAACTTTTGGAATAACAAGTTTTTCTAAGATTCCCAAAATCCTGATTACTGTGACAAAACCCGTTTTGAATATTTGCTCCCCCAATATAAACTGGTTTGACACTTTTGTCGGTTTGTCCCTTCGACCATATAAAACTATAGACGCATCATCAGACCAAAACTCCTAAGAAATGTGCGAGCCTCCTGCTGCTAGGGTTGCTACCACGCGATTTGAATTTTCCATCATTCGAGTATTTGTTTATTATTTTATCACCGTACAAATTATCTTATAAACTATAATAAACACATCACTGTAAATCGTTCTGACATCAAAGCAATAAAGAAAATGCCTTCAATATACAATTATTTTCCAAACACAACTCACGAAAATTAACAAATTCCTTCTTTTACGCTCCCCGTCTTGCTCGCACATAAACACGTCGCTGGCTGTCATTTAGTGACAGCTTAGCTGTTAGTCTACTGTACACGACAACTACATTAACTGGGCGGTGGAAATGTATGGTCACATTTGAACCACTAGCTACAATATTGTATGTAGATGATCGACAGGGTTAGATTGGAAGACAAGAGAACCTACACCGGTGCACACGATACAACCACACACCAGAAATGCATGACTGACAGAGACCGATAGTGAGGTACTTCAATAGGATATACTTATGCTAGAAAGAGATACCGGCTTTTTCGTTAGTTGTGTCGTTCAATGTCGGACCGGCCCGGCCATATTTGTGTCGAGGTAAGCACAATAAAATAAAATGCCATTTCACAAAATTTTGATAGATTATCTGTGATATGTGATTCCATTTTCCTTCTTGGCTTTCCCATAATAGTTTTTAAATTTTTTCACCCCACACGACGCCATAATTCCACGACCATAGAGCAGTTTTAGGGCAAACACGCGCGAACGCCTTGACGGATGATTCGAAACTGACAGCTCAGGTATTCTAAGTTGTTCGATTTAGAATACATGACTTCACACGCAGGGGAAAGCTGATGGTGCTTCTTGTTGTTTTATATAGTTCAATGGTTTGTCCTATGAAAATAATTTTTTTACAAAGAAATATTATTCTATGAACAGTATTTTTTTGCTTTTTGTTTTTATAATCTTATTTGTCACATCTTGTGTAGGTATTTCATCATTAGAGTTTGCCCTATAATCACACCAAGTTTGGTGCTTGTTTGTGATACCGTCGTTTTTACGACAGAGCATAAAAAAAAACTGAAAACCTTGTTCGTTGTATGGGCTTCCCGTACAAGAAACGTGTTTAATTTTATTTAATGTTCACGCTTAATTTTTTACTTTTTGTTTTTTTTTTTATTATTTCTTTATTGTTACGTTTTCTTATTCTATTTACATATCTATATTAATTCTATCTATAAAATTTAAAAATACATACAAAATTAATACAGACAAAAACAAAAAAAAGAAAACGATAAAATTCCGCCGACGGCGGGAGACAAGCCCCAAGCGCGCCGGCGGGTGCAGGCCGTGGCTACGGAGCTCTCCGGGACGACGCGAGCGAGACTAGCTTGGAGCGATGGGTGGTGGTACTAGACACGTAGGCCACCACCACCCCCATCTCGGAGAGCTCCGTATCCACTTACTGCGGAGCGACGACGCGCAGCACTTTAAGTCGATGAACCATCATCATGCGCGCGCCGCGAGGGTGTTGCACTGTGGCACCGGCAGCGGGGGCTCTTAGTGGGGTAGTGGGGTACGGAACCCCGACGGCCCCAAGCCGGCCGGTGCCAGACACCGTCCCCGTCGTGGATGTTGTGGCGAGGGCAGTGTCGAGGGTCCGCCGTCCTCTTTTGAAGGCGAGCTGGACGTGGATGGTGGGCGTGCAGGAGTGGAAGAAGCTGCAGGTCTCGGTCTTATGAAGCGGAGGGCACGGCGGCACCGTCGCCGGTGTAGGGGAAGAGAGCGCGGTACTGCACGATGAGGTGCTCTGCAGGCACGCCGGCTGCACTAGGTGGCTGCGCGGTTTAGCCTGGCCTGTGCCCGGACGTCTTCTTCCAGTACTGCGACCAGTTGCCGCTCTTGTCCGCCGTCGTCTTCCTGCGTTGCTGCTTGCTGAGAGGCTCGCTATGAGAGGTCGCTGGCTATGTTGGGGTTGCGACTTGCGATGCCGGGCTGCGGCCTGGTAACGCCCGCATGCTGCGGGATCTCGCGCCGCTGCTGTTGGTGAGTCCGCATGAAGCGGAGGCCCGGCAGGCCGCCTTCGTAGTCTTTTAACTTTATTTTATAGCGAGAGAAATAAATTTCACTACCTGTCAGTTTGACAGCTTTCTTCTTTTTCTTCTTATTATTATTACACACCACACGCCGTATCACGACAATCGGGGTCAGCAGAGTAATCGGTGTTGTGCTGCAAGTACTCTGGTAAATTAAAGCACAAACCGGACCACCACGTTTAACAAAGTACCTATTCGGACAAGATAACTATCAAGAAGCAAGTAAGGCACGAAGACCCACCTGCTTCATGGCGCGGTGGAAAGACCGCGCCAAGGTGAGAGGTGGCTAGCCCGTCGCCCTTATGCACAGCATCTTGTCCTTATCCCTTAGTCGCCTTTTACGACATGCACGGGGATAGATGCAGTGGGGCTATTCTTATTAAGTACCGGTCCTACACAGTACTACAGTATTATTACTATTTGTTATGTTATCCGCCATAATAATTGACACATATTCGATGAATATATTGTGTTATTGTGAATACTAGTGAGCGGGCAAACCTCCTCAAAAACCCGAGGACACACAAAGAGGTCTGCAAGGACGTAGGCCGCCTGCAGAACTAACTGGAGGGAGCTGGGCTGGATGGAGTAGCAAGTCATTAAAAGTTAGGCCCGAGGGTGAGAGAAGGTTTATCGTTTACCTAAACGCAGCTCGGCCTTCGTCTTCGCCATTATTTACTTACTTTCATCGAGAAGAATATCGTTAACTTGAACGAAGCTCGGCTTGCGGCCTCGCCCTTAGTTACTTACTTTCTTCGAGAAGGTGTATTGTTTACATGAACGTAGCTCGGCCTTCGGTCTCGCCTTTAGGTTCGTCGAGACAGAGTAGCGTTTACCTGAACGACGTTTACCTAAGTAGCGTTCGGGGCGACGACGCGCACAAAACGCCTACAAGCAAGACAGAGAGCGACCTAAATACAGAAACTGCCCATCGAGAGGAAGATATTCCGTGAAAATAAAAACTAAAAATAAAAACGTGCGAACAAAGAGCGGATGCACTTTTTTAGGGTTTCGTAGTCATATATTTTTCACATATATTTTTTTTTAAATAAAAATCTTTAAGGTTTCTTTGTTAGTTCTCACTTATCTCTACTTTAAATCTGTATAAAAATTACCTAGTATTAAAACATGTTTAAAACTACCTGAGCCCGCGGCTCCGCTCACCTGCTTTTTTCCCTAATTTTTACGGTTCCGTATCCGGTACGGGACCCTATTACTAAGCATACGCTGTCTGTCTGTCTGTCAGTCCGTCCGTACGTCCGTCTGTCCGAGGGCTGTATCTCTTGAACCGTAATTGGTAGCGCGTTGAAATTTTCACAGAATGTGTTATTTATTATGGCCGATATAACAACAAATAATAATAATAAAAAAATTGTAAAAAATTCACGGCGGTGTCTAATATACAAATAGAGCATAGAAGAAACTAAAAAGTGTATGCGCGCCCGCCATCTACCGAATAGACTCTATTCGGTAGATGGCGGTAACAATTTATTTGACACGTTGCATCCTACAAGTTTTTCAAACTGAGGTTCGTATGAACTTAAGGATATGCGCACTGTCACTATAAGTAAGTAAACTGTATTTCTGTTGTAGATTCTACCATTGTAGACCATAATTTAGTCGCTCGTATTTTCCAATTTCGAATCCAATGAATGAAAGAAGTGTGTGGGGCGTAAGTTTTGTATATTCTGCGGGCGGGCTACCTGAAAAGCCTTCGCGGTCGACGCTTTGGCCATCCCTGGAATAGAACATGAAGCATTTTAACTAATCATGAATTATAACTAATATGAAGCATTTCATAAACACGCCATAGATGGTGTGAGTGGCGCTAACCATGACATGGCGATACGGAACCATCGGTGCGCGAGTAAAAAAAGAATGATTAAAATCGGTCGAGCCATTTTCGAGTTTTTACCACACAACGCACGGCAATTGATTTTTAAATAAATATCTTCAATAATGATAGGTACTTGATAAAATAGATTTGTATCTATTGGCTAGCATTGATACCTACCTATTACTATGTAAGTATACATTATATAAATAGAAATATAAAAAAAACCATATATTTACCTTTAGTTCTAACTCTTCACTTGAACGCACATTTTCAAACACACAGATAACACCTCGTTTTGTTTTATAAATAAATTATTATTGTTTTGTTTTAAAACAGGCGGAAATAAGCGGGAGTCGAGTTGACACGCGCGCCACCGCTTGGCGCTCTACCGCGACTGATAGTGGTGTAGCGCGCGGGTATCGATGTTTTTGAATGTCGATAAGTTTTATGATTGAAAAATGTCGATCTATGTGGAATCAAGAGTAGATTCTGCATATGGTTTTTTTCTTACTGTAAATAAAAATTCTGCTGACTTTGATAATTCAAATTGTTTATATGCATAAACTCAGATTTTATTAATAACTCGACTGAACCCTATGCTCTTTGTTTTGTATTTTATTATCTTTTTTAATGGGTATATCTTGACTTAATATTTTTAATTTTGTGCTTAAATATAGTATTTAACATAATGAAAACTTAGTATGTAAGTTATATTTAAAAAAAGCTCTGTAAGGTTTCTTACCCGGTTCTTCCTTATAGATTGCACTGCTGAACGGGACATGACAAAAAAAATTATAAGGAACCATACTGAATATGCATATGTCTCAATGAAATATTGTTAATGTTGTGTGTTCTTTATGGCGAAATAAATATCTGAATCTGAATCATATTGTTGATTATTGCCATATAATATCTCTTTTTTTAATGGAAACTGACACGGTTGGCTACATCACCTACAACATCCGTGATGTCAGCCCGTAACACCGGGTGAATTATGTGTCATGTCAGTGCTTCCCTTCATTTCATGTCGGCTACACTGAACTGGACGGAAAACACGAACTATTTACATAGCCGTTTCGACCGACGTTTCGCTCAGTGCGGTGGTAACAACCCGGCCGGGATGGACCCTCATGATCACCAGGATGATCACCTTGTAAGGTAAGAAGGGAAGGGACCTACAGTTTAACGTGGAATCCGAACCACTGACAGCCTCCAACGGTCGAGCGGTCACTCATCCAAGTACTGACCGCGCTCAGCGTTGCTTACAACAGTCGACTGACCGCACCACTGAGCCACCGAGGCCGACGAATTTCCTTAACCCTTAGTCGACTTTTACGACATGCGACGGGGAGAGATGCAGTGGGGCTATTCTTTTTAAGTACCGACCCCACACGGTATATATCTGGTATGTATAACATCTACATCGTACATAACTATTAATATTTAAGTGTAATTTATGTGGGATTTTTGTTTCAATTGTATTTTCAAACCATCCAGAGACCCACTCAAATATACACACAAAATTTCATCCAAATTGGTCCAGCCGTTTAGGCGGATTTAGGTGACAGACGTACAGAAGAATTATTATTATTTTTTTTTATAGAAAGGGCAACATGTGGCACCGTTTCACTTACGAGGAGGTGACTTACGATGCCCATGGACATTCTGTGATGCACGGGGTTTGCGAATGCCATGCCGGCCTGACAGGAGCCTTTTCACGCCCCTTTTGAAAAACTATACATATACCTCAAAGGAAAAATTATACATATAAGGATAAATATATACAATACCTACAATTTTGCAATGATAGTAAGTAAGTACATCTACTTGTCACAATTTTTTCTTTAGCTCGAGCTTGTGTCGCCGCCGCCGGCAAACAACTTCGCAGGTATTCTTTTACAGATGAGTATTACATACATTGTACATAGCGACTATTCACATATCAGACATATATAATGTTAAGTACAAATTAAAATTAAATGTTGTTTGTCAATATAACACTTTACAGTTATTTACACATAATTCTACTTTAAAATAACATTTTTGTCTAGTATAAGAACTAGTATGACGCTTCCTTCTAGCTAATTGTTAAATGGTTTAGTAGTTAAGTTTATATTTAGTAATTTAAGATACAATCAAGGATGGGTTTATTTATTGTTTTTCTTTTGGTTATCATGTGGTGGTATATTTTCATTTTCATGACCGTGGTTCAGATCCCACGTTAAACGGTAGGTCCCTTCCCTTCTTAACTTACTAGATGGTAGGGTTCAACGGCCCGGGTTGCTACCACCGCACTGAACGAAAATTCGGTCGAAACGGCTGTGTAAATAGTTCGTGTTTTCCGTACAGTTCAGTGTAGCCGGCACGACTAAAGTGAAGCACTGACACGGCGGAGCCTAGTTCACCAAGGTGTTATGGGCTGACAACGCGGATGTTGTAGGTGATGTAACAGACCGTGTCAGTTTCCATCAAAAAAATATAGTTCAATAAGATAACAATGAGATTGGAAACTTATTAAATATATAAAATAAAAATGATAATTTTATCGATACAAGAAAATATCGGCAGTTATCCCTCCACTACCTACCATTACGTATTTATTAACAATGTACAGTCACGAATAAAATTTAATTGGCGATTGTAAAACTTTGTCATACTTTTTACAAGAAAGATAGTTCCAAATAATACGCCCAGAGAATCTCTCCCCGTGCATGCCGTAAAAGGCGACTAAGGGATAAGGACAAGTAGTCGTGCTTTAAGGTCGACAGGCTAGTGACCTCTCACCTTGGCACGGTCTGTCCAGTCATGCAGTAGGTATTCGTATCTTATTTGCTGGTTGATGTTGTATTTATGTTATTTTTTAGGGTTCCGTACCTCAAAGGAGGAAAAAACGGAACCCTTATAGGATCACTTTGTTGTCCGTCTGTCTGTCTGTCTGGCTGGCTGGCTGTCTGTCTGTCAAGACCTTTTGTCTCAGGAACGGGTAGAGGTATCAAGTTGAAATTAATATCAAATACTAAGGTCTACGTTTCCCTCGGAGGTGTATAAAGTTTAAGCTTCTAGGTCAACGCAATCACTAGATACGCCCATTTAAGTCACATATTTTGCTACCGGCAAATCAAATCAAAACCTATTGAGTACTTCCCGTTAACCTAGAATCATGAAATTTAGTAAGAAGCAAGGTCTCACAGCACAAGTAAAGGAAAAAATCAAAAATTGTAAATTTATAGTTATGTGACATTAAAAAAATTTTTTCTTTGTTTTGTATGTCAAGGTCCCTTTTTCTCAGGAACGGATCAAGATAACATATTGAAATTAATACGAAATACTAAGATCTACGATCTCTTTAAGGTGTAGAATATTAAAGCTTCTAAACCGACGTAATCAAAATATACGGCCATCTATGTCACATTTCATACTCGCAAACTCACTCAAATCAAATCAAAACCTATAGGGTATTTCCTGTTAACATAGAATCATAAAATTTGGTAAGAAGCAAGGTCTTACAGCACAAGTAAAGGAAAAAATCCGAAAATTGTAAAATTGTAGTTATATGATATAAAAAAAAAATTGCTTGTTTTGTGTGTCAAAACCCTTTTTCTCAGTAACGAGTCAAGATATCAAATTGAAATTAATATGAAATACTAACGTCTGCGATCCCATCGAGTTATAGAAAATTAAAGCTTCTAAATGAATATAATCAAAAGATACAGCTATTTATGGCAAATTTTAATACTTGCAAACTCCCTCAAATGGAATCAAAACCTGTAGGGTACTTACCGTTGACCTAGAGTAATGAAATTTGGCAAGAAGCAAGGTCTCACATCACAAGTGAAAATTGTTTTCTATAGTAGACTAGCAGACCCTGCGGACTCCGTTCCGCCTTTATTACACTATAACCTTATTCCGATTATTACATACATTTTACAAATAAAAAATTTGCCAAATCGGTCCAGCCGTTCTGAAGTGACCGATTTGGCTAATTTTTTATTTCTCTATCTCTCCCGCTCTCTCTCTTCCCTCACTCTATACCATCCCACTAACACTCCCCCTCTCCCTCTCCCATCCCCTCTCCCTCGTACCTCTCTCACCTCCTCCTTTTTTCTCTCGCTATTAAAATAATCATCTGTCCCACATGAGGTAAGAAATCGTATGGTGACCCTATTAAAATAAAACCATTTGTCCCACATCAGGAATCGCATGGGCACCCCTATAATAAATTTTGTTTTGTCCTACGTGAGGTAAGGAATCGTATGGTCAACCTATTAAAATAAAACCATTTGGGAATCGCTTGAAAACCCTTCTACTAAAATATTTTTTTTGTCCCGTATTCATTACGTAAGGAATCGTATGGTTACCCTATACAAATAAAAACAAATTTAATCGTATGGTCACCCTATCAAAATAAAACCATTTGTCCCACATGCATGAGGAATCGCATGGTCAGCCCTGCAGTAATTTATTTTTCTGGCGTTCGACTGTGATGGTTGTTGACAGCTACGAACGACGGTCTTTTCAGCCTGTCAGTCAGTCAGTCAGTCAGCGTGTAAGCGTCCACTGCTGGACATACGCCTCTCCAATTTTCCTCCAGTCCTCCCGGCCTTCGGCGATACGGAACCACTGATTTCCGCCGGCGTACTTGATGTCTTCGTCCCACCTGGCGGTTGGTCTTCCCACACTCCGTTTTCCTGTGCATGGCCGCCAGTGTAGGACACGGTTACTCCAATGGTCATCGTCTCTTCGGCTAACGTGCCCAGCCCACTGCCACTTGAGCTTAGCCGCCCGGTGTCCAATATCGACTACTTTGGTGCGTCGGCGGATTGCCTCGTTACGCACCATATCACGTGGCGATATTCCCAACATGGCTCGCTCCATTGCTCGCTGGGCAACTTTCAACCTTTGGACAAGAGCAACCGTCAGAGTCCACGTTTCACACCCGTACGTCATAACCGGGAGGACACACTGGTCATATATACGGGTCTTTAAATTTTGCGGAAGGTCAGACTTCAGGACGAATTTTAATTTTCCAAAGGCAGCCCAACCCAGTTAAATTCGTCTCTCCACCTCCTTAAGCAGACCTTGTCTACCAAGCCGCAGAATTTGACCGAGGTATACGTACTCTTCAACTTGTTCGATCACTTCTCCGCCAATAACAATTTGTCCTCCCGTCATAACCTCGGTCGCCATGACCTTGGTTTTGTCCCGGTTCATCTTCAGACCAACCTTCATCGACGCTCTATAGGTCTTCCAGCATGATTTGAAGCTGATATCGGGAATTTGACAGAAGAACAATGTCATCGGCGAAACGCAGATGGCTGAGAAGATCTCCATTCACGTTTATACCCATGTTGTCCCACTCAAGCATCTTGAACACATCTTCCAATACGTTTGTGAAGAGCTCAGTTTCAGCCTGTACATGTTGTCAAATCCGTTTTTTTCATGAAAACGCGATAACGACGCCGTCTACCGGGTCCAATTGTATTTTCAAACCATCCAGAGACCCACTCAAATATTCACACAAAATTTCATCAAAATCGGGCCAGCCGTTTAGAAGGAGTACGGTTACGTACACACGTACAGAAGAATTATATATATTACTAGCTGTGCCCGCGGCTCCGCCCGCTCTCATATTTCACTTCACTGCTAACCTCATAAGCTATTTAGCGTGATAGTAAGTAGCCTATAGTTGATGGGAAGAATCAAGCTATCCGTAGAATTTTGTTTTATTAAAATCGGTTCAGTGGTTCTCGAGTTATAAGCGGACAGACAGACAGACACTCAGACAGAAAGCAGACGTTGGATTTTTATAGGTAATGAAGGAAGATTATGTCGTTATGTCATACTAGCTGAGCCCGCGGCTCCGCTCGCGTGAAATTCGTATTTCAAAGAAGACAGTAAGTAACTGAGGGCGAGGCCGAAGGCCGAGCTGCGTTCAGGAAGACTATAAACCTTCTCGAAGAAAGTAAGTAACTAAGGGCGAGGCCGAAGGCCGAGCTGCGTTCAGGAAGACTATAAACCTTCTCGAAGAAAGTAAGTAACTAAGGGCGAGGCCGAAGGCCGAGCTGCGTTCAGGAAGACGATAAACCTTATCTAAGAAAGTAAGTAATTAAGGGCGAGGCCGAAGGCCGAGCTACATTCAGGAAGACCATAAATATTCTCGAAGAAAGTAAGTAATTAAGGGCGAGGCCGAAGGCCGAGCTACATTCAGGAAGACCATAAATATTCTCGAAGAAATTACGCAACTGAGGGCGAGACCGAAGGCCGAGCTGCGTTCAGGAAGACGATAAACATTCTCGAAGACAGTAAGTAACTATGGGCGAAGCCGAAGGCTGAGCTGCGTTCAGGAAGACTATAAACCTTCTCGAAGAATGTAAGTAACTAAGGGCGAGGCCGAAGGCCGAGCTGCGTTCAGGAAGACGATAAACCTTATCTAAGAAAGTAAGTAATTAAGGGCGAGGCCGAAGGCCGAGCTACATTCAGGAAGACTATAAACCTTCTCGAAGAAAGCAAGTAACAAACGGCGAAGCCGAAGGCCGAGCTGCGTTCAGGAAGACGATAAACATTCTCGAAGACAGTAAGTAACTATGGGCGAAGCCGAAGGCCGAGCTGCGTTCAGGAAGAGGATAAACCTTCTCGAAGAAAGTAAGTAAATGAGGGCGAGGCCCAAGGCCGAGCTGCGTTCAGGAAGACCATAAACCTTCTCGAAGAAAGTAAGTAACTGAGGGCGAGGCCGAAGGCCGAGCTGTGTTTAGGAAGACGATAAACCATCTCTAAGAAAGAATGTAATTAAGGGCGAGGCCGAAGGCCGAGCTGCGTTCAGGAAGAGGATAAACTTTTTCGATGAAAGTAAGTAACAAAGAGCGAGGCTGAAGGCCGAGCTGCGTTTAGGAAGACTATAAACCTTCTCGAAGAAAGTAAGTAACTGAGGGCGATGCCGAAGGCCGAGCTCCGTTTAGGAAGAGGATAAACCATGGGTCAGGCCGAAGGCCGAGCTGCGTTAATGAAGAGGATTAACCTTCTTTATGAAAGTTAGTAACTGTGGGCGAGGACGAAGGCCGAGCTGTATTCTGGAAGACGATAAACCTTCTCGATTTCTCGATCAAAGTAATGGCGTTTATATAAACGACGATAAAACTTCTTAAATAAAGTAAGTAACTAACGGCGAGGCTTCAGGCTAAGCTGCATTCTGGAATACAATAAACCTCCACGAAGAAAGTAAGTAACTAAGGGCGAGGCCACCGTCACACCCATCCCCCCTCCCCCCCCCCCCCATTTATTTGTTTTTAGTAGCTATAATTATGATTTTCCTTTAAAAAAACCGATATTCCCATACAATCTTTAACACTCCGTTTCCGTTTCTCCCTCTCCCTCTCCCTCTCCCTCTCCCTCTCCCTCTCCCTCTCCCTCTCCATCTCCCTCTCCCTCTCCCTCTCCCTCTCCCTCTCCCTCTCCCTCTCCCTCTCCCTCTCCCTCTCCCTCTCCCTCTCCCTCTCCCTCTCCCTCTCCCTCTCCCTCTCCCTCTCCCTCTCCCTCTCCCTCTCCCTCTCCCTCTCCCTCTCCCTCTCCCTCTCCCTCTCCCTCTCCCTCTCCCTCTCCCTCTCCCTCTCCCTCTCCCTCTCCCTCTCCCTCTCCCTCTCCCTCTCCCTCTCCCTCTCCCCCTCCCTCTCCCCCTCCCTCTCCCCCTCCCTCTCCCTCCATCTGTCTGCCTCTCCCTCCCTTCCGTTGAGTCTGGCCATCATCGACACTTGGAGTAAATATGGCAACCCCAAAGATGGTAAACAGACAGACATACAGACATACATACAGACAGACAGAAAGCAGAGGTTGGATTTTATTAAAGGTAAGGAAGAAAGGAAAGGATAAGGATAAGGGGGATTCCATCGCTCTACCTCCACCTCCCCTCCCGCCCCTCCCTCACCCCCCTCCCTATATGCCTCTACTTACCCCCCCCCCCCCCTCCCCCCCTCTCCCCTCCCCCTTCAGGATATTGTAATGTCATCGGTTCTTACTCGGGTGAATGATTCCGTGTCCGTTACATACAAATATTGCCAAGTGCTCTCATATTTCACTTCACTGCTACCCTCATAAGCCATTTAGCGTGATAGTAAGTAGCCTATAGTTGATGGGAAGAATCAAGCTATCCGTAGAATTTTGTTTTATTAAAATCGGTTCAGTGGTTCTCGAGTTATAAGCGGACAGACAGACACTCAGACATACAGAAAGCAGACGTTGGATTTTATTATTATGTCATATAAGAAATATATTTTTGTATATTTCAACTTCACGAATGCCGCACAGTCAAACCATTGCTGTAGTGTTTATTTAGGCGGTTCGTGATTTTCCAAAACAATTGTTTTTGTTCATACATAATGCAAATATATTGAGTGATACTGATGATACGGAACCCTCGGTGCGCGAGTCCAACTCGCACTTGCCGACTTTTTTTTTATAGACAGCCGGCGCGGGTGTCTGTGCCCAATACTTCAACGGAAGATGCCATGCCGCCATGCCGGCTATGAGGCGGACAAAAAGGTTGTCGTCTAATTTATTGACACGCCTTTTGAAGATTTCCAGGTTATAGGCCAGCGTCAGCGGCGTGCGCTAGCTGTCGTGGGTAATACGCTGGCGAGACGCTTCGCTCGGTGCTCTCGTGATGTCAGGATCACGCCTCGGGTATGTTTGCAGATGACAGGGTGGACAGTTTTGCTGCTGTAATTCGGAAGCGTGTGCCCGGCTTTCGTAAGAAAATGTATATAACTGAGAACCATACCCTGTCCGTCACTCTGGAAGGTGGCGCTGGTCATATTTTTAAATTCTGGACCCAACTCCACCTGCCATTTGCCAGATACAGAGTCTAGCTAGATACGGCAGGGAGTGGTAAAATTTTGATTTTCTTTGTTTATTAGATAATGATTATGATTACTGACGGACTGACTGACTGCATTATGGAATTAATATATTCTGAAATAAAGTTATATTATTGTTATTTATTTATTTACACGTTTCTTTTTATATAAATTTTACATTTTTCAAAAATTAAAACCTAAAATTAATATAAAAACAAACGGCGTTTCCACCACCGGCGGCGGGGCGAGCCCATGCTACCGGTGCGGTGGTCGGGTCCCAAAGAGAGGAACCTCCGGACGATGCGTCCAGTGTCGAGCAGGGCTGCCTTCTGGATCTGGCCCTTGACCCAACCACTCAGCGAGAGCCTCTCAATGTGGTCGTCGAGGCTCTTCGCTATCAGCCTATGTGCCGAAACGACTATGGGCACAACGATCGTCGAGTCGACGGGCCACATTTTGGTAACCTCGTGCTGCAGATCCAGATATTTTAACATCTTCTCTGCTTCCTTACTTATTATTATTTCATCCATTTATTTACACGTTCCTTTTTATATAAATTTTACATAATTTTTTTTTTATTTAATCCTAAAATTAATATAAAAATAAACTGAGTTTCCACCACCGCGGTGGTGGAAACTCCGGCTTGGGTTCGCCCCGCCGCCGCCGGTGCACCGGCGGCGGGGCGAACCCAAGCTACCGATGGTCGGGCCCTAGGGAGAGAAAGCTCCGGACGATGCGTGCAGTGTCGAGCAGGGCTGCCTTCTGGATCTGGCCCTTGACCCAACCACTCAGCGAGAGCCTCTGAAGGTGGTCAATTGGTATTATAGTATTATAGGTGGATGGTGGATTGGTATTATAGGTGGTGGGGAAGTCCACAGACTCCCAGACTCACCGGAAGTCCATTCCATATTTTCGTATGGTAGTACCTATAGAACAGGCTAAGAGAACCGATTGTTCGCCTGTGGCCCAATAATTTAAGTCCCTCCGTGAGCTTTGGATCACCAATTAGACGGATAGCGCGGCGCTGGATAGAGTCCAAGGACGCCAATAAGTAAAGAGGGCATCCGTCCCACAGATGACTACAGTACTCCATCACCGGGCGAACTTGCGCTTTATATAGCGTATAAGGAGTTGCGCCGGTGAGAAGAACCGTCTGCTGCGGTAGAGGACGCCTAATTTCCTAGAGGCAAGTGTCGCTTTGGACTCTATGAAACCCCTAAAACCCACGTCCTTTGTCAATTACACGCCCAGGAGGTTTGGACCTCCTGGGCGTGGAATTGACTAAATACTTGTAAAAATATGTATAAAAAAATACCCTGCGAAGCTTCTTGTCGGTTCTTCTTCGTGGATGTAATCGAACCGGATAGAACAAACTGTGACAAGTTCGAGCGCAGTCTAAATGCCATATGAATGATGAATAAACAATACAATACAATACAATCCAAGTTAAATTTTATTTTTATTAAAATTTAATATAGGCGGATGTTCGTCCACCAAATCTCGATGAAACTATTTTCACCAAAAAGTACTATAAAATGACCGAGTCTGGGAAAACGTTTCAGAGCTTTTCGTCTTTAAATATGGACCCCTTTCGAACCCTGAAGTTACGAGACCCTATCCTGAAACACCCTGTATATTAGTTCGTAAGGCAACATGCAAGTTAAACTAATATAATAATGAACGTGCGATTTAACATCTTCCATCCGCACAAGTGCACTATTAAATCGCTCTTAAAATCGGGTATATACATCCGAGGGTACTTAAGGGCTTTTTCTAGATTGTTAGCTGACACAACCGTGATACACGGCATAAAATGTTAACAAATATTAGGACAAATAAAAGAAATTCTGATTCTGACGATTCTTTTTTTTTTTATGTAGTCCGGTATGGGTGGCTGAGTTGGAGGGGCCAAAGCGCATGCTCCGACCAGCCAATATCACCTACGAGAAGGTAGGTGCCATACCGGAGATTTCCCTGGATTGCTGGCTATAGTGGACTAGAGGAGAACACAGCCGAGGCTGCTATACGGCCATCTTACATCCAGTACGGTGGTACAATCCAGTCGGCTACCACCTAGTAAGGGGCAAGGGAAGGGACCTACAGTTTTACACCGGTTCCGAACGGTGAAGTTTTCTTTTTCGGTGAAGAATTCTGCACCGACTTTGCACTCACACAAGCGCCCGCTGTCTAATACGCAACCACTACTTACATTCTCACCGGGTTTCCGAAGTCTAATAAGCGAGTTGCTCTGATTGGTCATTCTCAACTTTGCCGGGAAATATAAATTTCGAAAGTACTTCCGAAAATAAAGTTTACTTAGGTGGTTATAAAAAAATAACCATAACCTAATTTTAACACGCACCTAAACCACCGAATATATATTACTAGCGCCTAAACATTGCTTAAAAAAAAATTGGTTGTCTGTAAAGTCGGTTTACGGACGATAGTTTTACGTAAATAGAGCAAAGATCAGTAATTATATTTCCAGTAGAAAGATTAATCATCTTGTGACTGGCCATCAATAAACTTCTGTTGTCTGATCTTGACAGTTTTAATTCTTAAGACGTTTCCATGGTAACTTTGACTATACCGATTGTGCCTCTCTATCGCTTGTTACGCGCTCTCGCTTGCACACACAGGCTCAGATGGAAAGCATGATGATGGAAAGTGACACTTTTTCATGTGTGCAGCCGGTGTTCATCAATTTATAAGACGTGACGTCATCACGTCAAAAGCCCCACTTGCACTCCGGGAGTGCCGGCAGAAGTGAAAACTTTTTGTATTTCCGAAAATAATTCTTAGGTGGTTATAAAAAAAACTAAACACCCTAAAAAAGTTAAACACCGTAACATTGCTTAAAAAAGAAAACAAAAACAAAACAAAATTTGAGGGATTCGAACCCATTGTCAAAAAATACAAATCCTACACTCTTACTACTCTTACAAGCTCACTGGCTGACAAAACATGAAAATGTTTATTGGAAAAATTATGAAAACCTAAAAATGCACTATTTCGAAATTTCAACATAATATAAAATAATCTTGAAATTTAACTATGCTGTTCCCACTTAGCACCGTTCTATAATTAGCAGATTTAAAAATATAATTATTATTTCATTCAAATACGATACTCCTGGCGCCATCTTAGGACTTAAATGAAGACTAATTTCATGTTACCTTTAAAACGTCGCTGACGGTACATCTGACTCCCCCTATAAAATCAATGCCTCTCTATAACCTGGTTATTTTAATCTCTTTGATTTAAGTACATGACTGAAGTGCTAGATGTCGCTCCATGAAATATTCACCAAATGTTCCCAAATTCGCCTCATAAGTACACGACCGATTAGCCGTGTGGTTTAAGACGTCGGTCACAATATATTGGTGGCAGGGACCGCGGGTTCGAGGCTCGCAAAAGACGGAGAAATATATTTTGTATTTCCTACTATTGTATATGCCTCTCTATCGCGCTCTCGCTTGCACACACAGGGGCCTTATTCTGAAACCTAACGCCTAGTCAGCGAGAGCGGCTCTCGTCTCGTCGCCGTCTGTGTGTGTGTCTGTAGTTTGCACACGCACACAAACGCGGCTCTCGTCTCTTCGCCGTCTGTCTGGTGTCTGTATTTTGCACACGCACGCAAACTAATACGCAACGACATGAGAGTGTGTGGTGTGACCACCACGAATTAGTGAATGTTGACAGCTATAAATACAAAATTTACCCAAAATAATAAATTTAAACTATTCGTAAAAATATTTTTCTTTTATCTTGCGTATTATATTAGTGACCGTACCTAATTATAACACCTTTAAAAACATTTCTCTACATGTATTCATTCGCTTTCAGCGGTTTTCATACATTATTAAATGCTTGTAGTACAAACCTTTCCTAAGTGTTGGTAACACTGAACTGTCGATATCGTCCGTGACAAGAGACGTCTAGCGAGATGGTCTTGGCTGCCGCCGAGTCGGTCTCGATTCTCGCTCTCGCGGCGATCGACGATACGTCATAGTGGCGTTCGGAATACCAATTTTCATACAAAAGAGAGCTAAGCGATATTCGCTCTAACCTAAGCGAGATCGCTTAGGCGTTAGGATTCAGAATAAGGCCCCAGGTCTCTATCGCGCTCTCGCTTGCACACACAGGTTTAGATGGAACGTGACACTTGTTCGTGCGTGCAGCCGGTGTTCATCAATTTATAAAACGTGACGTCATCACGTCAAAAAAAGTAAAACAGAACAAATTTTGGCAAAAGGGACACGAATTTCGGAAGTATTTCCGAAAATAAAGTTTTCTTAGGTGGTTATAAAAAAACATAACCTAATTTTAACCGGCTGGTACACTTATCCCTACCAGCTATCCGCCCTGGTAGGGATAAGTGGAAAAAAATTTCCACTTATCCCTACCAGGGGGGATAGGTGGATAATGGAAATTCTGACTGAGTGCACTTATCCCTACCAGGCTTAAATATTTTTAAAATATGTAACATAATTGCTTTAAAAAAAAGTAAAACAAAGCAAATTAGGCAAAAGGGACACGAACCCATGGCCGAGATCGAAAAAATAAAAACCCTAGACTATACTACTGAGCCACCAAAGTACATATGCGACCAAACGAATATCGGATTCAGTAGGTTCGCGGGGTGTGCCGGAGGCGGAGCCAGACTCGTTTCTCCACCAATCAGCGCAACTCGCATACTAGACTTTGGATATATAGTACAGGAAGAATAGACTTTAACCTCAAAATAAATAACCCAGTTTTGATTTTTGGCACAAGTGTTCCTTAGGGTCTTAGAAGTATCCCTCAAAAGTCCCCACCCCTATGGTGCCGGCTTCCCCGAAAAAAAAAAAATCATTCAATACGAGGAGGCATATATCAAAAACTACTGTACTATAAAAATAAGCCAAATGCCATTTTGTAGATAGTTTAATAAGGTTCAATTTATCTATTGACGGTTTTTTTCTAGCTCTAATAATTTTGGTGTAAATTAAAAAAAACATGGTCAGGGACACAATCGTTGGGGGGGGGGATACTTTTGAGGGGATACTTCTAAGACCCTAAGGAACAGTTGTGCCAAAAATCAAAACTAGGTTATTTATTTTGAGGTTTCACTAAAAATTTGCTTAGAACGCGCTTGTACGAATCTCGCCGCCGGCCGGCAGTCATGCAAGGCCATGGCCAGTCATGGCTGCCTGCCGCTCGCTCGCTAGTCGAAATATTTATACCAACAACATAGGCCACAACAGTAGGAGAATGGCTCCGCGTTGTTGTTGGGTCATTCTTGAGATTGGGCGTATTCAGTTGATTCCACTGGCAGTTTTTAAATCTTAAAATTTTATAAAACCTGTGATCAAACATTAAAGTTAGATGCATAAGAAACATAAATTTCGATTAGGCACCAAATTCTAACGTATGTATGCAAAGATATTTGATATGAAAATTTCATGTCCAGGGGAATCAATACAGAGTGACAAGGGAATCAATAAAAGTTAATTTTTAATTGTTTGGCTTTTATTTTTAGCAAATAATCGCCTCCAACAAATCTTTCCGAACATATTAACACAATTCAAATATTCAATAATGCACTTAAACGCTGATTCTCACTCACTAGTAATAATTACCTACTTGTAGGTTGATTAAAACAATAATTACCTGTCTTCTCCTCATTTTATCTTTTTATGCGCATTGCTATAACAACATTAACATTAAATCATTTAAAAAGAAATTCAAGAATTATTAAAAACTACACACTCTCATAACAATCACGTAGAGACGCTCAGCTATTCCTTTTTTTTCTAGTCTCTCTTCCCGAGTCTGTTTTTTTCGAGGTGCGATGATTGCCTGAAATGAATAAACTATCTTTGAAACGATTACAGGAAAATAGCAAGCAATTTCAAAATACCGGTTACCGAGACTCAAACTGGAGCTTAGTTGCTGCTGTGTGTGACGATGTATGAGCAAGATACTATGACGTATGTACGGCCGCTAGATTTTCATGTGTGGGGACTCTGCAGACGGGCCAAGGACCTAGTTTATGGCCAGCATGGTCACACCACCGTGGAGAATGAAGAAGAGTTGCGTGTTCGGATCGTAAACACATTCGGTATATGACAGTGACACTCTAGTTCGTGTGAATCAGAGCATCGTGAGGAAGGCCACTCTTTGCATCCGAGTGCAAGGTGGCTATTTCCAGCAATTTTTGTAAATGTAGGTAAGTACCTAAATGTAGGTAAGCCCTATAGGGCTAAATTCGAGCATATGGGCAGAATTGGCGATAGGCTGAACCGGTACCCAACTGGGAGCCGTGAGTTCTGGTCTCTCGCCAAATCTGTCGAGTCGAATTTCTGCCGCTCCTCACTTCCACCTCTGCAGCGCACTAGAGGATCACTGACTCACTCCGCAAAAGATAAAGCCGACCTTCTGGTATCTCTTTTTGGGGAGAACTCCCACCTGGATGATGGGGAAGCTTCTCCCCAATCCGGTGCGAGAACTCCATGCCCGAAGTATAGTTCCGACAGAGAACTGTGCGGAAGGAGCTTCTTGCCCTAGACGTCAGGAAAGCGAGTGGGCCGGACAGAGTGCCTACATTGGTGTTGAAAAAGTGTGCTCCCGAGCTGGCTCCAGTACTGACGCGCCTCTTTCGCCTCTCGTACTCTACTGGCCGCGTGCCGGCAGCTTGGAAATCAGCTTTCGTTCAGTCTGTCCCTAAAAAGGGCGATCGCTCTGACCCGTAGCAATTACCTCCCTCCTCTGCAAGGTGATTTTTTTTTTTTTTTTTTTTTTTTTTATTGACAGCGCGACATATGGCGCCGAGCCACCCATAAGGTGTCTAACGACGCCCATGGACATTCGGTCGTATGCGGGGGTTGCGAATGCCATGCCGGCCTGACAGGTGCCCATTCACGCCCCTCTTGAAGGACCCGAGACTGTACTTGGGGGGAAATATATGGGCAGGGAGAGCGTTCCAGAGTTTACCGGTTCTGTAGAGGAAAGATCTGCAGAATCGATTGGTACGCATCCGCGGTAAGTCCAGCGTGTAGGGATGCAATCCCTGCCCAGTGCGCGTGGTGCGAAGGTGGAAAGGGGACGGCGGGATCGCGTTAAACAGCTCCTCCGAGCACTCCCCATGGAATAAGCGATAGAACACACTTAGGGAGCCGACATCCCTACGGTGTTGCAGTGGTTCTAGATCGCAGGACACTTCGGGGTCACCCACTAGTCGCACGGCTCGACGCTGGATTGAGTCCAGTGGCGCAAGCTGGTATTTGGCAGAGCCATCCCACAGGTGCGAGCAGTACTCCAAGCAGGACCTGATCTGCGATTTATACAGAAGCAGTTTTTGGTCCGGCGTGAAGTACCGTCGCACCTTATTGAGTACGCCCAGCTTTTTAGAAGCCAGCTTGGCCTTCCCCTCGATATGGCGACGAAAGTTCAGGTCGTGCGACAGTTCGACTCCGAGGACCCCGAGGTGTTCGCTTAATTTAAGCGACGTTCCTTGGAATGAAGGAGCCGGTGTGAACGCCGCTCTCTTCGCACTGAACGCGCAAACTTGTGTCTTGGAAGCGTTGAACTCGACCAAATTACTACGGCCCCATTCGGAAATAGAGCCGAGTGTGTGTTCGAGCTCAGACACAAGTCTTCGCCTCTTCTCATCCACAACATCCCGACTGGCTGAAGGGTGACTGGTGTAGGATCCGTGTGCCGTACTGTCGTCTGCATAACAATGTATGTTGCCCAGAGACAGCATATCATTGATATGCAGAAGAAACAGCGTGGGTGACAACACAGATCCTTGTGGTACACCGGCGTTCACTGACATGGCGTCCGACGAGCAACCGTCCACTAGGACCTGAATGCTACGCCCATGTAGGAAGTCGGCGACCCAGTCACAGAGGCCAGAAGGAAGTCCGTAAGCCGGCAATTTGCTCAGGAGCGACTTGTGCCAAACCCGGTCAAATGCCTTGGCAATATCAAGGCCAATTGCCAAGGATTCACCATGACCTTCAAGCGATTCCCCCCAAAGGTGAGTGACGTACGCTAGGAGATCACCAGCAGATCGTTTTGGCCGGAAGCCGTATTGCCGATCGCTGATGAGGTCATTCGTCTCTAGGTACTTCATGAGCTGCGCATTTATAATGCGCTCCATCACCTTACATAGAAGGGAGGTAATCGCTATAGGTCGGTAGTTTGACGGGTTTGAGCGGTCACCCTTTTTGGGGACCGCTTGCACAAACGCAGATTTCCAGGCCGCCGGCACACGGCCATTGGAGTAGGAGAGACGGAATAGGCGCGTCAGCACTGGAGCCAGCTCGGGAGCACACCTTTTTAACACCAATGCAGGAATCCTATCCGGCCCACTCGCTTTCCTGACGTCTAGGGAGAGAAGCTCCGCCCGTACAGTCCGTTGTCGAAACTGCACTTCCGGCATGGAGTTCTCACACCTAGGTATGGATGGGGGAGTGGCACCCCCATCGTCCAGGTTGGAGTTCCCCGCAAAGAGAGATACCAGTAAGTCGGCTTTCTCCTTTGCGGAGTGGGCAAGTGAGCCTCCAGGACACTGCAGAGGTGGAAGAGAGGAGCGGCAGAAATTTGACTCGACAGATTTGGCGAGAGACCAGAACTCACGGCTCCCAGTTGGGTATTGGTTCAGTCTATCGCCGATTCTGCCGATGTGGTCAAATTTGGCCCTGGCAATAACCCTTTTGCAAGATCTGGAGAGGCGGTTGTATTCCTTCTTCAGTTCGGATACGTTTGAATCACGTCCGGCACGAGCGCGCGACCATGCACGATAAGCTGCGCATTTAGCTGCAACAGCATCAGCACAGTCGCGGCTGTACCATGGCTGGCTTTTACCACCGAGGTGGACAGAGGCGCTGGGAATAAACATTTCCATTGCCCCCATAACCACCTCGGCAACGGTATTAGCACATTGCGACGGATCGTCCGAACTGAAGCAGATCTCTCTCCAAGGGTAGGATGCGAAGTGTTCTCGCATCCCATCCCAATCTGCTGACGCGTAGTGCCAAATTCGACGCATTCCTCCAGTACGGGACTGAGGAGGCGAAGATGGCACCGTGGACCCCACTAAACATTGAATTGAGCGCGTTATCAATACGCAGCTCATGACGTACCTGGAGACAAAAATCTCATCAGCGATCGGCAATACGGCTTCCTGCCAAACCGGTCAGCTGGTGATCTCCTAGCGTACGTTACTCACCTTTGGGGGGAAGCGCTTGAAGGGTATGGTAAATCCTTGGCAATTGGACTTGATATTGCCAAGGCATTTGACCGGGTCTGGCATAAGGCGCTTTTGGGTAAGCTGCCGGCGTACGGAATTCCTTCTGGCCTTTGTGACTGGGTAATCGACTTCCTACATGGGCGTAACATTCAGGTCCTCGTGGACGGATGCTCGTCGGACGCCATGTCAGTGAATGCCGGTGTACCACAGGGATCTGTGTTGTCTCCCACACTGTTTCTTCTGCATATCAATGATATGCTGCCACTCGGCAACATACATTTTTATGCAGACGACAGTACGGCGCATGGATCCTACACTAGTCACCTTTCAGCCAGACGGAGTGATGTGGACGAGAAGAGGCGAACACTTGTGTGCGAACTCGAGCAAACCCTCGAGTCGGGTTTTAGCCTTTTAGAGGCGGGTGGCCGAGTGATGTGGGCATCGGCTTCTCATGCGAGAGGTCCGCGGTTCTAATCCCGTCGGCGTGTACCAATGAGTTTTTTCTGACGAAAAAATTACGTGCATACCTACACCTGCTGCTTCACCTTTCGGAACCGGTGTAAAACTGTAGGTCCCTTCCCTTGCCCCTTACTAGGTGGTAGGCTCAAATTGTGGCCGACTGGGTTGGTACCACCGTACTGGATGTAAGATGGCCGCATAGCAGCCTCGGTTGTGTTCTCCTCTAGTCCAGTATAGCCAGCAATCCAGGGAAGTCTCCGGCATCTACCTTCTCGGAGGTGATATTGGCTGGTCGGGGCATGCGCTTTAGCCCCTCCAACTCAGCCACCCATACCGGATTATATAAAAAAAAAGTCGATTGCCGAATGGGGCCGGAGCAACTTGGTCGTGTTCAACGCATCGAAGACACAAGTGTGCGCTTTTAGTGCGAAAAGAACGGCGTTCACACCAGCTCCTTCCTTCCAAAACACGTCGCTGAAATTAAGCGACCACCTCGGGGTCTTCGGTGTCGAACTGCCGCACGACTTAAACTTCCGACGTCACATTGAGGGCAAGGCCAAGCTGGCCTCAAAAAAGCTGGGTGTACTCAACAAGGTGAAGCGGTACTTCACGGCGAGCCAAAAACTGACGTTGTATAATACGCAGGTTAGGTCTTGCTTGGAGTACTGCTCGCGCCTGTGGAATGGCTCAGCTAAATACCAGCTTGCGTTGTGCCGTGCGACTTGTGGATGACCCTGTGGTGTCCCGCGACTTAGAACCGCTGCAACTCCGTAGGGACGTCGGCTCCCTAAGTGTGTTCTATCATCTATTTCACGGGGAGTGTTCGGAGGAGCTCTTTAAGGCGATTCCATCGTCCCCATTCCACCTCCGCACTACGCGTACTGGGCAGGGTATGCACCACTATACAATCGACCTACCGTGGATGCGCGATGATCGACATACCGGGAAAATGTGGAACTAGTGCGTGGAAATAGATGAGCAGGGAGCTCATTTATTTCCTCCCAAGTACAGCCTGGGGTTTTTCAAAAGGGGCGTGAAAAGGCTCCTGTCAGGCCGGCATGGCATTTGCAATCCGCGTGCATCACAGAATGTCCATGGGCATCGTAAGTCACCTACTCGTAAGTGAAACGATGCCACATGTCGCGCTTTCTATATAAAAAAAATTAAAAAACAAAAATGTAAGTTCCTAACTACTAGACTAGTGTAAGTGAAGTGTGTCATTGTAAGTATGTGTGGGTACTCACCCACACATACTCACACTGACACACGCACACCCATTCAAAAACACAACAAACAGCTGTTTTGCGTTTGAACATAGTACGGTCATTGACCCCGTACATTGTAAGTTACCTACTAGTACACACAGGTTGATCTATTTAATGTTTAGGTAGCAAACATGTTTTGTTAAATTTCCCGAAAAGTAATGCTAAAAACATTTTTTTTTTGCGTAAAGTGTTTGTTTGAGTGTGTGTGTAGCCCTCCCGAAGTTTTTGACATGAATAACGAAGCACCTTATATATGCGACGCAAAAAGTGGATTCCTTGATGTGTATGTAATGTGTGATGTGACAGTACTCATGTATTCATATTATATTTACGTAATATAACTGTATTGTACATACAAGCCCATTGCACTATCACTGCTGTACACCTACAATACCTTCATCATACCCATAGGTTGGCTAAAATAAAATGCTGTTTAGCGTTAAGCTGACCTTTTTGTCCCGTGTATTGGTGTAAAAATAAAGAATTTTAATAAATAAATATATGTCAGATTATAGACATTGCTTTAAAATAATAATGAATTGTAATAGATGCCTTTCCGCACAATTCAAACGTTTTTTCTGGGATAAACTAAGCAAATATTGATTACCCAGGCTATAAAACCAGTGGAATCAATGCCAAGGGAATCATTTTTTAATGAAAATTTGTCATTTACCGCGAATGTACTAAAATCAGAGTAATGAGGTTAACACAGTAGATAATGGCTACATTGAGTATTGTATATAGATCATTTAATTGATTTTGGAACAAGCCACTATAAATAAAATTCAGCCAGAGTAATCAACGATGTACCAGAACCAAGCCAGTGGAATCAATTTCTTACCTTCGTATTTCGGGAACGCAGCGAGGAGTCGCTCAACCACTCCCCGCAGCTTGAAACACGACTGACGTTCTTCGGCAAAGGGTCGATCACGCGTCTTTTAGCCGTTCCGCTAGTGATGTACGCGCGATTTTGTGATGCGCCAGTGAAATCATTGTTAGGTCTCGGACAAAATTTTAAAACTAAATAAAATAAAATATATATAAAATACGCTTTATAAAACCTTTTTTAGGAAATGAACAACTAATCACCTTGCACGGTAAATAATATCATATCAGTTAATTGCACAGAAAAAAAAATATAGATGGTTTTGTGTAACAATCTGGGCCGTGGACGCGCCAGTGAGATCAATTTTTGGGGGTTTGATAATTTTTTTGCCTTATTTAATTTTATATTTTACGCTATTTCAGTATTTGCCCAGTTAGTTTATAGTTAAAATTTCAAGGAAAAAAATACTTCATGTGCAAATTTTTGTAATAAGTAGCAATTTTGCTTCAGGACAGTGAAAATCGAGGGGCTCAAGAATGACCCTGTTGCATAGCGCTGCGCTGCATGCAGTGTGCGCATTGTGGTGGTGCTGTGAGTTGTTGTGTGCGCTCGGGTTGCCAGACGTTCGCCATTAAAAAAACAGACAATCAAAAACTCATTAAGATAATTTTATTTAGATTTTTAAAGTAAAACACATGAAACGTTAAGAAAGAAAGATTTTTTTTCTGGAAACTGTCACCTACAACCTCCATGATGTCAGCCCATAACACCGGGTGAACTAGGTGCCATGTCAGTGCTTCCCTTCGGTCGTGCCGGCTAGACTGAACTGGACGGAAAAGACAAACTATTCACATAGCCGTTTCGACCTACTTTTAATTCAGTGCGGTGGTATCAACCCGGGCGGGTTGAACCCTACCACCTAGTAAGATAAGAAGGGAAGGGACCTGCAGTTTTACGTGGAATCTGAACCACGGTCAGCCTCCAACGGTCGAGCGGTCACCCATCCAAGTACTGACCGACCCAGAATTGCTGTCTGCACCACTGAGCTACCGAGGCTGACAAAATCATCATAGTACAAACAAATGAATATATGTATACTCGAAAGTAACAGTATGCTTTTAGAACAAAATAAAGAATTGCCTACCTATTCTAAAATAGTTTTTTTTATCAATCGTTTTTAAAAAACCCGGCGAATTAAATATAAAACTTGAATGGTAAACGAATTTCTGTATCTATTTATTTACTCAAATAAAACGAATATGCAGAATAAAATATACAACTAAGGCCCACTTGCACCAACACAAGTTCAATATATAAACCAGTTCAACTCGTTAAACTAGCACCCGTTGTATGTGTGAACCGCGTTTAAATCCATAACTCGCTACTTAACTTTAAACTCGTGTTGGTGCAAGACGCGCTAATTAAGTAAGCGTAATATGCAAAATTAAAACACCGGGCGGGAAATTTGAAAACCGGACAAAACCTGATCATATTTTTTTACCGGGCAGCGGCTTCGAAAACCGGACTGTCCGGGCCAAAACCGGACATCTGGCACCCCTAGTGACAGCCCTTGTAGCTCAGCGCAGCGTAGGTAATTATTTCAAGAAAAGCGCTCGTAGTGGTATACTTACTTACTCTGTTCTTAATGTACTGTGTGGGGTCGGTACTTAATAAGAATAGTCCCACTGCATCTCTCCTCGTACATGTCGTAAAAGGCGACTGAGGGTAAGGACAAGATGCCGTGCTAAAGGGCGACAGGCAGGCCACCTCTCACCTTAGCGCGGTCTTTCCACCGGGATACGGCGTGTGGTGTGTGTGTGTGTGTGTGTGTGTGTGTGTGTGTGTGTCTTCTTAATTTACTATGGTTACGATGCCAATGAAACAATCGCAGATCAGGTCCTGCTTGGAGTACTGCCACGTACTGCTCGCACCTGTGGGATGGCTCTGCCAAATACCAGCTTGCGCCTCTGGACTCGAGCCAGCGTCGAGCCGTGCGACTAGTGGGTGACCCCGAAGTGTCCCGCGATCTAGAACCACTGCAACACCGTAGGGATGTCAGCTCCCTAAGTGTGTTCTATCGCTTATTCCATGGGGAGTGCTCGGAGGAGCTGTTTAATGCGATCCCGCCGTCCCCTTTCTACCTTCGCACCACGCGCACTGGGCAAGGATTGCATTCCTACACGCTGGACTTGCCGCGGATGCGTACCAATCGATTCTGCAGATCTTTCCTCTACAGAACCGGTAAACTCTGGAACGCTCTCCCTGCCCATATATTCCCCCCAAGTACAGTCTCGGGTCCTTCAAGAGGGGCGTGAATGGGCACCTGTCAGGCCGGCATGGCATTCGCAACCCCCGCATACGATCGAATGTCCATGGGCGTCGTTAGACACCTCATAGGTGGCTCGGCGACACATGTCGCGCTGTCAATTAAAAAAATAAATAAAACAAAAAAAAAGTTTATACCAAATGAGACTTTTGCAAATTTATTCACAATTTAATAAATTAAACCACATTTACCGGACATGTTCAAAATTTAACAAACGCATAAACACTGCACGTAGCTAAAACGCAATTTCGTAAACCTTATCTCCTTCTGACAGGTGAAGCGAACTGGTGGTAAGCGTAGGGTTGAGGAGCATAGTTCTTTTGATGACCTCCAAAAGACCAAGACGCGTTGGCGCTCGTTGGGAAGCTGCGATCTTGTAGACCGTTGTGTTTGCCTTTTATCATAGGCGGCAGACTCTGTAAAAAAACAATATAGTAAAAAAAGAGGCCAAGTGCGAGTCGAACTCGCGCACCGAGGGTCCCGTATCGCCATGTCGTGGTCAGCGCCACTCACGTCATCTATGGCGTCTTTTATGAGCAGCTACTGGATGACTGGATGTAAGATGGCCGCATAGCAGCCTCGGCTGTGTTCTCCTCTAGTCCAGTATAGCCGCAGCAATCCAAGGAAGTCTCCGGTATAGAACCTACCTTCTCGGAGGTGATATTGGCTGGTCGGAGCATGCGCTTTGGCCCCTCCGACTCAGCCACCCAAACCGGATTACATTTAAAAAAAAAAGCTTCATATTAGTTAAAATTCATGATTAGTTAAAATGCTTCATACTGTTTTCGGTAGATGGCGCGCATACACTTTTTAGTTTCTTCTATGTCGTATTGTCGGACCCCGTGATTTTTTTACTTTTTCTTATCGTTTTCAAAGTGATTCCCCGTCACGAGTCAGTTTCCCCGTCCTCGAATTATACGAAAACGCCACCAACCTTGGTCACGTTGCTTAAAGAGGCGGCGGATGCATTTTTACCCCAACGCGTCCAGAATGCTTGCATGCGGTTCTGCCGACCGTTAAGTAGGAAGACCGATTAGGTTTCCGTATCCCGTCCGGAAGCCTATTACTAAGCCTACTCCGTCTGTCTGTCCGTCCGTCCGTCCGTCTGTCCGAGGGCTGTATATCTCTTGAACCGTAATAAGTTGGTAGCCCGTTGAAATTTTTATATGTATTATTATGGCGGATATAACAACAAATAATAAAAAAATAGAAAAAGACAAAAATTAAGGGGGGCTCCCATACAAGACACTTTTTTTCGATGTTTTTTTTTGTGGTGCGGAGAGCTCGGTGCGCGAGTCCGACTCGCACTTGGCCGGTTTTTATTATTATTTGTTGTTATATCGGCCATAATAAATAACACATATTCTGTGAACATTTCAACAGGCTACCTACCGTAATAGGCAAGAGATACTGCCCTGGGACAGACAGACAGACAGACGGCGTAGGCTTAGTTAGTACCCGTACCGGATACGGAAAACCTAAAAATAAAAAAGCTCAATAGAATGTTTTCCTAGGACTTGTATTTTTCGTGTTAACGCCATTAAAATCTCAGTTTCCGATTTTAGGCATAATTTTGGCGACCCCATTCCTAACCGCATAAACCTCGATACGGGCAGGCCAGGCAGTTGATGTCGTCGGACGTCCCACCTGGCGGGTGACACTGCGTTTTCCTGTCCACGGACGCGGTTACTCCAACGTCGTCTACCAACTGGCTATCCAAAAAGTTAAATTACAAATTGAGAAAACTGCCGACCCTTAAAAACTCAAAAATAATTTCCGTTTACTTACTTAATGGAGGCGGGGGACCGGTAAGTAAATAAAATATAAAAACTCAGAGCTGCGCGGGAATCCCCCCGACTCCTTTAAGTAAACGGAAATTATTTTTGACTTTTCAAGGGTCGGAGGTTTTTAAAATTTGTAAATTAACTTTTTTAACAAAACCGCATTTTTTTTTTAATTTTTTTTTTTTATTGAAACTGACACGGTTGGCTACATCACCTACAACATCCGTGATGTCAGCCCATAACACCGGGTTGAACTTGGTGCCACGTCAGTGCTTCCCTTCGGTCGTGCCGGTCATGCAAATCGGTCCACTTTTTAAGATAATTAATTTGTTGATTACTAAATTGCTTGATTACAAACATCTAAACAACAACAGAATAACTAAAACAGCTAAGGACCATCTTGATTAAACCAGCTTTCTAATAAAAAAAAAACCGCATCCAAATCGGTCTATCCGTTTGGGAGCTACGATGTCACAGACAAACACACCCATACAAACACATACGCACATACATACACACACGCTAAACTTATAAGACCCCTCTTTTTGCGTCGGGGTGGAAAAAATAAAGAAAATTACAAACCTCAGTTACAGCCGTTCCTTCAGGCATGCTCTCCAATTTCGTTCGCGGCGCCTCATCCTGCAGACCTGAAGTGGCATCGCCAGCCACCTTTGCCATCGTCTCCATCGGCCTCGGAGTCTGATCCTGAGGAGGCGCCGCGTGCAGTCGTCCATCGGAACTGGAACCTCCTTGCGCGGCTGCCTTCACAGTATGTCCAGTACTTGACAAAGACCCTTTGTTCACATTATGCTGTCCCGGTATGCGAGTGGTGCTGCGGCGAGGTATAGACGTCTTGCTGACTGTTGATTTGACGTAGTGCTGTTTCATCGGATCCACGATACTTCCATACTTGCTTGTTGGCACGCCCTGAGGAGAAAGCGTCTGCGGGAGGGACTGGTTCGTGGAATAGTACCTGTTCGGCGGGACAAGCTGGACGGGTTGACCTAGAGCATTCTGCTCGTATTGTTGCTTAGGTACAGGACTTGGAGGGCGGACTTGTTTAGTGTCAGCAGGATAAATTGGTTCTTGAACAATCCGAGTTGGTTCGGGGTTTGAACTCGGCTCTTTCTGTCCACCAGCATCTAGATTTTCATTTGAAATTTGACTGGAAGGCTGTGCAGCCGTAGTTGGCTGAATTGTTTGGTCAGAAAGCTGTTGCATTGGTTGCTTATGGGTGGTTCCATAAGTAGGTACAGGTCGTGGACTAAATTGACTGAATTTCATCCCCCCGAAATCGCCATATCTACAGCATCTGTGGGCTCCACCCCCGAGTTTTCCATGCATAGGACACGTGTAGTTTTCACCCATACAATAATTAGCCATTTCGTAACCCGGGCAGATGCGACCTTGAACATCTTCCCCAGCGCCTGGATGCCCTTGTGCATTCATGGGACTTGATTGTTGAGGAATAGTCGGAATAGTCATCTTCGTGTCACCCTGCATCATTCCAGGACTGGCCCCATGGCCATGAGACATGAGTTGATATGCACCCATTTGACCTTGCCCCGCCAGCATGTTCAGGTGTCCTGGATTTGCACCCATTTGACCTTGCCCCGTCAGCATGTTCTGGTGTCCTGGACTTGTACCCATTTGACCTTGCCCCATCAGCATGTTCTGGTGTCCTGGATTTGCATCCATTTGACCTTGCCCCGTCAGCATGTTCTGGTGTCCTGGGTTTGCACCCATCTGACCTTGCCCCATCAGCATGTTCTGGTGTCCTTCGTGTGCACCCATTTGTCCCTGGCCCATTAGCATATTCTGATGTGTTTGATGTCCACCCATTTCACCTAGACCCGTCAACACGTTCGGGTGTCCTTGAAGTGCACCCATTTGACCTTGGCCCATTAGCATGTTATGGTGTCCTTGGTGTGCACCCATTTGACCTTTCCCAGTCAGCATATTCTGTTGACCTGGATGCGCACCCATTTGACCGTGCCCCGTCAGCATGTTCTGGTGTCCTTGATGTGCACCTATTTGACCTTGGCCCATTATCATGTTCTGATGTGTTTGATGTCCACCCATTTGACCTATTCCGGTCAGCATGTTCTGGTGTCCTTGATGTGCACCCATTTGACCTTTCCCCGTTAGCATATTCTGGTGCCCTGGATGTGCACCCATTTGACCTTGCCTCGGCAGCATATTCTGGTGACCTGGATGTGCACCCATTTGACCTTGCCCCGTCAGCATATTCTGGTGTCCTTGATGTGCACCCACTTGACCTTGGTCCATTAGCATGTTCTGGTGACCTTGATGTGCACCCATTTGACTTTGGCCCATTAGCATGTTCTGATGTGTTTGATGTCCACCCATTTGACCTAGTCCCGTCAGCATGTTTTGGTGTCCCTGATGTGCACCCATTTGACCTTGCCCTGTCATCATGTTATGGTGTCCTAGGTGTGCACCCATTTGACCTTGCCCTGTCATCATGTTCTGGTGTCCTTGATATGCACCCATTTGACCTTGCCCTGTCATCATGTTATGGTGTCCTAGGTGTGCACCCATTTGACCTTGCCCTGTCATCATGTTCTGGTGTCCTTGATGTGCACCCATTTGACCTTGGCCCATTAGCATATTCTGATGTGTTTGGTGTCCACCCATTTGACCTAGCCCTGTCATCATGTTATGGTGTCCTAGGTGTGCACCCATTTGACCTTGCCCTGTCATCATGTTCTGGTGTCCTTGATGTGCACCCATTTGACCTTGGCCCATTAGCATGTTCTGATGTGTTTGATGTCCACCCATTTGGCCGTGCTGACTGAAACCGCAGGAGCCACTGCGAAACCAACAAGTTAGCACATTTACTTTGTTTGCTCAATGCGGGAATGTATATACATGGACACGATGATCAAAGTAAAACCTGCGTCTTCATGAGTATTCAACTATTCACATTTTAGAAGTTAGAGGTCGACCGAATTATAACCAGGTGATTAGAGCGGGTATTGGGAACATTTTCATACAAAAACTTTGATCTCGAACGTCAATATCGCAATAACTTCACATACGGCGTGTAAAACTCATGCACACCACCATGTCACACCACACCAATATGAGCAATTTTTTTTGCAATTATCTTTTTAACACATTTTGATCAGTGTCAAGTGTTTTTATATTTTTTTTTTACGGATACTGACACGGTTAGCTACATCACCTACAACATCCGTGATGTCAGCCCATTACACCGGGTGAACTAGGTGCCATGTCAATGCTTCCCTTCATTTCATGTGTTAGTGAAGATTCATGGTCATGTGCGGTCAATTAAAGAAAAAAAAATATTTTTTCTGTCTGAACATAGTCTTGAAATACACAACATAACAAAATAAAAAAAACTTTATACACATATCTGGTGTATTTTAGACACGGGAAATTTTATAAATTGAATGTAAAATATTGGATTCAGAGGGGTAACTAACGCGGCGAGCGTACTGGGTACACTTGGCGTCGGCAGAGACTTCTCAGAATTTTTTTTTTTGTAGGTTTTCTGAATATTAATTTTAGATTAGTTTTAGTTTTAGTGTATTAGTATATTTTGTATTTCTTTATTGTCACGTTTTCTTATTCTATTTACATATCTATACTAATTCTATCTATACAATTTAAAAAATACATACAAAATTAATACAGACAAAAACAAAAAAAAAGAAAACGGTAAAATTCCGCCGACGGCGGGAGACAAGCCCCAAGCGCGCCGGCGGGTGCAGGCCGTGGCTACGGAGCTCTCCGGGACAACGCGAGACTAGCTTCGAGCGATAGGTGGTGGTACTAGACACGTAGGCCACCACCACCCCCATCTCGGAGAGCTCCGTATCCACTTACTGCGGAGCGACGACGCGCAGCACTTTAAGTCGATGATCCATCATCATGCGCGCGCCGCGAGGGTGGTGCACTGTTTTTATTTTGTATTATTGTTATGTGTTTTAATATATGTAATAAATTGTATATGTGAAGAGAAGACCCACCGTTTTTCACATAAATATTGGATTGTCACAGACTGAATTCTAATGAATTATTACCTAGGTAATAATTTGAAATTTCGATTTTGTTTTTCGATTCGATCTGAAAAGGTAACTATTTAAAATTCCACTCCCTACTAACATACAAACGATACTGTTAACAATTTCCATGTTATATATAATAAAATATATATTAAAATTTATAATTTTGCAATGACGTTAGACTGTAAATTATATATATGTGCCTACGAAAAATTTGTACATGAAAACTAAACAGTGTCTCGTTCCTTTCAAAATTATTTTGGTTTATTTATTATGTATAAGTAATGTTCAAAGAGTTTTTTGGAAGTCTTTGGTAATCTTAAATTTATGCCGTGTAGCGCCGTCACTGGATGCTGGCAGTAATAAACGTTAGTAATAAAAGTTCCTATTTGTTTGGATGTCACTGTTTAAAAAAAGAAGGTGAAGAAGAAGGTATAGCGCGGTTTTCTCAACCGTTCACTTCGAAAGAATGCGGCGCGCACCCTCCGCTCTCCGTCCCCACCGCAATTGCCCGTCAGTACGGTGGAGGCGGAGAGCGGAGGGTGCGCGCCGCATTCTTTCGAAGTGAACGCTTGAGAAAACCGCGCTATAACTATGGTCACTTCATTTCAGGAGCTCCAGGGTTAATTCATGTTTCAGGTCGCATGACATATATGGATGACCGTGACGTAGGCAAGGACGTCTTTTACTCACCAATCAGCTCCCTGCAGTTGATTCAGGACACTGTTCAGTTCCTGCATGATTTTTCCCTTGTCCATTGTCATTATGGAAACTACAAACTACAATTTTATTTTCAGGCAAATAAAAATTTAGACTTTTTTTTTGCTTACTAGAATTTTTCGACGCGACTTGTGAAACGAAAATTTATGTCAAACTTTTGAAATTCATTTTTGCTGCCGTACTGGCGTTTGAATATATTTTTTAACAAACAAATTAAATAAGCTGCCAGTATGATTTTTAAAGTAGATTTTTAAGGGTTCGGTAGTTAGCTACGTAACCAAGAACTACGAGCAGATCAACAACGTATGAAAATTCGAGACCAAAAACAAGGAAGAGCAAATAAAAAGGCATCATCAAATTAAAGCAAATCAAATAAAATATATTTATTTCTTCAGACACGAGATCCATAAAAAAGCCGGCCAAGTGCGAATCGAACTCGCGCACCGAGAGTTCCGTATCGCCATGTCATGGATGCCCAGCGCCACTTATGCCATCTATGGCGTGTTTATGAAATGCTTCATATTATTTAAAATTCTTGAAAAAGTGCTTGAGAGAGCATATATCGGAAACTACCACGTCTGTGGAAACTACTGATCCACGAGTCGTGGTCGTAGTCGTGGAACACGACTACTCATCCGCTGGAGAAAATGATGCGCTTAGACGAGATTAAAATTTTTTTTTTTTACATTCTTCGGAACTGAAACAACACCAAAAATTTGAACTTCGTAGGATAAGAGGAAGTCGTTCTAATTTGGCTCTACTGCTCCCAAACTACTCGTGTGGTGGCCTGGTGGAACAAGCAAGGATAGGTGCTTTGAATGAGATCTTCATCAAATTTACGAATCTGCAGCCGTGTCTCCAGCGCACTCGCTTTTTTTCAAGTATTGTTGTTCTGAGTCAAGTTTTGATGCAACGTAAAGATGTTAACGACCGTTCAGCGCATTAGTTACATAGGTAGTGCGCAGAAAATCTGAAGAAGTTTGTATATTATGGGGTGCACATCTTCGTCGCAGGATTTAAATGCATCAAATGATGAAACTGGTAGTGGTAGAAGATCGTCGGATGCTTTTTTGTAGTCCATATTTGCTGCCAGTGTTGTACTTCTGCTTTCAGCTTTAGAATTAGTAGGTATTTTTGCTTCCTTCGAGTAGGTTTTGATGATTCCAGCAGTGGCGGTTCCCCAGGTGAAGCAAGTGAAGCACCGCCTCACTTAATTATCTTGAAAGTAAAGAAAAAAAAACATTTCAAAATATCAAGAAAGAAAACTTAAAAAAGTCAAGTATATCCGATCCGAACTGATCACAATATTAGCGCGGCGGCGCGGAGGAGGCGGAGGCGGCTGCTGGTGCGACGCGCGCGACGAAATACGTTAAAGATGTGTTAGTGCATCAACACCACCAACACAGCACGCACACACACACAGACGTGACGTGTGACGTGTCACGTACGGCATGGCATATGGTGACTCACCCCGGTCCGGGTGCGGCGACGAATCGCTTATTTTGATATCGCTTCACCAAGCGTAAAGACAACAGGTTGACCTTGGAGGCTTTGGATGTAGGGAGCAGCTGAGGCTCTGATAAATGGCGCCGGACGAGACATCTATATCCAATTAAAATAATGCAGAGCGAGATGGGGCGATTCACGTTTTCTATAAGTCGGTTTGTTTTACCTCCGTGATTAAAATGATGGCGAAATTCGCACTAGTTACGATAAGTTTCATAGCTCAATGGCATATGCTTCGCTTTTCAATCTAGTGACGTTGGTTCGAATCCCACTTTTGCGAATTCTTTTTTTTTTTTTAGGGTTCCGTATCCAGTACGGGACCCTATTACTAAGCCTACGCCGTCTGTCTGTCTGTCTGTCTGTCCGTCCGTCCGTCTGTCTTTTTTTTTATGTAATCCGGTATGGGTGGCTGAGCCGGAGGGGCCAAAGCGCATGCTCCGACCAGCCAATATCACCTCCGAGAAGGTAGGTGCCATACCGGAGACTTCCCTGGATTGCTGGCTATACTAGACTAGAGGAGAACACAGCCGAGGCTGATATGCGGCAGCAGCAGGTGTAGGTATGCATACACGTAATTTTTTTCGTCAGAAAAAACTCATTGTTACACGCCGACCGGATTCGAACCTCGCACCTCTCGCATTTGAAGCCAATGCCCAAACCACTCGGTCACCCGCCGCTTGTCTGTCCGTCCGTCTGTCCGAGGCCTGTATCTCTTGAACCGTAATTTGGTAGCCCGTTGAAATGTTCACAGAAAATGTGTTATTATGGCCGATATAACAAAAAATAATGAAAATAAGAAAAAGTAAAAAACTCACGGGGGTTCTCATAGATGGCGCGCGCGCATACACTTTTTGGTTTCAAAAAGTGTATGCGCGCGCGCCATCTACCAAATAGATGATGAATCATTTTCTAATCGTGACTAACTAATATGAAGTATTTCATAACACGCCATCTAGATGGCGTGGTGTGTTATGAAATTCATCTAGTGGCGCTAGCCGTGACATGGCGATACGGTACCCTCGGTGCGCGGTTTTTGGTTAAGTATTGTTAGGGCCAAAAAAAAATAGGTTTAGGTTTTTCAATTTATCATAAAGTAATAGCAATGTAGGTGGATTTTTTAGTCGCCTCACTAAGATTTATAGGTCAAAGCCGCCACTGGTTCCAGCAGTGATGTTAACCTTTCCAGTGACAAATGGTTGTGAATTAACCGTTAAATGCGCGTTAATTTCCTTAATTCTGCCCCCCCCCCCCCCCCCCCCCGCCGCCACCACCTGTGGATCCGCCCCTGCACATGCACTTTTTAACTTATGTTCAGCGATAATTCATTACCACTTGGTCCGATTTGACTTTTTTTTTTTATGGAAACTGACACGGTTGGCTACATCACCTACAACATCCGTGTTGTCAGCCCATAAAACCGGGTGAATTTGGTGCCACGTCAGTGCTTCCCTTCGGTCGTGCCGGCTACACTGAACTGGACGGAAAACACAAACTATTTACATAGCCGTTTCGACCGACCTTTCATTCAGTGCGGTGGTACCAACCCGGGCGAGTCAAACCCTACCACCTAGTAATATAAGAAGGGAGTCATATCCCTTAGTCGCCTTTTACGACATACACGGGGAGAGATGCAGTGGGGCTATTCTTTTAAATTACCGGCCCCACACGGTACAAAACTGATTATTTTTTTATTAGAAAGCGAGTACCTTAGGGGTACACCCATATAAAATTGGTCAAGTTCTGATCCATGAGGAAATCATCAAACTCTTGTTTGCATAAGCGCGTGCACGACAAATGGGCGATGCCAACCAATTTTGATGATTCATTTTATGTTGAAAAGGAGGTAATTCTGGGGTTAAAGTCGGTTTTTAATTAAAACGAGTTATATTTTATTCTTGTAAAATATTTATAGAAGAAATAAAGAATATACCATCTATCACGCTCTCACAATATTAAACAAACGCACATTTCATGAGATGTACAAAAGACCAGCAACGCTGACAGGTTAATTCTTCTTCTTCTTTTTACTGCTGGCAGTGCTAACTGCCACCGCAGATTTCCTCCTAAATACAAGCCGAAACAGTGCTCGCAGCAACCACACGAATAATAATAGAGTGGCGACAATAATAGCGATTATATCGAGTAGATATCGCTGGTACGCCGGCACCGAGCTGGCGGCAGTGCGCAAGTGTTGGGCGCCACCGGTGCGTACCACGTGCTCCGACCAATAGGACACGAGGCGCGCCGGCGGTACCGGCCGGTCGTGGTACAGCTGCGACAGCCGACGCGCCGTGTCGCCGTACCTGCCGACATACAGACATGTGGTGAGATAGCGGTCGACACACAGACAAGGAGGGAGATAGCGGTAGACATACTGACATGTAGGGAGAAAGCGGTCGACATATAGACAAGGAGGGAGATACCGGGCGACATACAGATAAAGAGGGAGATAGCGGTCAGCATACAGACAAGGAGGGAGATAGCGGTAGGCATACTGACATGTAGGGAGAGAGCGGTCGACATATAGACAAGGAGGGAGATAGCGGTCGACATACAGACAAGAAGGGAGATAGCGGTCGGCATACAGACAAGGAGGGAGATAGTGGTCGACATACTGACATGTAGGGAGATGGCGGTCGACACACAGACAAGGAGGGAGATAGTGGTCGACATACAGACATGTAGGGAGATAGCGGTCGGCATACAGACAAGGAGGGAGATAGTGGTAGACATACTGACATGTAGGGAGATGGCGGTCGACACACAGACAAGGAGGGAGATAGTGGTCGACATACAGACATGTAGGGAGATAGCGGTCGGCATACAGACAAACAGGGAGATGGCCGTCGACATACAGACAAGGAGGGAGATCGCCGTCGACATACAGACAAGGAGGGAGATAGTGGTCGACATACAGACATCGACCTGTAGATTCCGTCTTACGAAAGAAGTCCCGCGGCAATAAGTGGAAGTGTAGAGTCCGTCTCACTTCCACTTATTGCCGCGGGACTTCTTTCGTGAGACGAAGTGTATGACCGTAGTGCCGCATCTGCGGGACTTCTTTCGTGAGACGGACTCTAGGTAGAACCGTGCGGGAGATAAGTACCTGCGGGTAAAACTGTGTAGAACACGAGTTCCTGCATGCACAACCGTGTAGGAGATAAGTACCAGTAGGTAGGGAAATGTAGGATACTAGTGCCTACAGGCAGAACCTCGTTCGTAGGAAACCAGTGTCTGTTGACAGCATCATCTACTGTAAAAAGTCCCTGCACGAAAAACCGTGTAGGACATTAATAATAATTATTATTTTGTAAAACCGGTTAGCCGACAGCCTCGGCAGTGGATTACCGACGACAACGCATCAGCCCCTCACCACCCCGCTGTGTCAGAGGAGGGACAAGTGACGTCGAGCGTCCCAGTCAACACCGCCTCGCCCTCCTCGCAGTGGGGCCGGATCCAGTGACAAGGCCCTGTCGATCGTATCGAGGCCCTGTGTCGCGCTTGCAGCCTCCGCTACCGGTGCAGCGCCGTGCGCAATAGCGACGCACGCAAGAGGGCCAACAAAGATAGAAGAGCTGCGTGACGTCGCCCCGCAGTCCGACGGATACGGAGCTCTCCGGGATGGGGGTGGTGGTGGCCTACCTGTCTAGTACCACCACCCATCGCTCGGAGCTATTATCGCTTCGTCTCGGAGAGTTCCGTAGCCCTAGCCACGGCCTGCACCCGCCGGCGTGCTTGGAGGCCTGCCTCCCGGCGCGGCGCCGGCGGAAATTTACCGTTTTTATTTAGATTAATATTAATTTTGTGTATTTTTATAAGTTTTTGTGTAATATAAAATATGTAAAATTAATATAAATACGCGGTAAAAATGTGAAAATAAAGAAATTATTAATGTCATATATAAGAGTAAATAATAGGAAGAATAAGAAGTGATCGAATAGGTTGAAGAGTACGTATATCTCTGTCAAATTCTGCGGTTTGGTAGACAAGGTCTGCTAAAGGAGGTCGAGAGACGAATTCAACTGGGTTGGGCTGCCTTCGGAAAGTTAAAATTCGCCCTGAGGTCTGACCTTCCGCAAAATTTAAAAACCCGTATATATGACTAGTGTGTCCTCCCGGTTATAACGTACGGGTGTGAAACGTGGACGCTGACGGTCGGTGTTGTCCAAAGGTTGAAGTTGCCCAGCGAGCAATGGAGCGAGCCATGCTGGGAATATCGCTACGTAATATGGTGCGTAACGAGGCAATCCGCCGACGCATCAAAGTAGTCGATATTGGATACCTGGTGGCTAAGCTCAAGTGGCAGTGGGCTGGGCACGTCAGCGGAAGAGACGACGACCATTGGAGTAACCGTGTACTACACTGGCGGTCGTGGACAGGAAAACGGAGTGTGGGAAGACCACCCACCAGGTAGGACGACGACATCAAGTACGTCGGCGGAAAGCAGTGGTTCCGTACCGCTGAAGGCCGGGAGGACTGGAGGAAAATTGGAGAAGCGTATGTCCAGCAGTGGACGCTTACACGCTGACTGAATGACTGACTGACTGACTGGCATATATATAATATATAAGGAGGACCTTGAAGAGGACTCAAATGTCTAGTAGCGAACCGAATAGGATACAAGTACTGCAGGTAAAACTGTGTAGAATAGAACCGAGTTACTGTAGGTACAACAATATAGGAAACAACTATCTGCCGGTAGAACGGTGTAGAACACGAGTACCTGCAGGTAGAACCGTGTAGGGCATTAAGTAGGTACCTTAAGGTTGAACCTTACAGGTCACACGTGTTAGCTTTGGGAAACTGGCAGACTTCATAATAGATCTAACAATAGAGTTTTATCTCTCTAAAAAAAATCTCATACGAAAAGGCTAGGCGAAGTCAATAACCACTGTCTAATTTCAAGCTAGAATCCTTTCCACGTGCCGAACTTGTCCCTCGTGCTAAACCTTATGTGTTCGGTAATAGAGTTTGAATTTACTCAATTCAAGATCCACTTTACTCCATTATGCAGACATTCTGAACATCGAAAACCAACCTGGAATCGCTCAGCATCGTCTGCAAGGCTTTTTCCAACTCCTGGACAAAATTCGGCTCCTGCAGTTCCACCATGAGGCCGTAGCCCTTCTTCACGGCTCCCATCGCGTTGATGTGCTGGTCTCCGAACACCGGGATGGCGATAATGGGTTTGCCGAAGTGTATGGACTCCGTAGTGGAGAGGAGACCACCGTGGGTGATGAACACCTTCACATTCTTGTGCGCTGAAAGAAAATACGCACATAGAAAATGGATAAATATGATATGATAGGTAACTTGTTTTTTTATGGAAACTGACACGGTTGGCTGCATCACCTACAACATCCGTAATGTCAGCCCATAACACCTGGTGAACTAGGTGCCATGTCAGTGCTTCCCTTCGGTCGTGCCGGCTACACTGACTGAACTGGACGGAAAACACAAACTATTTACATAGCCGTTTCGATCGACGTTTCATTCAGTGCAGTGATACCAACCCGGGCGGGTTGAACCCTATCACCTAGTAAGGTAAGAAGGGAAGGGACCTAGAGTTTTACGTGGAATCCGAACCGCGGTCAGCCTCCAACGGTCGAGCGATTACTCATCCAAGTACTGACCGGCCCAGCGTTGCTTAACAATCAATAGCGACAGTCGACTGTGTTAATGTATGTCTTAGTTAGTGTCTTAGTCTTAATGTCTTAATTAACATGTATTCAAAGATAACGCACCAAGTATACTCTGCTGCGGCATCCAGGGTCTGACATGAACATTCTTGGGGGCATCCTTCATGTCAGCCTCGAACTTCCAGAGCACGGTCTGCGGGAACCTTCCGAACATCTCGAGCAGTTCGTTGCGCATCTCATCCGGCATGTCCTTGGACTTTACGTTGGAGCCCATGCTGAAGTAGATGACGCCGTGGGAAGACTTGTCCAGGAGTTCTTGAAGGTCCTGAAATGTGAAAGAAATATTCATTCATTTTCGTTAGAAATGCGTTTAAGAATAACATATGTGAATGTAGTGTAGGTATATCAGAGGACATTTCTCATTGGACAATTATCATGCATACATACATACATACCTACTGTCACGCCAGAGTTCAGCACTGCGATAACGCACCTACATGAATCTTAGTTCGTAAGTTAGCTGACTCACCCGACACGGGCACAACCGATCGAACTTAAATGTAACACACAAATTAGACAAATAAATATAATCTGAATCTGAATTTGAATCTGAATCGTGCCGGACATACATATATTCTAAAACATTACACTCCTTCTGAGGAAGTCAGGTAGAAACTGTTTGTACAATACAATTAGTTATTCGACCTGGATTTGAAACTTGAAAACTCGTTTGGAGCTGTCATGATGATAACAATTTCACCACCAGCATTGGTAATAATATAATCCTAGTCCTGACTAAACTTATAGTAACAATGACCACGGGACTCGTTCTTTCTAATTATCTAAGTTTAAACTGAAGAGTAAAAAGAAAAATCTGCCGCAGGTTAGGTCATGCGTGGAGTATTGTTCGCAATTTTGGCGTGGGGCTGCTAAATATCCACTTGGCTTATTATTAGACTCGATCCAAAGACGTCCAGTTCGCACAAGTCAACGACTTTGAAGTGTCCTGCAAACTTGAACCTTTGCAGCTCCGTAGAGACATAGCTTCACTAAGTGTGTTCTATCGACTGTTCAACGGGGAATGCTCTGAGGAGCCGTTCGAAACGATTCCGACCTCACCATTTCACCATTGGTCCACGCATAACAGACTGGGAATGCATCCCTTTACTGTAGAGATGCCTAAAGTGCGGACTAAGCGCTCCAGTATTTCTTTTGTCTTCCGCACTACGAAACTCTAGAATGCACTTCCTCCCGATGTGTTTCCTTCAGTGTATGACTTAGGATCTTTCAAGAGAAGCGTAAAAAGGCATCTGTCATGCGGCACGGCATTCGCAGTCCCCGTTCTAATCCGAATGCTTTTGGGCGTCGTCGGCTCAACAATCCACGCTGACGGAGCAAGTGTATCGAGTCTCCATAAAAGAAAAAAACGTCCCGACCAGGATTCGAGCCTGGAAGTACGACTTGAGCCGCCAGAGCGGTACCGTTTCCCCATAGGGTCGATGATTTATTCTTGCAGTTGCATCTTCTATAGTACGTATGACGCCATCTCCTGCGTTGAATCTTCATTTTCTGCTTTGCATCTAAGAAATATAAAGCGAGTACAATGCTTAGCACTTTTTTTAAATGTAAACTAACATGGGTGGCTATTTCGAAGGACCAATGGTACAGTCGACAGAGCCAAAAACACCTCTCCTCGCGAAACCACGCTCAGTGAGGCGACATGCCGGCAGATTTGCGGACTGTCTAGCCCGTTGATATGACGTTTGAAGACACCCAGGTTTAAAGGAAGCGGGAAACACTCGCCGGGATACAGTTCCACACCCTAGCGGTGCGACAAAGAAACGATTTTGAGAACCGATGGGTTCTTAACATATAAAAATAAAATTGTTTTCCCACTGTTGTTTGGCCAAGCTGCCTTCTTACACAAGTTGTGTAGGTGGGACCTATTGAGTGAGTTCCTTCGGTTTAGTAGAAAGATTACCTCTGGCAACGGTTTGGATTCAATATCGATGTGGTAGCCCCCGACTTGGATAACGTTGGGCGGTAGTCGCGAAGGTTGTCCAAATGAAGGATGGGAGTTGAGAAGTAAAATGGCGATGTTGCGGACAGCTTCCGTATACTCCGGGAGCTGGATCCCTCTCGCCTTGGCCGCTGGAGAAAAGTATTCCTGGTATGCTAGAGCCTCCTTCGGATGGTCGATGTATCTGAAAATCAACATTTGTCTCGTTTTAAACGAAGCCAAGGTGACCGACGAACTTGAGAGACTACGCTACTTGCGAAGAGCGAAAATTAGTATCGTTCAACCAACCTGCAGGTGTCAACGATGCTCATGGACATTCGGTGATGCGGGGAGATTGCCAATGCCATGCCGGCCTGAAAGAAGCTTTTTTACATCTCTCTAAAAACGCAGGTTGTAATTGGGAGGAAATATATGGCCAGGGGGTGAGTTCCAAATATTTACAGTTCTGTGCATCGACATAACGAAGGTTCTGCGAAAAAGGGACTTGTTTACAGAAACGGTTGGTGCGTTCCGTGGTAGGTCATTATATATATTATGTACATTTACCTCAGGTACCTCTTAACACGGGCGCTGATCTGAGGAACTAGCATCCCATATCCCCTGCCACCCGTCCCACATTTACTCTGCACCCGTCGCAGATAAATTGAACAGCCCTTTGTTCTTTACATTAGACTTTTTAAGACCCATCGTTTCTCAAAATCTTTTATCTGTCGCACCGCTCGGGTGAGGAATTGCCTACCGGCGGGTGTGTTTCCCAATGATTTTAATCGACCCGGGAGTCTTCAAACGTCGTATTAACATGCTGGATAGTGCTTCCGCAAATCCCCTGGTATGGCGTCTAACTGAGCGTGGTTTCGCGAGGTGAAGTGGATTTGACTGTTTTGTAGTCCCTCAGAGACGCCCATTTTTTTATTGCTTCCGAACTGGGTGGCCCTTCCCGAGGTCGAAGACTCAGGCACCACCGCCGATGAGGTGCCAGTCCGGCTTGGAGGTTGGCTAATGTCGCTGGGGGAAAGGCTATTAACTCGCGATTTGAAGATCCGTGGATTGTGGGAGTGGGGAAAGATATTCCCTGGTAGCCCGTTCGAAGAACTCTTCTGTCGACTACAAAGGGGTGTTCCGCGAGAGTATGTCGGGTTTGGCGAAGGCGAACAGGAAGAGGAGGGTTAAGGGAAGCAAGTTCGTCAGAGCAGCGGCCACAGTAGTACCGATAAAACAGGCTCAATGACCCAACAATACGTCTGTGTTTTAGGGGTTGAAGGTCCTTTGTGAGTACAGAGTCATCAATGAGGCGAATGGCTCGTCGCTGAATAGAATCCAAGGCTGAAGGAAGGTACTCAGGGGAACCCTCCCAAAGATGACTGCAATATTGACATATTTGTTTTTATAAAAAAACTATGGACTCACATGGTCTGCATGAGCCCAACGATGATTATAAACGAGTTGATAATCCTCTCCTTAAGACTCATGGGTACGGTGTAGCCGGTAATGAGGAAGGGATTGGTCGCAGGCGACTGCACCTCGTCCACTAGGTATTCCATGGCAGATGTCATGCCGACGGGAGAGAAGAAGATCCATGGACATTGGAAGACCTGGGCGAACCTGTAGTAGAAATTTGTTATAACATTATTTGTTATTCTGAGAAAGAACATGTATTAATACGTTTTGTCTACTTACCATAGATATGAATATTATTAGCAAAGATTTTATTTTTTATTTTACTAAAATTTATTTTCATAAAATATAAAAAAGTAATACTAATAACTAAAGAATTAAAACCTACCTAACGAACTTTAAAATAACTATCAAAAGGGGCGTTTTCAAATGTTCTAGAACACTTGCGGCATTACCCCGCTGGATGGCAAGGCTTACCCTTTGAATGAAGTAGGCCTTTGATCATGCATGCCTCATGCACTCTATGTACTTGCGCGCGCTAACTACCTACCGCCTAGCGGGCCGCCGCGCCGGCGGGCATAATTAAGTGAAAATTCGACAGCCGCGCGGAGCATACCTATACGCGCGCCCACGCAACTGCGCGTAGCTGCAAAGCAATAATCACTTTACACTCGATCGTTTAGGTACATTTCGCACGCAGCGTTTGGCGACGTGAAACATTAGGCTATTAAAGCCGTAGGTGTAGAACTTTTTCTATGGAGAGATTTATCTGTGACGAAGTAACTATTAAGTAATCTGTGCCTTGATTGCGGGACGCCAGTTGCGTCCACCAGCAGAGACCCAAACCTCTTCAAGAAGATTTAAATAGCTCGTTACAGACAATGTCACCAATGAAAGGGCCGCATGCGGCTACTTCGCATCAGATGCAGCGCCACTCGCGTGCTGATAGTTCGTTTCACGGAACGCGCCAATGTGGGGCATTAGCGTTTTGTTAACATGAGTCAGCTTTTGATGCGATTTTAGATGACTACTGTGCATGAACTCACACACACACCGTTATGTTATATATAATGGATGACGAACTCTTGAGCGCTTTGCGCTATCTATCGATTTAATTATGTTTGATTATTATTGGCATTTTATCTTACCATGGTTGAAATTCGCGGTAATTTTGACCGACATTTCGGACTGGCGCGCGCAGTCCATCATCAAGGCGAGGCGAGGGCCTGGCTACCGTCGGATCCGCGGTTGACCGTCAGTGTTCTGTCAACCGCGGCTCCGACCAACCGCAGCCAGGCACTCGCCCTGATGATGAACTGCACACGCCAGCGGCGGGTGGCCGAGTGGTTTGGGCATCGGCTTCTCATGCGAGAGGTCCAAGGTTCGAATCTGGTCGGCGTGTACCAATGGGTTTTTACTGACGAAAAAATTTACGTGCATGCTGCTTCACCGTTCGGAACCGGTGTAAAACTGTAGGTCCCTTCCCTTGCCCCTCACTAGGTGGTAGGCTCAAATTGTAGCCGACTGGGTTGCTACCACCGTACTGGATGTAAGATGGCCGCATAGCAGCCTCGGTTGTGTTCTCCTCTATTCCAGTATAGCCAGCAATCCAGGGAAGTCTCCGGTATGGCACCTACCTTCTCGGAGGTGATATTGGCTGATCGGAGCATGCGCTTTGGCCCCTCCGACTCAGCCACCCATACTGGAATACATAAAAAAAAGTCCTAAAAGTCGGCCAAAATGACCGCGAAAAAAAAATCTAACGATTCCATTAACGCGATAGAGCCGCGGGCACAGCTAGCGTTGAATAAAATTGTATACGGGGTGGAAATACATACCCAATAAAATAACCCTTTTAACTTATACCAGCTTTTGCTAGTGGCTTCGCTCTTGGTAGACTCGGTTTTATAGCAAATCCGATTTAAACGCAAATTTTATAATAAATCATGGCTTCCCTCTGCCTCTCCCTCTCCATCTCTTCTCCACCTCCCATTATCCCCCCCCCCCCCCCCTCCCCTTCTCCCCCCCCTCCCCCCCTTCCGCAACGATATTGTTACTGTTTTATCGTTTTATGTTTTATTTGTTTTACTGTTAGTATCGATAGTCGGACTATTGGTATACAGCATTAACTTAACTCGCTACTGTACTTACTAAGTGTAAATCGGCCTTAAATCTCGAAATCTACGAAAGAAATGTCACGACTTTTTCATATAGGTTATTTTTTCCTAAATGGCAAAACCAACGGCAACAACATGTTTTTGACGTGATAACGTCACGTCTTATAAATTGATGAACACCGGCTGCACGCACGAAAAAGCGTCACGTTCCATCTGAGCCTGTGTGTGCAAGCGAAAGCGCGAAACAAGCGATAGAGAGGCACAATCGGCCCAAGCGTCGGCTTGTACACATTTATCTCTCTGGTTCTTCTGCCCTGGTACTTTAGAACCGTTCCCAGTAGTCTTACCACTTTATGACGTTATCACGTAAGTAAAACTATCGTCCGTAAACCGACTTTACAGACAACCAATTTTGACGTGATAACGTCTTATAAATTGATGAACACGGGCAGCACGTACGAAAGCGTGTCACGTTGATAGTCACGTTGAAGCGTGTCACGTTCCATGGAAACGTCCTCGGCCCACAAGCGCCAGTGTTGTTGTGAGCGACGCGAACATGGAGCGACATCTAGCAATTCAGTCATGTACTTAAATCAAAGAGATTAAAATAACCAGGTTATAGAGAGGCATTGATTTTATAGGGGGAGTGACGTTTTAAAGGTAACATGAAATTAGTCTTCATTTAAGTCCTAAGATGGCGCCAGGAGTATCGTATTTGTATTAAATAATAATAGTTTGTAATTCTTATAGCTGTGTATCTTTATGACGTTATCACGTAAAACTATCGCGCGCGCCCTCCGCGTACGCGCAACCTCCGCATCCGTGAAACCGAAGCCGAAATAAGACTAACTCAAAAATATGTTTTTTTTTTTTTTACATACGTTCTGTCTGACACATTTTGTACAATATTGCATAATTTCTATTTAATTTTTTACTTCCTTCACTTTACTCAAAAATCTGTTTGTTTACAAACATGTTCCCAAGAGATTTTAACAAACATGTTCGTTTCGTAAATAATTTGTGGTATGTCATGTGTATTTTCTTTTTTTTATCTTCTGTAGGAAAGACAAAGACCATAACCATACTGCCTTGCGGAGGCAAAACGTGTCACTTTGGACCTGGCACGTCGTTTGCTTAAGTCTATCGCAAACTGCGTTTCACCGCCCACATTAAGTGTCTTTCCGGGCTGGGGACATTCGATGTGTGCAAACGCAGTGATGGTCGTTTTAGTCTGCCTGCTCTCATTTTAATATTTCACAATAAAGATTGTTTGATAGCTATTACGTATAGATTGTTATATTGTTTCTTAGCTAAGTGTTTTTATTTTACTGTGAAGGTGCATTATGTTATTTATAACAAATTATGTATTTTTTTTCTTGTCATGTCGATAATGTGTTCATTATTGTGTTGCGGTCCTGAATTTAATAATGTGTACTTTCTACTTTTATTTTAGTGTACAGGCTACTGGCGGATGTTTGAAAGCGCACTGTTGACGATAAATTTATATCTGTTTCAGTATTATCATTGTAATTTATTATATTATATAGGTTATATATATATATATATAGATATTGTATACTAATGTCCACAACAGATGGCGATAATGATTCTTTTTTCTCTATTTCATCTACTTCGGAAGATTTTTTTAGTGACTGCAGCACTGACGATTCTCCCTTGGATGAAAAGCTAAGTACAGTTTTTTCACAACATCCAAGGAACTTTAACTTTGTGCATATAAATGCGCAGAGTATTCCCTCCCATTATCCCGACCTCCTCAGAACGTTTTCAGGCAAACATATACATGCAATTCTCGTTTCTGAGACATTTCTCAAACCTTCTTTACCCTCCACCTCTTACTCATTGCCAGGTTTTCACCTTATTCGTAACGACAGAACGGGTAAAGGTTACGGTGGTGTAGCTTTATACCTTCGGAGCAATATCGCTTATTCCATTATCTCTCAGTCTCCCACTCTTTACTCCGAATCTCCGGAGTTCATTTTTCTTGAGCTATCTCTTCACCACACGAAAGTTCTGCTCGGTGTGTATTACAGTCCAAATATGAACATAAACTATTTCTCTTCCTTCGAACAGTTTCTTGAAATCTATTCCCCACAGTTTTCTCACACTATCATCATGGGTGATTTTAATACATGTCTTCTGAAAGATGATCACCGATCCAAAAAGCTCAAGTCCCTAATTTCCTCAGTCAATATGCACATTCTACCGCTGGACGCTACCCACCATTTTCCAAACTGCGTACCTTCTTTGCTGGACCTAATATTAACTTCTTCCACGACTCATGTTAGTACACATGGGCAATTTCCCGCACCTGGATTCTCACACCACGACTTAATCTACCTGTCTTATAAGGTTCGGCCTCCGAAGGCAGCAAAGAAGGTGTTAATGCAGCGTAACTTCAAAGGTTTAAACTTGGAGCTTCTTAGGGAGGATGTTCGCGGTGCCGACTGGTCGACTGTCCTTAGTGCCTCTTCCATCGATGAGATGGTTGAAGAGTTTAATGCCAAAATCACACAAATCTTTGATGTGCATGCTCCAATACGTCAGTGCCGCCTAAAACACTTACCTGCACCCTGGCTGAGTGACAACATCAAAGCCATGATGGCTAGACGAGACCGTGCGAAAGTGAAACACAGAAGTGACAATTCCATTGACAGTCTTAGTAAGTATAAGTTACTAAGGAATCGGTGTACGAGGATGTGTAGAGATGCTCAACAACGCCACATACGCTCCAATGTCGAAAATTGCTCTCCGGCACATTGTTGGAAATACCTTAAAACACTCGGAATCGGTAAGCAGGCTAATCCAACAAAACCAAACCTCGACATGAATGCACTGAATGTTCATTTCACAACTCCACCGGTTACCATGGATGCTATGGTAAAATCTGACACTCTCCTTCAGCTGTCACAGCTGCCGATACCCGAGTTCAACCCTTTCGCCTTCAACCCTGTTACCGACTGTGAAGTTAAGAAGATTATTCTCAAGGCAGTTGGAGCTGACGATTTAAGCCTTGATATGTTGGCACCAGTGCTGGACGAGCTGTTACCCATCATCACCCATATCCTCAATCACTCTCTGGTAACCAGCTCGTTCCCTAGCATCTGGAAAAAGGCTTTTGTCATTCCTCTGCCCAAAACATCCAATCCTGTCTCCTTTAGTCAGTACCGTCCTATCTCAATACTACCAGTCCTCTCAAAAATCCTGGAACGCATTGTACACCAGCAATTGTCTGGCTTCCTTTCTCAAAACAACCTTTTGAATCCAATGCAATCTGGATTTCGTCCTTCTCACAGTACTGTTACTGCACTTGTCAAAGTCACTGACGATATCCGTCTAAGTATGGAAAACAAAGATCTCACTGTTATCGTGTTACTTGATTTTAGTAACGCCTTCAATGCAGTTGACTTTGACATCATGGTGGAAATGCTGAGGTCTCTTAACTTATCTCCGGAGGTAATAGATTGGTTTGACTCATACCTTCGCGGTCGCCAGCAACGTGTTAGAATTGACAATGACTTTTCTGAATGGAATGATTTAACTGCTGGTGTTCCACAAGGTGGTGTGTTATCTCCTCTGCTCTTCGCAATTTTTATTAATTTTGTCTCCAAACTCTTAGTCTCTCTCTACCACTTGTATGCCGATGACTTACAACTATATCTGGCAGGTAGTATTGACGGCATTGCTGGAATCATTGATGTGATCAATGCTGATCTGGCCACCATTTTTGGCTGGACCAGATCCTTTGGACTCATCGTGAATCCAAATAAGTCTCAGGCAATGATTGCCGGAAGTCCTCGACTACTATCGAGGATTGATCGTGACTCGTTGCCTGAGATTATGTACAACGGTACTGCCATACCATATACTAGGGTTGTCAAAAACCTGGGAATTCTTATGGATGATACGCTATCTTGGCAGGCTCAGGTCAATGAGGTCAGTCGAAAAGTCTATGCTGCGGCGCACTCCCTGAGGCGGCTGCAGAACCTTCTTCCGACCTCCACAAAGACAATTCTAGCACAATCGCTGCTTCTCCCCATCCTTGATTATGCGGATGTGTGTTGCCTGGACGTTACTGAGGAACTCCTGGACAAGCTTGAGCGTCTGCAAAACATGTGTATACGCTTCATTTTCGGTTTACGTAAGTACGACCATGTTTCACAATACCGCAGACGTCTCAAGTGGCTTCCAATCCGTCTCCGCAGAAATTCCTACATTCTTGGCCTTCTTTATTCTTGTATCAACAACCCTTCTGCTCCCGAGTACCTATCTTCGCGTTTTCAGTACTTATCTTCCCACGGTGTAACGCTTCGGTCAAGTGATGATAATATCTTAGCCATTTCCACTCATAAAACTGGATATTACACAAACTCCTTTTCTGTGCACGCAGCTCGGCTGTGGAATCTACTACCTCACTGTATACGGCACTGCAAGTCGCTTCCGTTATTCAAAAAACACTTAAAGTTGTACTATCTCCGTCAGTGTGAAGTCAAAAGCTAAAAAATCCTTTAATTCTGAATGGACAAGTATGTATGTATATATTTAGGTATTATGTATTATATAAATTGTAATTCATATGTATTTAATTTAATCTATAAATAGTAATTTATACGTATAATTAACTAGTATGTACTTATATGTAGTGTATATTATAGTATATTATAGTTATTTTCCTTATATTATATTTTACATTCCCACACTCAAGTCTTTTGCTACTACCTACTTATATCTCGCAACATACGACTCTCAAACATCCAAAGGTTGACTGGGAGAAATCCCTGTAAGGGATAAGTCCGCCTTTGCCCCTCATGTAAATTTCTTATTGTGTGTTTATGTTTAATGTTTTTTGGAGCAATAAAGTATTTCTATCTATCTATCTAACTATCGTCCGTAAACCGAATTTACAGACAACCATTTTTTTTTTTGTATCAAGTATTTATTTGAGTTTGTATGTAACCCTCCCGAAATTTTTGACATGACTAACGAAACACCTTATATAATAATAATAATAAGAACTACGGTGAGGGCGGCGTCCACCACTGGCCAGCTTGGGGCCATCGGGACCTCGCGTCCCGTCTAGTGCCCCCGCTACCGGTGGTGTAGTGCACCCATGAGGCGACGCGCGCGCGAAGATGACGACGTCTAACAGACCTGCGCGACGACGTCGCCGTGCAGTCCGGCGGATACGGAGCTCTCCGAGATGGGGGTGGTGGTGGCCTACGTGTCTAGTACCACCACCTATCGCTCGTAGCTTGCCTCGCGTCGTCCCGGAGAGCTCCATAGCCACGGCCTGCACCCGCCGGCGTGCTTGGAGGCTTGTCTCCCGCCGCCGGCGGTATTACCGTATTTAATTTTTATATTAATTTTGTGTATTTTTATTACTTTTTTGTATAATATATATAAAATTAATGTAAAATTTTCAATATGTGAAATAAAGGACATAATAATAATAATATTTAAGAGAGCTGCGCGACAACGTCGCCGTGCAGTCCGGCGGATACGGAGCTCTCCGAGATGGGGGTGGTGGTGGCCTACGTGTCTAGTACCACCACCTATCGCTCGTAGCTTGCCTCGCGTCGTCTCGGAGAGCTCCGTAGCCACGGCCTGCACCCGCCGGCGTGCTTGGAGGTTTTTCTCCCGCCGCCGGCGGTATGCCATTTTTGTTTTTTACTGTTTATATTAATTTTGTATATTTTTAATATTTTTTATTATGTATAAAAAAATAATATAAATATTGTAAGATAAAAATGTGAAAATAAAGGTATAATAATAATAATAATAGCGAAGAGCCTCGACGACCACCTTGAGAGGCTCTCGCTGAGTGGTTGGGTCAAGGGCCAGATCCAGAAGGCAGCCCTGCTCGACACTGCACGCATCGTCCGGCCGGAGGTTCCTCTCTTTGGGACCCGACCATCGGTAGCTTGGGCTCGCCCCGCCGCCGGTGGTGGAGTTTCCATTTGTTTTTGTATTAATTTTAGATTTTAAGTTTGTAAATATTATGTAAAATTAATATAAAAAAAAATGTGTAAATAAATGAATAATAATAATAACTAATAACAATAAAAGAGCTGTCAAACCAAAGAGATCCTCTTAATGTCTTTGTGTCAAACCGACATGTCGGAAGGACTGTCAAATCGGCCATTACGGGAAATCCACGTTTTTTCGGTCCGCGTTAGTTTTTTTATTCTAAAATAATTGCTGAAGTTTATTTTAGTGAGTATTTTAGTAGATATTGTAAATAGGTTCATTTTATTGATGTAGTTGATGTCGGAAGAGTTGCTGGACCCCGGCGGAGACGTTGATCTCCCGCCGGGGTTCGTCCTTGCCCGCTCGGGGCGATCTAAAAGTTTTTCAAACATAGATATCCATGACAACCACAGAGATATGATATATGACAACAGTCAGGTATGGAGTTATAACGGGAATCGGACGGAAACCAATGTTAGTCAATTTATGTCTGTAGAAGGGAATAGCTTCGCTATTCTTGATGTTGATCAATGTGTTGATCAACACTCAAATGTAAATGATAATAATGTTAATGATACAAAACAAACAAAGAGAAAGCGAAGAACTGATAGCAAAAAGATACATAGAGATAAGGTTCGCAAGGATGACTTGAAGTCATCGATGACTTCGCTTAGGTCATCAGATTCTGAAAAAACCCCCAAAGAAATTTCAAATTCCATTAACCCCTCTGCCATATCCTCATCTTTTCTCCCTAATGCCCAAGAATCAAACTTGAATCTAATTTCTGCCTCTGTATCACCTCCTGTCTCCCAAAATTCCCAAACCAGTCCCGCTCAAGAATCGAACTCAAATAAAATTTCTGAATCGAAGTCCTCCCCTGTTACCCAAGCCAGGCCATACAACAATTCGGATAAGGGTCCGTTTATGGTCCATGTGCAACGAATTGAACTTAATCCAACTTCTGGCTCCTCTTTAAATCCAATTAAATTTGGCATTTTCGTACGACAACACTTCCATGGAAGAATCGTGGAAGATGGTATAAAGCATATCGGCCGGAACAAAGTCAGCGTTTGTTTTTTGAACTGGGCTGATGCGAATGACTTTGTCCAGTGCAAACTAATTACAAATAAATACAAGGTTTTTATCCCATCTTTTAACATCTCCAAGATGGGGATAGTCAAGGGTATCCCCTGCGACATGTCCCCAGAGGAGATTTTAGAGGAAATACGTACTCCAATTGGTTGCGGGCCGGCAATTAAGGCGCGTCGATTGAATTTTAAGCAGAAAACTGATAGCGGTACAGTATGGAAGCCATCTGAGACTGTTGTTTTGACCTTTGATGGTCAAAAATTACCTTCAAGAGTTTATATGGTGAACACTTCTCTAGTTGTGGAAATATATAAATTTCCCACGATTCAATGTTATCAATGTTGCAGATTTGGCCACACTCAAACTCAATGTCGCTCGAAACCTCGATGCAACAAGTGTGGTCAGGCACACATTGGTGCTTCTTGTTCTGTGGATGCGTCTTTCGCAATGTGTATCACTTGCTCTGGCAATCACTTTGCTACTAGCAAAGATTGCCCAGAGTATTTAAGGCAAACTCTCATTAAATCCAAGATGGCAGAGCAATCTATTTCGTATATTGAAGCGTCAAGGTTGTGTCCATCAGTGGGCCGATCTTATGCCAACGTAGCTGCTAAACCTGGGTATTCGCTTCCATTACATCGCTCTCCCATTCCTTCTTCGCCAAAAATAAGTGGCCAATCAAATACTTCTTCTTACAGAAAAACTGTTTTTTCCAAGCCTCGGTCTCATGCCCCTCTTTCCCCTGGCTATAATAGAACTGATCATAGTGCTATTATTAACCAGTTTTCTTCATCTTCAATGCCAAATGGTTGTGTTTTTCCTTCAGATTCTCCAAATATTGGTTCTATTGACCAATTAACCAATCTCATAATGACTCTCATTAATTTGATTTCTGCTAATTACTCTATACCGACCAACGTAGCCGATAAACTGACCAATCTCTCTAATATTATTCACAATGCCCTCCTCCACGATTCTTCAATGGAACAGCAGGAGCATAGTTCGTAAAAAACATGAACTTGTTTATTTGTGTAATAAACACAATGCCTTCGTGTGTGCTATCTCTGAGACTTGGCTGAAACCGGAATCTCATTTTAGGTTTTCCGGATATGCCATCCTTAGAGATGACAGACTCGATGGATGGGGCGGGTGCGCCCTCCTTATACATAAGTCTTTACCTTTTTCTTTAATTCCCCTGACCCCTCACGGTGACTCATTTAATGCAGTTGCGGCTAGGGTGCGGGGTGTCTCATATTTACCATTATACATCCCCAAACCGTCTCTTCTGACATATAGAATACTTAAAATTATGATTGAAAACCTTCCCAAACCATTTTTAGTTATGGGTGATTTCAACTGTAAACATCCTTTGTGGGGAGCAACTGCTCCAGATCTATTTGGCAACAAAATTGTTGACCTCATGGATGAGTTTGATATATGTCTTCTTAATAATGGTTCTCCAACCCGTAGAGTTTCGCCATTCCAAAATCGGAGCTATGTTGATCTGTCTCTGTGTTCTCCTGAACTAGCATCTCTTTTTTCATGGTGTACTCTTGATTCCAGCCATGGTAGTGATCACTTCCCCATCCGCATATCTTTCCCTTGTAAAATTCCTACTACACAAAAAAGAAAACCGTTGCTAAAATATCGATTAGATGGAGCTGACTGGAATAACTTTAGTGCTATGGTTGACGAGAAAGTTAATTCATTATCTCCTGTTCATGTTAATTCTGAAAATGTTCTTAACTTTTATTCAAAATTTGAAAACGCTTTGATTCTTGCCGCAGATAGATTTGTTCCTCTTAAAAACCCATGCATTCATAGAAGGTCATCTCCTCCTTGGTGGGATTTGGAATGTACTCAATCTATAAAATGTCGTAAAGAAGCTGAAAAAAAATATTCATTGGTCATGTCTGAAAGTAACTTTTTAAACCTTCGCAAAATCCAAGCTAAAACATCTCTCTGCTTGCAGGGGAAGAAAAGAGAGGGCTGGCACAGATTCTGCTCCTCTATCTCTCCGGATATTCATCCTTCGCTAGTTTGGAAAACTATAAAACGATTTAGATCGGCTTATTCGGAAGATAGCTCTGTTAAAGCATCTTCCAGTGACTGGACGGAAATTTTCTTAGATAAGCTGGCTCCACCTTCGGTCCCTCAATTCGATGAAATACCGACAAATTATTCAATAGATTCTTCTTCTTCTCTTAACGACCCCTTCTCTCTCCAAGAACTTAATAATGTCTTAAGGTATGTAAAAGATTCTGCTCCTGGTATAGATGGGATCCCATATTCCTTTTTAAAAAATCTTGATTCTCTAACTAGGGAATATTTTCTTAGCATTATTAATATGATCATAGACACTGGCATCTTCCCGGTGTCATGGAAATCTCAAGTTATTATTCCAATACTGAAACCTGGGAAAGATCCTAACGACGGCACATCGTACCGTCCCATTGCTCTGTCTTCTGTCCTCCTTAAAGTTGCTGAACACCTAGTGAAAAATCGCTTAGAGTGGTTCATTGAAAACCAAGAGATTTTATCCAATAGTCAATTCGGTTTTCGGAAGGGAAAAAGTACCATGGACAGTCTTGCATTGTTTTCTACGGATGTTCGTCTCTCTTTCAGTCGAGATGAATCCATTGTAGCTGCATTTCTTGATATATCTGCTGCTTACGATAATGTTCAGCTCCCTATGTTAAGGAAAAAATTACAAAAGTTAAAGGTGCCTGAGAAACTGACGATGTTTATCTCCAACATTTTGTTGGAGAGACATATTCATCTCTATACTGATGGAGATGGCCATCTTGTTAGGACTGTGTGGAAAGGTCTTCCACAGGGATCTGTGCTGAGCCCTCTATTATATAGTATCTACACTTTTGATATGGATATTGAAATTAAACATCATTGTCGCGTTTTACAGTACGCTGATGACCTTTTATTGTATGCTTCAAACAAATCTATCGTCAAAGCATCTGAGTTAATTAATTTGGCCCTAATTTCTCTAGACACTTGGCTTCTGAATAATGGTTTAGAACTTTCGGCATCCAAAAGCTCAGTAGTAACCTTTTCCCGAAAAAGAAATATCCCCCCTTTCATTGTCATTCATCAAGATACACCAATTAAGCAGTCTGATTCGGTTAAGTTTCTTGGAGTTATTCTTGACTCAAAGATGACAGGAGTGCTACATATAGATTATATAAAAACAAAATGTCTAAAGAATATTAATATCATTCGTTGTCTTTCTGGTGTGTGGTGGGGTTCCCATCCATTTTATATGAAATTAATTTATAATGCTATTATCCGGCCTCACCTGGATTATGGTACTTTTATCTTTGAGCCTGCAAATTGCAAAGCACTTAGAAGTCTAGACTTAATCCAATACCAATGTCTCCGTATAATTTCAGGGAATATGAAATCCTCCCCCACCAATGCTCTCCAAGTGGAATGTGTTGACCCTCCCCTTCATATGAGACGGCAATATTTAGCAAATAGATATTTATTTAAAGCTGTTCAGTTTTCTAACCATCCTATTATCCCGAAGCTTAGGCTTCTTACCGAATATACTCGTACAATGAACTTCTGGAGGCTTAAGTCTCATCCAAATTTAGTACACAGCTTCAGGAAATTTATTAATTTAAGAGCTCCGACTCACAGAGATAGAACAGTGCCAATTTTTCAAATTCCATATGAAGCGCTTAACTTCATCCCCAACATTCGTACTTCTATAGATATTGACAAAGATACTCGTACTTTGGATCCCAACAAAAAGCTTCTGCAATGGTTAGATGAAAACTGCAAGGGATGGCAATATATTTATACGGATGCCTCCAAGTTATCTCCCGAAGGTAGTGTTGGTTATGCAGTTTTTCACAAGAATGCTAACAGGTCTTTGAAGATGAAAAGTCCTCCAGAGGCGTCTGTGTTTACAGGAGAGGCGTTGGCTATTCTGGAAGCTGTTAAATATATTAGATTTAATAATATTGTCAAGGCGGTTATTCTAACTGACTCTCAAAGCTCTCTTCAGTCCATACAGCAAAATCCATTCAAATCTAAAATGCATAATGACATTGTTCTTAAAATTAGATTAATTCTGTTAGAACTCCAATCCAATAGTTCTGAGGTTGTTCTTGTTTGGATCCCTGGTCATGCTAACATAGCAGGGAACGAAATGGCTGATCAATTAGCTAAGGAGGCGGTTGTTAGTGGTGATAAATTAAATTACAAAAATTACTGCCACGACCTTGTAGCTCTCCCTAAGGTTTACCTTAAAAGATCATGGTCCTCAAACTGGATAAATACCAGCAAGACTAGAGGTTCATACTATGCCAAGATCCAACCAGAAATTCCAGTGAAACCTTGGTTCTTTAAAATTACACTCCCTAAAAAAGAAACTTCTATTATAAACAGGCTCAGAATGGGCCATTGCTGTAGTCCAGTCCACCTTGCCAAACTTCGCATTAGGGACAACTCTCTATGCGAATGTGGCCTTGAGGAGGGTAATGTAGACCACATTATATTTTCTTGCCCTCTCAATAACAAAATGCCATCAATTTATGAAATGCTTCCAAAATTAAAAGTTTCACTTCCCATTAATATTCACTCTCTTCTATTCTGTCCCTCACCCAAAATATTGAAATTGCTTGCTAGATGCATAAATAGCAACAATATCAAACTTTAATTAAGTCGGCTTGCTTTCCTTGTTTCTATGTGTATATAGAATTCCTACTTGTATATTTTCTGTTGTATTGTTTCTTTTTCTATTTTTGAAGTATAGGTAAGTTATAATGGCTATGTAATGATTTGAATTATTTATGACATGATTTAGAGTTTGATTATTTCTTTTCTTTTTATGTGTAATGTAAAGATTTCAGCATTTTCTTTGCCCGTTAATCAAAATTTTGTACAATGACATTTTTTGTTTATAAAAATATATAACGTGGATATCTTAACGTGACACTGGCAGTATTTAGATCTCAAATAAAAAAAGAGATCAGTTGCCATTACGGCTCAAGGACCGCTCTGAACATCTTGCTGTTGCAAGTCGGAAAAAAAGAAGAAGAAGAAGACATGTCGGAAATTTTTTCTCTAGAAATTTTCTTTTAAAAGTTTTTGCCTGGGACGAACAAACTGAGCTTCCGCCACGCGCGGACCCTTCTCCCTCCAGCGGCGCAGCGACCCGCACGGTTGGAGGCACCGTGCCGGCACCACCACCGCCGCCACTCGGCGTCCTCGGTACTTCACCAGCTCGACATGCCTGGCGACAGAAGCGGCTGCAGACCACCCGGGACGCGGCGCGCGTGATGGAGAGCAGGTTCTGCGGCGAAGGCCGGCCGCCGCCGCGCTCGACTTCGACGCCTCCGCCGCCACCGCTCGCCCGCAGCAGCACTGCCTCCGCCCACCGCGTCGCCCGGCCTCCCCGCGCCCGGGTCGTCCATCACGAGAGCCGCCATTCTTCTCGCACACTACACGCACACCCTACCACCCAGCTCCACGCCGTCGGTGCATTTCATCGACGACGAAGATGGAGTGTTGACGTCGGCCGAGCCACAAGAACTACGGTGAGGGCGGCGTCCACCACCGGCCAGCTTGGGGCCATCGGGACCTCGCGTCCCGTCTAGTGCCTCCGCTACCGGTGGTGTAGTGCACCCATGAGGCGACGCGCGCGCGAAGATGAAGACGTTTACAGACCTGTGCGACGACGTCGCCGTGCAGTCCGGCGGATACGGAGCTCTCCGAGATGGGGGTGGTGGTGGCCTACGTGTCTAGTACCACCACCTATCGCTCGTAGCTTGCCTCGCGTCGTCCCAGAGAGCTCCGTAGCCACGGCCTGCACCCGCCGGCGTGCTTGGAGGTTTGTCTCCCGCCGCCGGCGGTATTACCGTTTTTATTTAATTTTTATATTGATTTTGTATATTTTTATTACTTATGTAAAATTTATGTAAAATTTAAAAGAAACGTGAAATAAAGAAAATAATAATAATAATAAAATATTTCTTTATTCAGGTACTCAGTCCTAATTATCCTAGATTATTATAGACTAGCTGTGCCCGCGGCTCCGCCCGCTCTCATATTTGACTTCTCAGCTTACCTCATAAGCCATTTAACGTGATGAAAAGTAGCCTATAATTGATGGGAAGAACCAAGGTATCCGTAGAAGCAAACTGTATTAAAATCGGTTTAGTGGTTCTCAAGTTATAAGCGGACAGACAGACATACATACAGACAAAAAGCAGACGTTGGATTTTATTAAAGGTAATAATACCCTTCAATACTTACCAAATAACCCTTCAATCAGTCGGTCAGCTGAGAGTAGGTGTCCACTGCTGGACATAGCCTCTCCCATTTCCCTTCAGTCCTGCCGGCCTTCAGCGGAACCACTGCTCTCCGCTGACGTACTTGATACCGTCGTCCTACCTTCAATACTTACACAATAACCCTTCAATACTTAGCCAATAACCCTTCAATGCTTACTCATTAACCCTTCATTACTCACCCAATAAACCTTCAATAATTACCCAAAAAACCTTCAATACTTATCCAATAACACTTCAATACTTAACCAAAAATCCTTCAATACTTACCCAATAACCCTTCAATACTTACCCAAAAACTCTTCAATACTTACCCAATAACCCTTCAATGCTTATTTAATAACCCTTTAACACTTACCCTGCATAAACATCAGAGAAGAACCACTCGCTGATGACCGCATCGAACTTCTGGCTCTTGTCCTTCATGAGGTCTTGGATGAGCTGGTTCTTGATCAGGTGAACCGTGAAATTGTATCCGACTTCTTTCACTTGAGTGAAGGAATACTTCTTCTCTTGCTTGAAGAAGTTCGGCATTTCTGTGGAATGAGCGGACAGTTGCTTTATGGAATGATCCTTTTCCAAAGTTTGTTTGTCAGTTCTTCTTCGCATTGAAATTGAACTGTGTAGTCCAAGAGTAGGCTACCTATGAATGAAATTATATAATAAACAAAAAGGATGGCTTTAGCGCCAAAATGTCATGTTTATAAAAAAACCAGCCAGCCAGACGGACAACAAAGTGATCCTATAAGGGTTCCGTTTTTTCCTCCTTTGAGGTACGGAACCCTAAAAAACATACAACCGCAATGAAGCCTATTACGCAATCTTCCTGTCGTAGTTTAGTTTAAAAGTATAGATTCAGCGTTTTATACAATACAAGCTGTGCCCGCGGCTCCGCCCGCTCTCATATTTCACTTCACTGCTAACCTCATAAGCCATTTAGCGTGATAGTAAGTAGCCTATAGTTGATGGGAAGAATCAAGCTATCCGTAGATTTTTTTTTTATTAAAATCGGTTCAGTGGTTCTCGAGTTATAAGCGGACAGACAGACACTCAGACACTCAGACAGAAAGCAGACGTTGGATTTTATTATAGGTATATACAGGGTGTCCAAAGTGTGGTGTGGAATATCGAAGGATCGTGATACGTATCGTGTCGTGTGTAAAGTGCAGTGATGAAAGAATTTTTTTTTAATCTCAATTATTTCCAATTTTGCCATTTTCTAACAAAGTAAATGGATACGATAGTGTGAGCGCGCTCTATGCTTGTGCACGGCCGCGTAGGGCTATGCGAGGGACGCGGCGCGAGGCGCGCGGTTCGCGATCGCGAGGCGTGAGATGCGCGGGCGCGGTGCGCGCGCGGCGCTGATCGGACGAGCGAGAATCATAGATTTCATAAGACGTAGCATACCTATCTACTACACTGCAATTAGGCATGTAGGTGTATGTATGTATGTAGCCAGTAAAAAGTAAATGATTATCTACATACCTCAAATGATGTGAAGGTTTTCTACGTGATCTCCTTGCAGCTCGATGCATTATGACGAGACCCGGGCGATGCAGTAGCGGGTCTAGATTGCTATGTTCCCGTAAACAGTACAATGCACGCACAATCACTTCAGCCAGCACCGGCAGGCTGACGCCTGTTTGGAAATCTCTCACGATAAATGCGTTTGAAGCCCATTTCCGTTTGCTGCTCCATACGCGAACAACATATCCACATATCACGAGCGCACACACACACACAAGAGCATCACACATTAAACACGAGCGCGAAACTTTCACTAATTCAATTTACGAATCGAATTACCAAAAAAATAAAGTTTAAAAAACTGTAACTCGACCATTGATTTTATAACCCTGTCGGGACAGATAGACCACTCCATATAACAAATTTGGTAACGTTGTAAATCGTAAAACCAACAGAGGGCGTTAATAATTTTTCTTGATGTTGTCGTAAAACAAACAGGTGGCGTTAATGTTTGTTAATACTTCTATACTAAGGGCGCTATCTAGTTGAAATACAACATGTATCTAGGTACCTTTAATTGTCACTAGGCTGTAGAATTACTGCTACTAGACAAAAGATGGCGCTTTCATTTATATTTATAAAGAACATTATTTATGTAAATTCCAAAATTTTTAATGATATTTGAATAATAAAATTATGACAATTTACAATTAAACTAACACAAGAAGTGTTAGTTTTAATTGTTATAATCAAATTAAATAAAATAAAAAAATGTTTTGAAAATTATTTGGTATACGGAACAAAATATTATTATGATTGTAATTTCCTGTTTGTGCGCTTTTAATAGATAGATCCACACAGAGCACGGAATACCCCCGCGCGCGCGCGCGCGGTATTCCGTGCTCTGTGGATAGAACGTATTTATTTAGTTGAACAGTTAAACAAATACTCGTCACTCTTCATTCTAATAATGTCAGCATTGTATGTAAAAAAAAATATGAAAACTGCCTTAAAAAATTTATGAAATTAAAAAAATCGAACCCTAGAGTTGAAGGCGGTGCTAAAGAAGGCTACACAAATCACAAAGGATATCATCCACGCATGTTTTCTTTCATGTATCATTTTTGCTTGCTTTAGCACCGCCTTCAACTCTAGGGTTCGATTTTTTTTATTTCATACATTTTTGAAGGCGGTTTTTATATATTTTTTTAAATAGTTTTTTATTTCACAGTTTTTTTTGGAATTTTTTGCTATTAATGTACTCGGCGGAATCGCTCGACCTTCGGCCTCGCTATTCCGCCTCGCTTTCCAATCTGATCTCGACCAAATTAAAATGGAACCACGTCATGGTTATCCCCTTTCAAACAAAAAAAAAGAATTTTCAAAATCGGCCCACAATAATTGACGGAGTAATCGCGTAACAAACATCCAAAAAAAGAAAACATACCGTCGAATTGAGAATCTCCTAGGTCTAAAGTAAATTGCTCCTGATGACAAATTCAACGAGCCCAAACACGATGGGTTTATCATGTGTAGTTTAGGAGTTCCTATGGCCACCTTCCGTCTCCATCATCAGACCAGCTCGATGGTACTCGTACTCGTATTATAATATATTAAACGCATCTGGCCGGTCGGAAAAGATTTCAAATTTAGAATATTCATGAAACAAGGGTCCGAATATGAATGACAATATCGATTCATGTATTTCAATACAATGACAGAGAAAATTTCAAAATATTAGGTACCTATTCTACCTATTTAATACTTTTTAGTTCTAGTTTATTTTTTTTAAGTCGGTTTTATATTTTTAAAACAATATTACATAAAAAACAATAATCGAAATCGAATAATCGAAATCGGTTGAAGTGGTACAGAATTATTCGCCATGTGTCAAACTGCAAATTGCTGAAAAAGCCCACATCACAAAAGTTTTGCTGAAGGTAACCACACACCAATAGTATTTTGTTGCTTTTTCATAAACCGCTCAATCAATTTCAATAAAATTTCAATGGGAGCACCTCTGAAGTATGACCTACCAAACAAAAAAAGAATTTTCAAAATCAGCCCACAATTAACACGTTGAACGCCATACGACCCACCGGTGGGCCTAGCGTACTTTTCGGTTCGGGCCAAGCCAAACTCATTATATCCGTAATTTTCATCAACTTGAGATTTTCATCACAAAGTTTATAAAATGCGGTAATTTGTAAGGAAAATAAAAATTTGCGACTTTTACCGTCTAATTTTCGAGATATAGCAGAAGGCTCACGGGTGGATCGTGTGGCCTCCTATGAAGGATTTGTATTTTTCTGTTGGCTGGGGCCGCGGGGTCACGCCGCGGCCCACCCGTTGCGCGCGCGCCGCGGACGCAGCGATCAATCCCGGTCCGGCTGCGTCGACAATTGAGGATGTTTTACGCTTTTCTCGCCAAAAATGATTATTTTGAAGATTTCGAGTTAACACAAGAAGCGCTAACGCAGTTAGAAAACATCGAGATAGATCTTCTGAACCGTAGTTTCGGAATAGATTCTATGAAGACGTAGTTCAACCAACGAAAAGAAGATGCTGTCGAATTCTTTTGTCGGAGAGTGAGGATAGCGACTATGAAATGCATATAGAAAGACGGAAGAGAATGAAACACACTCTGGAAAGGAAAGAGGGATTGGCCAGAAAAGTGAGAAGAACATGTCACCAATGTTATGCAAAGAACGTACCAATAATGGGTAGCAAACAGGCTAAAACCAAGTCGAAAAAAGTATCCACTTATTGCCAAAGCAGCCCAACTAAACCATTCCTTTGTTTGCCTTGTTTTAACATGACTCACGGATAATTCTTTATTGTTTATGGTTAAACCCTTTGAAGAAGTGTGATAATGTTGTGATTGTTCAATTTCATAAATATTTTGTTTTGTTCAATTTCATAAATTATTTTCGTAATAAATAATGTCTTCTTATTTGGCAATGAAGAAAATTTTATGTTCATTTTTATTTTGACGAATATTTTCTTATTATTTTCTGGTTTTATTAATTCTATTAATACAAATATTATTTTCTACCTTATCGTTAAGAGCAGCCCTAGCATCGTTACAATTAACTTAATAAAAAACTACAAGTTTCTATTGGATTTGAAAACCACGCCGTCCGCTTCGACTACAAGGCCATGCGGCTCACTTCCATATTGGCTTTGTAGCTGCGCTCTGTGGCTTGTAGGAAGCGTTTACGTAGGCCCTCTCACGCGGCTCACCGGTGACCCCCATGCCCTGAATGGTTCAGTAAGGAAAGGCTCACCGGTGAGCGGTGAGCCCCGTGGCCCAAACGGAAATACTGGATTTTTCATGTGGCGTTGAACGTGTAAGATTGTAATTTCCTGTTTGCGGTTTTACTCCGGTCCAAAGAATTTACAAACTCTTTGGTTGTACTTGGGTTGTACCTAGCTCCGCTTATTTGTTGTTATATCCGCTATAGTAACACATATTCTGTGAAAATTTCAACGGGCTTCCTATTACGGTTCAAGAGATAGAGCCCTCGGATAGACAAACGGACGGACGGACAGACAGACTGCGGAGGCTTAGTAATAGGCTTCCGTACAGGGATACGGAAACCTAAAAATAAGGGGTGAAATAGGGGTGAAAGTTTTTGTATGGGGAATCCATGATTTCTCTAGGTAAGGATATGAAAATTTATTATCTAGGCTTTTGGCACAGATTACTCAATAGTTACTGCTTTTGGTAAGAAATAATGAATAATGGTCAGGAAGAGGAAGGGGGAGAGAAAAGAAGGGGGAGTGGGTGGGAGGTACGTTTGTCAGCCTGGGTAGCTCAGTGGTGCAGGCAACCCTGGGCGCGGTCAACACTTGGATGGGTGACCGCTCGACCATTTGAGGCTGACCGTGGTTCGGATTCCACGTAAAACTGTAGCACCCTTCCCTTCTTACCTTACTAGGGTTGGTACCACCGCACTGAATAAAACGTATGTCGAAACGGCTATGTAAATCAAAGAGATTTGATGTAAATAGTTTTTTCGTTTTTTTTCGTCCAGTTCAGTATAGCCGGCACGACATGTCCGACATCACGGATGTTGTAGGTGATGTATCCAACCATGTCAGTTTCCATAAAAAAAAGAAGAAGAGGAGGAGAGGTATGGAGGGAGGAAGGGTTAGTGAATGAGGGTAGGTGTGGGGGAGGGAGGTAGTAGAGGGAACGAGGAGGAATGGATATCGAGGGAGTGAGAGGTTGAAAGGGGGAAGGGGCGGGGTAAGAGGGGGTTGCGGACAGGATGAGGGGTAGTAGGGGAGGAATGGAATGCGAGGGTGATGGGAAGGAGGGGCGACATGAGGGGAGGAAGGGAAGTAGGGAGAGAGGGAGGGAATGGGCGAAAGGGAAGGTGGCAAAGAGGGGGTCCGTGAAGGGTGAGGGGAAGGAGGGGAGGAAGGCGGGATCGAGGAGAGAAGACCGGGAGAGAGGTGAGTGAGAGATGGGCGAGGAAGGAATCCCTTCCTTCCTCCCGAAAAAGATAGAGAATATAAGAGAAGCGATGGTTTATTATCAATTTTGCATTTAAATCAGATTTACTATTTTTTTATTTTATTCGTTGTCGTGTCGTCGTGTAAAATCTACAATTTTACAATTTTATATAAAATATCATTGACTTATATATTCTGTAAAGCTTATCACAAATACATTAAACCCACCCTCTTTTAATCTCTTTGGTATAACACCACCAGCAGCATCGTAGATGGAAAAAATAGCCCTGGACTCAACTTTTTTTAATTCGGTGCCTGGACTCCCTACTTCATACTCAAAGACATTTTGTTCATACTTCAACTATTACTAAAACGAGACACCGCGATTATGGTAGTGTGCGTATCGCGTGAATACAGAACCGACCGTCTCAAGAGATCGCATCGATATTGTGTCATCCTTTTTCCACGCGCAGTAACCCGTATCGCTTGCCTGCACGCTCCACGCAAACATTTGCGTGTTCCAAAACAAGCGAACGTCGCGCGTCGATCGATAAATTACCGCAACGGCTAAAAACTATGGAGGTGGCTTTTTACTTTCGAGCGACTGTAAGGAGAAAGGAAGTATTGTGATCGTCCAAAATGTCGAAGTTGAGAATGCGACTGATTTTTTTTTTTTTTATTGAAACTGACACGGTTGGCTACATCACCTACAACATCCGTGATGTCAGCCCATAACACCGGGTGAACTTGGTGCCACGTCAGTGCTTCCCTTCGGTCGTGCCGACTACACTGAACTGGACGGAAAACACAAACTATTTACATAGCCGTTTGGACCGACCTTTCATTCAGTGCGGTGGTACCAACCCGGGCGGGTTAAACCCTACCACCTAGTAATATAAGAAGGGGGTCATATCCCTTAGTCGCCTTTTACGACATACACGGGGAGAGATGCAGTGGGGCTATTCTTTTAAAGTACCGGCCCCACACAGTACAGATTTGGGCTATATATCTGTCAACGATCCCAAAAAAGTGGTTTTGAGAAACATGTATGTGTGTGTGTGTGTGTGTGTGTGTCCGTCCAGCGACCTTGTGCCTAAACTGCTCAACCGATTTCGTTCAAAATTCGTATTTAGTAGTTTGAAATGATAATCTAGGGGTACCTTTTTTAGTTTTTTTTAATTAAAAAAAATAAGGGTAGCTGTCATACAAATTATTTCGTTGAGGTCGATTTTCTTATAAATGGCTAACGATTTTTATTATTATTATTATATTTAATCCATCGTGTTTGTTTCCGTTTTCAAAGGTGGTGAGGTAAAAAAATATAATTTTAAAGAAGGTATCTCCACTTTATCCTAACCGCACGCGCGTATTTGAATTGCACGCAGGTTTGGTTGGTGGGTATTTGGCAAAGACATTAAACTCACCCTCTTGGTATTTGGCAACTAAAAATATAATAAGAAATAGGCATGCCATCTATAGACAAATAGGACAACTTAACTTTGGTCTGACATCTATGATGCAGAAGCGGCGAAATTATACATTTTATCCGCCAAGCTCACGGACTGACAAAACATGAAAATATTTATTGGAAAAATTATGAAAACCTTAAAATACACTATTTTGAAATTTCTACTTAATATAAAATAATCTTTAAATTTAACTATGCTGTTCCCACTTAGCATCGTTCTATAATTAGCAGATTTAAAAATATAATAATTATTTAATTCAAATTCGATACTCCTGGCGCCATCTTAGGACATAATTGAAGACTAATTTCATGTTACCTTTAAAACATCGCTGACGGTACATCTGACTCCCCCTATAAAATCAATGAACTCGACTATGGAAAAAAGTAACTATAATTAAAAAAACTAAAAAAAGTTTCAAAACCTTTACCATAAATAAAATAAACTAAAAAGTAAGAAACAAGATATTTGGGCGCCATGGCAGTGCTTCCCTTCGGACGTTGCTATCATCGTCTTATTGGGTAAGAGCAGTCTTTTGATTTTCCTGTTTATTTAGTTTTATTGAAGTCTTCTGGCAGTTTCACATTAATAACGTTATAATTAAATTGAAATGCCGTAGTCGTGCGTTGTCAGCTATAAAAAAAATTATGCTTGATTGACGGCATCTCGTTGTTAATTTTGCGATCATGCTGAGGAAGGGGAAGAGAGGGAGTGAGGGAGTGAGGGAGTGATGGAGGGGAAGAGGGAATGAGGGAGGGAGGTAAAGATAATATTTTGCCTCGACTCATACAACAGCAATTGGCCACAATAATATAATCCTATAACCTTTCATTTATTCATTAGAGTTAGATAGATAGATAGATAGAAAATTCTTTATTGCTCCAGTAAACATTAAACAGTAACAAATACATTGGAAAATTTACATAAGGTGCAAAGGCGGACTTATCCCTTACAGAGATTTCTTACAGTCAACCTTTGGATGTTTGAGATTCGATAATATAGTGGAATGTAAGTAGGTAGTAGCAAAAGAGTTGCGTGACAATTGGAGATAAAAATAATAATAAGAATACTTATTAATACGTACATATAATTACATGCTAGTAAAATATAAGCCATACATGTTTAATACACATAAATTACTAAATATATAGAATATTATACACAAATAAATATACATATATACATACTTGTCCATCCAGGTAAGTATGAAGCAAAAGTGGTTTTTGTTTTTTAAGTTTTTACTTCACATTGACGGAGGTAATACAGTTTTAGGTGTTTTTTGAATAAGGGAAGCGATTTACAATGTCGGATAAAGTGTGGTAGTGAATTCCACAGTCGAGCTGCGTGAACAGAAAATGAGTTGGTATAAAAACCAGTTTTATGAGAGGAGATAGCTAAAATATTGTCATGACTAGACCGAAGTGGGACACCGTGAGAAGATAGGTTAGAGTTACTCAGTAGTAGTAGGTAAATAACACATAATTCTGTGAAAATTTCAACTGTCTACCTATTACGGTTCCAAAGATACAGCAGTAGGATAGGACAGACAGACGGACGGACAGACAGACAGACGGCGTAGGCTTAAATATAATCCGTACGGGATACGGAAACCTAAAGAAAAGTATTTTCGTATATTTAAAGTTAAGTAGATAATTTTTTTTTATAGCTGACAACGCACGACTACGGCATTTCAATTTAATTATAACGTTATTAATGTGAAACTGCCAGAAGACTTCAATAAAACTAAATAAACAGGAAAATCAAAAGACTGCTCTTACCCAATAAGACGATGATAGCAACGTCCGAAGGGAAGCACTGCCATGGCGCCCAAATATCTTGTTTCTTACTTTTTAGTTTATTTTATTTATGGTAAAGGTTTTGAAACTTTTTTTAGTTTTTTTAATTATAGTTACTTTTTTCCATAGTCGAGTTACAGTTTTTTAAACTTTATTTTTTATTTCATTCTTTTTAGTAATATTACATAAATAAAACTTCTCGAATAAGTAAGTAACTGAGGGCGAGGCCGAAGGCCGAGCTGCGGTCAAGAAGACCATAAACCTTCTCGAAGACAGTAAGTAACTTTGGGCGAGGCCGAAGGCCGAGCTACGTTCAGGTAGACAAATAACCTTCTCGAAGACATTAAGTAACTATGGGCGAGGCCGAAGGCTGAGCTGCGTTCAGGAAGACGAATAACCTTCTCGAAGACAGTAAGTAACTATGGGCGAGGCCGAAGGCCGAGCTGCGTTCAGGAAGACGAATAACCTTCTCGAAGACAGTAAGTAACTATGGGCGAGGCCGAAGGCCGAGCTACGTTCAGGTAGACAAATAACCTTCTCGAAGACAGTAAGTAACTATGGGCGAGGCCGAAGGCCGAGCTGCGTTCAAGAAGACGATAAACCTTCTCGAAGACAGTAAGTAACTATGGGCGAGGCTGAAGGCCGAGCTGCGTTCAGGAATACGATAAACCTTCTCGACTCCTATCTATATATCTATATTTTTTTTTTTTTTTTTTTTATGGAAACTGACACGGTTGGCTACATCGCCTACAACATCCGTGATGTCAGCCCATAACACCGGGTGAACTTGGTGCCACGTCAGCCTTCCCTTCGGTCGTGCCGGCTACACTGAACTGGACGGAAAACACAAACTATTTACATAGCCGTTTCGACCGACGTTTCATAATATCTCACTAATATCATAAATGTGAAAGTATGTTTGTTTGTTTGTTTGTTTGTTTGTTTGTTCCTCTTTCACGCCTGAACGGCTAGACGGATTTTGACGAAACTTTGTATCGTGGTAGTGTATATTCCGGAGTAACATAATTTTGAAAAAAAGTGGTCAAGTTCGAGACGAGCTCGCGTAAATAGGGTTCCGTACCATCCCGATTTCTGTGAGAACTAAAAAACTTAGGATTTTCGTTTAGGTTATCCTGTAAATTGAGTGTATATCCCATGGTAAGATAATTTTGAAAAAAAGTGGTCAAGTTCGAGTCGACCTTGCGTAAAGAGGGCTCCGTACCATCCTGTTTTCTGTGAGAACTTGAAGGTTTAGGATTTTCGTTTAGGTTTTCCTGTAAATGAAGTGTATATTAGGATTTTCGATTAGGAAGAGAGGGAGGGAGTGAGGGGGAGCTATGAACGCGGAACGAAGGGGGAAAAGGGGTGGGGGTAAATAGAGGCATAGAATGAGGTGAGGGCGGGCCGAGAGGGGAGGTTGACGTAGAGAGATGGAAGGGAGGGGGGAGGTTGACGTAGAGAGATGGAAGGGAGGGGGGAGGGGTCGGCAAAGGGGGGGGGGGAGGGAGGAAGGGTCGGGAGAGGTGCGGAGGTAGGGAGATGAAGGAAGGGGAAGGAGGGTGGGGGAGAAGGAGAGGAAGAGGGAGAGGGAGAGGGGGAGGGGGAGGGGGAGGGAGAGGGAGAGGGAGAGGGACTTGGTTCCCTTATCCCTCCTCCTCCTGTTCGCCTTCGCCAAACCCGCCACACTCTCGCGGAACACCCGTTTGTAGTCGACAGAAGAGTTCTTCGAACTGCACGATTCTCTAAATCGTTCTTGTGCCGCACTGCAAAGGTGTGGAACGGGCTCCCAGGAAATATCTTCCCCCACTCCTACAATCCACAGATCTTCAAATCGCGGGTTAATAGCCTTTCCCCAGCAACATTAGTCCACCTCCAAGCCGGACTGGCACCTCCTCGGGGGTGAAATTGGCTGAGCCTGAGGTTGCGACCTCGGACAGAGCCACCCAGATCGGTAGCAATAAAAAAAAAAAAAAAAATATATATAAGAGAAACGACAGTTTATTATCATATTTGCGTTTAAATCGGATTTACTGTTAGATCGAGTCTACAGCGAGCGAAGCCACGGGCAAAAGCTATCCTCCATAAAATTTAAGCCGATCATCTAAATTCAATTAAAATTAGTACATGCACATTTAACTATGCGTGACACAGGATAGGCTAAATAAAATTCAGTTCCGGTTACGCTAATAGGTGGAATATTTTACTTAGTTAGGTATCTAAAGTATTTCATTTATTTTAACTGAAGTTTCTTATTTTAATAACGATAGCTTTTTCCCGCGGATTCGCTCGCGTGAAATTCGTATTTCAAAAGAAGAAAGTTACTTAACTTAGGCCGGGGCCGGAGGGTGAACTGGATTCAGATAAACAATAAACATTCTCAAAGGAAGCAAGTAACATACTAAAGGCGAGGCCGAAGGCCGAGCTGCGTTCAGGAAGAGTATAAACCTTTTCGAAGAAAGTAAGTAACAAAGGGCGAGGCCGAAGGCCGAGCTGCGTTCAGGAAGACCTTCAACCTTCTCGAAGAAAGTAAGTAACTGAGGGCGAGGCCTAAGGTCGAGCTGCGTTCAGGAAGACTATAATCCTTCCCGAAGAAAGTAAGTAACTAAGGGCCTGGCCGAAGGCCGAGCTGGCCGAAGGGCGTCCTGGAAGACGCTGACAGTAAGTAACTATGGGCGATAGTTACTTACTTTCTTCAAGACGGTTTATAGTCTTCCTGAACGCAGCTCGGCCTTCGGCCTCGCCCTCAATTACTTACTTTCTTCGAGAAGGTTTATGGTCTTCCTGAACGCAGCTCGGCCTTCGGCCTCGCCCTTATTTACTTACTTTCTTCGAAAAGGTTATCGTCTTCCTGCACGCAGCTCGGCCTTCGGCCTCGCCCTCAGTTACTTACTTTCTTCGAGAAGGTTTATGGTCTTCCTGAACGCAGCTCGGCCTTCGGCCTCGCCCTCTGTTACTTACTTTCTTCGAAAAGGTTATCGTCTTCCTGAACGCAGCTCGGCCTTCGGCCTCGCCCTCAGTTACTTACTTTCTTCGAGAAGGTTTATAGTCTTCCTGAACGCAGCTCGGCCTTCGGCCTCGCCCTCAGTTACTTACTTTCTTCGAGAAGGTTTATTGTCTTCCAGAATGCAGCTCAGCCTGAAGCCTCGCCGTTAGTTACTTACTTTAGTTGAGATGGTTTATTGTTTACCTTAACGCAGATTAGCCTTAGTTACTTACTTTCTTCCTTTGAAATACGAATTTCACGCGAGCGAAGCCGCGGGCAAAAGCTAGTATATCTATATATTAATAATGACCAAATTTCTGAGTGGATATCTGCCTCCTGACAGTGAAGACAATAATATTATGTAACTCAAGACTGATCGGTGGGCCCGTCTTCTATCTTGGGAGGCACTCGAGCGAGGACGGGTGGCAGACCGGCGAGTACAATCGCCGACGACTCCGAAGAAATCCGGAAGAATAAAATTATATATATCTATCTATATATATACATATATATACCTATAATACCTATTACTGCCAACTGTCAAACAAGTCGGTGTGTGAAATTTCGAAACATTTTAAAATAATTAATTTCTGTAGGATTTTTACCAATATTGTGTATAGGAATTATAGCTTAGAGAGTTTTACATTTGAGAAGTAATCAATTTCAGATTTTTAGTGTATATTTTTGAAGATATCAGGGAAAGAAAATTTGAAGTGAAGAATTTGGAACCGATGGAAAAAAAAGTAGCAACTGCAGGAAAACACATACGAAAATAAAGGTTTTTTTTTTTTTTTTTTTTATTCTTTTACTGCTACTTGCGATCGGTCTTTCGACCATAAGCAGGTTTTTATAGCGTCATTTTGGCTTGTAGGTGTTGTGATCCAGTGATCAGCCACCTTCGGTGTTACTAGTCCCGTTTATTTAATTCCAGGACATCGTGCCTCCTCAGTCTAGTTACATTATTTTTGTTATTTATGAGCTGCACTGCTAGCGGGTTTACATGGTTTTCCAACCTGAAGTGGTATCGAGCGCTACGCTCATTTATTTCTTCCATTACAGTGGGGACTTCCAGGTATTTGTGTATTTCCTCTGTTTTTGTGAACCAAGGCGCGTGGCAAATTTTTCTGAGTATCACATTCTGGTACCTTTGGAGTATTTCTATATTGGAGTTACTGGCGGTACCCCACAATTCTATTCCGTAAGTCCATACCGGCTTCAGAACAGCTTTATATAGTAGGAGTTTATTTTCAAGGCTTAGCCTGGAGTTTGAGTTCAGAAGCCAGTCGAAACCACGGGTTCTAAGGTTAAGTTCGTTTCTCTTCTGTTGAATATGGTGCTTCCATGTCTGCTTTCGGTCAAGGTGCATTCCTAGGTATTTTACTGTCTCCACATGTGGTAGGATTTCATTACCGAGCTTAACCTCTGGGCAGTTTCCTTGGCGTAGAGTGAATGTTATATGTAGAGACTTCGCAGCGCTAGCTTTTATCTTCCATTTGTTTAACCATTTATGTATATTATCGAGATGTAGTTGTAGCTGCTTTGATGCATCCACTGCGTCTATACTGCTACTCAGAGCTGCTGTGTCGTCAGCGTATGTGGCTGTCAATACTTTTTCTGTATCTGGTGTATCTGCTGTATACAAGCTGTACAAAACAGGTCCAAGCACTGAACCTTGAGGAACGCCTGCTTTTATTTCATAAAACCTTGAAAAGCTTCCGTTTTGTTTTACTCTGAATATTCGATCTTCAAGGTAAGACTTCATTAGCGCATAAAAGTTGTGGTGTATAGTCTGTTTAAGCTTGAATAATATACCATTGTGCCATACTTTGTCGAAGGCTTGTTGAACGTCCAGAAAAACAGCAGAGCAGAATTCCTTTTTCTCTAGCGATTGGCGGATTTTGTGACATACTCTGTGCAGTTGTTCGATTGTGGAATGGTTTGTTCTGAAACCAAACTGATGATCTGGAAGGAGTTTCTTTTCTATGATGAGAGGCTGCAATCTTCGATTGAGGACTTTTTCAAATATCTTGGACATTATTGGTAGAAGCCTTATTGGTCTATATGACGTTACTTCATTTGGAGGCTTACCAGGTTTCGGAATCATTATTATTTCAGAGATTTTCCATAAGCTGGGAAAATAGGCTAATCTAATTGCGCCGTTGATTATTGCCGTTAAGTGTACGATGGCTTTTTTCGGGAGCTCCTTTAGTACCTCGGATGTTATGAGATCAAAGCCAGGAGCCTTTTTAAGTTCAAGCTTTTTTATCTCTCTCGTCAACTCATTTGGAGTAGCATGTCGTATTGGCAAGGACATTTGTAGATCGCTTTGGAGGTATTCCTCTACCTCTTTTTCCCAGGCTATGTTTTCGGGGCTTTCTTGGATTATATTTGGTGTGAAGACATTTTTGAGGAACTGTGCGTATGTTTCTGCTTTCTCTTCATCGTTTTTTGCCCACGTGTTGTCGGGTTTACGTAGGGGGGTAACGCTTTTTGGGGTTGATTAAAATTCTTAGTTACTTTCCATAATGAATGTTGGTCTCGAGAATATGGTGACAGAGTTTCTAAATGTTTTTGGACTGTTTCGTTATCTAGTTTATTTAGGAATGCTTTCAGATCAGCGGCAGCTTTGTTTAGAGTTCTTTTATCACTTGGCAGTCTGCTGGCATGCCAGATACGTCGAAGTTTTCTTTTTTCTAAAACCTTTATCTTTACCTCTAGTGGAAAATTGTGGCCGGGAAGTTTTTTGCTTTTGATAATTGGTGTGGATATCCAAGCAGCTTGCTGGATTATATTTGTGAAGTTCATGACAGCGGTGTCAATATCTTTTATGTCTTTAAATTTTACTTTTAAATTTATTTCTTTTTCAATAAAATATCTGAAAGAGTTCCAGTCAGTGCATTTGTTAGTTAGTTTTTCAGTTTTCTCTTTCTGTATTATTGTCATGCTAACAGTTACGATTATTGGGGAATGATCACTTGAGCTGTCGAAGCAACTTTCTAAATTAGTGTATAGGTTTGATATACCTTTGGTTACGAAGAAATCTAGTAGGTCTGGTATTTTATTCGCGTCTGTTGGCCAGTATGTCGGTTCGCATGTGGTTAAAACACCATAATTGTTATTATCTAGACATTTCTTCAATTCTCGCCCACGGGTAGTAATCAGTCTGGACCCCCAGTGACAGTGCTTGGCGTTCCAGTCTCCGCCGATTAGGAATCGTTCACCGAGTTGAGAAAAGAATTCCTCGAACATACCTTGTGTTATTTTGGGTCTCGGTGGACAGTATACTGAGCCTATAGTAATTGTGCCTCTCCAGTCTTGAACAACGATGGCAACACCCTGCATATAGTGCATCTTGTGTTGTAATGTTAAATAGTGTCTTATGGTATTTTTAATTATTATTGCAGCTCCACCGTGAGCGGAGCCATCAGGGTGGTGTGTAGTATAGGTGCAGAGTCCTGGCATTTCAAATTTACATCTGTCTGTCAAATGTGTCTCGGATATAAGTACTATGTCTAATTTATGAAGATCAATAAATAACTTTAATTCATGCTTATTAGGTGTAAGCCCATTTATGTTCCACGTGGCCACTCGCAGTGGTGAATTAGATTGAAATTTTATTCACAAGCATGGTCATCAAGTTCATTAAGGAACTGAGTTGTGTGACGAGGATGTCTATTTTCTCGGCTTGCTTCATTATAAGAGATGACAGTTCTTTATAGTTATCTGTACTTTCTGATGCGTCAGGAATGTTATGAGTTGGTCTTGGATCTTTGCATGCTTGGCTGTATGATTTGTCCTGTCTTGTGCTGATGTTGGTGTTTTCTTTACCATGTAGTACATTTGGATTTACTGATTGCGTGTGCAGTGCGTTTTGTGCTAGGTTGACTGTTACATTTTCTTGGATTTGTGGAACATTAAGGCCCTTATTAAGTTGTTGGTGTTTAGTGTAGGTAGGTTTGTTCAACCTACGGTCACAGATCTCCTTGTACACGGCGCAGCCCTTGTAGTTGGCCGGGTGCTTACCGAAGCACAGCGCGCAGGTTGCTGGTGTGTTCCTGTCCTTAATAGTACAATCAGCTGTGTTATGTCCGCCTGCACATTTCACGCATCGGAACGGTCTGAAGCAGTTGTTCTTAGAGTGTCCATATTGTTGACATCTCTTGCATTGTACTATAGATGCCTTGCGTTTTGGATCCTCAATAACTACACATGTGTTATAAATATATTTTATTACCTTTACCTTGCTATTATTGACGCTCGGCTCGAGGTTCACAAAGAAAGTGTCTGTAGGTATTTTATTCGTACCGAACTTTGCGTTGATTATCTCTCCGCGAACGGTGTTACCCGTTCTTTCGATTTCCTCTTTGATTGCTTCAATCGGTGTTGACGAGTGCCACTTTTCTTTACACAAATCTGAAACGAGATCATAATTCCATTGAAAAACCACTGAATTTCAGAAGATGAAAACGTTGAAGTGGTAAATTTAAAATGTCAATTTGAATGTCAACATCAACCAATGACATCAACAACACAGATAAGCTTTTCTTTTATTCTTCATAATTAAAATTATAAGTTACCATTGATTGGAAAAGATAAAAAATGAATTCGCGCACTGAACTACTGACGACTACCGATGATACCTTGCAGCAAAGGAGTATTCCAACTAATGCTGCCGGTACATGTGGGAATAATAGACCTAATTGTAATATGCTTGAAGATCGAAGGCGAATATGGTCAAAAGATGAAATGATCGAACTTATGTACTGTTACTATAAAACAAGATCACAAGGAACTGGATACTTAGCACGTCTAGAAAAATTGTTTGTAGAAAGGAATGCAAACAACGAAAAGAGTAAAAGATTCACCGGGACAACGTTATCGACTCAAGCGAGAAGAATTATAGCTAACGAAATGATATCAAAAGAACTCTTAAATGAAATAAAAAACAAAGCTGGAAATAATGTCGACCCTTGTATTTCGACAATAATGCATGACAGAAATAATGTGCTACAAAAAAATATTGATGATTCTAGAAGAAAATGGTCAAACGAAGAAATGATGGAATTGCTTTTTTGGTATTTTAAAGCAAGAGAAACTGGAAGGGGATATTTAAAAAAATTACAATATTTGTTCCAAGAAAGAAACCCAAATAACCCTAAAACCTCCAAACACAATGGCCATACTTTATCCAACCAAGCTAGAAAAATTATTATCTACAAAATGTTACCAGAACAAATCATACATGATATTGAAAATGCACCCTGTACAACTGAAAATATCATGGAGTTCCTCAGCCAATCTGAATGCCAGGAAATAGGTACAAATTCTAATAATAATAATGCAACAACGAGGTATTTGGGTTCACTATACTCCCCCTACAATGAAGAGAGTGAAATAACCTATGATTGAGAACTAATAAATCCAATAACAGATTCGATTAACAATCACACTGAACAGGTACGCAGTACAACACCCACTGATACCTTCAACAACAATGAAGTTGCAGAATCAATATTGTCCAGAGAATTAATAAATTCAAGAAAAGAACCGAATGCTGACCATACATATGTAAACGAATATACAGCTGCTAATGCACATAGGACAGGCAATATAACAGAAATAAATGAAGATGTCTCCTTCGATATATTCTTAACACCAGATTTAACCAATTATAATATGAATAACAATTATAATACGGAGTCAAATTTATATAATGACAGAAGTCATTTAATAAAGAATTTAATAAGTACAATAGAAGAAATAAAGAAAACTGATATAAATGAAAGACAATACTTGCCGAAAGGCATGATAAACAAACAATTCATAAAAAATGTAAATGAAATAAATGCATATTTACCAAATATACTAACATTTAACATGAACATAACAGAATTAAACATAATCCTCTACTCAGCAGCGATGACAGTTATCAAAGAAAACAAACAGAAAATACTTGAAAAATCATTTAACAATAGTAATCAGGTCCCAGTTTGGAAAAAGAGAATACAGGATAAAATTGAAATATTGAGAAAAAACCTTGGACAACTGATCGAAATTTCACGTGGTGTTACTAGCAGGAGAATGAGAAATATCAAGGACAACCTATATAAAAAGTATAATATAACAACTGATATAATGTTATACAATATAATTGAACTACTAAAACAAAAAATCAAAATGTATGCGGGAAGAATCAAACGCTATGAAAATGAAAATAAGAAAAAAAAAGAAAACATGCTATTCAAACAAAATGAACGAAAATTCTACAGGAAAATGTTTGAAAAAAATATAACTCCAAAAGAAATTCCAACAAAGAACGAAATAGAAGAATTTTGGTCAAACATTTACAGTCAGCCTATTGACATTGATAAGTCGAATATTATGATACAAACAATTGCAGATAAAATACCAATAATCCAGAATAACAATTTTAATGCAATAAATGATATAGCATTCAAAGATGCAATAAGAAATCTAAAAAACTGGAAGACCCCCGGAATAGACAAATTACAAAACTATTACCTCAAATATTTTACCAGTGCACATCCATACATACTGCATTACTTTAACAAAATTCTTAATGACGAAGAACAGATAGAACCGTGGCTTACAACAGGTGTGGTCACTTTAATCCCAAAAAATCCGAATACAAATGATCCAAAAAATTGGAGGCCGATCGCATGCTTACCAACCACTTACAAATTATTTACATATATCCTATATGTAGAAATATACAAACATTGCAATGCCAATGATATAATGACTCCTTACCAAAGAGGTTGTAAATGGGGCGCGAGAGGTTGCAAAGACCATTTAATGGTCAATAAATCTATCTTAGAAGATACAAACACATACAAGAAAAACCTAAACATGGCGTGGATAGATTACAAAAAAGCATATGATTCGGTACCACATGAATGGATTATTCTCATCCTCAAAATATATAAATGCCCTAACGTAATTACAAATTGTATATCAAAAGTTATGAAAACATGGCAAGTGATTATGAATACAATAAGCACTGACTCAAGAATTACAACAAAGCCAATAATTATAAAACGAGGAATATTTCAAGGAGATTCTCTGTCCCCTTTACTATTTTGTCTATGTCTTAATCCATTATCAAAATTACTGAGTGAATATGAAAAGACTGGATATATTTTAAGAAGTGGCCAAATAATTAATCACCTCCTCTTCATGGATGATATAAAACTATACGCTGCAAATAAATATCAGCTATCAAATCTAATAGATACAGTAGAAATATACTCCAAACAAATTGGAATGGAATTTGGCTTAGAAAAATGTAAAGTACTAGAAATAAAAGGTAGTAAAAGAATAAACGCTGAAGGTGAAGACCATATACTGCTTGATGGAAACAAATTCGAAGCCTTAAATAACAAAAAATACAAATATCTTGGCATTGATGAAAATGGGGAAATCAACCACAAACAAATAATAGAAGAAAAGAAAAATGAATACATAAGAAGAGTAAGAAAAATCATTCAATCTACATTAAACTCAAGAAATATTATAAAGGCCATAAATACATACGCAACACCGGTTCTTATATATACTTTCAATGTAATAAATTATACTATGGATGACTTTAAAAAAATTGACAGAAAAACAAGGAAACTCCTAAACATATATAACATGCACCAACAAAAATCTAACACAGAAAGACTATATCTTCCAGTCAATGAAGGAGGAAGAGGCATACTAAACATAGAAAATCTATATATAAAATTAACTATTAAAATGGAAAAATATCTAGATGACAAAAATGACAATGTCCTAAAAGTAATTGTTGATCATGATAAGGAAAAAGGCCTATATAGCATAATATCACAAGGTAAAAAATTTAGACAAAAACTTAATGTCGAACAACCCACGGAAGATGAAATCTTAATCCACAAAAAACAGACTGAACAATCCAAAGAAAATTGGAAAGAAAAGCCACTACATGGTCAAATTGTGAGAGAGGTACTAATGCACCCAAATACGGATACTGAAAAATCTTTCTCTTGGCAAAAAAAACAACCTACTACTCCCCAAATGGAATCTAAAATTTTTGTAATACAAGAACAATCGGTCAGAACAAAACAGTTTGAACGAGATATTTTAAAACTTGATACAGATGGACGATGCCGATTATGTCACGTAAAGGATGAAACAGTCAGGCATATCATCTCAGGATGTAAAATATTAGTACAGCCACTATATCTAAAGAGACATAATCAACTAGTCAAATACTTTTATTGGAATTTACTCAAGAAACACAAGTCCGAAACAACAAAATTTTGGTGGAAATGCCCGTTAAATGAACCACATGTGGTGTAAAATGAAGAATTTAAACTAATATGGGAAATTGCTGTCACCACTGATTATGCGTTACCTAACAACCGACTAGACCTCATATATGTAGACAAAAATAAAAACAGAACTTACCTTATCGATGTCACAGTGCCATCCGACTATAACCTCACTAGGAAGGAAAATGAAAAACTTACTAAATACTACGCACTAAAAATTGAGGTCCAAAGATTGTGGAATACAAGAGTCGAAATCGTCCCAATAGTTATAGGCACTACAGGAATTATAAATAAATCAACAGAGAAACACATAAAAAATTTAGACGCTGGTATAAAATTAGAAATACTCCAACAACAGGCTGCAATTGAAACCACAAAAATAATGACCAAATTTCTGAGTGGAAATCTACCTCCTGACAGTGAAGACAATAATATTATGTAACTCATGTCATGACTGATCGGTGGGCCCAAGGAGGATACCTACGGGAGACGCAACGCTACTGCGTTTGTATCGGAGCACGGCTAGCCAAAAATCCCTACTACTACGAAAATCGAAATCGCAATTTAATCTTTTTATGACGTGACTTGTCTATCTCCGTTACCCATATCGCGCCCCGCGATATGGAGAGAGACAGAGCGAGCAAGGCGAGCGACAGGTTTGTTATCGCTGGCTTGGCTCGGGTATCTGGTAGTAAGAGCCGACCGTCCGACCAATCGGAAGCCTTGCTTGACGGCAACTTGACGGGATCACTACGAATGCCAGTCTGACGGACAATGATGGTGCGGTATATTTGTGAATTTTGAAATTGTTATTTGTAATATTATTTCAAATAGTTTTTACTGAACGAATATTATTGTTTGAATCCAAAAAAAATATTGAAAAATTAAACAAGACTGTTGTTTTAATATTTTTGAAAAGTTGTACTAATAATCAGTGATAGGAATAAGTAGGGCTTATTTACCTAAATTTCGAGGAACAGAGTAAAAGATTGGAGACTTCCTTAGGACAATATTTTTTTCCGGTTTAATAATATTCATGGTGTTTTAATTTCGCGATTTGAAAAAAGTGGCCACCATTTTGAACTTTTTAGTTACTGGACCGATTGCTTTCAAAATCGATATCTGGGTGTCAGTGTGGGCTCTGAATACGAATCTGTAGTAAAAATTTAAAAAAGTGGCCGCCATTTTGAACTTTTTAGTTACTGGACCGATTTCGTTCAAAATCGATATATGGGCGTCTGTGTGGACTCTGGATACGAATCTATAGTCAAAATTTAAAAAAAGTAGCCACCATTTTGAACTTTTTAGTTACTGGACCGATTGCTTTCAAAATCGATATCTAGGCGTCTCTGTGGACTCAGAATACGAATCTGTAGTCAAAATTTAAAAAGTGACCGCCATTTTGAACTTTTTAGTTACTGGACCGATTGCTTTCAAAATCGATATCTGGGTGTATGTGTGGGCTCTGAATACGAATCTGTAGTAAACATTTAAAAAAAGTGGCCGCCATTTTGAACTTTTTAGTTACTGGACCGATTGCTTTCAAAATCGATATCTGGGTGTCTGTGTGGGCTCTGAATACGAATCCGTTGTCAAAATTTAAAAAAAGTGGCCGCCATTTTGAACTTTTTAGTTACTGGACCGATTGCTTTCAAAGTGTGGGCTCTGAATACGAATCTGTAGTAAAAAATTAAAAAAGTGGCCGCCATTTTGAACTTTTTAGTTACTGGACCGATTGCTTTCAAAATCGATATCTGGGTGTCTGTGTGGGCTCTGAATACGAATCCGTTGTCAAAATTTAAAAAAAGTGGCCGCCATTTTGAACTTATTAGTTACTGGGCCGATTGCTTTCAAAATCGATATCTGGGTGTCTGTGTGGGCTCTGAATACGAATCCGTTGTCAAAATTTAAAAAAAGTGGCCGCCATTTTGAACTTTTTAGTTACTGGACCGATTGCTTTCAAAGTGTGGGCTCTGAATACGAATCTGTAGTAAAAAATTAAAAAAGTGGCCGCCATTTTGAACTTTTTAGTTACTGGACCGATTGCTTTCAAAATCGATATCTGGGTGTCTGTGTGGGCTCTGAATACGAATCCGTTGTCAAAATTTAAAAAAAGTGGCCGCCATTTTGAACTTATTAGTTACTGGGCCCAATGCTTTCAAAATCGATATCTGGGTGTCTGTGTGGGCTCTGAATACGAATCTGTAGTAAAAAATTAAAAATAGTGGCCGCCATTTTGAACTTTTTAGTTACTGGACCGATTGCTTTCAAAATCGATATCTGGGTGTCTGTGTGGGCTCTGAATACGAATCCGTTGTCAAAATTTAAAAAAAAGTGACCGCCATTTTGAACTTTTTAGTTAATGGACCGATTGCTTTTAAAATCGACATTTGTCTGTGTGGGCTCTGAATACGAATCCGTTGTCAAAATCTTAAAAAAGTGGCCGCCATTTTGAACTTTTTAGTTACTGGACTGATTACTTTCAAAACCCATATCTACATGTCTGTGTGGGCTCTGAATAACAATATGTAGTTAACATAAAAAATATGATATCGATTTTGAAAGCAATCGGTCCAGTAACTAAAAAGTTCAAAATGGCGGCCACTTTTTTTAAATTTTGACAACGGCTTCGTATTTAGAGCCCACACAGACACCCAGATATCGATTTTGAAAGCAATCGGTCCAGTAACTAAAAAGTTCAAAATGGCGGCCACTTTTTTTAATTTTTTACTACAGATTCGTATTCAGAGCCCACACATACACCCAGATATCGATTTTGAAAGCAATCGGTCCAGTAACTAAAAAGTTCAAAATGGCGGCCACTTTTTTAAATTTTGACAACGGATTCGTATTCAGAGCCCACACAGACACCCAGATATCGATTTTGAAAGCAATCGGTCTAGTAACTAATAAGTTCAAAATGGCGGCCACTTTTTTTAAATCGCGAAATTACAACACCATGAATATTATTAAACCGGAAAAAAATATTGTCGTAAGGAAGCACTAAGGAAGTCTCCAATTTTTTACTCTGTTCCTCGAAGTTTAGGTAAATAAGTCCTACCTATTCCTATCACTGATAATAATAATACTTATTATAATAATACATAATATACAATATATTAGTTTTGTATAGGTGTATTTGTTTTATAATTATAAAAAATAGAAAACGTAATATTAAAGAAATAATAACAATACATATTATAAATTGAATTCATCCATGTCATTGCCATAAAAAAACTAACAACACCCATATACAATAATTGATTTCAAATTTCTTTCGAGTCTGTCAAATTTACCTATCATGTGTACGCGCCCGGTATGGCGCGCAGTCGTGCTCCTAACTCGCGGAATTTTTGTATTTTACACGGTTTAAGCATTGTATTATCATTAAAATGACCTAATTATGAAAGGTTACGCCATCTTTTGTCATTCCTGATGATCTTGAGCTCTTTCGACACGCACGAACTGCACAAATCGCCATTTTGCGTAGTGCACATATACGTGTTCTTCGTTCCCAAGTCGCGAGCGCACTGACGGTCGATCCCGCAGCAGCGCTATATGTTAGTGCAAATGCTCTAACACGCGGCTAATTTTCCTATATATTAGCGCTCGACGGTTGCCACTCCCGTAGGTATGCTCGGTGGGTGGGCCCGTCTTCTATCTTGGGAGGCACTCGAGCGATGACGGGTGGCAGACCGGCGAGTACAATCGCCGACGACTCCGAAAAAATCCGGAAGAATAAAATTATATATATATATAACAAATACAAATACATATACCTACATATAGTGTCACACATGTGTACATATACATATTAGGAAAGCAGCGGCGACTCCTGGTCCTGAATATTGGGTTGGCTCTGGCTAAGGATTTTTTTTTTCATAATTTCATAACTTAGGTACCTACGCGTTAATTTATTTCTACCACAATGAGTTCAAAAACTGAAACACGATTACGATATAGATAGTTTATAATATTTAGTTTAAATGATTTATTTTGCTCACTTACGATTTATTTGTCTGTAGATAGGTACCTACTGGTTATGTCAAAGCTGTCGAGTTGCAGCCGACAACAGCGACGTCTCCCTCCTCTGGCACGACGACGACGAGACAGGCATACAAGCTTGAATTGTTACATTTTATTTGTACTTCAAGTCCACTCTTCGTTCCACAGACAAGAAATTTTCGATGACTCGATCGTGAAAATCTTCTTTCTTCCTCAATTTTGTTAGCAACTCCTTTTCCACAGATATGTAAGAGTGCCAAATTACCGAGTCTCTCTTGTCCTTGAGTGCTCCGTAGATAGCTCGGTAGGAGTTTGCCATTATAATTACCAATAAAATTCATCCATACAAAGTCCATACCTACATAACGGAATATATGCAGCTATCAACTCGCGAGCCAATGCGCACACACACGCGCACACAACACACCTAGCCTAGCTCGCTAGTCGCATCGCATCGCACTTCGCACAGCACAAGAATACTCGTCGTGTGGACGCAGCGCGCACACACCCACACACGCAACACACACACACCTAGCTCGCTCGCTAGCTCGCTCTACTCGCTACCGCGTCACTAAATGCACTCCCCGCTGCGCCAACTCGAAAGGCTGATCAGCGGGTCCGCGCGGGACGGGGGGGACATCGGTCGCTTCCGCCTTGTATGGAATACGATGGCGCTTCAAAATGTAGCCAACCGGCCAATGAATGCCTTGATGTGTCGTCATTCGTCGTCGCCCGCGTTTGACGCGCGCGAAATTTCAAATTATGTAACGGGTACGGGATTGACGTTTTATCTTATTAATCGTGGATTATATGACATAAATAATATAACTCCGAAATTTTTTCACATTTATTTTAGCCTGATACTTCTGTATTAATGGTGTCATTCATTTTATTCGGTTTGGCGGCGCCAACCTCGCCAACTGAGAGGAGTCGCCGCTGTAGGAAAGAGAGGGAATGGGAAGAAGTGCCTAGTGCCTGATCTGTGGTGATCTGCCATTCTTTGACGGTCGCCGACAAATGGACCTAGCAACAGCAATTCGATATTTGTGATGTGAAGATATTCATGAAAGTGAGGGTAATCAGAGAGTTGTTAAATTTCATGTGTAAATGACGGTTTAGTCACAGAATAGAAAAGAGTACTCCGTACAGAAGCTGCTCTGTACAAACACTCACAAAGAAATAGCTACTCTGCGACGACGCGATAAAGTACAAATTGACTCGCCCAGAGCTGCATGCCTAACCACGATAATTGCCTACATTTCGCTTCTCTTTCTGTCGTGTAACTCTATCTCGAAAGCGCGCCGTTCAGCGCGTTAAGGGCTGTGTCTTTGTGCTGTCTTATTGTGAGGAATAAAATGAAGATGATACCTAGGTACCAACTTTTATCGTTCTAGCTACCAACGATATGATATTTAGCTACGGCAAATTCATGCGAACAAATTCATGCATGCGTTAGCGTCACAATTAGTTTCTCACATCGAAGCGTGCATTGCGTGCAACCTTCCAGTGATAGTTTTGTTTGATCAATAAATTTAATGATCAATGATCATCTACAATGTACCTATTATCCTTATACGAATTAGGCCATACACACCACGCTGTTCGGCGTACTAATGTTACTGGCAATATAATAATATCATTTTAAATCAATGACCTCCTACTATATGAATAAATAAATTACTAGAAATAAATCAAAATGCTACTAAACAACACTTACCTTTCTTCTTCTCTCGGCAATGAAAAAAAAAGACAAGTTTTCATTTGTCTGTTGACTTTTGCACCCGTCCACTGCACAATAATTACGTGATTTCGACATTTTCTAAATTCGAAAGCGCCACACGCCCGGTCTGGCTGAATAGCGACAGCCCACTGTTAATTGTACATTAGTCGGTACGCCAAGCGGTAGGCATTTTACTCGCGACCTTGAGCGAGTGACGAAGGCCTGGTTTAGTGTTGTGTTTATTAATGTGTATAGACGACTTTTTGTGCTAGTAGATAGATTAGCAAACATTCATTGTAGTAAATATTTTAGTTAAGTTTCATGTATCAATGATGGTTTAGTGTTGGGTTTATTAATGTTGCATAGACGACTTTTTGTGCTAGTAGATAGTTTAACAAACATTCATTTTAGTAATGTATAAATCTTTGTATAAACAATGACAATTGACAATTACCTTGATACAATTGTTCCATGTTTTAAATATTTCATTGACAAGTCTATTGACGCTACTTTAATTAGGGACAAATCTATTGATGCTAAATTAATCCTTTATTAACACATATTCTTAAAACTAATTTTGTACATATTCAAAACCTAACATTATAAACATATACAAAATTAACCTTAAAAAATGGAGTTTCCACCACCGGCGGCGGGGCGAGCCCAAGCTACCGATGATCGGGTCCCAAAGAGAGGAACCTCCGGACGATGCGTGCAGTGTCGAGCAGGGCTGCCTTCTGGATCTGGCCCTTGACCCAACCACTCAGCGAGAGCCTCTCAAGGTGGTCGTCGAGGCTCTTCGCTATCAGCCCATGCGCCGAAACGACTATGGGCACAACGATCGTCGAGTCGACGGGCCACATTTTGGTAACCTCGTGCTGCAGATCTAGATACTTCAGCATCTTCTCTGCTTCCTTACTGACGAGGTTACCATCGTGCGGCACGGCGATATCAACGAGCGTTGCGCGCCTCGCCTCCCGGTCCACTATCACAATATCAGGTCTATTCGCGAGAATAGTCCTATCTGTAATAATGGACCGGTCCCAGTAGAGTGTGACATGACCGTTCTCGAGAACTGGCGGCGGATTGTACTTATAGTAAGGCACTTCGGTACCTACAAGGTTGAACTTTAAGGCAAGTTGCTGGTGGATAATCCTGGCTACTAGGTTGTGTCTATGCAAATACTCGGTGTTGGCAAGCTGCGAACAACCGGAAATCACATGTCTGAGGGACTCGCCAGGTTGGTGGCAGGCGCGGCAGATGTCAATGGTCCCGTCCTTCATTCATTATGTGTTTCCTATAGTTGTTCGTCTTGACAACCTCATCTTGTATTGCAAAGACAAACCCTTCGGTTTCCCCGAAGAGGTCCCCGAAGCGTAGCCAGTGCACGGAAGCAAGTTGGTCTACATCCGGTCCCGTGAGAGACCGGAAGTACCTACCGTGCAGCGACAACCTCATCTTGTATTGCAAAGACAAACCCTTCGGTTTCCCCGAAGAGGTCCCCGAAGCGTAGCCAGTGCACGGAAGCAAGTTGGTCTACATCCGGTCCCGTGAGAGACCGGAAGTACTTACCGTATATTCCTTGACTATTATTAATCTTTGACTAATGTTATTGTATCAAATTATTTTATTTTTAACGCAGCTTATCTGTGATTTAGGATAGGGATATTGACAATTCTATTGATGCTATTGTACCATGTTTTAAAAATTACATTGACAAGTTTATTAACGCTAATTTAAGTAGATAGTAGTAGTATTAGGTAAGTGCAGTAGTAGTCTATAAGCATAAGATAGCTTGTTGTTGTCTTTTATCTGGTTCTGCACAGCCCTTGTCATTGTTTGTCATTGTTTCCATTGTGTTTGTTTTTCATTGTTGTTACATTTCGAAAGATAACGAATTCAAGTGCAAAATTTATTTGCCTACGAATGATAATAAAAAAACAAAACAAACAAACAATATAGGAATAAAGTAGTACTTATATATCTGTTGCTCATGAAGCAGCCGCAAGGCCAGTTTGGGCGATAGCTATTGCTTTTACATTGTAATGCAAAATATATAATAAACTTTTTGAACTTTTGAACTTTTTATCCTGTCCTGTCCTGTCCTGCCCTGTCCTGTCCTGTCCTGTCCTGTCCTGTCCTGTCCTGTCCTGCCCTGCCCTGCCCTGCCCTGCCCTGCCCTGCCCTGCCCTGCCCTGTCCTGTCCTGTCCTGTCCTGCCCTGTCCTGTCCTGTCCTGTCCTGTCCTGTCCTATCCTATCCTATCCTATAAGGTAAGGGAATAATAAATATGGCAAAATAAATATCTGAATCTGAAGGGACCTACAGTTTGACGTGCAATCCGAACCACGGTTGGGTTTATAATTTTTTATTTAATTCATTTTGGTTTAAACCATTAAGTGTCTTATATTTTTGAAATCGCCTTTAGAAGCTCTTGACAATGATACCCCACTCGGTTGGGTTTGAAGAAAATAATTTTTTAAAGTGTGACAATATGGGGTCCCTCCCACGGCCGCCATTTTTAATTTATGGAAAAATTTGGTACCCTATGACAAGGGCACCATCATAACAAATCGATAGACACCACGATCATCAAAATCGAATGAGTAGTTTAGCAGTTACGATGGAACATCCGTACATACCCAGCCACATAGACTGCCAACCACATTACCCTCCTTTTTGGCTCTGCCATAGTCGGGTAAAAATACGTCAACACGGTCGGCCGCCCTTGACATACTGACCGACTGACACACATTGATCTTCCGCGCCGCGTGACTGGCGGGACTGAAGCGCAATGCAGGCAGCGCGGCGCGCCACCCACCGCGCCCGCGCCGCCCGCCGCGCCCGCGCCGCGTCTCCTGTGATGGCAGCGCGCGATGCCGACACGGGGCGGCGCGGTGGCGCAACAGCGCGGTGCGGTGCGGTGCTATAGCGAACATTCCACCCGGCCGGCGCGCCCGCCGCGCCGCCCCGCCTCCTCCGCACCGCCGCGGTCTAGTCACTTAGAGCGCGCATAGATTGACTAAATTGAAAACTTAGAAAATTCATATCTCGTAAACTAGTAAGGATAGGACCATTTTTCTTTTTTTTTATGTGTTTATTAGATGAAATACAATAGCTCATTTCGATATTCCTGAACAGACCCTGGACACCCTGTATATATATATATATATATATATATATATATATATATATATATATATAATATAAGGATATTTTATATTATATATATATATATAATATAAAATATAAGGATAGAAAGAATAGATATGTATAGGAAGGAAGGATTGGAGGAGCATTTGGTATTCAATAGAAAACATTGCCATCTAGCGGTAAACTAATGCAACGCTTTGTGAAATAGTATGCGAGACAAGGACCGCGCTGTTGAAGTAAAGGATAACTAGAGTGTACCTATTACCAACGAACGTTCGGCGAACGGTCGTCGGCCCGTTCGGAGATTTGTATATTTTGAAAATTACGTGATATACGTGTACTTATTTGTGATATGTGACGCCGTCATCCTTGTTTCTCTTCCCGGTACGAGTTTTACAGTGTCGCAAGGGACACGTAGGCATTATATTTGTAGAAAACTACGACCGACGCGCGCCCGCGCTCGCCGAGCCTGCGAGCGTGCGACTGACAGACCGTCAACTCGAGATTCACCGTTTGGCTTATGTCAGTCAGTAGGATAGGAACCGATCGAGCGAGCGTATTTGATGTCATGTATACGATGTCAGGGCTTACCTCGCTGCTGTTGTATTTTGGTTTAAGACTTACTGTGAAGTACCTCGAACATGAAGCTCACGTCCACTTGTTGCACTCCTTTCGGTGGATTCTTCTCGGGCAAAGCTGTTACGTGAGTCACCTGAAAACACGAGATTCATGCGTTAAGCCTCTACTCCTCGAGTCATCTGTACAGTAGGATTGATGCAGACATATGAAAAGTTAAAGATAAGTATAGGGAGTGTTCCAGGTTTTCAATCTACAGGATTATCTTTAGTGAACCAAAACGTTGAAACAGCAAGTTTTTGAACTTCGATCGATGGAAAAAAAATCAAAATATTCCTCTATTTTTACCAAAGATTTTTACATTGATTTTTACAGCAATTTCTATTGTAAAAATAAAAAAGAATTAATGTAATTTTTTTATAATTTTTCTCCAAATACAATTTTATATTCTTTAGTGAAACATAATTTAAAAAGTCACAAAGCTAAAATGTTTCATACTTATTAAAATAAAAAAGATTTGCGCGTTATTCGCCTTCGCTTTGTTTTATCTTAAAAGCGCCTTGTGGCGATTCCATCCCGCTCTAGTAAAGAGGAAACTGCCTAAAGAGGTACAGGGGCAGCGGCGCCCCTGTCCCCGCTCCCCATTCCGCTGAGCGCATGACGTCACTATGAGTGGAAGAGGCTTAAGCGGTAGGCAGAGAAAACGGATCACTACGCGCCAAGGTTCAGCCAGACACAGATCCACAACTTCGTCATTGGCACACAAATGGGATTCACTTCCACTGGGCTGCCAGGAAACTAATGCACTGACATTTTGTTTCTTATTTAAACCAACATGGGTGGCTGTGCCGGGAGAGTGTGCAGTCGGCAGAGCCAAAATCATCTCTCCTCGCGAAACGGCGGGTTTAAGCGGCGGGTGGCCGAGTGGTTTGGGCATCGGCTTCTCCGCGGTTCGAATCCCGTCCGCGTGTACCAATGAGTTTTTTTGGCGAAAAAATTTACGTGCATACCTACACCTGCCGCTTCACCGTTCGGAACCGGTGTAAAACTGAAGGTCCCTTCCTTTGCCCCTTACTAGGTGGTAGGCTCAAATTGTATCCGACTGGGTTGGTACCACCGTACTGGATGTAAGATGGCCGCATAGCAGCCTCGGTTGTGTTCTCCTCTAGTCCAGTATAGCCAGCAATCCAGGGAAGTCTCCGGTATGGCACATACCTTCTCGGAGGTGATATTGGCTGGTCGGAGCATACGCTTTGGCCCCTCCAACTCAGCCACCCATACTGGATTACATTAAAAAAAAAACCACGCTCAGTGAGGCGCCATGCCAGCAGATTTGCGGACTGTTGCTAGGCTGTCTAGCCTGTTGCGACGTTTGAAGACACCCAGGTTAAAATATTCGGAAAACACACTCACTGGAAGACACTTCCACGCCCTAGCAGTGCGAAAAGAAACTAATTTGAGAACCGATGGGTTCTCAAAAGCCCATTGTCGACAACAAAAGGGTGCAGACTCTGTCAGCGACGGGTGATGTGGAGATAGGACGGGTGGCGGGAATAACGGATATTATATTAGTTCCTATAGAATGGTATGCATGGCACCCAATTTCGAACAGAATAACAACGTGTGCGTGTGTTTGCGTTGCCTTTTTTATATTATTTATTGTTAATTGTATAATTTCATCCATAGGTAGGTAACTTAAGTTTGGACATGTCGAAAATTCCGTCAGTTCTAAATTCAATGTGAAGAAAAACTGACAAACAAACTTCGCAAGTCACAATGTTTTGTCAGTACCATAAGTATTATATTAAAGCAATTGATGGGCCCGGTAGTACCAAGTGGGCCCGGTACTTAAAAAGAATAGCCCCACTGCATCTCTCCCCGTGCATGTCGTAAAAGGCGACTAAGGGATAAGGACAAGATGCCGTGCTAAAGGGCGACGGGCTCGCCACCTCTCACCTTGGCATGGTACTTCCACCGAGTCATGCAGCAGGTGGGTCTTCGTGCCTTACTTGCTGCTTGATCGATTGAATCTTGTTCGAATACTTTGCGAAACGTGGTGGTCGGTGTTGTGCTGTAATTTACCAGAGTTCTTGCAGCACAACACCGATTACTCTGCTTACCCCGATTGTCGGGATTCAGCGTGTGTGATATGTATGTATGTAATAATTAACCCATACTACCGCTAACAAGAACATTAATATTTACAGCATAAACATGAATACTCAAGAATCTTACCACACTGCCTATTTACATTTTACATTACGTATGTCTGGTGTATAGTGCCATCGTCGATTTTGATACTTCATATATCAAGTCAAAGAAAAAAACAATAATTAGTTTATGTTCATTACAAAGAAATGTATTAAATGAGTCATATTAAAAATATTAACATACAAATTGTATCCAATTGTCAAAGTTTTTTAGTGGGAAAAACAGTAAGTAGTCAGACGCTTAAATAAAATTACAGTCAGTTAATGTATCCTTAACAGTGTAATAATCAGTGCAGTGAAATCTATACATATAATATCTATACATATAATAAAATCGTAAAGGTAAGAAAGTCTGTACATTGAATGTATTCGGAAAAAAACTAACCAGGGTGGCTTAAAATGAGATACTGAACATGTTAGAACAGTTTTTAAAATTCTTGTTTGTTTGTTTGTCTGTACGCGCATCACGCAAAAACCACTGAACGGAATTAGACGAAACTTTGTAAGTGGCAGTTTATATGCCGGGTTAGGATAATACGTAAAAAAAAAAAACTAAAATAAAAAAAAAATTAAACAATTATAAACATTATTGCGCGTTTAAAATCACGTAGTCCAAAGTACATAATTATATCTTGAGAACTGGCAGCAAATACAATTTGAATAGAATATTCATTCGAAATTTAAAAATAAGTAGATACAACGAAAATGACAGTTCTTCTTTTTTATAACTTGAACACAATAGTCTATACATATCTATTCTTTCTATACATATAATAAAATCGTAAATGCAAAAATGCCTACTTGTACGCGCCTCTCGCAAAAACCACTGAACGGAATTTGACGAAACTTTTTATAGTGACAGTGTATATCCCGGATTAACGTAATATTAAAAAATATGATAAAAATCACGTAATCCAAAGTAAAGGTAAAAAACAATTTTAAATGTCATGTTGACAACGGAGAACTGTCATCTCGGCGTGAGCTGGCCGGTGAAAAATTGTTTGATAAATAAAAAAACTTCGTTTAGGCCTCAAAATTTGTGAAAGTCATATTTGTGTGTGTGGGTCACCAGTCGACATATATGGCCACCACGGACTATCATGTATCAAAAGTGCAGGTAGAAACTCCAGGCATCAAAATTTAAATTTTATTATAAAGTCCACGCTTCTGACAGCAAACATACCGTGCATCCTAGAACCTTGCGGTTATTCCCGGCTGGATGGCAAGAGGCCCGATGGTATCACCCTGGTGCCATGGGCTAAGGGTAGGTCATTGATGTGGGACGCCACTTGTGTCGACACATTGGCTCCAAGTCACGTTCGGGCCTCTTCAAGAGCGGCTGGCGCGGCCGCGGCCGGAGCGGAGACCCTCAAACGCAACAAATATTCAAATATTATTCAAGATTTCGAATTTGTTGCGTTTGCGGTTGAAACCCTCGGTCCGTGGAGCAGTGAAGCCAAAAGCTTCTTGAAGAGGCTTGGGCCTCTGCTGGTGGACGCTACTGGCGTCCCGCAATCAAGGGCCTACTTCATTCAAAGGGTAAGCCTTGCCATCCAGCGGGGTAATGCAGCAAGTGTTCTAGGAACATTTGAAAATGCCCCTTTTGATAGTTATTTTAATGTTTGTTAGGTAGGTTTATTTCTTTAGTTATTAGTATTACTTTTTTGTTATTTATTAAATAAATATTCTTAGCTAAAAAAATAATTGAAAGTCGAAGTTATGTCGCTGTCATTGGTGCAATAAAATTTATATATCTGTTGCCCGCGGCTTTGCTCGCGTGAAATTCGTATTTCAAAAAAAGAAAGTAAGTAACTTAAGGCGGGCCCGAAGGCGGATCTGCGCTCACGTAAACGATATTCTTTCTCGATGAAAGTAACTAAGGGCGAGTCGGAAGGCGGAGCTGAGTTCAGGAAGAAGAAAAATATTCTTGAAGAAAGTAAGTAATTAAGGGCGAGGCCGAAGGCCGAGCTCTATTCTGGAAGACCATAAACCTTCTCGAAGAAAGTAAGTAACTATGGGCGAGGCCGCAGACCGAGCTGCGTTCAGGAAGAAGCTAAACCATCTTGAGGAAAGTAAGTAACTAAGGCGAGGCCGAAAGCCGAGCTACGTTCTGACAATTGCAAAACCATCTCGAAGAAAACAAGTAACTAAGGGCGAGGCCGAACGTCGAGCTTCGTTCAGGAAGAAGCTAAACCATCTTGAAGAAAGTAAGTAACTAAGGGCGAGGCCGAAGGCCGTGCTCTATTCGGGAAGACCATAAACCATCTCGAAGAAAGCAAGTAACTAAGGGCGAGGCCGTAGGCCGAGCTGCGTTCAGGAAGAAGGTAAACATTTTTGAAGAAAGTAAGTAACTAAGGCGAGGCCGAAGGCCGAGCTACGTTCTGACAAATGATAAACCATCTCGAAGAAAGCAAGTAACTAAGGGCGAGGCCGAAGGCCGAGCTGCGTTCAGGAAGAAGCTAAAACATCTCGAATAAAGTTAATTAATATTAAGATTGAGTTAATTTAATTTAAATTTTATTATAAAGTCCACGCTTTTGACGGCAAATATACCGTGCATCCTAGAACCTCGCGGTTATTCCCGGCTAGATGGCAAGAGGCCCGATGCTATCACCTTAGTGCCATGGACTAAGGGTAGTTCTTTGATGTGGGACGCCACTTGTGTTCTCACATTGGCTCCAAGTTACGTTAGGACATCTTCAAGAGCGGCTGGCGCGGCCGAGGCTAGCGCGGAGAGCCTCAAACGCAACAAATATAGAAATATAATTTAAGATTTCGAATTTGTTGCGTTTGCGGTTGAAACCCTCGGTCCGTGGAGCAGTGAAGCCAAAAGAGGCTTGGGCCTCTGCTGGTTGACGCAACTGGTGTCCCGCCATCAAGGGCTTATGTACTTCATTCAAAGGATAAGCCTTGCCATCCAGCGGGTTAATGCCGCAAGAACATTTGAAAATGCCAGTTTTGATAGTTATTTTAATGTTTGTTAGGTAGGTTTTAATTCTTTAGTTATTAATATTACTTTTTTATTTTTATGAAATAAATCGATTGAGTAAACGATATTATATTCTATCGAAGAAAGGAAGTGTTTAAGGGCGAGGCCCGAAGGCGGAGAGGGTTTTTGGTTTACCTGAACGTAGCTCGGTCTTCGGCCTCGCACTTAGTTCCTTCCTTTCTTCCAGAAGGGTTATCGTCTTCCTGAACGCAGCTCGGCCTTCGGTTTCGCCCTTACTTACTTCCTTTATTTGAGAAAGGTTTATCGTTTACCTGAAAGCAGCTCGGCCTTCGGCCTCGCCCTTAGTTAGTTACTTTCTTTGAGAAGGTTTATCGATTACCTGAACGCAGCTCGGTCTTCGGCCTCGCCCTTAGTTACTTACATTCTTCTTTGGAATACGAATTTCACGCGAGCGAAGCCGCGGGCAACAGCTAGTATAATAATAAGAGAAGACACAAGAGACGAAGAAAAGATTTAAAAGCTTTTTGTTTAATTTTCCTTTTATTTATTTTTTTATGAACATACGAGTAACTTAGTTACTGTAATTGTGTGTATGTTATTTAAAATTGTATTGTTTGTTCTTTTATTAGTTTTAGCTTAAGTTTTTAATTTTAGCTTACTTAGTATCTTAATTTGTTCATGTTGTGTTTAGCCTTAAGTATACTTCTATCCATGTAATATATATTTTTAAGATTTTTTATTTTAGTATGTACAGAATGATTATGTGTGGTTAAACGTAATAAAGAAATAAATTTAAAAAAAGATGACAGTACCAACCTCATGACCAGCTGCAACCAAGGCCGAGACGATCCCTTTGCCAAGGATCCCATGGCTGCCAGAGGGTATTGGGAAGACGACGAGGAACCTGTAGGCCGCCGAGCTGGACAGCAGCGCCAGGAGCGGCAGCAACGTTTGGAGCCTCATGCTGCGTCACTGCTGGATATATACATAACGTGACTATGGCTTTGCTCAGGATGCCGTGACTGGGGGATGCCGCTGGGAAGACGAGGAACCTGTAGGCCGCCAAGGTGGACAGCAGTGCCAGGAGCGGCATCAACATCTGGAGCCTCATGCTGCGTCACTGCTGGATATATACATAACGTGACTATGGCTTTGCTCAGGATGCCGTGACTGGGGGATGCCGCTGGGAAGACGAGGAACCTGTAGGCCACCGAGGTGGACAGCAGTGCCAGGAGCGGCATCAACATCTGGAGCCTCATGCTGCGTCACTGCTGGATATATACATAATGTGACTATGGCTTTGCCCAGGATGCCGTGACTGGGGGATGCCGCTGGGAAGACGAGGAACCTGTAGGCCGCCGAGGTGGACAGCAGCGCCAGGAGCGGCAGCAACGTCTGGAGCCTCATGCTGCGTCACTGCTGGATATATACATAACGTGACTATGGCTTTGCTCAGGATGCCGTGACTGGGGGATGCCGCTGGGAAGACGAGGAACCTGTAGGCCGCCGAGGTGGACAGCAGTGCCAGGAGCGGCATCAACATCTGGAGCCTCATGCTGGGTCACTGCTGGATATACATATATGTGACTATGGCTTTGCCCAGGATGCCGTGACTGGGGGATGCCGCTGGGAAAACGAGGAACCTGTAGGCCGCCAAGGTAGACAGCAGCGCCAGGAGAGGCAGCAACGTCTGGAACCTCATGCAGCGTCACTGCTGGATATATACATAACGTGACTATGGCTTCGCCCAGGATGCCGTGACTGGGGGATGCCCCTGGGAAGACGAGAAACCTGTAGGCCGCCGAGGTGGACAGCAGCGTCAGGAGCGGCAGCAACGTCTGGAGCCTCATGCTGCGTCACTGCTGGATATATACATAACGTGACTATGGCTTTGCCCAGGATGCCGTGACTGGGGGATGCCGCTGAGAAGACGAGGAACCTTGTTCTTTTGTTTGTGCTGTGAGACCTTGCTTCTTGCCAAATTCCATAGGTGAATTTTATGAGTGAGTTTACCTACTCGGTATCCAAATATGTGATTCTACCTTTTGCCCGCGGCTTCGCTCGCGTCAAATTCGTATTTAAAAAAAGTACCTTTATGTCGCCACCGTACGTCGTCGTCGTCGGCGTGCGGAACAATTAGGTTTGTTTGAGAGCCAAATCTTGGCGTAACCGGAACTGAATTTTATTTAGCCTATCCTGTGTCACGTATAGTTAAATGTGCTTGTACTAAGTTTAATCGAATTCGGGTGATCGGTTTAAGAGTTATGGAGTAACATACATATATACAGAAACGATTTCTAAGAACGCAATATATCATAGAACAAAGTAACTTACTCCATGACCATCTAGTATTAATGATTAATCGATCGAAATGACAATATGTGACAAAGTTTGACCCGTGCGCGTCTTCTTTAGACACCTTATGGGTGGCACGGCGCCATTATGCCGCGCTTTCAATAAAAATATAAAAGTGTTTTTAATTCTGGTTGTTAATGTTTGATAATGTGTGATAGATAAAAATTGATTTAAATTGATTTGACGCTTAGATCACTCGGCCACCTTGTGTATCTGTCGCAGACAGAGATAAGCAGATAAGGGTTCATCGTTCCGTTACATTATACCGTCAACGAAATCAATAGATACGCCCATTTAAGTCACATATTTTGCTACCGGCAAATCAAATCAAAACCTATAAAGTACTTCCCGTTAACCTGGAATCATGAAATTTGGTAAGAAGCAAGGTCTCACAGCACAAGTAAAGGAAAAAATCGAAAATTGTAAATTTATAGTTAGGTATGTGACATAAAAAAAAATGTATGTTTGTTTTGTATGTCAAGGTCCCTTTTTCTCGGGAACGGATCAAGATAATAAATTGAAATGAATACGAAATACTAAGATCTACGATCTCTTTAAGGTGTAGAATATTAAAACTTCTAAATCAACGCAATCAAAAGATACGGCCATCTATGTCAGATTTCATACTCGCAAACTCAATCAAATCAAATCAAAACCTATAGGGTATTTCCTGTTAACATAGAATCATAAAATTTGGTAAGAAGCAAGGTATTACAGCACAAGTAAAGGAAAAAATCTGAAAATTGTAAAATTGTAGTTATTGACATTAAAAACAAATATATTGTTTTGTATTTCAAGGACCCTTTTCCTCAGGAACGGATCAAGATAACAAATAGAAATTAATATAAAATACTAAGATCTACGATCTCTTTAAGGTGTAGAAAATGCAAGCTTCTAAATCAACACAATCAAAAGATACGGCCATCTATGTCAGATTTCATACTCGCAAACTCACTCCAATAAAATCAAAACCCATTGGTCTGAGGTATTTCCCGTCAACCTAGAATCATAAAATTTGGTAGGAAGGAAGGTCTCATAGCATACGTAAAGGAAAACATCCTAAAATTTTAAACTTGTAGTTATATGTTATTAAAAAAATTTGCTTGTTTGTGTGTCAAGACGTTTTTTCTAAGTAAAGAGTCAAGATATCAAATTGAAATTAATATGAAATACTAACGTCTGCGATCCCTTCGAGTTATAGAGAATGAAAGCTTCTAAATCAAAGAGATTGAAGAGGGTGGGTTTAATGTCTTTGTTCTAAATCAGTATAATCAAATATCTATGGCAAATTTTAATACTTGCAAACTCACTCAAATGAAATCAAAACCTATAGGGTACTTACCATTGACCTAGGACCTGGAGTAATGAAATTTGACAAGAAGCAAGGTCTCACATCACAAGTAAAGAAAAAATCCGAAAATTGTAGATAATTATGTCGTTATGTCATATGAAATATATTTTTGTATATTTCAACATCACGAATGCCGCACAGTCAAACCATTGCTGTAGTGTTTATTTAGACGGTTCGTGATTTTCCAAAACAATTGTTTTTGTACATACATAATACAAATATATTGAGTGATGCTGATGATACGGAACCCTCGGTGTGAGAGTCCAACTCGCACTTGCCGACTTTTTTGGTGTCATGAAGCCGACGCACCAAAGTAGTTGATATTGGACACCGGGTGGCTAAGCTCAAGTGGCAGTGGGCTGGGCACGTTAGCCGAAGAGACGATGACCGTTGGAGTAACCGTGTCCTACACTGGCGGCCGTGGACAGGAAAACGGAGTGTGGGAAGACCACCCGCCAGGTGGGACGACGACATCAAGTACGTCGGCGGAAAGCAGTGGTTCCGTATCGCTGAAAGCCGGGAGGACTGGAAAAAAATTGGAGAGGCGTATGTCCAGCAGTGGACGCTTACACGCTGACTGACTGACTGACTGACATGTCATGAAGTTCATTAAGCATTATTGAGTCATCATCACGTTAGATATTCTCTTTGTTAGATATTCAAAAAATTAAAAGACAAGAACGTAGATTCGACTGTCCTTATTGCAACAAAAAACTAATTGTAAAAATCGGGCAAGGTTTAGGGTTCGGTAAATAAGGCCCGAAAGACACATTTTGATGTAATTTGTAGGTATATTAGCTGAGAGAGTGCAGCTGTCCCTCTTGCGTTGGCGGGGGAGTGCGCGCGGGGAACAGAGACAGTAATTCATACTTTGTTCCAATACCTAACATTGTTATCTATCACGAACGAGGGTGACTCCGTCTGGTCTTAGGCGGAAATAAGACTCAAAAGGTCAACTTTAAACGAAATTATTGAGCTATTCGTAGTGATAAAAAAATCTGTAAAAAATATATGTTATGTGTAATCTGTGGTTATGTATTGATCTTTAGTTAACAAACAAAGCGAAAAAAAAATATTTTACTACTTTGGAAAGGTGTTAAATAAATCTCCAAAAAATAAGGAAAAGTACGAAAATTGTACATTCAAGTTAAATTATCTTTAGAAGCATAAATTCTTTCAATAATTTTTTCCATCTTTCCAAACGTGAAATTTTATATAGTACTAGCTGTTGCCCGCGGCTTCGCTCGCGTGAAATTCGTATTCCAAAGAAGAATGTAAGTAACTAAGGGCGAGGCCGAAGACCGAGCTGCGTTCAGGTAATCGATAAACCTTCTCAAAGAAAGTAACTAACTAAGGGCGAGGCCGAAGGCCGTGCTGCTTTCAGGTAAACGATAAATTTTTCTCAAATAAAGGAAGTAAGTAAGGGCGAGACCGAAGGCCGAGCTGCGTTCAGGAAGACGATAACCCTTCTGGAAGAAAGGAAGGAACTAAGTGCGAGGCCGAGGACCGAGCTGCGTTCAGGTAAACCAAAAACCCTCTTCCGCCTTCGGGCCTCGCCCTATCTTCCTATCTTCCTATCTTCGATAGAATATAATATCGTTTACTCAATCGATTTATTTCATAAAAATAAAAAAGTAATATTAATAACTAAAGAATTAAAACCTACCTAACAAACATTAAAATAACTATCAAAACTGGCATTTTCAAATGTTCTTAGAGCACTTGCGGCATTACCCCGCTGGATGGCAAGGCCCTTTGAATGAAGTACATAAGCCCTTGATGGCGGGACACCAGTTGCGTCAACCAGCAGAGGCCAAAGCCTCTTTTGGCTTCACTGCTCCACGGACCGAGGGTTTCAACCGCAAACGCAACAAATTCGAAATCTTGAATTATGCTTCTATATTTGTTGCGTTTGAGGCTCTCCGACCCAGCCTCGGCCGCGTCAGCCGCTCTTAAAGATGTCCTAACGTGAATTGGAGCCAATGTGAGAACACAAGTGGCGTCCCACATCAAAGAACTACCCTTAGTCCATGGCACTAAGGTGATAGCATCGGGCCTCTTGCCATCTAGCCGGGAATAACCGCGAGGTTCTAGGATGCACGGTATATTTGAAGTCAGAAGCGTGGACTTTATAATAAAATTTAAATTAAATTAACTCAATCTTAATATTAATTAACTTTATTCGAGATGGTTTAGCTTCTTCCTGAACGTAGCTCGGCCTTCGGCCTCGCCTTAGTTACTTACTTTCCTCAAGATGGTTTAGCTTCTTCCTGAACGCAGCTCGGTCTGCGGCCTCGCCCATAGTTACTTACTTTCTTCGAGAAGGTTTATGGTCTTCCAGAATAGAGCTCGGCCTTCGGCCTCGCCCTTAATTACTTTCTTCAAGAATATTTTTCTTCTTCCTGAACTCAGCTCCGCCTTCCGCCTCGCCCTTAGTTACTTTCATCGAGAAAGAATATCTTTTACGTGAGCGCAGATCCGCCTTCGGGCCCGCCTTAAGTTACTTACTTTCTTTTTTTGAAATACGGATTTCACGCGAGCGAAGCCGCGGGCAACAGATATATACATTTTATTGCACCAATGACAGCGACATTACTTCGACTTTCAATTATTATTTTTTATTTATCAAACAATTTGTCACCGGCCAGCTCAAGTCGAGATGACAGTTCTCCGTTGTCAACATGACATTTAAAATTGTTTTTAACTTTACTTTGGATTACGTGATTTTTATTATATTTTTTAATTATTGCGTTAATCCGGGATATACACTGTCACTATAAAAAGTTTCGTCAAAATCCGTTCAGTGGTTTTTGCGAGATGCGCGTACAAGTAGGCATTTTTGCATTTACGATTTTATTTTAAGTATAGAAAGAATAGATATGTATAAACTATTGCGTTCAAGTTATAAAAAAGAAGAACTGTCATATTCGTTGTATCTACTTATTTTCAAATTTCGAATGAATATTTTATTCAAATTGTATTTGCTGCCAGTTCTCAAGATATAATTATGTACTTTGGACTACGTGATTTGAAACGCGCAATAATGTTTATAATTATTTAATTTTTTTTTATTTTTGATATTTTTTTTACGTATTATCCTAACCCGGCATATAAACTGCCACTATACAAAGTTTCGTCTAATTCCGTTCAGTGGTTTTTGCGTGATGCGCGTACAGACAAACAAACAAACAAAAATTTTAAAAACTGTTCTAACATGTTCAGTATCTCATTTTAAGCCACCCTGGTTAGTTTTTTTCCGAATACATTCAATGTACAGAACAGACTTTCTTACTTTTACGTTTTATTATATGTATAGGTGTGATTTTCGCGCAAACGTTCTTCGTCGGCGCGACGTATCAGCCACCGCACGCGTAGAATGAATCTCGCACCTAAGTATTTATTACATCTGCATACGGTTCGTGTTTCAATCATCATTGCCCGGCACCCTTATTACGATAATGCAACCGGTCCGCCGCGCCGGACCGGTCCATAGCTCCAAATCTGACAGTTCGGCGACTGTTTTATGCGATTTTGGAATGCAACCAGTCCGTGCAACGGGTATTGCGGTATCAGTCCGCAGATGTGTCATACATTTTACTGCATATTGGTATTACGATCGCATTTGCAGTCGCACAACTGTCAAACTTGCGACCGACCGCAGCCCGCGAGCTGTCATCCGTGATGCTCCTCCTGAGCAGCATCATAGCACCATTCACGGCTAACGAGCGACGATCTTTTCCGTGTTTTTGGTGGTGACATCGTATATGTTTATTTATAGTGGGTAAAATAAGTAACGTATGTTTATTTATAGTGTTTGAATTATGCTGTTGTAGTAAATTTTGTATTTTAATAGTATTTATTAAATGTATATAATTTTAACTTGGTCTTGAATTTATATCACATATATATTATAGAATATATAATAGGATATAACCAAGGAAAGCCCACCATAAACTATGTTACCTACACTGCGACTAGCACAACGTTTTATAACTGCGATGAGATGAGCACAGGTGGCGCTATTATTATATTTACAAATATTTTGTTTGGTATTGATACATGGTATTGGTGTGTATATATATGGTAGTATTTGGACACTTCGGTACGACACAACATTTGTAACGAGCCTTTAGGAGTAGCTATTAAGTAATCTGTGCTTTAGGGCAGACATTTTTGAAGAACTGCACTAACAAAACAACGAATTCCGTGTTTACAAATCAAAATTCCTCGTCAAATGAGTGAGCGCGGGCGGTCGCGGTGCTGCGGTCCCCTCCTCACGACACATGTGACGTCACGACGGAGCGAGCACCAAACCGACCGTTTTAATCCGGAGCCTAGTTTATCATAATGTAACTTCGTAAGTTTTCAACATATCAAAATAATTCTTTCACTGTTGTAATAGTAATTTTTTCCACATTTTTTTTTTCAAATAAAAATAAAAAATTACGCCACTAGCTCATTAATAATAGAGTTTTTGGTTGTCCGTTTTTTTAATGGCAAACATCTGGCAACCCTAGACCCTGCTCGAGTGCAAGCTAAAACCGCGCGCACCACGAGTCGGCCGCTAGTAGCAAACACATGACAGACATACAGATAAAATATGTAATTATATAACAGGTTGAGGTTGGGGCCGGCCAATGATCGAGGCCACTGACAATCACAGTTTCTGCGGTCAACGTTTTGTAAACAGTGAGATTTCTCCCTTACTCTTCCATTGTAGTATGATTATGTTTTAAAGTGTCAGAGTTAGGGCATCCTAAGCCCTGTTATCACTGCGTCCTATAGTAGTATCAAAGGGTCCTGGCAGTTCTGGCAATAAAGTTGTATGAACTAGGAGAGCGAATCTTCGCTTTGTCGATGATAAAATATTAAGTCACCTTGGTTTGGTCGATAGAAATTTATTCACGTTTTTTTTTTAAGTTATCTGAATTAATAATATTCTTTAAGATAGTAATTGAGGTATTTATTTATTGTAGGTACCTATTTCACATTCTCATGCCCTTATTCCTTGTATTATTTGCTATTCCAGCCTATTTTAAAACTAAATATAAAAACCTTCTATCCTAAAGAAGATTATTAATTCAGATAAGTAAAAAAACCAAGAACATAAAAGAACCTATCGTTAAAGGTGACAAAGCACCGGGCGCAGATTCGCTTCCCCAGCTCATAAAACTTTATAATTTGCTCTATTGTAAAAACCGTAAGACATACGAATCAAACTTGGTGTGAGGAGTCAAAACTCTAAAGTAAAACAACAAATAATCAAAACCAGTCAAATTACGTGTTGGCACGGAAACCTCGCTGCGCGAGTTCGACTCGCACTTGGCCGGTTTTTATTTTAATATTTTAGGTGTTGCTATCTTGTTTGCTTGCACCGTGTTTGCCTAGGTACCTTGTTGGGGGCTTAATTAATAGAATTAACTTACCTAAGAGTACGCTTGAAATTCCGTAGCCTACTCTATAAAAACGCCACTTTCAAATATACATACACTGTCAATCTTGTCCCAAGAACGAGATAACATTAAACAACAACGCATACATGAAGTGATAATTTAAAAGAAGAAGGCAATCCCATCCCAACGATGGCCGATCAACGACTGAATTTATTTCCAGCCTCGGAGTTAATTAATCAATTACTCGTGTGCGAGGAAATGAAAATATTGGAAGGGGCATTCTCACTGTTTTAAGACGAGTCGGAAGTGAAATTTCTCCATAAAAAATCGACTTTCGGCATTTATGTGTTCTAGCCCCCTAAACCTTATCCTATTTTAATTTTTTTTTTCTTGTCTTAAGAACAGTCCAATCTACGTTCCTGTCATTATTTTGTTTAGATGAAGTATACCTACAACACCAGAGCTGACCGAAATTTTGAACGATAAATTTTTTATTTTCTTATGTCATGAAGTTCATTAAGCTTTATTGAGTCATCACATCACTATAGATATTCAAAAATAAAAAGACAAGAACGTAGATTGGACTGTCCTTATTACAACAAAAAATAATGGTAAAAATCGGATAAGGTTTAGGGGGGTAAAAACATAAATGCCGAAAGACGATTTTGTATGGAGAAAGTTAACTTACGTCTCGTCTTAAGATGATACCAATAGTCGCAGGCGCGAATTTTGTAGTATTTTATACAATATTCGGTGTATTGTCTCGAAGAAAGTAAAGTCAATAACGTTGAGGTCGAAGGCCGAGCTGCGTTTATGTAAGTAAACGATATGCTCACACGAATAACCGCGACGGACCTCGCGCACGCACGCTACCGTTCGTCGATTCTATCTTCACTTATAAGCCGAAACTACTCAATTATTTCACATGGGGTTTCACTGAAGTTTTCTGGGTGATATTTTTCCGCGTAGTTAAGCCGCAGGGAACACCTATTTGACATAATAGAGGGTTTGTCAGCCTCGATGCTTATTCAGAAATAGTTACCTTCTTCTCCTCGGTAGCTCAGGTGGTGCAAGCATGGCACTGATCTATCGTCGAGGTTAAGCAACATCGGGCGCGGTCAAAATTTGGATTGGTTACTGTGGTTAAAATTCCACGTAAAACTGTAGGACCCCTCGACGAAATTAAACTGCACGTCTTACTACTTGTGCGATTGAAGTGCATGCCGACCAATTGTTGGTAACAAAGTAAAATGGACATAACACGAAAATAACACGTTGCATTCAGGTTTGCCGCTGACCCTGTAACGTCACAGTAGCGTGTAATTGCATTCCGACCGGCAAACTTGAATTGGACGTGTTGTACCTACCTACGACGCTAGAGAATCTCAATTATGAAATTTAATTATTATAATTATTCTCATATTCCCTGCCACCCGTCCTATCCCCGCGTGACTTATCGTCGAGAGACTCAGCACAATTTTGTTGTTGACATTGGGCTTTTGAGAACCCATCGGTTCTCTAAATACTAGTTTTTATTGCACCGCTAGGATGTGGAACTGCCTTTCGGCGAGTGTGTCGTATTAAAGGAGATATCAGACTGTTCACTCGGATGAACGTTCATTCGGAGTGATGTTAATTTTTAACCGACTTCAAAAAAGGAGGAGGTTCGAACGTTCATTCGCTCTTTTCCTCAAAGATGTCGTAGAACGAAGTCGCGCAACGGAATGACAGAGCTCCGAATGAATGTTCATTTCGTGTTCAGACGTTTCATTTTTCGTTCATTCCGCTAGTTCATTCCATGTTTAGACGTTTCATTCCGATTAAAAAATGCCGAATTAAAGACGAAAATGAACGAAAAATTAACAATTTGTATAATGTAAAATTAACAGTGGTACGCCACGTGACAAAAATTCCCGACAATGTTGAGTGGATTGACGTGGAAAATTAGCCTAAAATTCGTCACGTAGTTTATGAACGCTCCCTTAGATGACAAGTAACGTGCTCAAGTAAATATTTTTTGGATATGTTATCGCATATAATTCAGTCATTGTATAGAATACCTACCTATCTGGTTATTCTATACAATATCGGATTTGTCTAGCCAATGTATAAAATATTTTATCTGCTGTTAATCATTCATTCATTCATTACACACTGTGCCTAGGTAATCTATAGATTACCCAGGAATTTTATAGAATGTCATGAGGAGATCAGGTAAAGTATAAAATTGCCGTTATTATTTTATTTATTATATTATATAGATTGCCGATGACATATACATACATGAACCAGCTTTTGCCCGCGGCTTCGCTCGGGGTGGACTCGGTTTAATAGCAAATTAGATTTAAATGCAAATATGATGATATGCTTTGTTTCTCTCTTTCTCTCTCTCTCTCCCTCCTTGTTCCTCTGTCCTTCTATCCCCACTCCATCCGGCGGAGCTTCTATTTTTTGAACGGATGAACGGTATTGTTGTGTCAAGTTCAAGTTTCGCTCATAGGTAGGTACCTACTATACTTTATTTGATACTGCTCGGTCCTATTGTTGCTATTTAGCGTGATGGTATATAGGCTATAGGTACTTAGTGAGTCTCAAGAACTACTCTCTACATTGGTGCAAACCACATAAAATCATACATACATACATACATACATACAGACAGACAGACAGACGTTCCCTTATATAGGAAGTAGCGTTAGCGATAGCGATAGAGATAAATGAAAAAAATCATATTCGAGCCCGTTTAAATTCATTCATAGTTACTCTCATACCATCACACTGTATCTCGACAATCGAGGTAAGCAGAGTAATCGGTGTTGTGCTGCAAGAACTCTCGTATATTACAGCACAATAACGACCGCCACGTTTAGCAAAGTATTCTAGTCCGGTCGCCCGTAGAACATTCATATTACCAAAAAGGTTACCGCTTGGCTTAGTGAAATTGTTATAAATTACGCCATTTTAAACACAAAAACCCAAGTCTTAAAGATCGCGAATGGGCGCAACCGTATTCGGTGACAAGTCGAAAATCGCCAAAAATGTCGGTAAATTACTTTTTGAGGTTACCGATTATTTTCACTATAGTTATGTTCTCCAGCTTATTTCAATTACCACACGTCATCGTAAGACTATGGCAAGTGGGCATACACTGGTTTAAGACCACATGAAGTCAGCCGATTTTGACGTTAAATTACTTTTTGAGGTTACCGCTTCAAATTTATACAGCAGCTAATAGACCCTCTGTACAAACCACATACCCATTTTAAGACCCTTTCTGTGGGCGCTTTAGATTTTAAGACCCATTTTGTCGGCGAAGAAAAATTTAAATTTTTTTTATTAAAGTACGTAAATACATACATAATGTACATACCACACGCTGTATTCCGACAATCAGGGTAAGCAGAGTAATCGGCGTTGTGCTGCAAGTACACCTATAAGTCCTGTCGCCCGTAGAACATTTATATTACCAAAAAGGTTACCGCTTGGCTATGTGAAATTGTTATAAATTACGCCATTTTAAACACAAAAGCCCAAATCTGAAAGATCGCAAATGGGCGTAACCATATTCGGTAACAAGTCGAAAATTTCCAAAAATTTCAGTAATTTACTTTTCGAGGTTACCGCTTCTTTTCACTGTAGTTATGTTCTCCAGCTTATTTCAATTACCACACGTCATCGTAAGACCATGGCAAGTGGGCATACACTGATTTAAGACCACGTGAAGTCAGCCGATTTTGACGTTTAATTACTTTTTGAGGTTACCGCTTCAAATTTATACAGCAGCTAATAGACCCTCTGTACAAACCACATACCCATTTTAAGACCCTTTCTGTGGGCGCTTTAGATTTTAAGACCCATTTTGTCGGCGAAGAAAAATGAAAAAAAATGGTATTAAAGTACGTAAATACATACATAATGTACATACCACACGCTGCATTCCGACAATCAGGGTAAGCAGAGTAATCGGCGTTGTGCTGCAAGTACACCTAGTCCTGTCGCCCGTAGAACATTCATATTACCAAAAAGGTTACCGCTTGGCTATGTGAAATTGTTATAAATTACGCCATTTTAAACACGAAAACCCAAATCTGAAATATAGCAAATGGGCGCAACCATATTCGGTGACAAGTCGAAAATCTCCAAAAATGTCAGTAATTTACTTTTCGAGGTTACCGCTTCTTTTCACTGTAGTTATGTTCTCCAGCTTATTTCAATTACCACACGTCATCGTAAGACCATGGCAAGTCGGCATACACTGATTTAAGACCACATGAAGTCAGCCGATTTTGACGATAATTTACTTTTTGAGGTTACCGCTTCAAATTTATACAGCAGCTAATAGACCCTCTGTACAAACCACATACCCATTTTAAGACCCTTTCTGTGGGCGCTTTAGATTTTAAGACCCATTTTGTCGGCGAAGAAAAATTTCAAAAAATAGTATTAAAGTACGTAAATACATACATAATGTACATACCACACGCTGCATTCCGACAATCAGGGTAAGCAGAGTAATCGGCGTTGTGCTGCAAGTACACCTAGTCCTGTCGCCCGTAGAACATTTTTGATTAGAGCTTAGTTTTTGTTTTGTTAAGAAGCGTCGTGACTCGCCGCGGTCCGTTCGTTAGGAGAGCTCGTTCGAAATTCCTAAAATTTGAGTTTTACATATTTGTATAAATACGAGTAAACTTAGTTTGTTTGTAAAATATGAACTTATATGAATAAGCTAACCAATTTCTGACGACACATCGTCTGGCAAACGAATTCTTCTATATTTGGTTGGACAAACACTTTTTACACTTATTCAAACATTTTTCTGTAAAATTTATAATAGTTCCAGATATGTCTTTCCACTCATTGTTAGAAAAAATTACACATTATTTAACCGTAGGTAAAACTTACAAAGGTCGGCGGCATCTAGTTTCACTAAATTTACATCACTGCGGGCGGAGTACGCGTGCGGTGCGCGGTGCGACTGACGGTGCGACGTCGCATCGCAAAAATCTGCGACGTAGTTTTAGGTAAAGTGCGATAATGCGACGTTGCATTGCAGTAATTTACACATGAGCGCGGGTGGCGAGATGAATGACGAACGTTGTAGTGCTCCTATATTCTATTGCATGGTAATACAATATAGTATCAATACAAGGTTTATAACAGAACGTTTATACCAGCTCCACTGCATCTCTCCCCGTGCATGTCGTAAAAGGGATAAGGGCAAGATGCCGTGCTCAAGGGCGACAGGGTAGGCACCTCTCACCCTGGCACGGTCCTTCCATCATGCAGCAGGTGGGTTTTTGTGCTTACTTGCTGCTCGATCGTTATCTTGTTCGATTACTTTGCTAAACCTTCGGTGTTGAGCTATAATTTATCGGTGTTCTTGCAGCACAACGCCCATTACTCTTCTTACCCGGATTGTCGGAATACAGCGTGTGGTATGTACATGTATATGTATATATTCTTTATTGAACACCTATTTATAAAAATTAGGTAAAACAGGCGAGCTTAATGCCGCGAGACATTCTATTCTAACTAACCTTTGGGATGTGGGAGAAGTACATGCAGGCGAACAAAAATAGTTAGTGGCAATGTGTTAGACTGTAAAGAAATATGTATGATACACTACATAGGAATACTACATAAATATTTTAAATATGTATATAATAAACATACATATTATGTACATTAATCGGTGGTACCGTTGTGTAACACAATCAACTGAATGACAGTACATATTTATGTATGTACGTATTTTAATACCATTTTTTGAAAGTTTTCTTTGCCGACAAAATAGGTCTTAAAATCTAAAGCGCCTACAGAAAGAGTCTGAAAATATGTATGTGATTTGGACAGAGGGTCTATTAACTGCTATAAATTTGAAGCGGTAACCTCAAAAAGTAAATTATCGTCAAAATCGTCTGACTTCATCTGGTCATAAATTAGTGTATGCCCACTTGCCATGGTCTTACGATGACGTGTGGTAATTGAAATAAGCTGCAGATTATAACTATAGTGAAAAGAAGCGGTAACCTCGGAAAGTAAATTACTGACATTTGTGGAGATTTTTGACTTGTTACCGAATATGGTTGCCCCCATTTGCGATCTTTCAGACTTGGGTTTTTGTGTTTAAAATGGCGTAATTTATAACAATTTCACATAGCCAAGTGGTAACCTTTTTGGTAATATGAATGTTCTACGGGCGAGAGGACTAGGTGTACTTGCAGCACAACGCCGATTACTCTGCTCACCCCGATTGTCGGAATGCAGCGTGTGGTATGTACATTATGTATGTATTTACGTACTTTAATACATTTTTTTTAAATTATTCTTCGCCGACAAAATAGGTCTTAAAATCTAAAGCGCCCACAGAAAGGGTCTCAAAATGGGTATGTGGTTTGTATAGAGGGTCTATTAGCTGCTGTATAAATTTGAAGCGGTAACCTCAAAAAGTAAATTATCTTAAAAATCGGCTGACTTCATGTGGTCTTAAATCAGTGTATGCCCACTTGCCATGGTCTTATGATGACGTGTGGTAATTGAAATAAGCTAGAGAACATAACTACTGTGAGACGAAGCGGTAACCTCGAAAAGTAAATTACTGACATTTTTGGAGATTTTTGACCTGTCACGAATATGGTTGCGCACATTTGCGATCTTTCAGATTTGGGTTTTCGTGTTTAAAATGGCGTAATTTATAACAATTTCACATAGCCAAGCGGTAACCTTTTTGGTAATATGAATGTTCTACGGGCGACAGGACTAGGTGTACTTGCAGCACAACGCCGATTACTCTGATTACCCTGATTGTCGGAATGCAGCGTGTGGTATGTACATTATGTATGTATTTACGTACTTTAATACCATTTTTTTTATTTTTCTTCGCCAACAAAACGGGTCTTAAAATCTAAAGCGCCCACAGAAAGGGTCTTAAAATGGGTATGTGGTTTGTACAGAGGGTCTATTAGCTGCTGTATAAATTTGATGCGGTAACCTCAAAAAGTAAATTATCGTCATAATCGGCTGACTTCATGTGGTCTTAAATCAGTGTATGCCCACTTGCCATGGTCTTACGATGACGTGTGGTAATTGAAATAAGCTGGAGATCATAACTACTGTGAGAAGAAGCGGTAACCTCGAAAAGTAAATTACTGACATTTTTGGAGATTTTTGACTTTTCACGAATATGGTTGCGCCCATTTGCTATATTTCAGATTTGGGTTTTCGTGTTTAAAATGGCGTAATTTATAACAATTTCACATAGCCAAGCGGTAACCTTTTTGTTAATATGAATGTTCTACGGGCGACAGGACTAGGTGTACTTGCAGCACAACGCCGATTACTCTGCTTACCCTGATTGTCGGAATGCAGCGTGTGGTATGTACATTATGTATGTATTTACGTACTTTAATACCATTTTTTTTTTCATTTTTCTTCGCCGACAAAATGGGTCTTAAAATCTAAAGCGCCCACAGAAAGGGTCTTAAAATGGGTATGTGGTTTGTACAGAGGGTCTATTAGCTGCTGTATAAATTTGAAGCGGTAACCTCAAAAAGTAATTTAACGTCAAAATCGGCTGACTTCATGTGGTCTTAAACCAGTGTATGCCCACTTGCCATGGTCTTACGATGACGTGTGGTAATTGAAATAAGCTGGAGAACATAACTATAGTGAAAAGAATCGGTAACCTCAAAAAGTAATTTACCGACATTTTTGGCGATTTTCGACTTGTCACCGAATACGGTTGCGCCCATTCGCGATCTTTAAGACTTGGGTTTTTGTGTTTAAAATGCCGTAATGTATAACAATTTCACTAAGCCAAGCGGTAACCTTTTTGGTAATATGAATGTTCTACGGGCGACCGGACTATTCGGACAAGATAAACTATCAAGCAGCAAGTGAGGCACGAAGATCCACCTTCTGCATAACTCGGTGGAAGGACTGTGCTAAGGTGAGAGCTGTCTATCCATTCGCCCTTTAGCACGGCATCTTGCCCTTATCCTTTTGCCGACTTTTAACATGGCATGTATAATTGGGTCTAATTGAGATTTTTTAAGTAGATTAAAAACTCACTTCAGTTCAATGATATTTCAGGATAACTCTCTCCTAACCTCCTCCCTTTTTACCCGACTACGGCGAAGCCAAAAGGAGGGTAAGTAATGTGTTTTAACTTATAATATCATTGCTTCAGTTAGAAAATTGTTTCTTTAGGGCGCCAGTCAGGGCCGTCTTAGGCCATGCAGGGGCTGCAGGGGCCCTTGGGCACAAAACAATGTGGGGCCCTCTTTAGAAAGAATTTTTTTTACAATAATTAAATGCCGTTTTTACATAAAAATAGTGATTTTGTTACGGGGCCAATTTCTCCGATGTACTCTCATTGTTAACACAACTATATAATTTTTTTAACAATGTTTTTTTATGTCTTTATTAAACTTCAAATCAAATCAAATCAAATATCTTTATTGCACTCAAAAATTGTACAACAGGCAAATACTTAACTCTAAATATAGGGTAATAGGGTCTATTACTCTAAACTTATGGGAAGCCACTGAATATCAATTGAAGCCTTTAATGTTGTACCATTTAATTGTAATGAATTTTATTTATAAATAATTTTTTTTCTAAATACAGCTTTCAGACAGCTGATACTATACTCAATTCACTCAATTATTATAGAACTAATCGATCGCTGATAATGTAGTTTTCAATGAGTATTTTTTTCTTGTTAGACTGAGTTGGCGTGTCTATGATAGCTAATGCGAGCGGCGGAAAAATTTTCATCAACATCAAGGGGGGCCCCCTTGATGTCGGAGGCCCTGGGCCTGTGCCCCGTGTGCCCTTATGGTAAAGACGCTGTTGGCGCCAGTGTCACCAGTGTAGTAAAACGATGTAGTGGTTGGTAATCATCACCGGCGAAACAATCTTGCCAGTGATAGGTTCTGTGGCTATCTTCATACATGTCAAACATCGTGATGTAAACGTCCCGTTTGTTTGGCATTTGAGCGAGAGAGACAGAAGGTTAGGTTTCACGAAGTGGTTGGCCTTGATTTCGTTTAACACGTTGATTTAGTGAGGCTGAGGACCACAGAGTAGGTACCAAAGAATATAATACTACTGGTAGGTACATTATAAAATGGTAAGGAGCATAGAATTTCTCTATGGTAAGGAGACTTTAGGCAATGGAGACAAGAGGTAGTTTAGAAACAAAGTAGTTAGGTACGTTAAAACAACCTAATTCTTTATTTCGTGATAACGTTTTCAAAAAGACAGAAAAACACTTTTACAAAGATAAAGTATTTTTACAAAATTAAGCGCGTCGATCGCTATTTGCGCCTATTACTATAAATGTTTATTCAACTGAAGAATAGAATTTATCTACTTACTTTGGATTCTGGCGTGATGTATCTGACTGACTGAAATTAACATCAACCGGTGATGATAGCACTCCACCAACAGCAAGTGACGAAACTTCTATTTCTATCTAATAAATAACTTGTGCAAATGAAATTCTCAAACGAAACAAAGAGCGCCATCTACATTTTGAAGCTCAAATCTTGTCGCGCTAAATGATTGTGACGGATGATGTCTCAATGATGCACCGCTACTTCCCCCTAGATGGCGCTAAATATTTTACTCGACTTAAATATCTAGTTGACCTTTTTCTTATTTTCACTTTTATCGCTTTTATTAGTGCGAGCAGCGTTATTAGACTTTGTCTTAAATACAAGCCGAAACAGTGCTCGCAGCAACCACGCGAATAATAATAGAGTGCCGACAATAATAGCGATTATATCGAGCAGATAGCGCTGGTACGCCGGCACCGAGCTGGCGGCAGTGCGCAAGTGTTGGGCGCCACCGGTGCGTACCACGTGCTCGGACCAATAGGACACGAGGCGCGCCGGCGGTACCGGCCGGTCGTGGTACAGCTGCGACAGCCGACGCGCCGTGTCGCCGTACCTGCCGACATACAGACATTTAGACGGAGGTTTTCCATCAGTTCAGTCCGTGACCTTGGTCACGACCAGATTGACGCCAGACTGCCGTCAGTCTAGTATCAAAATATTTTAAAATCCATCAGTCTGGTCCATCAGTCCAAACCATCCATCCATCAAAGTAGATTAAACGGTCAGTCTGGACCGTGGTTTAACCAGACTGATGGACTGAACTGATGCCTAACCTAGCGTGTAACCTCCGTCTCAGGGAGATCGCGCCGGTGGCAACGGTAGTGTCCGTCCGGCCGGAGGTATTATAATTATTTTAAGGCGAGCTGGCGCACCGGTCGGATAATACTACGGATTTCACCTGAAAACACGAGAGAACCCTTTTCCTGGCATTTTTCATTCGTAAATTCAAATGTGGAACGCACTACCTGCATGCCCATCTATTTCTTCCGAAATAAAGCCTGGGATTTTTCAAAAGGGGCGTCAAAAGGCTCCTGTCAGGCCGGCATGGCATTCGCAATCCCCTGAGCTTTATCAGAACTGACCTGGGATCATCCAACATCTTGTTTAATGCCTCTTCCAGGATGTTAACAAAGTTTGGGTCTTTCAGTTCAGCCATCAGGCCGTAGCCCTTCTTCGCGGCTTCCATCGCGTTGATGTGCTGGTCTCCGAACACTGGGACGGTGATGATGGGTTTTCCGTAATGTATGGCCTCCGTTGTCGATGAAATTCCACCGTGCGTGATGAAAACCTTCAAGTTCTTGTGAGCTGAAAGATAGATGTACGGTCGTGTCTTTACAGAGGACCAAGCAGTTATGGAGGGCTAATTCAAAAATTCTGTTTTTGGGTTCCGTATCCGTCGTACGGGCGGGACCCTATTACTAAGCCTACACCGTCTGTCTGTCTGTCTGTCCGTCTGTCCGAAGGCTGTATCTCTTGAACCGTAATAGTTAGCCCGTGGAAATTTTCACAGAATATTTGTTATTTATTATGGCCGATATAATAGCAAAATAATAAAAATAAGAAAAAGTAAAAAAGTCACGGGGGTCCCCATACAAGAAAATAAAGAGTGTATGCGCGCCATCTACCGAAAAGAGTATGAAGCATTTTAACTAATACCTAGATGGGGATACGGAACCCTCTGTGCTCGAGTTCGACTCGCACTTGGCCGGTTTTTTGTGATGCTATGAAAGACTATGTAATGGAAAAAATATCTGATGAAGTAGGTACTGTGGACTCAAAATCAACGTAGTGACTTGTTTAGTTCTCTGTTCTATTGTGGAGGTCTGCAGTAAGCCTGCCCTCCTGATGCCTTTGTTTACGATAGTGGACGACCGGGAATAGAAGAGGAAGATAATTAATGTGAAGACGAAAACGCCGAATCTGTATACAGGGTGTTTCAGGATAGGGTTTCATAATTTCAGGATTAACGTCTACCTTTATTAAATAAAAATAAAATGACTAATTTACATGCTTAAATAGTAGAATTAAACTGCATGTAGGTAAATTCCAAACACTTAAATTTGAATGACATCAAAAGAAAAAGGGGACTGGGCACCCTAGACAAATTAATCTCTCCGTACTTTGTGATGCTATGAAAGACTATGTAATGGAAAAAATATCTGATGAAGTAGGTACTGTGGACTCAAAATCAACGTAGTGACTTGTTTAGTTCTCTGTTCTATTGTGGAGGTCTGCAGTAAGCCTGCCCTCCTGATGCCTTTGTTTACGATAGTGGACGACCGGGAATAGAAGAGGAAGATAATTAATGTGAAGACGAAAACGCCGAATCTGTATACAGGGTGTTTCAGGATAGGGTTTCATAATTTCAGGATTAACGTCTACCTTTATTAAATAAAAATAAAATGACTAATTTACATGCTTAAATAGTAGAATTAAACTGCATGTAGGTAAATTCCAAACACTTAAATTTGAATGACATCAAAAGAAAAAGGGGACTGGGCACCCTAGACAAATTAATCTCTCCGTACTCACTGTCCATCTAGTTTTTATATCGATGGTTTTTATTACAATTTTCAATTTTTGTATGAAAACGAAAAGTACGGAATTTCGATTAGAGTGATAAGGATTTTTTTCTTCTAATAATGAGTACTTTCTATTCCTAAGCCTATCCCGAAACAATCTGTATAAAATACTAGGATGATTGAGATTCTTGCCAGTAGCGGCGCTAGGCTAGGCGTCGGCGACGACGTCGGCGATCGCGGCCGCCGCCGACGGCCTCGCGGCTGAGGGGGCCTCGAAAAAATTTGTTTACCCTAGCTGACTCCCTTTGGGATCACGCGATCCCAAAAATTCTCATCAAAGTATGTTCGCACACTTTTGGCTATTGCTGGGTTATTTATTTTAATTTGAGATTGTTCATGTAATTCTTTTCAATATTTGATTAGCAATTAAACTCATATTCATACATCAGTCTCAATCTATTTATCGTTTTCTTTCTGACTGGGAAATGAAAGAGGCCTCCCAGAGCTGATGTCGCTGACGTCTACATTTATTGGTCTAGCACCGCTACTGATTCTTGCAGAACAACACCGATTCACACTGCTTACCCCGATTGTCGGGATACAGTGCACGGTATGTACGTATACATTCAGTATAATTAAAGCGAACGCACCAAGTATACTCTGCTGCGGCGTCCATTTTCTGACGTGGACATTCTTGGGGGCATCCTTCATCGCAGCCTCGAACTTCCAGAGCACGGTCTGCGGGAATCTTCCGAACATTTCGAGCAGTTCGTTGCGCATCTCATCCGGAATGTCCTTGGACTTCAGGTTCGAGCCCATGCTGAAGTAGATGACGCCGTGGGAAGACTTGTCGAGAAGTTCTCGAAGATCCTGAAGTGGATATATGTGATCAATGATCATTGTTAGTTCAGAGTTGATTCAACCTGTATTCCAGTACATTTCTGTCAAGCCCAGCTGGCACCTTCAAGTAGGGACAGTACTTCATAATATATAATTACATGGAAAATTTACAAAAATAAAATTAAATATTGTGAAAAAACAATTAGGAAAAAAAAACATAAACAAAAACAAGTGCACTACTAAATTACCATAATGAAATCTTGCAAAAAAATGTCTTTTCTAATCTTATTTTATTATAAAAAAAAATTTCATTGCGTTTGTACCTATTAATTTTGTAAATTTCTCAATGTATATAGAACTAGCTGATCCCGCCGCTCCGCTCGCGTGAAATTCGTCGTTCAAAGAAGACAGTACGTAACTATGGCCGAGGCCGAAGGACGAGCTGCGTTCAGGAATTCGATAAACCATGGTTTATAGACATGTCTAAGAAAGTAAGTAATTAAGGGCGAGGCCGAAGGCTGAGCTGCATTCTAGAAAGAAAATAAACCTTCTCGAAAAAAGTAAGACCGAAGGGAAGCACTGACGTGGCACCAAGTTCACCCGGTGTTATGGGCTGACATCACGGATGTTGTAGGTGATGTAGCCAACCGTGTCAGTTACAATAAATAAAAAAAAAAAAAAAAAAAAAAAAAAAGTAACTGAGGGCGAGGCCGCAGGCCGAGCTGCGTTCAGGAAGACTATAAACCTTCTCGAAGAAAGTAAATAACAAAGGGCGAGGCGGAAGGCCGAGCTGCGTTCAGGAAGACGATAAACTTTCTCGAAGAAAGTTAGTAACTGAGGCCGAAGGCCGAAGGCCGAGCTACGTTCAGGAAGACTATAAACCTTAGTTAAAATCTATAGATAATTTTACATTTGTATGACATATTTTGAAATTGGTTATATTACCTATCCTTACCTTTAATAAAATCCAACGCCTGCTTTCTCTATGTACGTATGTCTGTCTGTCCGCTTATAACTCGAGATCCACTAAACCGATTTTAATAAAAAAAATTCTACGGATAGCTTGATTCTTCCCATCAACTATAGGCTACTTACTATCACGCTAAATGGCTTATGAGGTTAGCAGTGAAGTGAAATATGAGAGCACTTGGCAATATTTGTATTTAATGGACACGGAATCAATCACCTGATTAAGAACCGGTAAATAGAGGCGGGAGGGGAGGTGGACGTAGACGGATGGAAGGGAGAGGAGGGAGGGAAAATTGGCGGTAGGGAGGAGGGGAGGGAGGGATAATTGGCAGTGAGGAGGAGGGATGGGGGGAAGGGAAGGGAGGGGAGGGAGGGAAAATTGGTGGAAGGGAGGAGGGGTGGGGAAAAGGGAAGTATTTTCTCTATCTCTATCTCTACTTCTTATAAAAGGAAACGTCTGTTTGCATGTATGTATGTATGTCTCGGCGATTTGTTAAGTTTGATCAAATCGCTATGCTAATGCTATATAGCAATACAATACAAGCTTTTGCCCGCGGCTTCGCTCGCTTTGAATGAAAGTCTTTGTTCTTTAAAGTTACAAACATGAACATTTGAATTACATCTACTGAGAATATAAATCAATAATGAAGGAGTATTGGTTTTTTTAAAGGTAGGAACTTGAAAATCATAATTATACCTACTCATCATAAATAAATAACGACGTGTTTCAGGGAAGTGTTTCAGGGTTTTTGAATTTCACATTTAAAGGGGGGGGGGGGGGGATTTGGGGTGACAGTGGCCTTGCCCTTAGTTACGTTCTTTCGTTACTTAGTTACTTTCTTTCATCGAGAAGGTTTTTCCTCTTCCTGTACGCAGTTCGGCCTTCGGCCTCACCCATAGTTTATACTTACTTTCACCGAGAAGGTTTATAGTCTTCCTGAACGCAGCTCGGCCTTCGGCCTCGCCCTCAGTTACTTAGTTTCTTCGAGAAGGTTTATGGTCTTCCTGAACGTAGCTCGGCCTTCGGCCTCGCCCTGTTACTTACTTTCTTCGAGAAAGTTTATCTTCTTCCTGAACGCAGCTCGGCCTTCGGCCTCGCCCTTTGTTACTTACTTTCTTCGAGAAGTTTTATAGTCTTCCTGAACGCAGCTCGGCCTTCGGCCTCGCCCTATGTTACTTTTTTTTTATTGACAGCGCGACATATGGCGCCGAGCCACCCATAAGGTGTCTAACGACGCCCATGGACATTCGGTCGTATGCGGGGCTTGTGAATGCCATGCCGGCCTTACAGGTGCCCATTCACGCCCCTCTTGAAGGACCCGAGACTGTACTTGGGGGGAAATATATGGGCAGGGAGAGCGTTCCAGAGTTTACCGGTTCTACATACATATACATATCACTCACGCATAATCCCGACAATCGGGGTAAGGAGAGTAATCGGTGCTGTGCTGCAATAACTATGGTAAATTACAGCACAACACCGACCACCACGTTTCGCAAAGTATTCGAACAAGATTCAATCGATCAAGCAGCAAGTAAGGCACGAAGACCCACCTGCTGCATGACTCGGTGGAAGTACCGCGCCAAGGTGAGAGGTGGCGAGCCTGTCGCCCTTCAGCACGGCATCTTGTCCTTATCCCTTAGTCGCCTTTTACGACATGCATGGGGAGAGATGCAGTGGGGCTATTCTTTTTAAGTACCAGCCCCACACGGTACAGTACCAGCCCCACACGGTACCCCACCGGTTCTGTAGAGGAAAGATCTGCAGAATCGATTAGTACGCATCCGCGGCAAGTCCAGCGTGCAGGGATGCAATCCCTGCCCAGTGAACGTGGTGCGAAGGTGGAAAGGGGACGGCGGGATCACATTAAACAGCTCCTCCGAGCACTCCCCATTGAATAAGCGATAGAACACACTAAGGGAGCCGACATCCCTACGGTGTTGCAGTGGTTCTAGATCGCAGGACACTTACTTTTTTTTTTTTTTTTATGGAACCTGACACGGTTGGCTACATCACCTACAACATCCGTGATGTCAGCCCATAACACAGGGTGAACTAGGTGCCATGTCAGTGCTTCCCTTCATTTCATGTCGGCTACACTAAACTGGACGGAAAACACGAACTATTTACATAGCCGTTTCGACCGACGTTTCGTTCAGTGCGGTGGTACCAACCCGGCCGGGATAAACCCTACCACCTAGTAAGGTAAGAAGGGAAGGGACCTACAGTTTAACGTGGAATCCGAACCACGGTCAGCCTCCAACGGTCGAGCGGTCACCCATCCAATCACTGACCGCGCTCAGCGTTGCTTAATAACAGTTGACTAACCAACCGCGCCACTGAGCTACCGAGGCTGACGAATTTTCTTATCCCTTAGTCGACTTTTACGACATGCGACGGGGAGAGATGCAGTGGGGCTATTCTTTTTAAGTACCGACCCCACACGGTACAACCTTACTTACTTTCTTCAAGAAGGTTTATAGTCTTCTTGAACGCTGCTCGGTCTTCGGCCTCGCCCTCAGTTACTTACTTTCTTCGAGAAGGTTTATCCTCTTCCTGAACGCAGCTTGGCCTTCGGCTTCGCCCATAGTTACTTACTGTATTCCAGAATGTTTATCGTCTTCCTGAATGCAGCTCGGCCTTCGGCCTCGCCCTTTGTTACTTACTTTCTTCGAGAAGGTTTATAGTCTTCCTGAGCGCAGCTCGGCCTTCGGCCTCGCCTTCAGTTGCTTACTTTCTTCGAGTAGGTTTATGGTCCTCCTGAATGTAGCTCGGCCTTCGGCCTCGCCCTTAATTACTTACTTTCTTATATAAGGTTTTTCTTCTTCCTGAACGCAGCTCGGCCTTCGGCCTCGCCCTTTGTTACTTACTTTCTTCGAGAAGGTTTATAGTCTTCCTGAACGCAGCTCGGCCTTCGGCCTCGCCCTCAGTTACTTACTGACTTCGAGAAGGTTTATGGTCTTCCTGAACGCAGCTCGGCCTTCGGCCTCGCCCTCAGTTTCTTAATTTTTCGAGAAGGTTTATCGTCTTCCTGAACGCAGCTCGGCCTTCGGCCTCGCCCTCAGTTGCTTACTGTCTTCTTTGAAATACGAATTTCACGCGAGCGGAGCCGCGGGCTCAGCTAGTAAGCTATATCATTAAAATTTCTATTCTATTCTATTACGGTTCAAGAGATACAGCCCTCGGACAGACAGACGGACAGACAAACAGGCAGCAGACAGACGGCGGCGTAGGCTTAGTAATAGGGTCCCGTACGGCGGATACGGAACACTAAAGCTAAATGATTCAATCATATCTATCAGTATCACTTGGTTGGTATTTCGTCTCATTATTTTGGGAGTGTAGGTACCTTTGGCAACGGTTTAGGCTTCTCATCGATGTGGTAGCCGCCGATCTCGACAGCATTGGGCGGCAAACTCGTCGCCCGTCCGTAAGAGAGATGAGAGTTGATTAGCAGCATGGACACGTCGTGTATAGCTTCATGATAGTCCTTGAGCTGAATTCCTCGAGACTGCGCCACCGGGCCGAAGTACTCCTGGTAGATTAGTGCCTCTTTTGGGTGCTCGATAAATCTGAAAAAATATTTAGAGATATATTCATAGCAATTATGTTAACATTAGCTTTTTCCCGCTTCTTCGCTCGCGTGAAATTCGTATTTAAAAAGATGAAAGTAAGTAAGCCTGCTACCGTACCTTTATTTCTTTGCGCGGAACAATTTGGGAACAATTCGGTTTGTATGAGAGCTACAGCTTAGCGTAACCGGAACTGAATTTTATTTAGCCTATCCTGTGTCTCGTATAATTTAATGTGCTTGTACTAAGTTTCATCGAATTAGGATGATCGCTTAATTGTTATGGAGGAACATACATACATACATACAGAAAAGATTTCTAAAAATCGTCAATTTAGTTTTAGTATCATACATAGAGTTTACAAACGCAGTATTTCATAAAACAAAGTAACTTACTCCATCACCATCCCTTACAGATTTAATAAGAGTAGTAAGTATACAGCGATGTTCGGCACATCGACCTACAAAATTTTATTGAAGGTAAGTGGGGTCATTTGCCCCATGATATTTTGCGGTGGTCGCTTCCCGTATTGATAGCGTTTTCGGGAGCATTGTCAAATTTAGAACATGTACAATTCTATATTATTAATGTTTAGACTCTTGCAAATTATCCCTAATTTTGACCACATAGTGAATTATTTGTATGACATGTGGTATACCGTTGGAAAGGGCATAAACTAGCGAACTTTTTAAAACAAAGCTATCAAGGGCTGACAGTTTTTTTAAACGGTTTTATTTAGCTTGACTCCGTATATTTGTTTGTTTGTTACTATCTTTGTTTCAAATCTTGCGACAACTTTTTCAACTACTTCTACTGAACCGATTTTTATGAAACTTTGCACACACATTGAGTTCTCGTGACAATACAATATTATGATAATTTCAACTTGGTAACGAGGGTCTGATGATGGAGTCAGGAGGAGGACAGTGGAACTCTTCAACCGTTACTAGTAACCCCCTCGAGTTTGGGGTCATATGGTTGGCTTGGACGAGTGTTCCATACTTCTACCAATACACTTGGTGACGAGGGTCTGATGATGGAGTCAGGAGGTGGACAGTGGAACTCTTCAACCGTTACTAGTAACCCCCTCGAGTTTGGGCTCATATGGTTGGTTTGGAAGAGTGTCCCATACTTCTACCAATACACTTGGTGACGAGGGTCTGATGATAGAGTCAGGAGGTGTACAGTGGAACTCTTCAACCGTTACTAGTAACCCCCTCGAGTTTGGGCTCATTTGGTTGGTTTGGACGAGTGTCCCATACTTCTACCAATACACTTGGTGACGAGAGTCTGATGATGGAGTCAGGAGGTGTACAGTGGAACTCTTCAACCGTTACTAGTAACCCCCTCGAGTTTGGGCTCATTTGGTTGGTTTGGACGAGTGTCCCATAGTTCTACCAATACACTTGGTGACGAGGGTCTGATGATGAAGTCAGGAGGTGTACAGTGGAACTCTTCAACCGTTACTAGTAAACCCCTCGAGTTTGGGCTCATTTGGTTGGTTTGGACGAGTGTCCCATACTTCTACCAATACACTTGCTGACGAGGGTCTGATGATGGAATCAGGAGGTGTACAGTGGAACTCTTCAACCGTTACTAGTAACCCCCTCGAGTTTGGGCTCATTTGGTTGGTTTGGACGAGTGTCCCATACTTCTACCAATATACTTGGTGACGAGGGTCTGATGATGAAGTCAGGAGGTGTACAGTGGAACTCTTCAACCGTTACTAGTAACCCCCTCGAGTTTGGGCTCATATGGTTGATTTGGACGAGTGTCTCATACTACTACCAAAACACTTGGTGACGAGGGTCTGATGATGGAGTCAGGAGGTGTACAGTGGAACTCTTCAACCGTTACTAGTAACCCCCTCGAGTTTGGGCTCATTTGGTTGGTTTGGACGAGTGTCCCATACTTCTAACCAATACACTTGGTGACGAGGGTCTGATGATGGAGGCAGGAGGTGTACAGTGGAACTCTTCAACCGTTACTATTAACCCCCTCGAGTTTGGGCTCATATGGTTGGTTTGGACGAGTGTCCCATAGTTCTACTTATATACTTGGTGACGAGGGTCTGATGATGGAGTCAGGAGGTGTACAGTGGAACTCTTCAACCGTTACTAGTAACCCCCTCGAGTTTGGGCTCATTTGGTTGGTTTGGACGAGTGTCCCATACTTCTAACCAATACACTTGGTGACGAGGGTCTGATGATGGAGGCAGGAGGTGTACAGTGGAACTCTTCAACCGTTACTAGTAACCCCCTCGAGGTTGGGCTCATTTGGTTTGTTTGGACGAGTGTCCCATACTTGCCGAACGCAAAAGTATGAAACAGACATACCATCTGTTCAAATTGATTTTAAAAGAGACGGCGGACACCTTATCCATCCTAAAGCCATACAGTTTCCAGCAAAGTTTAATTATGGAACAGCTGAGAGACGGATGTTACCGATAATTTTGTCATGGGCCTCCACTGTCCATAAAATGCAGGGCAGTACTGTTGACCGTGCTGTCGTGTATTTGGGCTCCAGACTATTTGAGGAGGGTCAAGCGTATATTGCATTGAGTCGCGTAAAGTCTTTAGAAGGGTTATGTATTGAGGAGCTTGATTGTGAGTAATTGACAGGTAAGAAACCGAGTAACAAAGATGCAATGAGAGAGTTGGAAAGGATGACGAGTTTACGTAATGAATGATACGAGCTAAAAATCAAACTAAAAACGAGTAAATAAAAAAATTGGTAAAAAAACTTTTAAGTTAAACGGTTTTATTAAAAATAAAAAACTAAAAAAAAAAACAGCTGTACAAAAAACTAGAAAATAATAAGGACCCAAGCCTGGGCCTTCTTAAGATTTTACGTCTGGGTAAGAAATCGTGCAATACTAGCGTGCTGTCTTCTCATGTCGGATGCCAAAGGGCACATTGTGTCGCTGCATCAGCGGAATAAGTAATAAATTGAGACTTTTAACAGACTAATATAAAAACGTGGGGCGTATAATATGCGTAATAAATAACATGCGTCCCACGTTTTTATATTAGTCTGTTAAAAGTCTCAATTTATTACTTATTCCGCTGACGCAGCGACACAATGTGCCCTTTGGCATCCGACATGAGAAGACAGCACGCTAGTATTGCACGATTTCTTACCCAGACGTAAAATCTTAAGAAGGCCCAGGCTTGGGTCCTTATTATTTTCTAGTTTTTTGTACAGCTGTTTTTTTTTTCTAGTTTTTTATTTTTAATAAAACCGTTTAACTTAAAAGTTTTTTTACCAATTTTTTTTTATTAATTAAGAAATTAAAATTCTGTCCGTACCTTTTGATTGCGTTGACTTAGAAACTTGAATTTACACCTTTAGAGGTGTAAATTTTTCCATTAGTGGACCGTAGTAGACCTTCGTATTTGGTATTAATTTCAACTTCCCAACTATACCTATCTAAAAAAAACCGGCCAAGTGCGAGTCGGACTCGCGCACCGAGGTTTCCGCACCACAAAAAAAAACATTGAAAAAAAAACACGTTTCTTGTATTCCCATACACTTACAGCCACTTTAATTTTTTACTTTTTCTATTTTTTATTATTTGTTGTTATATCCGCCATAATAACACATATTCTGTGAAAATTACAACGGGCTACCTATTACGGTTCAAGGCATACAGCCCTCGGACAGACAGACGGATGGACGGACGGACGGACAGACAGACAGACAGACAGACGGCGTAGGCTTAGTAATAGGCTTCCGTACGGGATACGGAAACCTAAAAAGGGTCTTCACAGACGGACAGACAGACGGACGGACGGACGAACAATAAAGTGATACTAAAAACAGTTTCCTCAACTTACACATTGTACATTAGTAAACCAATGACGATGGCCGAATTGATAATTCTCTCCTTGAGGGTCATGGGTGCGGTGTATCCGGTGAAAGCGAACGGATTGGTGCCCGGAGACTGAACCTCGTCCACTAAGTACTCCATCATAGGGTTCATACCGACAGAGCTGAATAGAATATGTGGACATTGAAAGATCTGAGAGAACCTGAAATTGAAGAGGGATTGTAAGTTTTTTTTATGTGTTGTCAGCCCATAACACCTTTGTGAACTAGGTGCCATGTCAGCGCTTCCCTTACCTCCCGTGCCGCGGCACGACCGAAGGGAAGCGCTGACATGACTTTCATAAAAACGCTTACCAGTTGAGTGTAGCCGCGGCTACACTCAACTGGTAAGCGTTTTTATGAAACCTAAGACAGTTGACTGACGTCACATCGTCCATCACAACCTGTTCCTGTGGAAACGAGATGCCACGTCAGTGCTTTTCTTCTGGCCATTAGGTGTGTACGGTGAAGTCATTTAAAGCCAAGTTCATGATGTACCTAGCGTTATGATTTATAATAGCCTAAAACCATCTTGAGAATTAACAGAATGGTAACAGTGAAAACTGTTCTTCCTCTTCTTCACAAATTATTGGCAAGTCCCAAGTAACACGTAAGCAAGATATCAGTACACATTTAGAACATTTGACAGTTCAAAGATGAATATCGTTTGTGTAAGAGTTTTGGGAATACACCAATGCTGGATTAGGTTTAGTACGGACCCTTAAAATTCTTAACGCTTAATAAATTCTGTATTTCTGTCTTTCCCTTCTTTACGCTTAATAGCCAATCTCCTTAAGATTATTATACAAACGTTATTAAGCATTACGCATTCCAGGTGGCTTAAATCTGAAAAACAGCCTCGGTCGTCGGCAGCATTTATCTGAATAACAATAATCTCTATTGCTATTATTAAAGCATTACTAAGCTATAGTATTATCAAAACCTCCTGTCAGGTTGGGCAATAAAGTTTTATGGGTTTGCGCCATGGCGCCGTGCGCAGATTCGCTTCCCTAAGCCATATAACTTTATTGCGTTTGAAACAGCTAATTGCTGAATAAATTATCACCTTCTGAATAATAATGTTTACATAGTTCTAGTATACAGCTTGATACTGAATAATTGTTTTTATTTTATCTTTAAACTGTATAACATTCTATGTTTTACTAATTATTCAGCTGCTGAATAAACAATATTATTTGTGTTTTTTTAAGCTTTTTTCAGTTTAATAGAGAGTTTCAAACTGGCGGCCGTGGACAGGAAAACGGAGTGTGGGAAGGCCACCCGCCAGGTGGGACGACGACATCAAGTAGGTACGTCGCCGGAAAGCAGTGGTTCCGTACCACTGAAGGCCGGGAGGACTGGAGGAAAATTGGAGAGGCGTATGTCCAGCAGTGGACGCTTACACGCTGACTGACTGACTGGCATGATATGGATGTATACCGTAAGTAGGTGTACCATTGTGAAAAAAAGGCCAAGTGCGAGTCGGACTCGCGCACAGAGGTTTCCGCACCACAAAAAAAAACTTGAAAAAACACGTTTCTTGTATGGGGACCTAAATAATTCACTTTTTATTTTTTTTATTATTTGTTGTTATATCCGCAATAATAACACATATTGCGTTAGCGGTTGAAACCCTCGGTCCGTGGAGCTGTGAAGCCAAAAGCTTCTTGAAGAGGCTTGGCCCTCTGCTGCTGGACGCAACTGGTGTCCCGCAATCAAGGGCCTACTTCATTCAAAGGGTAAGCCTTGCCATCCAGCGGGGTAATGCCGCAAAACGTGTTCTAGGAACATTTGAAAACGCCCTTTTGATAGTAATTATTTTAATATTTGTTAGGTAAGTTTTAATTATTTAGTTATTAGTATTACGTGTTTATATTTTATGAAAATATAGCTACACATATTCAGTAAAAATTTCAACCGGCTAGCTATTACGGTTCCAAAGATACAGCCATCAGACGGACGGACGGACAGAAAGACATACTTCCGTATGGAGTGTGCAAATCTAAACAATTCTTTTCTATACTCACCCAGAATGCACATCGGAGAAGAACCACTGAGATATGACAGCGTCAAATTTGAGGCTCTTGTCCAATAGAACCTTTTGTACGGCATCACTCTTGATTAAGTTTTTAGTAAAGTTTAACGCCATTTCTTTCGCATTGCTCATCGAAAATTCCTCCCCCAGTGCGAAGAAGTTGGGCACAGCTGTTGACGATAAGACATTGCATAGAATTCATAGTACATAGTATTGTTTAAATTCAATGTACGTTTGACGTATGGTATGGTGCTCCTATATTTCAGAATGTATGAAATGTTACCCCAATTATTGCGGTAACCTGGATTATCGTCTGATTTCGCGAATATTGAGATTTTTTTTTATGGAATCTGACACGGTTGGCTACATAACCTACAACATCCGTGATGTCAGTCCATAACACCGGGTGAACTAGGTGCCATGTCAGTGCTTCCCTTCGGTCGTGCCGGCTACACTGAACTGGACGGAAAACACAAACTATTTACATAGCCGTTTCGACCGACGTTTCATTCAGTGCGGTGGTACCAACCCGGGCGGGTTGAATCCTACCACCTAGTAAGGTAAGAAGGGAAGGGACCTACAGTTTTACGTGGAATCCGAACCACGGTCAGCCTCCAACGGTCGAGCGGTCACCCATCCAAATACTGACCGCGCCCAGCGTTGCTTAACCATCAATAGCGACAGTTGACTGACTGCACCACTGAGCTATCGAGGCTGACAAATTATCTAACAAGAAGGACAAGAAGATTATCTCCCGGATATGTATTGTATCTTCTTCTGTATCAATGAGATAATCCTATGATTAGTGGAACCATAGACAATCAGAGGGTAATTCTCCTTCCCGCAATTGGTTCCTGTGAAAACCGAAGCTGCGACTCCGTATGTCACAGGAGTACCTTTGCCACACTTCGTGTCTCTCACAGGAGTACCTTTGTCACACTTCGCGTCTCTCACAGGAGTACCTTTGCCACACTTCGCGTCTCTCACAGGAGTACCTTTGTCACACTTCGCGTCTCTCACAGGAGTACCTTTGTCACACTTCGCGTCTCTCACAGGAGTACCTTTGCCACACTTCGCGTCTCTCACAGGAGTACCTTTGCCACACTTCGCGTCTCTCACAGGAGTACCTTTGTCACACTTCGCGTCTCTCACAGGAGTACCTTTGCCACACTACGCGTTTCCACAGGAGTACCTTTGTCACACTTCGCGTATCTCACAGAAGTATCTTTGTCACACTTTGTGTCTCTCACAGGAGTACCATTGCCACACTTCGCGTTTCTCACATGAGTATCTTTGTCACACTTCGCGTTTCCACAGGAGTACCTTTGTCACACTTCGCGTATCTCACAGAAGTATCTTTGTCACACTTCGCGTCTCTCACAGGAGTACCTTTGTCACACTTCGCGTCTCTCACAGGAGTACACTTGCCACACTTCACGTATCTCACAGGAGTATCCTTGGTCTCCTGCATATGGATTGCATTCTGACCAAATAAATGTTCTTACATACTTTTTTATCATTTAAGTAAGTACGTACCGGCTTTCATGCCATCCAACATGAAGCTGACATCCACTTGATGTAACCCTTCCAGGCGCATATACTTTTCAGGAAAAGGGGTTATGTACATAACCTGAAAATAAAAATAGAAAATCGATAAAGTATAGAAAATTATTTATTGCTCAATCAAACCGACTCTAAATAACAGTAATTAAGTATTCCCGGACTTGCGCACTCGAACAGAGGTGTGTGGCTCGGCGCTCCCGTCCCGATATAGAGGAGCGGAGAAAGTGATGCCTCAAATACAGCTGGTAGCAAGGGCACGTCTCGCTCGCCTGCTCGCCTGCTAGCCTCCTACCACACATACTCTGCTCTGCCGAGACCATAGATATCTCAATACGGCCCAATACCTTCAGATATGTATATTATTTGGTACAATGTACGTAGCTATTAATATTGAAAAGCTTTGTTTATGTGATTTATTTTGTACCTATGCTACTGGTGTACCTACGCTATTATACAGGCTGTTCGGCACATCGACCGAAAAAGTTTTTTGTAGGTAAGTGGGGTCATTTGCAACGTTTTGACTAATGATACCTTTTAGCACATGTCAGGTGATATCGAGATACAATTTATTTTCCAAATTTTTTAAAATTACCAAAATCCCAGCTTTAAACCCTTGTAACTTTTTTGTTTATGATTGTATGAGCAAGAAATATTTTTTTTTGAATTTTACGATGTATCCTTGTTCTAAAAAAAATATTATTTGATGAAGTTAATACCATGAAAAGGTCTTATGACCTCCCAAAGTCCCGAGATCGAGTAAAAATATGACAGAATCTTAATTGCTTCATTCATGAAAAAAAACTGACAGCAATTGATAGCTTCATTTTCTTTTAAAAAGTTCGCTAGTTTATGCCCTTTCCAACGGTATACCACATGTCATACAAATAATTCACTATGTGGTCAAAATTAGGGACAGTGAAATGAAGGGAAGCACTGACATGGCGCCTACTTCCCTCGGTGTTATGGGCTGACATCACGGATGTTGCAGGTGACGTCGCCAACCGTGTCAGTTAAAAAAAAAAAAACAAAAAAAAACAAGTCTAATCTGAGTAGGCAATTTATTGAAAATAACAGAAAAAATAATCGCCCAAGTGCGAGTCGGAATCGCGCACATGGGTTTCCGCACCACAAAATAAAAATAAAAAATAAAAGTTTTTGTATGGGAACCCCCTTAATGTTTGACATTTTCTATATTTTATTATTTGTTGTTATGCCCACCATAATATTCTGTAAAAATTTCAACCGGCTACCTATTACGGTTCGAAAGATACAGCAGTGGGACAAACAGACAGACAGACGTTGTAGGCTTAGTAAGTAATAGACTTCCGTGCGGGATACGGAAAACTAAGAACTTAATATACTAACTGAGCAAGAAAACCAAGTAACAAATTAACAAAAACTCACCTCATGTTCAGCTTGAAGCAACGATGAGACTACGGCTTTGCCCAGGATGCCCTGACTGGGCGATGGCACCGGAAAGATGACCAGGAACTTGTAGGCCGCAGCGCTGGACAGCAGCGCCAGGAGAGGCAGCAACGTCTGGAGCCTCATGCTGGATCACTGCTGGATATATACATATGTGACTATGGCTTTGCCAAGGTTGCCCTGACTGGGTGATGGTACCGAAAATATGACCAGGAATTTGTACGCCGCAGCGCTGAACTGCAGCGCCAGGAGCGGCAGCAACGTGTGGAGCTTCATGCTGGATCACTGCTGGATATCTTGGCACGTGGGTCCCTAGACTTGTCGACAAGCATATCGCCCAGCTTGTCGACGAACTCTTTTGATTCTGGTGTCCACGCACCGTCGAGACGACGACGGCGAACGTCACGAAAACATAGGTATCGGCAGCGCAGCCGTTTTTACGCCGCTTGCTGGGGGCGGCTGTAGTCGCTGCAGCCCCGGCCGAACGAGAGGAAATTGGAATGTAGGTCGGTGCTAATGTGTCGACGCATGTTGTGTCCCACACGAGCGCCTTTCCCTGTTGCCACGGAACCAAGGTCAAGCCGTCGGGTCTCTTTCTGACAGACCGGCTGATCCCTTGTGGCTCCAGTAAGCTAGGGAAGTCTGCTGAAGCAAGCGCTCTCTTTAATATGTGGTTCAAGCCGGTGTGGCGGGAGAGACGACCAGCAAACGCACTCGTGGGGATGCCATAAATTAGCACCGACGACGTGAAGACCTATGGACACTCTGAGTGTGTGCCCGTCGAGAAGAGTTCCCAGGCTGGGAGAAGGATAGGCCTTCAACCACGCCCCAGATTCCAACTCGGATGAGGCCAGGTTGCGGGCGGGGGAGATGTCGGAGCAATTGTGGAGGAGGGATGCATACATTGATTTTGCAATGGGGAGATCCCAGACTTTTTGTGAATTCACCGAGACCGGCATAACCTTATCAGGGCAGCGCAATTTCCAGCTCTCCACGGCCCCGTCCAAGCAGTCCACCTCAAAATCACTACCCAGTGATGGAAAACAAAATTGTACCAATGAGGACTAGACTGCTATAAGCGGATCCGAGGAATGCCGGAAGCGCGACATCGGATGTGCAGCGGATACCATATCCCCAAGGCAAATAGGAAGGGAAGCCTGTAAACATCCATCTGCTTCAAAATGTATGTTTATAAATCATAGAAAGCGACAGTTTAATCTGAGTAATTTACAAATTTAATTTTAACTGTACAAAAACAAAGAAACAACAATAAACACTTATAAAAAAAATTATCTGACGCTGAAGCGATGACGCGATGACGCGAGTTTAACATTTTTCACCCACCTAAAAAGTGCCAAGCGCCGCTAAAGAAGTTTTCACTTCAATAAAAGATGTCCTCTATAGGGGCCAAACACATTGTCCCTAGGACGGACGCAGCATTCCCCCTCTGAATGGCAATAGAATCTGATGGTCTATCTCTGATAGGGATTGAATTTCACGCCACAATGGGCTACACCGCAAAACGGGTATGTAAAACGGGGAATGCCTAAGCAGAATTTAAGAAGGTGGAAAGCAACATGCGGTTGGACCAGACTTATAAAAAAAACAACTAAGTACCTACTTAAAAATTATTTATTCAATAATTAAGCACAATTTTAAACGGCTTCAACTATCAATTTTCAGGTGTGATTTTGTACCGCCTTCAACTCAATTTATCGTTTTCCAACATAATAACTAATTGACTAAATCGTTGTTTAAATAAAATTAACCTATTCTTATTTAGAACACCGCTATAAATGACCTACCTATCCCAAAATAATATTGAATATCCGAAACGGGGATTGTAGGTCTAAGTGGCACAGAAAAAAAAAATATTCCTCTCGTTTGTGGATCCAGGTGGCATATAAAACCGTTATTATTATTGGATCCCCTCAATGGTAGATTAAAGAGGAGAAAAATGTATCCATAGATCCACCTGTGGAACCAAACTGTGGATCAAAGTGGACAGAGGGAATTATTTAATCATTTTTATTAGTTCTAAGTATTTGTTTTTTATTAAAATTCTATACGTATTGATATAAGATATACGCCGTCTGTTAAAAAAATAAACGAACTTATTAAATTGCGCGGCAACCAAGTATCGCAGGTAGCTTTTATGTTTATATGTTAGTACTAAGCACGTACTCGCTTTATATATATTTTAATTAGAAAAATGCAAATCGAAAATCATTGGAAAAAATGCTTCCCGACCAGGGTTCGAACCTGGGTCTCTGGCTTGAGCTGCCAACGCGATAACCAACTACGCAACCGGGCTGTGACGTATCTCCAAATTTCCGATGTTATTGCACCTTCATGCATGATGTTTGATGTCGCATAATTTTTGCGAACAGTCAAATTGCACGGTTCCATATTTAACTTTATGCTGTCGTCACCAAAGTTGTATTTGCCATCAGACACTAGAAGTTGACTTGAGGTTTTTAATAATATTTTATGTTTATATGTTAGTACTAAGCACGTATTCGATTTGCATTTTTCTAATTGTAGATATATCGCAAGTAGCGTCGTGCGGTTGGCAACGATGTGTTCATCATAATTTCCCGCATTAACTGCTCTTTACGGATTGTTGATATCTCACTTCTTTCCCGCGTTATTACTTTTTGAACGCAAGGTGTCTAAGCGTTAGTGGCGATATTTACAATGTGCGATTTTCGGGAGCAACGATGCAATGTGAAGTTTTGCGTGAAACTGAGAAAAACTTTTACTGAAAGATTTGAACTTGTGACAAAATATTACGGAGATGATGCACTAAGTCGTACACAGTCTTACGAGTGGTTTTGCCGATTTAAAAGTGGTCGTCAATCAGTTGAAGATGACTCTCGACCAGGAAGACCTTCGACCTCAACTGATGACACTCACATTCAGAAAATCTATGATCTGGTGCGGGCGAATCGTCGTCTGACTGTCAGAGAACTTGCAGAAGAGGTTGGGATCTCAATAGGGTCGTGCCATAACATTCTGACCGAGAAATTGAAAATGCATCGAGTTGCAGCAAAATTTGTTCCACGTTTGATGACCGAACTGGAAAAGGAACATCGATTAGAAGTTTGTCGGGAACTCCTTAGACAGCCAACGATGACGACACATTCATGAAGATGCTCATAACGGTTGACGAGAGTTGGGTTTACGGATACACATTTCCTTAATTGAAATCAGTGCTGAAAGGTCGCCGTTTCGACACCATTGATCATACTGTGGTGATAGCGACACCTATCCCACAACTGAATAATAAAGATCGATAATAACCTACATCGCTTCGCGACGAAGAAACAGAAAGATTCACTAGCACACCAACAGGTGGCAAATAATGGCTAATTAAGAATTCCATACGCCACTTAACACATTGCTGAAATATCAAATACGCCTCGCATAAATACAGATCGCTTGGCAGAACAACAGGGCACTCGCCCATACAACAACATCAGCTGCAGCTACACGTGGAGCCAGAGGACACGACACCGCTTCACCTTTTACCTCACAGCTCTACATTGGTGACCCCTACAAAGAACATCGCAACCTTCATGAAGCTGACATCGCAACATTACCTACTGGCTTCCCACAAGCGGGTCTCAACCAGTAGGTAATCGTAGCAAGCAAGACAACACTCGGTCAACGCCCCGCCGCCGCGCGCCTCCACAGAGGACTACGTCAGCAGTACGCGACACCAACTGACCACGCCGACCAAGCTGCGTCATCGGAGCATACTGACTGATCGGCTCTCAATCGTCACGGACTACGTCACGACTGAGGGGGGAATACTGTGGTGATAGCGACACCTATCCCACAACTGAATAATAAAGATCGATAATAACCTACATCGCTTCGCGACGAAGAAACAGAAAGATTCACTAGCACACCAACAGGTGGCAAATAACGGCTAATTAAGAATTCCATACGCCACATAACACATTGCTGAAATATCAAATACGCCTCGCATAAATACAGATCGCTTGGCAGAACAACCGGGCACTCGCCCATACAACAACATCAGCTGCAGATACACGTGGAGCCAGAGGACACGACACCGCTTCACCTTTTACCTCACAGCTCTACAATATTAAAACAAATTCGTCACAGGAATTGAAGAATATTCCGAAAGAAGCTTACCAGGACAGTTTTGTAATGTGGAAACACCGCTGGGAAAAGTGTGTGAATAGGGGAGGGGACAAGGACCAATATTGTGTAAATTGAAAAATAAAAAAATTTAAAATAAAGTTCTGTAATTTTTTGAACAGGCCCTCTATATAAAGCTATAAATCTAAATACTACTACATGTACATACCGGCGTTTGTGTTCGACCAGAAATACAACTTCACTCGAGTAATACCCTACGAATTCTGATTGTGTCAACAACGATTAGATAATAATTAAAAACGCTTATATAAAATCATATTTGAAGATAAAGTAGCCAATGATTCGAGTGGACGTGTATCGTAGTAAATAAAAAAATAATCTCTGGTCACGCAATCGCATTGATACGAAAAAGTAAATTATAAAATTGTAAGTACCGGTAATTGTAAGTAAGCGGCGGGTGACCGAGTGGTTTGGGCATCGGTTTCTCATGCGAGAGGTCCGAGGTTCGAATCCGGTCGGCGTGTACCAGTGAGTTTTTCTGACGAAAAAAATTTACTTGCATACCTAAAGCTGCTGCTTCACCGTTCGGAACCTCGGGTGTAAAACTGTAGGTCCCTTCCCTTGCCCCTTACTAGATGGTAGGCTCAAATTGTACTCGACTGGGTTGATACCACCGTACTGGACGCATAGCAGGCTCGGTTGTGTTCTCCTCTAGTCCAGTATAGCCAGCAGTTCAGGGATGTCTCCGGTATGGCAACTACCTTCTCGGAGGTGATATTGGCTGGTCGGAGCATGTGCTTTGGCCCCTCCCACTCAGCCATCCATTAGCGGAAGCAATAATAACCTTTTTTTTACAATACAATGCAAATATCAATCAGTAGGTATCTCACAAAACAAAGTAACTTACTCCATACCCATCCCTTACAGATTTATTTTTAGTATATTGATTTAATGAAACACTATTTGCACAAGACAGGATTCAGACAGAATATGTAACCCAATCAAACGTAGCGTGTGGTGCCGCACAAAACCTGAACTGCTTAGTCCTTTTTCGTCCTCCTCAACTTTCTAGTAGTGGAGACGATAGATTTCCTTCTAAACACAAGTCGAAACAGTGCTCGCATCAACCAGGCGAGTAATAACAGAATGCCGACAATAATAGCGATTATATCGAGCAGATAGCGCTGGTACGCCGGCACCGAGCTGGCGGCAGTGCGCAAATGTTGGGCGCCACCGGTGCGTACCACGTGCTCCGACCAATAGGACACGAGGCGCGCCGGCGGTACCGGCCGGTCGTGGTACAGCTGCGACAGCCGACGCGCCGTGTCGCCGTACCTGCCGACATACAGACATGTAGGGAGATAGCGGTCGACATACAGACAAGGAGGGAGATAGTGGTCGAAATACAGACAAGGAGAGAGATAGCGGTCGACATACTGACTTGTAGGGAGATAGCGGTCGACATATAGACCAGGAGGGAGATAGCGGTCGACATACCGACATGTAGGGAGATAGCGGTCGGCATATAGACAAGGAGGGAGATAGCGGTCGACATACCGACATGTAGGGAGATAGCGGTCGGCATATAGACAAGGAGGGAGATAGCGGTCGGCATACAGACAAGGAGGGAGATAGCGGTCGACATACTGACTTGTAGGGAGATAGCGGTCGACATACGGACAAGGAGGGAGAAGCGGTCGACATACCGACATGTAGGGAGATAGCGGTCGGCATATAGACAAGGAGGGAGATAGCGGTCGGCATAAAGACAAGGAGGGAGATAGCGGGCAAAACACAGACAAGGAGGGAGATAGCGGTCGGCATACCGACATGTAAGGAGATAGCGGTCGACATACTGACTTGTAGGGAGATAGCGGTCGATATACGGACAAGGAGGGAGAAGCGGTCGACATACCGACATGTAGGGAGATAGTGGTCGGCATATAGACAAGGAGGGAGATAGCGATCGGCATACAGACAAGGAGGGAGATAGCGGGCGACATACAGACAAGGAGGGAGATAGCGGTCGGCATACAGACAAGGAGGGAGATAGAGGTCGACATACAGACTTGTAAGGAGATAGCGGTCGACATACTGACATGTAGAGAGATGGCGGTCGGAATTTTTTTATACGTAATCCGGTATAGGTGGCTGAGTCGGAGGAGCCAAAGCGCATGCTCCGACTCCGACCAGCCAATATCACCTCCGAGAAGGTAGGTGCCATACCGGAGACTTCCATGGATTGCTGGCTATACTGGACTAGATGAGAACACAGCCGAAGCTGCCATGCGGCCATCTTACATCCAGTACGGTGGCACGCCAACCCATTCGGCTACAATTTGAGCCTACCACCAAGCCGTAAGTAGCCGTAAGGGGCCAGGGAAGGGACCTACAGTTTTACACCGGTTCCGAACGGTGAACCAGCAGGTGTAGGTATGTACGTAATTTTTTCGTCAGAAAAAACTCATTGGTACACGCCGATCGGATTCGAACCGCGGACCTCTCGCATGAGAAGCCGATGCCCAAACCACTCGGCCACCCGCCGCTTTTTATGGCCACCGGCCATCGGCCGGTCGTGGTACAGCTGCGACAACCGACGCGCCGTGCTGCCTTACCGACGCACGACACACAGACATGTAGGTAGGAAAACCTTCTGAATGTACAAACCAACCTGGGATCGTCCAGCATCTCATTCAAGGCCTCTTCCAGATTGTGAACAAGGTTTGGATCTTGCAGTTTCAAGAGCAGACCGTAGCCTCTTTTCACCGCTCCCATTGCGTTGACGTGCTGGTCTCCGAACGCCGGAATGGCAATGACGGGCACTCCATAATGTATTGCTTCTGTTGTCGATGAAATTCCACCATGTGTGATGAACACTTTTAAATTCTTGTGGGCTGAAATAACGTTGTATGATGTAAGATGACATCAATTGGGAAGCAACACAGAAGGTTTATTTAAAAGATACCCAGACGATTCTTCGCATTAAGAAAGCTCCTCTGATAACGAGATTTGCTGATGAAGTGGCCCGGACTTTTTTTTATATAATTCAGTATGGGTGGCTGAGTCGGAGGGGACAGAACGCATGCTCCAACCAGCCAATATCACCTCATAGGAGGTAGGTGCCATAGCGGAGACTTCCCTGGATTGCTGGCTATACTGGACTAGATGAGATCACAGCCGAGGCTGCTATGCGGCCATCTTACATCCAGTACGGTGGCACCAACCCAGTCGGCTACAATTTGAGCCTACCACCTAGTAAGGGGCAAGGGAAGGGACCTACAGTTTTATACGGGTTCCGAACGGAGAAGCAGCAGGTGTAGGTGTGCTCGTAAATTTTTTCATTAGAAAAAACTCATTGGTACACGCCGACCGGCGTGATATGAAGACCAATGAAATTAACTGCTTATAGACCGGCTTCCTTCGGCAGTCTGCAGTCGCCATGGCAATTTTCATATAGGACTTATGGGTTGGCTAGGATATAGGATATATATTGTCAGCCTCGATATCTCTGTGGTGCAGACAGTCAACTGTCGCTTTGATGGTTAAACAACGCTGGGCCGGTCAGCACTTGAATGGGTGACCGCTCGACCGTTGGAGGGTGACCGTGGTTCAGATTCCACGTAAAACTGTAGGTCCCTTCCCTTCTTACCTTACTAGGTGGTAGGGTTCAACTCGCCCGGGTTGATACCACCGCACTGAATGATACGTCGGTCGAAACGGCTATGTAAATAGTTTGTGTTTTCCGTCCAGTTCAGTGTAGCCGGCACGACCGAAGGGAAGCACTGACATTGCACCTAGTTCACCCGGTGTTATGGGCTGACATCACGGATGTTGTAGGTGATGTAGCCAACAGTGTCAGTTTCCATTAAAAAAAAAACTGAAACACCAAGAGAATTGGGCAAATGTCCCTGATTTTGAGTATCTACAGGGCTTGCCGATGATGTAAAACGCAGGAGCTTGCTTGGCACTATAGAAGATGCAACTGTACGAGATTTAGAGAGAATATACGTCATCGACCCGTTTAGCGAAATTGCTAAAGCGTTCGCGTCTCGTGCCAGAAGTCCAGTTTCGAATCCTGGTCTAGAGGTGTTTTTCATACATTACCACACTCTGAATCCCGACAATCGGGGTAAGCAGAGTAATCGGAGTTGTGCTGCAAGTACTATTGTAAATTACAGCGCAGCACCGACAACCACGTTTAGCAAAATATTCGGACAAGATAACTATCAAGCAGCAAGTAAGGTACGAAGACCCACCCGCTGCACGAATCGGTGGAAGGGCGTTCCAAGGTGAGAGCCGGCTAGCCTGTCGCCTTTTAGCACGTCATTTTGTCCCTATACCTTAGTCGTCTTTTACGTCATGCACGGGCTGAGATGCAGTGGGGGTATTCTTTTTAAGTACCGGCCCCTTTTCCATCTCTGCACCTAACTAATAAAGAATTAAGTAGTGTTAATTCAGCATAGTCTCTTATTGCCACTGGAAGCTATCAGTTCCAAACGAACGCACCAAGTATACTCTGCTGCGGCATCCAGGGTCTGACGTGAACATTCTTGGGAGCATCCCTCATGTCAGCCTCGAACTTCCAGAGCACGGTCTGCGGGAATCTTCCGAACATCTCGAGCAGCTCGTTGCGCATCTCATCCGGCATGTCCTTGGACTTTACGTTGGAGCCCATGCTGAAGTAGATGACGCCGTGGGAAGACTTGTCGAGAAGTTCTTGTAGGTCCTGGGAGGGAAATATTTTGATCTGTGCTTTAAGTAAGCGTTTAAGCGGCGGCAGTTCGAGTCGTACTGGACAGGTTGATTTCAGGGTCCGAGGTTTGAGTACCGCCGACTTGCATCAACCTGCTGCTTCATCGTTCGGAACCTGTAAAACTGTACGTCCCTTCCCTTCTTTTTTAAGGCAACTGACACGGTTGGTTACATCACCTACCACATCCGTGAGGTCAACCCATAACACCTTGGTGAACTAGGGTGCCATGGCAATTCTTCCCTTCGGTCGTACGGGCTACATGGAACTGGACGTGCGAGTTCGTGCGACAGGGACGACATGCTCTACAACCGGATTGTCTCTTTCTAAACCTCGACGCGCATTATCTGCTATCGGGAACTGTATTTCATATCGTCCTTCCACCTACCTGGCAGGTGGTCTTCCCACACCCCGTTTATTTATTTTTTTAATGAAAGCGCGACATTTGACGCAGATCTACTTATAAGGTGTCTCACGACGCCCACGGACATTCGGTCGTATGCGGCCGTTGCGAATGCCATGACGGCTTGACAGGTGCCCATTCACGCCCCTCTTGCAGGATCCGAGACTGTACTTGAGGGGAAATAGATATGGGCAGGGATAGCGTTCCAGAGTTTACCGGTTCTGTAGAGAAAATATTTGCAGAACCGATTGGTACGCATTCGCGGTAAGTCCAGCGTGTAGGGATGCAATCCCTGCCCACAGCCGCCAGTGCAGAACAAGATTCCTCCAACGGGGTCATCGTCTCTTCGGCTGACGTGCCCAGCCAACTGCCACTTGAGCTTTTATAATATTTCAAACCTACATATCACACACGCTGAATCCCGACAATCGGAGTAAGCAGAGTAATCGGTGTTGTGCTGCAAGAACTCTGGTAAATTAAAGCACAACACCGACCACCACGTTTCGCAAAGTATTCGAACAAGATTAAATCGATCAAGCAGCAAGTAAGGCACGAAGACCCACCTGCTGCATGACTCGGTGGAAGTACCGTGCCAAAGTGAGAGGTGGCGAGCCTGTCGCCTTTGAGCATGGCATCTTGTCCTTATCCCTTAGTCGCCTTTTACGACATGCACGAGGAGAGATGCAGTGGGGCTATTCTTTTTAAGTACCAAACCCACACGGTACCTTACGGTATATTTCTAACCATTTTACAGAAATGCTCGCGTTGCAGGTACCTCAGGCAGCGGCTTGGTCTCGACATCGATGTGGAAGCCGCCGATCTCAACGGCATTAGGCGGCAAACGCGTCGGCTTCCCGATAGAAGGATGAGAGTTGATCAGCAGCATGGATATGTCGCGGATCGCATCTGAATAGTCGGCGAGCTGGATCCCTCGCGCCGCGGCTGCAGCGCCGAAGCACTCCTCATATAGCACAGCCTCTTTCAGCCTCATGCACCAGAAGGTGCATGGAGAATCTGGAAAGCATTTAAACATTAGACATCGATGTGGAAGCCGCCGACCTGAACGGCATTTGGAGGCAAACGCGTCGGCTTCCCGATAGAGGGATGAGAGTTGATCAGCAGCATGGATATGTCGCGGATCGCTTCTGAATAGTCGGCGAGCTGGATCCCTCGCGCCGCGGCGGCAGCGCCGAAACACTCCTCATATAGCACAGCCTCATTCGGGTGCATGGAGAATCTGGAAAGCATTTAAACATTAGACATCGATGTGGAAGCCGGCGACCTCAACGGCATTTGGAGGCAAACGCGTCGGCATCCCGATAGAGGGATGAGAGTTGATCAGCAGCATGGATATGTCGCGGATCGCTTCTGAATAGTCGGCGAGCTGGATCCCTCGCGCCGCGGCGGCAGCGCCGAAGCACTCCTCATATAGCACAGCCTCTTTCGGGTGCATGGAGAATCTGGAAAGCATTTAAACATTAGACATCGATGTGGAAGCCGCCGACCTGAACGGCATTTGGAGGCAAACGCGTCGGCTTCCCGATAGAGGGATGAGAGTTGATCAGCAGCATGGATATGTCTCGGATGGCTTCTGAATAGTCGGCGAGCTGGATACCTCGCGCCGCGGCTGCAGCGCCGAAGCACTCCTGATCCTGATACAGCACAGCCTCTTTCGGGTGCATGGAGAATCTGGAAAGCATTTAAACATTAGACATCGATGTGGAAGCCGCCGACCTGAACGGCATTAGGCAGCAAACGCGTCCACTTCCCGATAGAGAGATGAGAGTTGATCAGCAGCATGGATATGTTGCGAATCGCTTCTGAATACTCGGCGAGCTGGATCCCTCGCGCTGCGGCGGCAGCGCCGAAACACTCCTCATATAGCACAGCCTCTTTCGGGTGCATGGAGAATCTGGAAAGCATTTCAACATTAGACATCGATGTGGAAGCCGCCGACCTGAACGGCATTTGGCAGCAAACGCGTCGGCTTTCCGATAGAGGGATGAGAGTTGATCAGCAGGATGGATATGTCTCGGATCGCTTCTGAATAGTCGGCGAGCTGGATCGGCAGCGCCGAAACACTCCTCATATAGCACATCCTCTTTCGGGTGCATGGAGAATCTGGAAAACATTTCAACATTAGACATCGATGTGGAAGCCGCCGACCTGAACGGCATTTGGCAGCAAACGCGTCGGCTTTCCGATAGAGGGATGAGAGTTGATCAGCAGGATGGATATGTCTCGGATCGCTTCTGAATAGTCGGCGAGCTGGATCGGCAGCGCGGAAACACTCCTCATATAGCACAGCCTCTTTCGGGTGCATGGAGAATCTGGAAAACATTTCAACATTAGACATCGATGTGGAAGCCGCCGACCTGAACGGCATTTGGCAGCAAACGCGTCGGCTTTCCGATAGAGGGATGAGAGTTGATCAGCAGGATGGATATGTCTCGGATCGCTTCTGAATAGTCGGCGAGCTGGATCGGCAGCGCGGAAACACTCCTCATATAGCACAGCCTCTTTCGGGTGCATGGAGAATCTGGAAAACATTTCAACATTAGACATCGATGTGGAAGCCGCCGACCTGAACGGCATTTGGCAGCAAACGCGTCGGCTTTCCGATAGAGGGATGAGAGTTGATCAGCAGGATGGATATGTCTCGGATCGCTTCTGAATAGTCGGCGAGCTGGATCGGCAGCGCCGAAACACTCCTCATATAGCACAGCCTCTTTCGGGTGCATGGAGAATCTGGAAAGCATTTAAGGCGCTTTGAGTCGAGATCACCGTCTGGGCGGAGTCTAACGCACACTAAAATATCGCCACAGCAGAATGGGACCACAGAGATAGGAACCTTGCTTCGGTCCTAGAGACGGCAAAATATTGCACCAAGAAGCCAAAGAGAAACGCTTCTCGAAATCGTTCCTGTGTCGTACGGCGAAAATGTGGAACGGTCTTCGGGCGAGTGTGTTCCCTTCCCCACCACCTATAACCTGGGAATCTTAAAAATGTGTCAATAAATTAGACGATGACCTTTTTGTCCGCCTCATAGCCGGCATGGCGCCTCTCTGAGCGTAGTTTCGCGAGGAGTGTCTGTGTGGAATGGCTGTGTCTGATCTTCCTTCAAACTTTGGGCACAGCCACCCGTGACGGCTGTCTATAAAACCGGTCAAGTGCGAGTCGGGCCCGACGAGGGTTCCGTACCTATCGTATTGACCGCTTTTTATTATTTGTTGTTTTACTTTAGAGTTTGTGCTATAACCACACTAAGTTTGACGCTTGTATGTCCTACCGTTATTACGATAAAGGAAAAAAAAACACTTTGAAAAAAATAAATTATGTTTTTTCACTGCCTGAATGTTTACAGGTTTACTGTTTTATTATTTGAGATCCGTCATAATAACACATATTCTGTAAAAATTTCAACCGGCTACCTATTACGGTTCAAAAGATACAGCCCTTCAAATGTCAGCCTCGGTAGCTAGGCGGTGCGGTCGGTCGACTGTTGTTAAGCAACGCTGAGCGCATTCAGTACTTGGATGGGTGACCGCTCGACCGTTGGAGGCTGACCGTGTTCGGATTCCACGTTAAACTGTAGGTCCCTTCCCTTCTTACCTTACTAGGTGGTAGGGTTTATCCCGCCCGGGTTGGTACCACCGCACTGAGCGAAACGTCGGTCGGAACGGCTATGTAAATAGTTCGTGTTTTCCGTCCAGTTCAGTGTAGCCGACATGAAACGAAGAGAAGCACTGACACGGCATCTAGTTCACCCGGTGTTATGGGCTGACATCACGGATGTTGTAAGTGATGTAGCCAACCGTGTCAGTTTCCATGGACAAAAGCGCAGCGGACGGACTGACGGCGTAGGCTTAGTAATAGGGTCTGGGGCGAAAGCGGAACCGTAAAAAGATGACATGTTCGTACATGGTCATCACCAACAGAAAAGTGACACCCAAGGTGTTGATCAGCCTCTCCTTGAGGCTCATGGGGGTGCTGAAGCCCAACATCGCGAGCGGGTTGGTGGCCGGAGGCTGCACCTCATCCATCAGGTACTCCATGGTGGGTCCCATGCCGAGTGGAGACAACAGGATGTAGGGGCATTGGAAGATCTGCGCGAACCTGAAAGGGTGCGAATTAATTTATTGAATTGTATTGTATTGTTTATTGATCATTCATATGGCAGCTTTGTCAGCCTCGTTAGCTCAGTGGTGCAGACAGTCAACTGTCGCTATTGAATGTTAAGCAACGCTGGATGCGGTCAGTACTTGAATGGGTGACCGCTGACCGTTGGAGGCTGACCGAGGTTCGGATTCCTCGTAAAACTGTAGGTCCCTTCCCTCCTAATCTTACTTGGTGGTAGGGTTTAACCCGCCCGGGTTGGTACCACCGCACTGAATGAAACGTCGGTTGAAACGGCTATGTAAATAGTTTGTGTTTTCCGACCAGTTCAGTGTAGCCGGCACGATCAAAGGGGGAAGCGCTGACATGGCACCTAGTTCACCCGGTGTTATGCTGACATCACGGACGTTGTAGGTGATGTAGCCAACCGTGTCAGTTTCCATAAAAAAAAAAAAAAGTTAGACAGCGCTCGAACTTGTCACAATTTGAATCGATGATTTTTAAAACCCCATAAGCAACACATTTTCCGAAATTCACTTTATTCCATTTTTTGTTTTAGCCTTTGCCCATCTTTACGATGAGCATTAAAACGCAACAACTACACTAATAGGGAAACAATACACGTGAAAACGCCGTTGAGTCTTAAAACACCACAAGTGAAAAACAAAAATTGCGAGTGGGTATCAAAACACCACAAGCAACAGTTACTTGTGTGTGGGGTTTTAAAGTCCCAGTTCAGTGGGAAAGACCCTCATCTTTCCCACTGAAAAGGCAGAAAAAGCCTTTAAACGTAAAAAAAATTGATGACATTACAAAACTGATGCCATACGTAACTGAAGAAAAAATTTCATTTTACAACGCAATATTGGAGTGGCCGACAACAGCGACGGAAAACAGTGACGACGACGAAAAATTACGAAGATTTCAATTAAATAAATGTATTAGCTAGTAATTAATTAAATAAAGGTCATCATTAAGAACCAACAAATAAGTTGTTTTTCTTATTTTTGATAAAAATCATGTAAGATGATTTTTAAAACCACATATCTACAGAAATCTAAAATAGCTATAAATCCTAAACTAGACATCTATAATACTCATAATTACATCCAGAGATAAAAAAAGTACCTAAACTAATATAATAATCGGATTCAAATATGTTTGACACTCGTTTACAAAAGTTGCTTGTGGGGTTTTAAAAATCATCGATTCATTTGTTCTATCCGCTACGAATGCACCCACGAAGAAGAACCGACAAGAAACTTCGCAGGGTATTTTTTATTTCATACATATTATTACTAGTATTTTAGTGACTAGCCACATAATAACACCGTCTGTACAGTCTATCGACAGCACAGCTTGAGAGCAAGATTAACAATTTTGCAGAGCGTTCTGACTACAAAGGCTTATTAATTAAGTGAATCAGGTGTAAAGAGCCTTTGTCAAACTTTGATACGTAATTTGTATCAACTTATGTTAGTATACACACACGGTGTTGCAACCCCAACCGTAAAACCCGAAAGGGGGTGATTCTGTACGTGAAATAGAACAACTTTAGTTCTACGACTTTTTTATTCGATGAAAAAAACATTTTTTTTCTCCATACATTTTGAGAATAGGTATTTAAAATTTGTATGGAAAAAATATTTTTTTTTTGTTTCAATAATTTTTTTTTCTCCACTGAAGTTGTTTAGTTTCACATATAGAATAACCCCCTTATGTCAGTTAAAAATATTACGGGGGCAACTGCAACACCGTGTATAAACATACTACAATGATGTAGTATAATTATATTGTCAAAAATAAAAAAATAAAATATATCAATATTAAGATACTTAAAGTATCAAGTTGTCAAATTGAGGTACTAATCGTACCTAGTCAAGAGTTAACTAATTTATGCAGTCATGTTCATTATTTACTGAGTGGTACTGTGCAAGTATGTAAAGACTCACCCAGAATATACGTCGCTAAAGAACCACTCCGCGATGACGGCATCAAACTCCTGGCTTCTGTTCAGCAGAAGTTCCTGAACAGCGTCGCTCTTGAGGAGTTTCGTTGTAGTGTTGAAGAGAACATCCATACCTTCGCTCATCGAGGGCTCTTTCTCATTTTTGAAATAGTTTGGCAACACTGTTGAAGGATAAGAACATTTTTTATTAGGTTTCTGTAAGCCTACAATGTCTGTCTGTCCGTCCGTCCATCCGTCCGTGCGTCCGATGGCTTGCCGTCTTTGGTAACATAATCGCTAGCCAGTTGAAATTTTCACAGAATATGTGTTATTTTGGCGGATATAACAAGATATCATGAAAAAAATTAAAAGTGAAAAATTAAGGTGGTCCCATACAAGAAACGTGTATTTTAAACTTTTTGTCTGACTCGCTTTTGTTTTTTTTTATAAGTTAACTGTAACGGCGGCGGCGGCTGTGCCGGGAGTCCAGCGGACAGCCAATCCTCACGACATGCGTGCGACACCACGCTCAGAGAGACGGCATAATTGTCCATCCATATGAAAAAAAAAACCGGCCAAGTCCGAGGCGAACTCGCGCACCGAGGGTTCCGTATCGCCATGTCATGGCTAGCGCCACTCACGCCATGTCATGGCTAGCGCCACTCACGCCATCTAGATGACGTGTTATGAAATGCTTCACATTAGTTAAATCATAAATGTCATGATCTATACATATAATAAAATCGTAGAGGTAAGAAAGTCTGTACATTGAATGTATTCGGAAAAAAACTAACCAGGGTGGCTTAAAATGAGATAATGAACATGTTAGAACAGTTTTTAAAATTTTTGTTTGTTTGTTTGTTTGTTTGTCTGTACGCGCATCACGCAAAAACCACTGAACGGAATTAGACGAAACTTTGTATAGTGGCAGTTTATATGCCGGGTTAACATAATACGTAAAAAAAAATAACAAAAATAAAAAAAAAATTAACAATTATAAACATTATTGCGCGTTTAAAATCACGTAGTCCAAAGTACATAATTATATCTTGAGAACTGGCAGCAAATACCATTTGAATAAAATATTCATTCGAAATTTAAAAATAAGTATCTATACATATAATAAAATCGTAGAGGTAAGAAAGTCTGTACATTGAATGTATTAGGAAAAAAACTAACCAGGGTGGCTTAAAATGAGATACTGAACATGTTAGAACAGTTTTTAAAATTTTTGTTTGTTTGTTTGTTTGTTTGTCTGTACGCGCATCACGCAAAAACCACTGAACGGAATTAGACGAAACTTTGTATAGTGGCAGTTTATATGCCGGGTTAACATAATACGTAAAAAAAAATAACAAAAATAAAAAAAAATTAACAATTATAAACATTATTGCGCGTTTAAAATCACGTAGTCCAAAGTACATAATTATATCTTGAGAACTGGCAGCAAATACCATTTGAATAAAATATTCATTCGAAATTTAAAAATAAGTAGATACAACGAAAATGACAGTTCTTATTTTTTATAACTTGAACACAAATAGTCTATACATATCTATTCTTTCTATACATATCATAAAATCGTAAATGCAAAAATGTCTATTTGTACGCGCATCTCGCAAAAACCACTGAACGGAATTTGACGAAACTTTTTATAGTGACAGTGTCTATCCCGGATGAACATAATAATTAAAAAATATAATAAAAATCACGTAATCCAAAGTAAAGGTAAAAAACAATTTTAAATGTCATGTTGACAACGGAGAACTGTCATCTCGACGTGAGCTGGCCGGTGACAAATTGTTTGATAATAAAAATAATAATTGAAAGTCGAAGTTATGTCGCTGTCATTGGTACAATAAAATTTATATATCTGTTGCGCGCGGCTTCGCTCGTATTTAAAATCGTATTTCGTATTTAAAAAAAGAAAGTAAGTAACTAAAGGCGGGCCCGAAGGTGGATCTGCGCTCACGTAAACGATATTCTTTCTCGATGAAAGTAACTAAGGGCGAGGCGGAAGGCTGAGTTCAGGAAGAAAAAAAACATTCTTGAAGAAAGTAAGTAACTAAGGGCGAGGCCGAAGGCCGAGCTCTATTCTGGAAGACAATAAACATTCTCGAAGAAAGTAAGTAACTATGGGCGAGGCCGCAGGCCGAGCCGCGTTCAGGAAGAAGCTAAACCATCTTGAAGAAAGTAAGTAACTAAGGCGAGGCCGAAGGCCGAGCTACGTTCGGATAATTGAAAAACCATCTCGAAGAAAGCAAGTAACTAAGGGCGAGGCCGAAGGCCGAGCTGCGTTCAGGAAGAAGCTAAACCATCTTGAAGAAAGTAAGCAACTAAGGCGAGGCCGAAGGCCGAGCTACGTTCTGACAAAAAATAAACCATCTCGAAGAAAGCAAGTAACTAAGGGCGAGGCCGAAGGCCGAGCTGCGTTCAGGAAGAAGCTAAACCATCTCGAATAAAGTTAATTAATATTAAGATTGAGTTAATTTAATTAAAATTTTATTATAAAGGACACGCTTCTAACGGCAAATATACCGTGCATCCTAGAACCTCGCGGTTATTCCCGGCTGGATGGCAAGAGGCCCGATGCTATCACCTTAGTGCCATGGATGGACTAAGGGTAGTTCTATGGTGTGGAACGCCACTTGTGTTCTCACATTGGCTCCAAGTCACGTTAGGGCATCTTCAAGAGCGGCTGGCGCGGCCGAGGCTGGGGCGGAGAGCCTCAAACGCAGCAAATATAGAAATATAATTCAAGATTTCGAATTTGTTGCGTTTGCGGTTGAAACCCTCGGTCCGTGGAGCAGTGAAGCCAAAAGAGGCTTGAGCTGGTTGACGTAACTGGTGTCCCGCCATCAAGGGCTTATGTAATCCATTCAAAGGGTAAGCCTTGCCATCCAGCGGGGTAATGCCGCAAGTGCTCTAAGCATATTTGAAAATGCCCATTTTGATAGTTATTTTAATGTTTGTTAGGTAGGTTTAATTCTTTAGTTATTAATATTACGTTTTTATTTTTATGAAATAAATAGATTGAGTAAACGATATTATATTCTATCGAAGAAAGGAAGTCTTTAAGGGCGAGGCCCGAAGGCGGAAGAGTGTTTTTGGTTTACGTGAACGCAGCTCGGCCTTCGGCCTCGCACTTAGTTCCTTCCTTTCTTCCAGAAGGTTTATCGTCTTCCTGAACGCAGCTCGGCCTTCGGCCTCGCCCTTACTTACTTCCTTTATTTGAGAAAGGTTATCGTTAAGCTGAAAGCAGCTCGGCCTTCGGCCTCGCCATTAGTTAGTTACTTTCTTTAAGAAGGTTTATCGATTACCTGAACGCAGCTCGGCCTTCGGCCTCGCCCTTAGTTACTTACATTCTTCTTTGAAATACGAATTTCACGCGAGCGGAGCCGCGGGCTCAGCTAGTTAGTTAAATAAAATGCTTCTCTATTCGGTAGATGGGGTGCGCGCATACACTTTTTAGTTTCTTCTATAATGGGAACCCTCGTAAATTTTTTAGTTTTTCGTATTTTTTATTATTTGTTGTTATATCGGCCATAATAATAAGCAATAACACATAATAATATTCTGTGAAAATTTCAACTTTCAAATTTTAATTTGAAATTACGGTTCAAGAGATACATACAGCCCTCGGACAGACAGACAGACAGACGGACGGACAGACAGACAGACAGACAGACGGCGTAGGCTTAGTAATAGGGTCCCGTACCGGATACGGAACCTTAAAAACAACTATCTGTTGTTTTGTTTTCAAACTTTCGGATAATAATTTCAGGATGTTTTTTTTATTTCATCTATTTTTAGGGGTTTTTTCTCCGAATACACTTCACAAAATAAAAGTTGAAATTTTTCACATATTATATTATTAGAGTGGTCCAATCTCGGACATACAGCGTGCATATGTAAACGAACGAATTTCGATTTATTAAAAAATAAATAACTTTTTAATTTGTCCCCTAAGTTTAGCACTTAGGGGACAAATTAAAAAGTTATTTATTTTTCAAGTGCGTATGTGACACATTAATGGAAAGGGCTTGTTATAAGGAATACGAATATATATTTTTTATAATTTTAAAATGCATAGCTTAAAAGAAAATATACAAAAATCGAACATTATCTCCGAAACTACTGAGTCTAAAATTTGGTTAAAGTCGGGAATAAAGAGCCTCTCTTATTATAATTTACAGGAAAACCTTAACGAAAATCCGAAGTCTTAACGTTCTCGCGGAAAATGGAATGGCACCGAACGTTCTCCACACGAATTCGAATCGCACTTGAGCTGGTTTTGTTTTATTGCACCCGAACTGATTAGCCATGCTCGAGGTCAGAGCCTCGGGCACAGAAATTCACCCACGGGGAGGTGCCAGTCCGGCTTTTCTACAAGGGAAACGATTGGCAGTGCCGCATTGGGTGTGGTATGGAACATAATTCGTTAATTTTAAACTTGAATAGAATAGAATGGAATAGAATGGAATAGAAGGGAATAGAATGGAAAAGAATGGAATAGAATGGAATAGAATGGAATATAATGGAATAGAATTGTATGGAATAGAATGAAATAGAATGGAATAGAATGGAATAGAATGGAATGGAATGGAATGGAATGGAATAGAATGGAATAGAATGGAATAGAATGGAATAGAATGGAATAGAATGGCATAGATTGGAATAGAATGGAATAGAATGGCATAGATTGGAATAGAATGGAATGGGATGGAATTGTATGGAATAGAATGGAATAGAATGGAATAGAATGGAATAGAATGGAATAGAATGGGATGGAATAAAATAGAACGGAATAGAACAGAATAGATTAGAGTAGAGTAGAGCAGAGTAGAGCAGAGCAGAGCAGAGTAGAGTAGAGCAGTGTAGAGCAGAGCAGAGCAGAGTAGAGCAGAGCAGAGCAGAGCAGAGTAGAGTAGAGCAGAGCAGAGCAGAGTAGAGTAGAGCAGAGCAGGCCAGAGCAGAGCAGAGTAGAGTAGACCAGAGCAGAGCAGGGCAGAACAGGTCAGGGCAGGGCGGGGCGTGGCAGGGCAGGGCAGGGCGTGGAGTGTAGAGTAGAGTAGAGTAGAGTAGAATAGAATAGAATAGAATAGAATAGAATAGAATAGAATAGAATAGAATAGAATAGAATAGAATAGAATAGAATAGAATAGAATAGAATAGAATAGAATAGAATAGAATAGAATAGAATAGAATAGAATAGAATAGAATAGAATAGAATAGAATAGAATAGAATAGAATAGAATAGAATAGAATAGAATAGAATAGAATAGAATAGAATAGAATAGAATAGAATAGAATAGCAAGAAATACAGTAGTGCGAAAAGGCGGACTTATCGCTGCAAGTGATTTCTTCCGGTCAGCTTTGGGTGATGAGGAATAAAATACAGAGAAATAAGTATTGGGTAGTGCACGCGAAAGGGAATAGGTACGTGCAATGATATTATAAGTTAAAAAGAGGTAGATAGGTTATCTGAGCTCCCAAGCGGCACATTAAAAGTAAGATCACAGTCCTATCTGAAGTTAGTCGCCCACCAACTACGGACGCGTTCGGACCGCTAACACATCGAAAATGCCGTCGTGTGTAATGATAATGAATGAGATTATGCACAAATTCTTCGAGAATCGCTACTAAAAGTCAAGGAATCACATATCATTTGTAAGTATTACTATTTCCACCATTATATTTATTATTTTTCACAAATTCAAACATTACTTCTATCAAATATTGCGCATTAGAAAATATACTCCCTCTCTCTCCCTCCCGCGCTGTGCCCCCCATGCGCGATCTCATTCCGACTACGCGGACTGTGCAGAAAATATCGAGTGCGACAGAGAATATCCCATCCGCGAGTGCGATAGAAATGAAATATAATGATCTTAGAATACAAAATCAGTTATACCAACCGCCACATAACTTGGATTCCCTCTCTTTCTCTCCCGCGCTGCGTCCGCATGCGCGATCTCATTCCCACTACGCGGACTGTCATATGTAGGGCGACGCAAAGCACTAGTGATGGGTCAATTCGATTGTTTAAAACGTAGAAATTAAATTGCAATCGTAGAAATCCATACAGTTCATTCTTCCGGCGGCGCGGCAGTCGGACAATGATGAATGTCACTCCGGTTGAATATAAATAATTTGCGAATGCAAACGCCGAAAAACAATTGAATGAATCGGAATCGCCGCGACTGTTCGAATGCATTCGAAGTGGAGAAAAATTCTAATAGTTGGAATAAGACTATTCGAGTCGCCGCATCACTTTTAGTATTCTTCCTCTCATCTTTTCAAGGGCGTGCCGTGTGTGAGCACTGAATGTCATATAGATAACCTATCTTTACTAAAATATCATTGGGTACATGTTTCAATTTTATGAACATACCTACATGTAATATAAATACATATTAAAACAATATACATTCAGTCAAAAAAGTACCGGGAATTGAAAATTTAATTCTAATTCCAAATTCAATTCAAATAACTCTTTTTGTCGCTAAGTTGGCACAACTGTTTTCTATATTGGCGCGGAGTTTGACCACCATCTGTTATTTAGTTTGTTTACATTGCTCGATTTTGCTAGTTCATCTCAAATGTGTTCTGAGATTTTTTTAAAATATCGAACAAAAAATTTCGTATTCCGAGTCGCTGAAAATGTTACAGAAAGCTTATGGTGAATCGACTTTATCAAGAAATTATTTAAAAATAATATAAAAACCGCCTTAAAAAAAGTATGAAATAAAAAAAATCGAACCCTAGAGTTGAAGGCGGTGCTAAAGAAGGCTACACAAATCACAAAGGATATCATCCACTCATGTTTTCTTTCATGCATCATTTTTGCTTGCTTTAGCACCGCCTTCAACTCTAGGGTTAGATTTTTTTTTATCTCATACAATTTTGAAGGCGGCTTTTATATTTTTTTAAATAGTTTTTTATTTCACAGTATTTTTTTGTAATTTTTTGCAATTAATGTAGGAACTCGGCCTTAAAGCCTCGCTTTCCAATCCGATCTTGACCAAATTAAAATGGGACCACCTCAGGGTTATCCCCTTTCAAACAAAAAAAAAATTATTTTCAAAATCAGCCCACAATTGACGGAGTAATCGCGTAACAAACATACAAAAAAAAAACACTCGAATCGAGAACCTCGTCCTTTTGGGAAGTCGGTTAAAAAACACATATACATGAGTGGTACAGTGCATTCAAAAGCGGTCGAGATGTGGTGGAAGATTTGCCTCGCTCTGGCCGGCCATCAACGTCTTCTGATTTTCATCTGAAAAACAGCGCTATAGGTCGCCTATAGTTGTGCACCTATATCACATGCTGAGATGGGTCCATATTGTCATTACTTGTGTTGTTAATTTAGGTTTTACGTGTATAAGTTCATGTTTTTTGTAACGTTTTCTTTTCTTTGTTTATACCTATGTATAATGACAATAAATAATATTTTTCTTTCTTTCTTTCTTCTTTCTTCAACAGAAGTTAATATAGCTAAAGTGAAGGAAATGGTGACTGAAAATCCTCATTCGAGTTTGAGAGAGATAGCCGCTCAACTTTCAGTGTCTTACGAATCGATTCGTACCATTTTAAACGATCGATCGCTTGGGCATTAAACACGCTGCCGCTCGAGATTTGAATTTTCTTCAAAAATTCAATCGCTTAAGACCAACATTGTGAACGAATTTTTGGCCAAAAACTCACCAAATACCACCGACGTATTCACCGGATATGGCTCCGGCCGAAATTTTTCTCTTTCCAAAACTCAAATTACCACTTCGAGGCACCCGTTTTCACTCTATAAAAGCCACAAATATACGGAGTCAAGCTAAATAAAACCGTTTAATAAAAGGGAATTCGCGGCGAGAACTGAAGTCGATTCCGGAAAATGCATTTTGAAAATGTTTTGATAATTGAATTATTCGTTGACGTAAGTCTTTGATTTTATATCCCTATGACATAAGTGTATTATTTCGGAAGGGGCCTACTTTGAAGGCGATAGCATAAATTTGGAAGAATAATTAACAGTTTTGTGTATTATTGACCTTTTCCCGGTACTTTCTTGACAGAGTAGCATAAAATAAAAACACTATAAACACACACACATGTATAGAACGAACATACATACAAAGTACAAACTTACAACTTGCCCACGAATTCTTCATGAAGCCGACATCCACATACTGCACTCCTTTCGGAGGATCTTTAGATGGAAACGCCGTTATGTATGTCACCTGAAAATCAGAAACCAATAAAATTAATCAACATTACTCTCACTGTGGGGCAGATACTTAAAAAGAATGGCCCCACTGCATCACTCCCCGTGCATGTCGTGAGGGATCTACAGCCCTGACATAGCGTCTATATAGTTAAGGGAAGGGGACCCATCCCGCACGGCCCTCCGAGAAGGTAGGTGCCGTACAGGAGACTACCCTGGATTGCTGGCTATACTGAGAGGAGAACACAATCGAGGCTGCTATATGCGGCCATCTTACATCCAGTACGGTTGTAGAAACCCAGTCGGCTACAATTTGAGCCTACCACCTACTAGGTGGTACCTAGTAAGGGGCAAGGGAAGGGACCTACAGTTTTACAGGAAATAAATAAAAAAAAAATTAATAACACACACATACTGAAAAAACGGTTTGTTAGTAACTAAATTTTGTGTAATATGTCACAAAACAGTTTAGTTGCTGTGGTGACAACAAAACTAGCAGTTACCACAACTAAACCGAGTTTAGTAAATCAGTTTGGTTGCTTCCTACTTAACTGTTTGTTAAAGAAAAACTGTTTGTTGCTTAACAGCTAAATAGATTAGTAATGTATAGCTGAAGTAGTAGAGGCAAAATAGCTCACGTTTGGTCACGTGTAGCCAAACAATTCAGTGAACAATTAATTTTGTAAATAGTAGCTATTACTTCGGTAGTTGGTTACAAAAGAGGGTTTTACTAAATTGTGTTTAGTTGCCGCTACTAAACCGGTTTAGTTAACTTTATTTAGTACGTACCAAGTTTGAGTAAAAACCACTTTACTAAACAGTTTAGTAAAAAAAAATGTTCTCAGTTCAAGCTTACTTCATGACCAGCCTTAACCAGGGAGCTGACGACGCCTGCGCCGAGTATGGAGTGGCTTCCGGTCGGTACTGGAATGATGACGAGGAACCTGTATGCAGCTGAGCTGGACACCAGCGCGATGAACAGCAGAAGTTTCATCCTGCTGATATGCTGGAAAATGTGTTTGTTTAAATCATCTGTCAGCCCGGCCAAATGGTCCATTGAACGTGTTATTTACGAGTACAATTTACCGTGTTCGCTCGACTTGGCTGGGCCAATGCCGTGCCCCCAGATACATCGCGAAAATATATTTCTTCCAGCCAACCTTAATGTGTATGTAATATTAGTGCAAACTTGAACCTACCTTTGCAGCTCCGTAGAGACATAGGTTCACTAGGTGTGTTCTATCGACTGTTCAACGGTGAATTAAATTAAATGCTCTGTTCGAAACGTTTCCGACCTCACCATTTCACCATAGGTCCACGCGTAACAGACAGGGAATGCATCCCTCCTATACTGTAGAGCTGCCTAAAGTACGGACTAAGCGCTCCAGTATTTCTTTTATTTTATCTTCCGCACTGCGAAACTCTGGAATGCACTCCCGATGTGTTTGATAGGCCTCGATAAGATGTTTTTAACATTGAAAATGTTTTTTCGATCGCTCCGGTAGGGCCCCATTTTCGCTGAAAGTGTGTTTGCCCCGTGGTATATAGTGGTTTCGGGCCACGAGGACGTATGAGGGCTCAAAAGACGCAGAATTTCAATCGCTTTAAGATGGTGAAAACTTTTTACGAAAATTTAAAAAAACCAAAAAAAAACCTTGATTTTTTAACACCTTCCTTCGGAATATCTTCGATATCTCCTGAACGAGGTCGAAAATCGAAAAACTGAGAGACACGCCTAGAGATATTGAGACGGGGAACATTTTATGTCTTATACTTTTTTTGTGGGAGTGATAGGGGGGGCGGTATGCTTAGCGGCGCGTGGAGCGTCGTCGCCGTGCGGTATTACTTGGGCGTCATAGTCCTGTGGAACTTCGCAGCTTTGAGATACGAAGATCTATTAGGACTTAATAGACGCGGAAAATGAAGGGCTTAAGGATAGTATAAACAAATTTTGGAAAAGTCGATAATTATTTTTTAAAATAAAAAAAATTAAAAAAATCTATGTTTTTTAACATACCTATTTTTTTAGAATATTAATGATATTTCGTGAATAAGGTTGAAAATCGAAAAACAAAAATGTTAAAAACCACCTACAGATAATATATTGAGACGGGGAACTTTTTTGTGGGGGCGATAGGAGGCGGTGGGAGGTGTCTTAGCGGCGCGCGGATCAGTCGGGCGTCGCACACTTGAGGTTATAGAATACACGTCGCTCGTTATTGTGTGGTTCATACAGCTGGGGCTTGTCAATTATTAAAATTGAATCATTAGTGTCCCGATGGTGTCCCGTACGATGCCGCGAGCGGGTGCACGAGTACGTATCAGAAATAAAGAGAGGTGTGCAAGTTATTTTAACATTGAACATGTTTTTTCGATCGCTTCAGTAGGGCCCCCATTTTCGCTGAAAGTGTGTTTGCCCCGTGATATGCAGTGGTTTAGGGCCATGAGGACGTAGGAGGGCTCAAAAGACGCAGAATTTATAGGTATAAATATGTATATAATGTAATATAGGTTAGGTTAACATATTATTCTATATTTTTATATTTGATATTTATTAATTTGTTACTTTAGTCAATTCTGTGCTTTAGTCATAATGTCAAGCTTAAGTATTTCTTTTTTTGTCTAAATTTTACTTTAAATTTTTTAAGCTGTTTGTGTTTTTGAAAAATAATAAAAAATACATAAATATAATACCTTTTTTTTATTTTGTTGAGTTCATTTTCAATGTACCTCGAAGGTCGTGTAATGCACGAGATCTGTGATTTTTTTTATTATTTTTTTTTTTAAGTTTTTCGAGCAGTTGGTAACTACTCGTGTGGTGGGACAAGCAAGGATATGTATCGATGAAATCTTCATCAAATTCACGAATCTCCGGCCGTGTCTCCGACACAGCGCACTCACTTTTTATCGTAATATACAAGTCCATGATCATATCACATGTACATAACCTATCTCACTGAATATTTATCGTATTGGTGTGTGTACACACATTTTTTATTGAAATAATAATAAAAAAGTGATACCACATATTTGCCTTCATTTAATTATTTAATTTCAAAAGTATATAAAAGCAGTATGTAAAGGTAGGTAAATATATGTTTTACATACCGGATAGATGTGTGAGGTGTGTTTATTAGCACCAAATAAAACTACGCTACTGGTACACGTCTATTTTCTGATTTCACATGTATGATTTTATCAATGCAATATAGCGCCATCTACATTCTCGAACGTAAATCTTTCCGCACAGGCATCCTGCTGCCACCTATGAGCATGGTCTTGCAACAATAATACTTCTCGCTTCGCAATTCAGCTGTGCCCAGACTGAACGCTCGACATCGGTATGGGCATTTAGTTTTGTCGGCCTCGTCGTAGCTTCGGTTGAAGCAAAACAAATCACACATATTTCCTCGATCTTTTATAACGTTTGTGCATTTAATTCGCGTTTAAGTGCCGTCAAATCATCTTGCGTTTCTTTGTCTTATATATGCTGTTTTATTGAATATTTTACTTTCTTCTTATCATGAAACTTATCCGCTCGCTCTACGGCGACAACCTTCGGACTAATCAAGTCTCTAAGGTCGTAGGTGGATTTCATTAAATGTTGTTGATTATTGAATGCTCTTGTCTTTGCATTTGGTATTATTACGCATGTACCTTAGGACGTAAATCATTTCACTTGAGTCCCTTTTTCCGCTGCTACAAGATCCCATTTGTGAGAACGTTGCTGATTTTGATTAGGTTAGGCTTAGCACATCCACTTTAGTGCCTTTAGTATTTTGCTACTGCTTGACAGATGGCGCAGCGTGCGAAATTTAACCGATCTAACATTCAATTTTGAAAAACAGAGGCAGGTACTCCCCTCGGTACTTACTCCCTACAAAATGTAACACAAAGATTAATTTTGTGAAAAACTAGTACCATGCAGAGATAAAAAAGCACCTACCATCTTAGTATATTTATTATTTGTATAAACGTAAATATTCGAATGCCCGTGGGCGCCGTCGGACTACACCTCTGCGTTAGTCTGCCGCGCGCCATATGTCGAGCTTCCCATAAAAAAAAAAAACAATCATGGACGAGTACATTGTCAAACTATGTGACACAATGTATTTTTTCGTGCAAGTGAGGAGTATAATCAGTAATCTGTGCAAGTGAGTGTGCAGGCCATAGAGTAGTATTGTTATACAGGTTGTTTCAGGATAGGCTTGAGAAACTTCAGGAATAGAAAGTACCTACCTACTCATTATTACAAGAAAAATATCCATATCACTCAAATCGAAATTCCGCTCGATGGACAGTAAGTCTGGGGAGATTTGGCAACAATGATGTCTAGGTCTAGGGAGTGCAATGACCTAGTCAAGTTCCCTTTTTCTTTTTAAGTAATTTATTTAAGTGTTTGGAATTTACTTACATATGCAGTTTAAACCTACCGGTTAAGCATGTATGTAAGTTAGTCAGGCTTTCCACTCCGACCAACTAAACGGACCAACTAGTTGTTCAGAATGGAACTCGATGAAGGCATTTATTCCAATCCGACCAACTAGTTGATCAGATATTGCAAACGATATAATTTGGTAAAATTTTATTCCCAACGGACCAACTGGATAAACGGGTATTCCGACCAACTGAATCGACCAACTGTTGCGCAGAATGAGATTGAAACGTATCAACTATTTTTCTTTCTCGACGATACAACTTTTTGGTTGGTCCGATGGGAATATTTTATTAATTTAAATTAAATGGTTTGTATCGTGATGCATATACTTACATGAAAATTACCTTTGTTTTCATTTGGTCAGATTTACAATTCGTCAGAATTTCAAATGGTCAGATTTGATACAATTAAACACAATCTGAAATTAATATTTTACAAAATCTTTTAAATGATACCGCTGGTCGAAACCTTATTGGTCAGAATACAGTCACCGTAATAATTAAAGTGGAAACCCGAAAGACTACTCTTCTCAATACTACTGGGAACGGTTCTAAAGTACCAGGGCAGCAGAATTGAAAGGAGGTTTCAATAATTTTATAAAAGTTAATCGCTATTATAGTAATAATAGGGATTAATTTATACGAAAACCTATTCGAAAACGCGTATTAATGGTATTCAATAATAGGTGCCAGGATTTATTCATTCATCCAAGGCTAGGGAGAGGCCAGGATTCTCTCCCTGGCCTTGGATGAATGAATAAATCCTGGCACCTATTATTGAATACCATGAATACGCGTTTTCGAATAGGTTTCCGTATAAGTTAATCGCTATTATTATTATAATAGCGATTAACTGATATAAAATTATGGAAACCTCCTGTCAATTTCTGCTGACCTGGTACTTTGGTGACTTCATGTTTGTTAATGTTTCTTAATCCTGGTGTATATATATAATATATGTTTTATAATTTTTGTCTATTTTTCAAAATTTACAAACACATTTAAATTAATAAAATATTCCTATCGGACCAACCAAAAAGTTGTATCGTTGGGAAAGAAAAATAGTTGATCCGATTCAATTGGTCAGATGGGAACAAATTTAAATTAATAAAATATTCCTATCGGACCAACCAAAAAGTTGATTCGTTGGGAAAGAAAAATAGTTGATCCGTTTCAGTTGGTCCGTTTAGTTGGTCGGAGTGGAAATCCTGAAGTCAGTAATTTAATTTTTATTTAATAAGGGCGGATGTTAACCGTACACCAAATCACGGTGAAACTGTTTTCACCAAAAAGTACTATAAAATGACCGAATCTGGGAAAAAGATTCAGAGCTTTTCGTCTTCAAAATATGGATCCCTTTCGAACCATGAAGTTACGAAACCCTATCCTGAAACAACCTGTATAGGCTATGTGGTATAGGCGGGCAGGCCAATTACAAAACTAGCTGAGCTGACGTAGTCTTGCAATGAGGTTTTGAATTTTAGGGCATACAGTATAAATGCTAGTTTAGAATGAAGAGGTTTGGGCCTCTGCTGGTCCCGCAATCAAGGGCCTACTTCATTCAAAGAGTAAGCCTTTGCCATTCAGCGGGGTAATACCGCAAGTGTTCTAAGAACATTTTAAAACGCCCCATTTTGTTATAGTTATTTTAATGTTTGATAAGTAGGTTTTTTAATTCTTTCGCTATTAATATTAATTTTTGACGTGATAACGTCTAATAAATTGATGAACACCGGTAGCACACACGAAAAAGTGTCACGTTGCGTCACGTTCCATCTGAGCCGTGCCACGTTTCATCTGAGCCTGTGCGTGCAAGCGAGAGCGCGTAACAAGCGATAGAGAGGCACAATCGGCAAAAGCAGCAGTGTTGCCAAACGTACGGTAATTGCCGTATCGTACGGTAATCAAGGCTAGAAATCGACAAATGTTCGGCGTACGGCAGCGATAGGTGTGTCGTACGAAAAAATACGGTAATTCTTATAGCTGTGTTTCTTTATGACGTTATCACGTAAAACTATCGTCCGTAAACCGACTTTACAGACAACCAATTTTTTTTATATTTTATGAAAATTAATGTATAACCTATGAAACTGTATACACCCTGCCTGTATGCATGTTAGGTATCTCTGTCTTCTGTATCTTTGTTAGTGTTTTTGTGTGCAATCAAGTGTTTATAAATTCTTATTTTTAATCATGTCAGTCAGTCAGTCAGCCTGTATGCGTCCACTGCTGGATATACTCCTTTCCAATTTTCATAATAATGAAGTAGTTTATAACGTAATTTCAAAAATATTTCAATAAATCCACAGTAGGTAGGAACGTTTACTCTCTGTTTCTTAACTTAAATAAAAACAAACGTTTGTTCTAATTATATTTATTGTCATAATATAATATGTCCGTAACACGTAATACTACCTACCTATACTTACACTACATACTTAAACATTGTTTTTTATTTTATAATTTCATTCATTTTGTTCAGTATGTAGATATTACTATAATACAAGCATAATATCTATAATAAATAATTTCTATAAATATCACAATTCCGAATTTGTTCACTTTTGTTTGTGACGAAAAATTACAATGGTAAATTTTAATAATCCACTGTAATTATTGAAGCACTAATAAAATGCTTAAATAATTCTAGCCTCTATTTCATATTTTATTTATGTTTATTAAAAAAAAAATAGAATTATGATAATGCAATAAATAAGTTACCATAATCAATAAATATACATATAAGGTGTTTCGTTAGTCATGTCAAAAATTTCGGGAGTGTTACATACAAACTCAAATAAACACGTTACGTAAAAAAAATGTTTCTAGAATTACTTTTCGAGAAATTTTACAAAACATGTTTGCTACCTAAACATTAACCTGTGTGTAACAGTAGGTAACTTGCATTGTACGGAGTCAATGACCGTACTATGTTCTAACGCAGAACAGCTGTTTGTTGTAAGTAAGTCACAAGGTCACTATGATTGGTTTTTACAGCTACTCTGTACCGTGTGGGGTCGGTACTTAAAAAGAATAGCCCCACTGCATCTCTCCCCGTCGCATGTCGTAAAAGTCGACTAAGGGATAAGAAAATTCGTCAGCCTCGGTAGCTCAGTGGCGCGGTTGGTTAGTCAACTGTTTTTAAGCAACGCTGAGCGCGGTCAGTGATTGGATGGGTGACCGCTCGACCGTTGGAGGCTGACCGTGGTTCGGATTCCACGTTAAACTGTAGGTCCCTTCCCTTCTTACCTTACTAGGTGGTAGGGTTTATCCCGGCCGGGTTGGTACCACCGCACTGAACGAAACGTCGGTCGAAACGGCTATGTAAATAGTTCGTGTTTTCCGTCCAGTTTAGTGTAGCCGACATGAAATGAAGGGAAGCACTGACATGGCACCTAGTTCACCCTGTGTTATGGGCTGACATCACGGATGTTGTAGGTGATGTAGCCAACCGTGTCAGGTTCCATAAAAAAAAAAAAAAAAAAAAAATACTTATTTGATTAGATTTTTTTTAGGAGGAAAAATTATGCTATAAATATATTTTTTTTTGCGTAAAGTGATTGCTTGGGTGCGTATGTAACCCTCCCGAAGTTAATAACATGACTAACGAAACACCTTATATAAGTATAACTACGCATAATACTATTGTTACTTCATTCATACAGCTTCGCAAAAAAGAGATTGCTGAAAATGAGGGCGCTACGCTACTACATAACATTACTGTGTGGTCACCCCATATACGAGAACCAAACCGATTTTGATACTTTTGCTATTTTTATAATGATCTTAATGTTAAGTTTTTATGAACATTATGCGTCTGGGCAGTCATTTTTCTGTCAAATTGGTTGTTGGTCCAATTCGAGGTCTGTGGTTGGTCCGGTGCGACAGTACAGTACATAAAGTACATAAAGTATCAACCAAATACGGTCCAAGTACAGACATAGACATGCGTACGATGGATGACAGAGAGCAACCCAGTGTTGCCATTAAAAAAAATGTTTCATCTGTCAACACGGCAAACTCTTTTTTGCCAAGCTGTACACGCTCTTTAAACCGTTATTTAAAAGAAATACAACTTGTGATAAATATAAAATACATTCATAAACCTATACATTTCTAAGACTAGCCTCTATTATATTATATCATAGACTTATCTACTTATATCTACATGGCACAACAATTCACAAAATTTACTTTAGTACATTTTTATAGCAATTGCTTACGGCGGCGGCGGCGGCGGCGTATAGTTACCTATTTATACAGGATGTTTCAGGATAAGGTTTCGTAACTTCAGGGTTCGAAAAGGAATATTTGAAGACGAAAAGCTCTGAAACGTTTTACCAGATTCTGTCATTTTATAGTAATTTTTGTTGAAAATAGATTCATCGAGATTTGGTGGACGGTTAACGCCTGTCTTTATTCAAAATAAAATGACTAACTTGCATGCTGAACTAATAGAGTTGAACTGCATTTAGGTAAATCCCATTAAATTTGAATGACATCAAAAGAAAAAAAAAAATGGGACTGGACTGGGTCATTGCACTCCCTAGACCTAGACAGTACTGTTGCCAAATCTATTGTCCATCGAGTTTATATTGCAATTTAAAATTTTTGTATGAAAAAAAAATACGGAATTTCGATTTGAGTGATAAAAGCATTTTTTTTTCTTATAATGAGTACTTTCTATTCTAAGTTTCTCAAGTTTATCCTGAAACACCCGTATAAGCCAATAATAAACACATTCAACAAATCGCGCTTATGAATAAGACAGACAGCCTGAAGATGGCTAAAAATATTTAAAATAATAATTTATATGCCTTGAAGAAATCTTAGTCAAAATCTTGATATGTCTTAGTACTAAATTCTATATAATATGTATTTACAAACGCCTTACAACTACCTACATATTTTTGATTAATATTGTCACAATAATTTAAAGTTTTTTGTGGTTTACAGTCTTAAATTACTAGTTACACTCTAAATAAAAACTATTATCTGTTTTGACGTGATGACGTCACGTCTTATAAATTGATGAACACGGGGTGCACACACGAAAAAGTGTCACGTTCCATCTGATCCTGTGTTTGCAAGCGAGAGCGCGTAACAAGCGATAGAGAGGCACAATCGGTATAGTCAAAGTTACCATGGAAACGTCTTAAGAAGTATAACTGTCAAGATCAGACAACAGAAGTTTATTGATGGCCAGTCACAAGATGATTAATCTTTCTACTGGAAATAGAATTACTGATCTTTGCTCTATGTACTACGATTATTCCACGTCATCACGTAAAACTATCGTCCGTAAACCGACTTTACAGACAACCAATTTTTTTTACCTTATAAAATTTTATTAAATAACTTAGTAAAAGTTATAGTAAAAGAGATCTACTTTATTATTAATACCGTGTATAAGTACGGTGTGGGGTCGGTACTTAAAAATAATAACCCCACTGCATCTCTCCCCGTGCATCTCGTAAAAGACGACTAAGGGATAAGGACACGATGCCGTGCTAAAGGGCGACAGGATAGCCACCTTGGCACGGTCCTTCCACCGAGTAATGTAGTAGGTGGGTCTTCGTGCCTTATTTGCTGCTTGTGAATTATCTTGTTTGCTGACCGTGGTGGTCTGTGTTGTGCTGTAATTTACTGCAGCACTGACTTCTTGCAGCACAACACCCTTACCCCGATTGTCGGATACAGCGTGTGTTTTTTATTAATATGTCTGTTATTAATATGTGATCTGAATAAGTTGTAGTTAAAATATCGAAAGTCATAGCCACAAATTTACTATTTTTTGAGTCTAAAAACCCCAGTTCCAAATAAAAATACTGTATTTGTCAGCCTCGCTCGGTAGCTCAGTGGTGCGGTCGGTCGACTGTTGTTAAGCAACGCTGAGCGCGGTCAGTACTTGGATATTGTGTGACCGCTCGACCGTTGGAGACTGAGCGTGGTTCGGGTCCTTCTTACCTTACTAGGTGGTAGGGCTAATCCCGCCCGGGTTTGTATCACCGCACTGAACGAAACGTCGGTCGAAACGGCTATGTAAATAGTTTGTGTTTTCCGTCAAGTTCAGTGTAGCCGACATGAAATGAATGTACTGACATGGCACCTAGTTCACCCGGTGTTATGGGCTGACATCACGGATGTTGTAGGTGATGTAGCCAACCGTTTCAGTTTCCATAAAAAAAAATTGGTTGTCTGTAAAGTCGGTTTACGGACGATAGTTTTACGTGATAACGTCATAAAGTGGTAAGACAACGCATGTAGTTTTTGTTACGTTTGTATTTCCGAAAATAATTCTTAGGTGGTTATAAAAAAAATTAAACACCCTAAAAAAATTTAAACATCGTAACATTGCTTAAAAAAGAAAAAAAAACAAAAACAATTTTGAGGGATTCGAACCCATGGTCAAAAAATACAAATCCTACACTCTTACCACTGAGACACGAAATCACATAAACGACCAAACGAATATCGGATTCTCTTGGTTCGCTTTCGGCTTGGGCCGATTGTGCCTCTCTATCGCTTGTTACGCGCTCTCGCTTGCACACAGGCTCAGATGGAACGTGACATTTTTTCGTGCGTGCAGCCGGTGTTCGCCGAAATTACCATCGAAACCGTTGTTGCCGTCTATATTCGGCCTACCGCCGTCTGACCGTTGTCGCCGTAGCATGAGATCAGATTCGTATAATTGTTGACCGTGTCAGTTTAAAAAAAAGGGTATTGTTTTATTCGCTTTAAAGTCGAGAAAATCACATTGTTTTGTCATCTTCAATGCACAAACTCATTCACAGATGGTGAAACTACTGAGTGCCGTCTACAATAACGCTCCTTGACTAGGCTGATTGGGGTTCAGCTTGCCGAAATTACAATCGAAACCGTTGTTGCCGTCTATATTCGGCCTACCGCCGTTCTGACCGTTGTCGCCGCAGCACGAGATTAGATTGTCCGTGTCAGTTAATGAAAAAGGGTTTTGTTTTATTCGCTTTAAAGTCGAGAAAATCACATTTTTTTGTCATCTTCAATGCACAAACTCATTCACAGATGGTGAAACTACTGAGTGCCGTCTACAATAACGCTCCTTGACTAGGCTGATTGGGGTTCAGCTTGCCGAAATTACAATCGAAACCGTTGTTGCCGTCTATATTCGGCCTACCGCCGTTCTGACCGTTGTCGCCGTAGCACGAGATTAGATTGTCCGTGTCAGTTAATGAAAAAGGGTTTTGTTTTATTCGCTTTAAAGTCGAGAAAATCACATTTTTTTGTCATCTTCAATGCACAAACTCATTCACAGCTCCATGATGGTGAAACTGCTGAGTGCCGTCTACAATAACGCTTGTGTAAGCCGACGCTTCTTGACTAGGCTGATTGGGGTTCAGCTTGCCGAAATTACTATCGAAACCGCTGTTGCCGTCGATATTCGGCCTACCGCCGTTCTGACCGTTGTTGCCGTAGCACGAGATCAGATTCGTATAATTGTTGAAGTTCTGCTGACCCGAATTCACAAGTTCCGAACTTTCTAGAGAGCTGCAGGAGGATGAACTGGCGGAGAAGGGTCTTTGCGTCTGCTGGTAAGGTATATTCGACATTATATTGTTGGCGATAATTTCGTTAGGGTCATTGAAGTTGTTCTCCGCGTAGAAGATGTCGTGGTAGTTGCCGTTCGATTGATACTCTTCGTGGCTGTCGTTTTGATAGTTTTGTATCAGAGGTATGTTGTAATCTGGATAATTGTACCCTCCACTAGAGTCTCCGCTGAAATCACTCTCATTTAGAGTCACCTGATTAAGGTTGACTTTGCTTGCGCCATTTTCTAAGTGCCTGCTTGTTGTCATGGGTGGAAGCTGACTCGGTGAGCTCGTCGACGAGGTATGATTGTTGGATGCGGTGTGACGTGGCGAGAGTTCGTTCGCCAGTTTCGGCGGGCCTTGGTCGAGATTCAAAATGAGGTCCTGAGCTTCTATGTCACTGGAAGAAGAAACATACAATTATGATATCACACGCTATATCTCGACAATCGGGTTAAGCAGAGTAATCGGTGTTGTGCTGCAATTACTCTTTTAAATTACAGCGCAACCGGTTCTGCAGATCTTTCCTCCATAGAACTGGTAAACTCCGGAACGCTCTGCCCACATATTTCCCCCCAAGTATAGTCTCGGATCCTTCAAGAGTGGCGTGAATATGCAACTGTCAGGCTGGCATGGCTTTCGTAACTCATGCGTACAACCGAATGTCCATGGGCGTCGTTAGGCGTTGGCATAGGCGTTGTGCGTATGGGCGTCAGGGTCCATAATTGGTTTTTAGGATTCCGTATCCGGTACGGGACCCTATTACTAAGCCTACGTCGTCTGTCTGTCTGTATGTCTGTCCGTCCGTCCGTCCGTCTGTCCGAGGGCTGTATCTCTTGAACCGTAATAAGTGGCCCGTTCAAATTTTCACAGAATATGTGTTATTATGGCCGATATAACAACAAGTAATAAACATAAGAAAAAGTAAAAAATTCACCGGGGTTCCCATAGAAGAAACTGAAAAGTGTATGCGCGCCATCTGCCGAAAAGAGTATGAAGCATTTTAACTAATCTTGAGTTTTAACTAATATGAAGCATTTCATAATCACGCCATAGATGGCGTGAGTGGCGTTGTCGAATCGCGCACCGAGGCCGGTTTTTAATTATTATTTTACCTACCTGAGTACATAATTGACGGAGACGATGCAGTGGGGCCTGGAGGAGCGAGAGTTGTGCACGATGGTTGCGTAGCTCTGCATCCACACCCAACCACCGGACTTTGTTAGGAAGCGGTAGTAACGCGACGTCACTTGGCCCTTTGTTAGAACTGGAGAACATAAAAGAAATATTGGTTACTTTTGAACTTGATTATATAAGGTCTTCCAAAATTAGTTCAGAGTACGCTAAGGGGGGGTTCTGTATCGGAAATAAATCACTTTTGAAGAACAAAGAATTATTATTTTTTAAAATTTTTTTTTTAATGTAAAATTTAAAACAAAAAATTTTTAGTAATCGTTTCAGTTTCATGCCAGGAACAAAAAAGTCTTCCAACACATACAAAGATCTCTTTCTTTCAGAAATTGTGAAAAACCACAACTTTAATTTTATTAGTATGAAATAGAAAGAATTTGATTTTTTTTACCAACTTACACGTGTTAGATCATAATAGTGATGAAAACTTTTTTGTTACTGTTATGAAACTGAGTCGCGAGAATTTTTCAACCTGTAAAGGGGTCGCGTATTCAAAAATATTGAAAAACACTGGTCTATCTAGCCTATTGATACGAAAAGACAGTAATTCCACACGTCCTGCTACGTCCTACGTCAGTCGGCTACAATTTGAGCCTACCACCTAGTAAGTGGCAAGGGATAAGGGACCTACACAGTTTTACACCGGTTCCGAACGGTGAAGCAGCAGGTATGCACGTAAATTTTTTCGTCAGAAAAAACTCATTGGTACACGCCAACCGGATTCGAACCTCGGACCTCTCACATGAGAAGCCGATGCCCAAACCACTCGGCCACCCACCTCTTAAATTTTAGTGACTAGCCTTATAATAAAATCGCCTGCAGTCTATCGAAAACACAGCTTGAGAGCAAGATTAACAATTTTGCTGAGAGTTCTGACTACAAAGGCTTATTAATTAAGTGAATCAGGTGTAAAGAGCCTTTGTCAAACTTTGACACGTAATTAATATTATGTCGTGATGATTGGCTTAAAAGTATACTCACGGGTGCAGTGTGAGTAGCGCATGTGCAGTATGTCTGTGCCGTGGATGTAGTGGTATAGTGTCTTCTCTATCAGGTCCTGAGGTTCATACCCCGTCAGCGGCGCCACTCTGTTAGAGAAGAGAAAAACATGATTATACAGGGTGTTTCAGGATAGGGTTTCGTAACTTCAGGGTTCGAAAGGGGTCCATATTTAAAGAGGAAAAGCTCAAAAACTTTTTCCCAGATTCGGTCATTTTATATTACTTTTTAGTGAAAATAATTTCATCGAGACTTGGTGGACGGTTAACGTCCGCCTATATTAAAAAGTAAATAAAATGACTACCTTACATGCTTAACTAGTACAAATTGAACATGCAGTTACTTACATGCAGTAGGTAAATTACAAACACTTAAATTTGAATGACATCAAAAGAAAAAGGGGACTGGACTAGGTCATTGCACTCCCTAAACCTAGACAGCGCTGTTGCCAAATCTCCCCATGCCACTGTCCATCGAGTTTTTATTATAATTTTAAATTTTTGTATGAAAAAAAAAATACGGAATTTCAATTTGAGTGATAAGGATTTTTTTCATCTAATAATGAGTACCTACTTCCTATTCCTGAAGTTTCTCAAGCCTATCCGGAAACAGCCTGTATACTAGGTTTCACGTGGTTTTTTAGGGTTCCGTCGTACGTGACCCTATTACTAAGCCTACGCCGTCTGTCTGTCTGTCTGTCTGTCCGAGGGCTGTATCTCTTGAACCGTAACAGGTAGCCCGTTGAAATTTTCACAGAATATGTGTTATTATGGCAAATATAACTACAAATAATAAAAACAAAATTAAGAAAAAGTGTAAAGAAGAAACTGAAAAGTGTATGCGCGCCATCTACTGAAAAGAGTATGAAACATTTTAACTAATCCATAGATGACGGCTGACCATGACATGGCGATACGGAACCCTCGGTGCGCGAGTTCGACTCGCACTTGTTTTTAATTATTATGAATACATCACCAAATACATTCGTGACGTCAGCCCATAAAACGTGTCAATAAATAAAATTAGACGACGACATTTTTCTATTTTGACTATTTTTCCACCTCAAAGCCGGCATGGCGCCTCTCTGAGCGTGGCTTCGCGAGGGATGGTGTTATTGGCTGTCCTGTTCTTCCGTTGAAGTATTTGGGCAAAGTCACCCGCGCAGGCTTTTTTTTTTATGTCATCCGGTATGGGTGGCTGAGTCGGAGGGGCCAAAGCGCATGCTCCGACCAGCTAATATCACCTCCGAGAAGGAAGGTGCCATACCGGAGACTTCCCTGGATTGCTGGCTATACTGGACTAGAGGAGAACACAACCGAGGCTGCTATGCGGCCATCTTACATCCAGTACGGTGGTATCAACCCAGTCGGCTACAATTTGAGCCCACCACCTAGTAAGGGGCAAGGGAAGGGACCTAAAGTTTTACACCGGTTCCGAACGGTGAAGCAGCAGGTTTAGGTATCCACGTAAATGTTTTCGTCAGAAAAAAACTGATTGATAACACCGACCGGATTCGAACCGCGGACGTCTCACATGAGAAGCCGATGCCCAAACCACTCGGCCACCCTCCGCCGCGACTGTCTATAAAAAAAAATTGGTTGTCTATAAAGTCGGTTTACGGACGATAGTTTTACGTGATGACGTGGAATAATCGTAGTACATAGAGCAAAGATCAGTAATTTATATTTCCAGTAGAAAGATTAATCATCTTGTGACTGGCCATCAATAAACTTCTGTTGTCTGATCTTGACAGTTTTACTTCTTAAGAAGTTTCCATGGTAACTTTGACCACAGCATATATATGGCTAAAGCAGTATGGAAACTAGGCCTATTTGTTAAAATAAGTACCTACGCTCCATTGGAGCGTTAGGGATGTCAATCAAATTTTTTTGTAAAATTGTAAAATTATTATTTATTAAAACATTTATTTAGGTTCTGTTATGTAATGATCAAATAATCAATATAATCAATCATCAATAATAAGTTCAAAACGTGGTTGCTATAATATTATATCAATTCATATTATATATATATATTATATGAATTGATATAACTTTTCTCGATTTTGTCAACTTTTATTAACTTTTGTAAATTGTTTACAACTTTTGTCACCTCTTGTCAACCATTGTAAATGTTTGTCAACTTTTCTCATCTTTTGCCAATTTCAGTCATCTTTTGTCAACTTTTATCGACTGTTGTCAAGTCTTGTCAACCTTGGTAAACTTTTGTCAGCTTTCGTCAACATTTGTCATCTTTTGTCAACTTTCATCGACTGTTGTCAACTCTTGTCAATGTTTGTCAACCTTCGTCAACTTTTGTCAACTTTCGTCAATATTTGTCATCTTTTGTCATCTTTTGTCAACTTTTATCGACTGTTGTCAACTCTTGTCAATCTTTGTCAACCTTGGTCAACTTTTGTTAACTTTCGTAAACATTTGTAATCTTTTGTCAACGTTTGTCAACTTTTGTCTATTTTTCTCGATTTTTGTGAAATTATAGCCACTTTCGTCATCTTTTATCAATTTTTCTCATCTTTTGCCAACTTCTGTCACCTTTTGTCAACTTTTATCGACTGTTGTCAACTCTTGTCAAGTTTTGTAAACTTTTGAGAACTTTTATCAACTCTCGGTAACTTATGTCAACTCTTGTCAACCTTTGTCAACATTTGTCAACTTTTGTAAACTTTTGTCAACTTTCATTAACGTTTGTCTACTTTTATGGCTTTTGTCGACTTTTGTTAACTTATAGCCACTTTCGTCATCTTTTGTCAATTTTTGCCAACTTCTATCAGCTTTTGTAAAATTTTAACGACTGTTGTCAACTTTCGGAATTTTTTGTCAACTGTTGCCAACTTCTTCACTTTTATAAACTTAGGCCAGCTTCCGTCAACTTTTGTCAACTTTCGTCATCTTTTGTCAACTTTTACAAACTTCTGTCAACTTTTAACCACTATTGTCAACTTTTGCCAAGTTCTGTCACTTTTATGAACTTTTGTCAGCTTTCGTGAACTTTTGTCAACTCTGGTCAACTTTCGTCAACTATTGTTAATTAATGTATCAACTAAGTATTGTCAACTTTTTTCATATTTTGTCAACGTTTGTCAACTTATGTCAGCTGTTTGTCAACTTTCGTCAACTTTTACCATCTTTTGACCAGTTTGTCAACTTTCGTTAACTCTTGTCAACTTTATCAACTTATGTAAACTCTTGTCAACTTTTGTCAACTCCTTGTTAACGAAAGCTGACAAAAGTTCATAAAAGTGACAAAAGTTGACAACAGTGGTTAAAATATGATAAAAGCTGACAAAAGCTTAGAGAAGTTGGCAAAAGTTGACAAAAGATGATGAAAGTGGCTATAAGTTCACAAAAGTCGAGAAAAGTATACAAAAGTTGACAAAAGATGACAAAATGTTGACGAAAGTTGACTAAGGTTGACAAACAACCACAAGAGTTGACAACTGTCGATAAAAGTTGATAAAGATGACAAATGTTGACAAAAGTTGACCAAGGTTAGGTTGACATTGACACGAGTTGACAACAGTCGATAAAAGTTGACACAGGTCGATAAAAGTTGATAAAAGATGACAAAAGTAGACAAAAGCCGACAAAGGTTAACAAACATTGACAAGAGTTGACAACAGTCGATAAAAGTTGATAAAAGATGACAAAAGTTGACAAATGTTGACGAAAGTTGACAAAAGTTGACCAAGGTTGACAAACATTGACAAGAGTTGACAACAGTCGATAAAAGTTGACAAAAGATGACAAATATTGACGAAAGTTGACAAATATTGACCAAGGTTGACAAACATTGACAAGAGTTGACAACAGTCGATAAAAGTTGACAAAAGTTGACAAATATTGACGAAAGTTGACAAAAGTTGACCAAGGTTGACAAACATGGACAAGAGATGACAACAGTCGATAAAAGTTGACAAAAGATGACAAAAGTTGACAAATATTGACGAAAGTTGACAAAAGTTGACCAAGGTTGACAAACATTGACAAGAGTTGACAACCGTCGATAAAAGTTGACAAAAGGTGACAGAAGTGGGCAAAGATAAGAAAAGTTGACAAAAGTTGACAAGAGTTGACATAAGTTACCGAGAGTTGGCAAAAGTTCTCAAAAGTTTACAAAACTTGACAACAGTCGATAAAAGTTGACAAAAGGTGACAGAAGTTGGCAAAAGATGAGAAAAGTTGACAAGAGTTGACATAAGTTACCGACAGTTGACAAAAGTTCTGAAAAGTTTACAAACTTGACAAGAGTTGACAACAGTCGATAAAAGTTGACAAAAGGTGACAGAAGTTGGCAAAAGATAAGAAAAGTTGACAAACGTTGACAAGAGTTGACATAAGTTACCGAGAGTTGGCCAAAGTTCTCAAAAGTTTACAAAACTTGACAAGAGTTGACAACAGTCGATAAAAGTTGGCAAAAGATGAGAAAAGTTGACAAAAGTTGACAAGAGTTGACATAAATTACCAAGAGTTGACAAAAGTTCTCAAAAGTTTACAAAACTTGACAAGAGTTGACAACAGTCGATAAAAGTTGACAAAAGGTGACAGAAGTTGGCAAAAGATAAGAAACGTTGGCAAGAGTTGACAACAGTCGATAAAAGTTGACAAAATGTGACAGAAGTTGGCAAAAGATGAGAAAAGTTAACAAAAGTTGTCAACATTTGTCAAAAGTTAATATAAAGTGACAGCAGTCGAAAAACGTTTGTAAACATTTTTTTGCATTCTAAAAGATCGTGGACTGTCCGTGGCGCATGCAACAAAAACAAACACGACCACTCGGACGCGGCACCCGGGACTGATTGTTTGCGACATTCGCTTCGGGGCCTTGTTGAGGTGTGCGTGTGTGTGAGTGCGTCGTTTCGATCGTTTTGTACGTAGTTTCCATACTGCTTTAGCCATATATATGCTGTGCTTTGACTGTACCGATTGTGCCTCTCTATCGCTTGTTACGCGCTCTCGCGTGCACACACAGGTTCAGATGGAACGTAACACGCTTTCGTGTGTGCAGCCGGTGCTCATCAATTTATAAGACGTGACGTCATCACGTCAAAAAACAAGCGGAACCCTAAAGAACCAACACTTCACAAGTGCACTGGTTCCCCGTAATGTTTTGCTTCACCGGAAGGCAATTGTTTTAGCGAAGTATCGTATGTCGCGGTAGCTTTTTATAGAAGTTTCATTGAGGGTAAATATGTTGGTCAAGTGCGCAGTTCGACAGGTCGCAGGGTTCCGTCTCCGTCCGACCGCGTTTTTTTTTATGGAAGCTGACACGGTTGGCTACATCACCTACAACATCCGTGACGTCAGCCCATAACACCGGGTGAACTAGGTGCCGTGTCAGTGCTTCCCTTCATTTCATGTCGGCTACACTGAACTGGACGGAAAACAGAAACTACTTACAAAGCCGTTCCGACCGACGTTTCATTCAGTGCGGTGGTACCAACCCGGGCGGAAGAAACCCTACCACCTAGTAGGTAAGAAGGGAATGGACCTACAGTTTTACGTGGAATCCGAACCGCGGTCAGCCTCCAACGGTCAGCGGTCACCCATCCATGTACTGACTGCACCCAGCGTTGCTTAACATTCAATAGTTGCTTAACACTCAATTCAATTATACACATAATTAAAAAAAAAATAGTCTTCGTAATAAAAAGCGTAGCTTTTGATTAATTATTCTATCAACAAACTAGTTAATACTACCCCACCGCGGTCACCCATCCAAGTAATGAGCGCGCAACAGTCGACCGACCGCACCACTGAGCTACCGAGGCTGACAAAGGTGTTTATAATTCCGCGTACAGACAGGTAACATGCAATGTCACATTCTACACGTGTTACGACGAATCGCATGCACGAACCGCGTAGCGAATAGCTACATAACACGTGTAGGTAGAGTGTTACATTCATGTTTTTGTCAGCCTCGGTAGCTCAGTGCCGCGGTCGGTCGACTGTCGCTCGTGATCATAAGCACATCTGTGCGCGATCAGTACTCGGATGGGTGACCGCTCGACCGTTGGAGGCTGACCGCGGTTCGGATTCCATGTAAAACTGAATGTCCCTTTCCCTTCTTACCTTACTCGGTGGAAGGGTTTAACCTTAAACGGGAAAGTAATGATATTTTCCAAACGACCTCCTAAATGTAACAAAATAGGGGTGAAGTTTTTTTTATATATACTTATATATTTTTTAAAAGCATCGCTTAGTAGGCCTGTGGATCTGCAGGGGGTGGCGGGATGAGGGAAACTCTTCAATTACCCACTCAATTAGGGGAGAGCTATTGTTTCGATCAACAAAGGATTGGAACAGAAAGAGTCGTGGAGCGGCAACAAATCGTTTATGTGAAGCTTTCCTACACTATAATATTTACTTACGTAATATTTACGACTATAAAGGAGACGAGGATGTTTGGGCCCGATTGTAATAAAATGAGCACTAACTAGAATTCTGAAAAAGTTTCGATATTGCATTATTTTATTATTTTGAAGCGAACATCAACAGCAGATCTATAGAAGTGAATTTTGAGTGGGTAGTAAGCGGTGGGTCTGGTTGCTGCGCCTATGTTATGTCTATAATAGTTAAACTAAATCTCTAAAAACTCTGCTCTCAGATTGGCAAAATGTGCTTAATTTCCAGAGAAGATTTAATAATATTTAGGCTATTAATTGACACCATTTTCATCTTTTTACAATCGGACCCAAGATTGTATGAAAGCGTATCCGTCTCCTTTATGAAATGCATCGAGCGGAGACGCTACTGTCAGCTGTGAAAACAAACGAAAATGTCATCCCGACTCCAGGGCCTTCAGCGCCTTAACAGCACAGGATCCAGAGTTATATATAATACTCTATTCGCCGAACAGAGTTAATATTAGCATTATCTCTTTCGTACTTTTGTATGCAAGTAAAAGAGACAGAAGACAGCATTTGGAGGTCAGTGGGCTAAAACAATTTGTCAAGAAGTGTATGCGTTTACATGGCTTACTTTACGGAGAATAATATTCTTCCTTCCTTTTTTAAAGTAGCCAATGCAAAAAAATATGTTAAATTACCAAAAATAAAATTATATTTGCACGCCAAGTCACAAGGTAAACAGATATCAATTCAAAAAACAAGTAAACAGTAACAATGAACATAGCCGTTTCGACCGCCTTTTCATTCAGTGCAGTGGAACAACAAAAAAAAAACTCGGGCGTGATAAACGCTACCATCTATAATAGTAATGTAAGAAGGGAAGCGGCCTACAGTTTTAAGTGGTATCCGAACCGCGGTCAGTCTCCAACGGTCGAGCGGTCACCCAGCCGAGTACTGACCGCGCCCAGGTGTGCTTATGATCACGACCGACAGTCGACCGACCTCGCCACTGAGCTACCGAGGCTGACTATAGAGTTTGTACTGAAACTATGATAACCATTTTACTTACGACATTTTAGTCCGCACTAAGATAAAAGTTGTCAGCCTCGATTGCTCAGTGGTGCAGACAGTCAACTGTTGCTATTGATTGTTAAGCAACGCTGGGCTGGTCAATACTTGGATGGGTGACCGCTCGAGCGTTGGAGGCTGACCGTGGTTCGGATTCCACGTGAAACTGTAGAGCTGCGCATCCACTAGAGGCAGACTCGGGGCGAGGCAGCCGCTCGATCCGAGGCCACACAAGTGGAGACGCTGCCTCAACCTGAGGCACGCCGCGCCATGAGGCAAATTCGTCGCCTAGGGCCGAGCCATATTTTGTCGGTTTTTTGCCTCGCTCAAAGGAGCCTCAGTCCGAGGCGTGCACTTGGTCCACGCCTCACCTTAATCCGCAACGTGTCTCGAGACTATGCCTCAGAGTGAGCAGCCTCAGTTTGCTTCAAGTCGAGGCTGTTCGGCCTGAGGCTGCTCTAATGCATACGCAGCTTAGGTCTCTTCCCTTCTTACCTTACTAGGTGGTAGGGTTCAACTCTCCCGGGTTGGTACCACCGCACTGAATGAAACGTAGGTCGAAACGGCTATTTAAAGAGATTATGTTTTCCGCCCAGTTCAGTGTAGCCAGCACGACCGAAGGGAAGCACTGACACGGCACCTAGTTCACCCTGTGTTATGGGCTGACATGGATGTTGTAGGTGATGATGTAGCCAACCGTGTCAGTTTCCATAAAAAAAATCACAGATCTCGTGCATTACACGACCTTCGAGGTACATTGAAAATGAACTCAACAAAATAAAAAAAAAACATCTTCTAACCTAACCTATATTCCTATGGCTTCCTTCCGGCTCTATCATCAGGACCCTGGAATATATTATGACTAGAGTACTTGCGAAGACAAATTCAACGAGGCCAAACATGGTGGATTTATCATGTGTAGTTTAGGAGTTCTTATGGCTTCGTTCCGGCTCCATCATCAGAACCCAACTAACAAACTAACAAAGTGACCCGAGGACCTGCAGAGCCGTGATTAGATTTTTCACAATTTATTTCATACATTCGGATATTCCTCCGCGCTCTCTACGCTGCTGCACTTCCAAAAGTCGATTTCACACTCTCAGCGAAAATAGGAAAAATTTGAGGGACCACCTACAGCACGAACCATCATCGATAGACGTACGCTTTTTATTTTTATAAATTATCAAAACTTTACAAATTATTGCAATATACCATTCCACGTGCACAAACACATCTCATTTAATAGTATTATAACTCCATCACAACTGCACATTCGCATTTGAGTGAACTCACAAAACTCTAAACAGCGCTCACTAAAAAATTTATAACTTATTAATATTTAATTTTTTTCAAAAATTAAAAAAAGGTCTCCACATATCGAGTCAATCTAGTAGATAAAAATATAAAACTAATAAATTTTTTATAATGAGTTTGTCAAAAAGTGACCTTTCTAAACCCCAAAAAAGGGCCCTTTTTAGCATTTTTTTTCGATTTTTTCAAAAACTATAGAACTTTTTCAAAATGTATTTCACCATTATGTAGCCCTTATTAATACGCACCTTTTCACACCCTAATCATTCACGTAGCTTCAAAGGTCACGACACCAGGGCAATGTCGCACTTCCGCCTATACAGAAGCGATCGAATAAATATTTTCAATGTTAAAAAATGTGCTCACTCAACACTGGGTCAGCCGAGCCGGTATAATGCATGTATCTTCTTTCTATATATAATTCTTCTGTACGTGCGTTTGTCACCTAACTCCTCCTAAACGGCTGGACCAATTTGGATGAAATTTTGTGTGTATGTTTGAGTGGGTCCCCGGATGGTTTGAAAATACAATTCAATCCGGTAGGGATAAGTCCACGCGGACGAAGTCGCGGGCACAGCTGCTATACTCAAATCAAAACAAACGTGCAGTTCGCATAATAAAGTTTTATGGCTTAGTGAAGGGAATCTCCGTTTACTAAGCCATAAAAGTTTGTTGTGCGAGCTGCACGTTTGTTTTGATAATAGTATAGTAGTATAATATGTATCAAGGTGTGTGTGTGTGTGTGTGAGGGTGTGTGTTTGTGTGTGTGAGTATGTATGCCTGTTGTGTGAGGCAATATGGGTGCGAGGAAGTGTATTTCAGTCCGTACTACGATAAAAACTTCACCATAGGGTGAGTCAGAACGACTTCACAGCTTTCTCAGTTCAATACAGCGGAAGTGTCGAGTGATTCGGAGTGCGGGCGGTACGGAGCGGCTTAGATAAACGATCGCTTCGCTCAGCACTTTTCGTACTGTCACTCTTTTAGGGTTGCATGGAGTGTGGCACTGCTCCACGGTAATGAGGGTTCCGTTGAGCAAAGGTAGTAAAGGGGTGGTCGGCGCATTTTTGGCTTGGACCCTTGAACCTCAGGGTCCGAGGTTCGAATCCGGCTGACATTCTTATGATTATTTTTTTATTGCTACTGACACGGTTGGCTACTTCACCACCTACAACAATCCGTGATGTCAGCCCATAACACCGGGTGAACAGTGGTCAGTGCTTCCCTTCGACATTCACTAATGAGTTTGTTTTTAAAGAAAAATTTACGCTGCTTACCTATCTGATATCCGCTATAATAATACATATTTTAACGCTTAAATATGTATTATTATATGTATAAAACTTTAAATTATAACGACACAGAAAATGTGCTAGATATTCAAAAATAAAATAAAATAAAACATATAAATAAACCTACAAACAAACCTTAGACAAACTAAACACCTTACTAACTAAATAACATTATAAAACCATAAAATATTCATATTTTATTTATTAAGGTATTTATTTGATATATTATATATATATATTAAAACTAACTTGTATTTATATACTAAAAAAAAAAATCGCTTCATTTAATTATAATATGAAATAAACTAAAAATAATATAAAATTATTACTAGTGAGCGCACAATGAAATACAATAAATTATGTTTACTAAAAAGTCTTTCTGCGAGACAGAATTTGTCTAGTGCAGAAGACTCGGTTATTGTACTGTACGATTTCATGTGATAATAAATATTTTTCATTTCATTTCATTATTAGATATTATCTGATATCAATTTAACGCGATCCCTCCGTCCCCTTTCCACCCCCGCACAACGCGCACTGGGAAGGGATTACATCCCTATACGCCGGACTTACGGATGCGTTACCAATCGGTTCTGCAGATCTTTCCTCCACAAAACTGGTAAACTATGGAATGATCTCCGTGCCCATATATTTCCCTCCAAGTAAAGTCTTGGCTCTTTCAAGAGAGGCGTGAATGGGCACCTGAAGATGGAAGATGAAATTTGATCTTCGACTTTAGAGCAAACGCTGCAATTTGGTGAATCTGTTTTTCGCGTCATGTGGGCACTTTTGTTTAATGGAAGATGATAAAAACAGATTCACCAAATTGCAGCGTTTGCTCTAAAGTCGAAGATCAATTCCATGTTTTATCGGAGTGTGATCGGAATAATAATTCACGAAATTCTTTGATCATAGAATTAATCTCGGACAGATTAAACGTATTTTTTTTGCTATCCACAATGCATTAGGAATTAAGTAAGCGGCGGGTGGCCGAGTGGTTTGGGCATCGGCTTCTCGTGCGAGAGGTCCGAGGTTCGAATCCGGTCGGCATGTACCAATGAGTTTTTTCTGGCGAAAAAATTTACGTGCTGCTTCACAGTTCGGAACCGGTGTAAAACTGTAGGTCCCTTCCCTTGCCCCTTACTAGGTGGTAGGCTCAAATTGTAGCCGACTGGGTTGGTACCACCGTACAGGATGTAAGATGGCCGCATAGCAACCTCGGTTGTGTTCTCCTCTAGTCCAGTATAGCCAGCAATCCAGGGAAGTTTCCGGTATGGCACCTACTTTCTGACTCAGCCATCCATACCGGATTACATAAAAAAAAAGCCACAGTTGCACTCCGGGAGTGCCGGCAGAAGTGAAAACAACACCGTAACATTGCTTAAAAAAAAAAAAAAAAAATTTTGTAGAACGGACAGACATGCATTTGTTACGGAACCCTACATTCATTTTGCAGAACTTAGTAGAATGGACAGACATAAACGTGTTACGGAACCCTACTTAACAGTTGCACTCCGGGGGTGCCGGCAGATCCCGTGCCACTAATGACTTAAGGTTACATTTTAAATAATAATGATGCTGACGCGATGTCGCGATGTCGCGATGTCGCGATGACGCGAGTTTAACATTTTTTACCCACCTAAAAAAATGCCAAGCGCCGCTAAAGAAGTTTTCACTTCAAAAAGTTGGTGAACACCTAATGGATGAATGCAAAATTCTGACAAAAAATTTCCAAACATCTCTAGCCCTCAGAGGCTATAGTTATGGTTTTGAGAATTGTTTAATAGGTACTATGAGACTGGCGTAGTCGCAAGACGGCTAAAGTCCTATTCAAATCAAGATAACAAGTGCGAGTCGAACTCGCACACCGAGGGTTTCTTATCGCCATGTCATGGTTAGCGCCACTCACGCCATCTATGGCGTGTTATGAAATGCTTCATATTAGTTAAATGGTAGATGGCGCACGCGCATACACTTTTTGGTTTCTTCTATGGGAACCCCCTTGAATTGTTTACTTTTTCTTATTTGTTGTTCTATCGGCCATAAAAACACATATTCTGTGAAAATTTCAACGGGCTAACTATTACGGTTCAAGAGATGGAGCCCTCGGACAGACGGACGGACGGACGGACAGACATACAGACAGACGGCATAGGCTCAGTAATAGTAACCCGTACCGGATACGGAACCCTAAAAAAGACGTAGAACGGATTTGTACCGTGTGGGGCCGGTACTTTAAAAGAATAGCCCCACTGCATCTCTTCCCGTGTATGTCGTAAAAGGCGACTAAGGGATATGACTCCCTTCTTATATTACTAGGTGGTAGGGTTTAACCCGCCCGGGTTGGTACCACCGCACTGAATGAAAGGTCGGTCGAAACGGCTATGTAAATAGTTTGTGTTTTCCGTCCAGTTCAGTGTAGCCGGCACGACCGAAGGGAAGCGCTGACGTGGCACCAAGTTCATCCGGTGGTACGGGCTGACATCACGGATGTTGTAGGTGATGTAGCCACCCGTGTCAGTTTCCATAAAAAAAAAAAAAAAAATGGTAAGACGTCCTAGGCTTAGTAATAGGGTCCCGTACCGGATACGGATTCCTAAAATCGACGATGAACCATATTTTAATGTGGATATGTCTCATCAATTAATATTTTTTTATTCTGTTTGTTATGATTTTATCAACCCCCGACGCAAAAGGAGCGGTGTTATAAGTTTTACGCCTCCGTCTGTCTGTCTGTCTGTGTGTCTGTCTGTGGCATCGTAGCTACCAAACGGATGGATCGATTTGGATGCGATTTTTATTAGAAAGCTGGTTTAACAGGGATGGCTCTTAGCTATGTTAGTATTCAAGTAATAAAGTAATTATGAATTAATAAAATAATTACGTCTCACGAATGGACCGATTTGGATGCGTTTTTTTTAAAAGCTTGAAATGAATTACAAATAAAAAAAAACCCCGACCATTAAAAAAGTCAAAAATAATTTCTGTTTACTTACTTAAAGGAGTCGGGGATCGCTAAGTAAATAAAATATAAAAACTCAGAGCTGCGCGGGGTATTTACTTAGCGGTTCCCCGACTTCTTTAAGTAAGTAAACGGATTTTTTTTTTACTTTTTTTAAGGGTCGGGGTTTTTTAGTTTGTAATTTTATATTATTTGAGTATTAAATATTGTTAATGTTTTGTGTTCTTCATGGCGCATTAAATATCTCAATATTTCATGAATCGAGCGTGGACAGCTGCAGTGCTGGTAACGTGATAGGCCGATATGGAACGTACCTACAGTACGGGAGCTAAGATGAAACATTAGCCCGTGTGATAAGCGATCATAAGATGTAACCACGATCAGACATTACCAAATATGAATACTGCTTGCATAAGTGAAACTAGATAATCGTGTACCTACGAAACGATATTGTCTAAGGACCATTACGTGGAAATTGATCAAGCAAAATATTGACAAGATTTTTTTTGTTTTGTTAATTTAAAATTATTTGTTGTATTTGATAAATAAAACAAATAATGAAAGACAATAAACTATTAGACAATATGCTTTATTTAAATGAACGCTACTTATTGTTGTACTGTGACTGCTTTGTACTTATATATTTGCTAAATTAAAATAAATTCAAGTTTCTGTACACTTATTGCCACAAAGGAAGTTCACTTACTCGTATCTGTGTTTTATGGTAAGAGGGTCAGAACCTTCCTTAAAATAAAATGTCATTCGGTCCAAACCAGAAAATTTTCTTTTATTTGAAAATGGGTCACCCTTTGACTCCCGGAAACCCCGATCGGGGTTTATACACTGTTCTCCGGTTGCCTCCCGGAAACCCCGATCGGGGTTCGGCGCGGCGCGGCGGCGCGCGGCTCACTATTAAATTCATCACTAATTCTACCAATTTTCGACCAAAGAACTGATTACTGGTATCACTTCTTGGTTAAAAGTACTAGAACTAGTACAAACAGACTGGGGGCAACACTTCACCTTCACACAGAAAATATTTTTTCAAAAAAAAGGGCTCCCAAGACAACTGACATTTCCACAGACACTGGAATACACAGATCTTGTACCGTATTTTGTGTACCCGTATTCGAGAGTACGTCTTATTAGCTTTATTTAGAGGTATGACTCGTCTATGGAAATTATACAGTTTTGATCAGAAAAAATCGAAAAAAAAGACGAGTGTGTTTTGTTTTGCCTGGAGTTCAAAAAATCGGTCTGTGCTTCTAAATAAGTGAATCCTGAAGTGTTTGGTATCACTGAATGCGCAATTTCAGTACGCAGATTACAGATTACAGATTACTGATGGATCGTTCGATTGAGGCGGGATATTCGAATTTGTGCGGGAGCGCGCGCGCCAAAATTTTGCGTTTTTGCGCGCGGCGAAAAGGGCTGGGAGGTAACTGCAGGTAAGAATATTAATACGGCGGGAGGCGAAGGGAAAGGGTCCAAACCTTCCAAGATCAAATCAACATGGGTGGCGAAGAAGAGAGACCAATAGTGCAGACGGCAGAGCCAAAAAGCCACCAGACCCAGTACCGTGGTGTCAAGAGTGATGGAAGAGCTAACAACGAACCTGGCGTCCAGGAAGATGAGCCTCATTTCGAGCGAGGCTCGGAACATGAACATGTTGCTGTGCAACTTGAGCTCCGTCACGGACGACGGCGGAAGGCTGTGTGTCACAGCCACCAGGCCCAGTGCGGTGGTGTCGAGAGTGATGGAAGATCCAACAACGAACCTGGCGTCCAGGAAGATGAGCCTCATGTCGAGCGAGGCTCGGAACATGAACATGTTGCTGTTCAACTTGAGCTCCGTCACGGACGACGGCGGAAGTTTGTGTGTCACAGCCACCAGGCCTAGTGCGGTGGTGTCGAGAGTGATGGAAGATCCATCAACGAACCTGGCGTCCAGGAAGATGAGCCTCATGTCGAGCGAGGCTCGGAACATGAACATGTTGCTGTGCAACTTTAGCTCCGTCACGGCCGACGGCGGCAGGCTGTGTCCCACAGCCACCAGGCCCAGTGCGGTGGTGCCGCCCTCGCTGCCGAACCGACGCGCGCGCAGGTAGCCCGAACAGTGGATCACCTGTCGACAATTCGTTAGATTATTTATCCGAGTAAGTAGTGGTCGGTTGAAACGTTTCTCAATTATCGCAGGTCCATTTCATCACCATAATATATCAAGTCAAATCAACAACAATTAGTAAAAGTTTATTACAAAGAAATGTAATAAATCATATTAAAAAATATAAAGATACAAAGTGTATCCATTGTCAAAGTTCGTTAGTGGGAAAAAGTCAGGTCAGAATCTTAGAAAACCGCTGGCCCTTAAAAAATAAAAAAAATATTTCAGTATGTACATAATATGTATGTCAGACAGCCCGTATGTATAGATAGATAGCCCGATAGCATTTCCTACTGATCTTTCCTTGTTTTCTTAATTTTTTTAGCAATCGGGTATTTTTTTTTTTGTTACTTTCTAAAAGGACCCGAATTTTCCCAAGGGCCCCTCCATGGCCGCTAAGACGACTCTGAGTACCATCCCGTAGTACAATTGTTTTTTCTTTATAGTAAGAGCCACCCATAAGGTGTCTAGCGACGCCCATGGACATTGCGGGGGACTGCGAATGCCATGCCGGCCTGACAGGTGCCCATTCAGGCCTCTCTTGAAGGACCCGAGACTATACTTGGGGGGAAATATGTGGGCAGGAAAAGCGTTCCAGAGTTTACCAGTTCTGTGGAGATGGATCTGCAGAACCGATTGATACGCATCCGCGGTAAGTCCAGCAGCGTATAGGGATGCAATCCCTGCCCAGTGCGCGTTGTACGGAGGTGAAAAGGGGACGGCGAAACCATACCATCGTAAATACCTATCATCATCATCATCATCATCATCAGCCTGTATCGATCCACTGCTGGACATAGGCCTCTCCCAAGGCACGCCACCACACGCGGTCTTCCGCTCTGGATGGATGGATGAGAAGAAATACCTATACTATAAACTAATTATGTATGTATGTATATAACAACATGTATGTATGTATATATTTAGGTATGTATTATGCATTATATAAACTGTAATTTATATGTATTTAATTTATAAATAGTATTTTATACTTTAAGTAACTTACGTACCCTATAAAATCAATGGTAGTGTATATTATAGTTTATCATAGTTTTTTTGCTTCCTTATCCTTATCCTTCCTTTTTTTTTTATGGAAACTTCACACGGTTGGCTACATCACCTACAACATCCGTGATGTCAGCCCATAACACCGGGTGAACTAGGTGCCATGTCAGTGCTTCCCTTCATTTCGCGCCGGCTACACTGAACTGGACGCAAAACACGAACTATTTACATAGCCGTTTCGACCGACGTTTCGCTCAGTGCGGTGGTACCAACCCGGCCGGGATAAACCCTACCACCTAGTAAGGTAAGAAGGGAAGGGACCTACAGTTTAACTTGGTATCCGAACCACGGTCAGCCTCCAACAGTCGGGCGGTCATCCATCCAATAACTGACCGCACCATTAAGCTGCCGAGGCTGACGATCCCTTAGTCGACTTTTACGACATGCGACGGGGAGAGATGCAGTGGGACTATTCTTTTTAAGTACCGACCCCACACGGTACTTTCCTTCCTTCCTTCCTTAAGCATATCCTTATATCCTTCCTCATCCTTCCTTCCTTACCTTTAATAAAATCCAACGTCTGCTTTCTGTCTGTATGTATGTATGAGTGTCTGTCCGCTTATAACTCGAGAACCACTGAACTGATTTTAATAAAAAAAATTCTACGGATAGCTTGATTCTTCCCATCAACTATAGGCTACTTACCATCACGCTAAATGGCTTATGAGGTTAGCAGAGAAGTCAAATATGAGAGCCAGTATATTATATTTTACATTCCCACACTCAAGTCTTTTGCTACTACCTACTTATATCTCGCAACATACGACTCTCAAACATCCTGGGAGAAATCCCTGTAAGGTATAAGTCCGCCTTTGCCCCACATGTAAATTACTTATCGTTTGTTTACGTAAAATGTTTTTTTGGTAATAAACTATAAAGTGTTTCTATCTTTCTATCTATCTAACTGATTGCAGCTAGAAAGCATGAAGTATTGTGTACCTTTGCTATGCAAATCACTGCATTGTTATGCACACAATTTAATTAGGTTCTTTTCTTTCCGTCTACGCTCTTCGTGAGCTGCATTCATTATTTCACTGCACTCGTGTGCAGTTGCATCCTGTATTTCATTAGTTTTACCTAATAAATGAATTTATTTATTCAACAGCAAAAAAAAGGTACTAAATAGACAATTAACTAAAAACTATAATATATAAAAAATCTCGTTTAAACTGTCTCCGAAATGACCGCGAAGGGTACCTAAAACACTCGCTGCATTTCCACGTTGAATAGCAAGGGCTACCTATCCGTTGTCTGAGGAATGTTTCGCAGTTAGGTACTCCTGACATTTCTGTTAATTTAGAATTTACCTAATTGTTTTTGAGTGTTTTTATCGTTCCGCATCTTAAAAGGAAAAAAAACCGGCCAAGTGCGAGCCGAACTCGCGTACCGAGGGTTCCGTATCGCCATGCCATGGTCAGCGCCATTCACGCCATCTATGTATTAGCTAAAATGCTTCATACTCTTTTCGGAAGATGGCTTTGTGCTTCGCAGAACAGCCGTCTTCCCCTAGCCGAGGATGGGACGCACGAGTCAGTAAGCCTGGAGGCGCTATACATAGGAGGACAGGGGTAGCCGCGCGTCGGCGCACACGCGCCAGCGCGTCAGTCTAGCGCCGGCGACCGATCTTAGTCTCCGTCCGCCGCTCAGGCGGAGCGAACGTGCGCGTCTGTCACAAAATGCCTCATTGTGCAGTGCTTTGGTGCAAAAAGTCGTCGAAAAATTCAAACTTCAACACAGATGGAGTCACCTTTCACGAGTAAGTACTTTCATTCAATTTGATAGCATTTTTCGCTTGAATTTCAGTAACAAACATCGGCGTAAATATGTATGGAGAGCTCTTTTCTGCTTACCCACCATAGGTCGACTATCGTGTTGGATGCAGTTAGCTCTTGTAATTTTTTTTGTTTATTGATAAATATGTATGTTAAATGTATACAGATATTTCATGCATTCTGCCTTATTGCCAAAGGACATTTCTTCTAGTCAACCTCAGCAGGTTTCCTCGTTCAATATTCGTTTATCGCGCTTTTTTCATTCAACCAGTACCTACCGGCTTTTACTTTTGAGCGACTCTAAAGGAATTAATTTCTTTAGGTCATGCGTCTACCGGGAATTAGTCTTGTTATGCTTAGCATTAACAAAATTAATTCATAATGAATACCCCGTTAGCATTTAGCACTGCTAAGCGCCCTGATGAATAAAAATTAATGCTAAATGCTAAGCAATAATCACATGTAATTTTAATTAGCATTGCTGTTTCGTTCGTAAAACTTTGCTGGTTCGTTTGTTTTGGAACGCACAAAGCAATGAAGTATGTGCTATTTATCTGTGGTACTGCTAAATGCTAAATGCTATATAGCGCCTGCGCTCCGCTGCTAGCTAGCTAGCTAGCATCTAAATGCGAAATGCGATGCGATCATGCGAGTGAGGGGTCGGAATTATCATCTGTCACGTGATCATTAGTTTTGGTCATATCTACAGAACCACTGGACTTAGACCCATCGTGTTGGTACTCAATCTGAACGTCTCGATGAGATCTATCCATCTGTCACATTAACTATTGTTTTGGTCATAACTCGAGAACCACTGGTGCTAGACCCATCGTGTTGGTACTCAAACTTCAGGTCTCGGTGAGATCTATCCATCTGTCACATGAACTTTTGTTTTGGTCATAACTCGAGAACCACTGGTGCTAGATCCATCGTGTTGGTACTTAAACTTTAGGTCTCGGTGAGATCTATCCATCTGTCACATGAACTTTTGTTTTGGTCATAACTCGAGAACCACTGGTGCTAGACCCATCGTGTTGGTACTCAAACTTCAGGTCTCGGTGAGATCTATCCATCTGTCACATGAACTTTTGTTTTGGTCATAACTCGAGAACCACTGGTGCTAGACCCATCGTGTTGGTACTCAAACTTTAGGTCTCGGTGAGATCTATCCATCTGTTGCGCGACCATCTCTCGAGACACATGTTAGTTCTTTAGTTCTTTAGTTCAACAATAACAATGTAAATGTCAACAATGTAAACAGTAACAATGTAAATGTCGTAAATTGTGCTTTTAAATTTAATTCAATTGTTCAAAAGTTACCAAATGAAAAATTTAATATAGATACCGATCTATAAATAAATAATTAAGTAAATTATTGTTCTGTTTCAAATATATGTTTCTATTACAGACTACACAGCCTTTCATTTGTTATTTTATTAACCCTTATATAACGAATTCACACCGTCAAACTGACAGAGAGACGCATGGTACATTTTATAAGGCTCTAGCTGCATGGCTGGTTAGTTTGTTAAAAAAGGCAAAGCCTGGAAAACCTCATTTTACCCTAAAAAAATTAAATATCCAGGTGGGTATGGCTGGTTAGTTTGTTAAAAAAGGCAAAGCCTGGAAAACCTCATTTTACCGTAAAAAAATTAAATATCGAGGTGGGTACTCATAAATTTTTTATGGTAGGGTAGATTTTCGCGAATTTTTCGCGAAGTCATATTGCAATATAATTTGTCATATCGTTGGCTAAGTAATTAGCAAATAGTTGTTAATAATATAATAATTTTTTTTTTGGTTACAAAACTTTTCGACTTTCTAACATTATTTTTTTAATTTTGGAAAATTCCAATAACAAATACTCCAATAAGATAATACCAATGTACGAGGTCTTACATATCATTGTTTTGGAAATTTGATGTAGATTTATAATAAAGTATCCGAGGTATCTCAGAACTTAGAACTATTATCGTGTTTATGCGAAAATCTGCAAATTCGCAAAATTGTGAAAGGGGCGTTGCCTTTGTTCATTTAAGAGAAAGTTATATTATTCCCTTGATGTAAAGAAGGGTTAAATATTGTTAAATCCGTTTCATCTTTTCATCGCGAATCGACACAATGAGCGACTTATTGTATGAATCCCGTTCAAACGTATGGAAGACTGGCGTCACGTGGCTACCTACTCGCTCGGCCAATCACGGCGTTCCATGCGCCGCTCCCGCCTCAGACTTCACACCCCTTTGGCGGCTACCTCGGTTCTCATACAAACGATGCCGTATTTCGTATCCAGGCTTACTGACTCGTGATGGGACGCGAGCTATTACTCTGGGATGTCTATTCATACGTTGAAAGTAGTTCCTGGCCAGGTAGTTTTTTATTTTTTATTGAAAGCGCGACATATGGCGCCGAGCCACCCATAAGGTGTCTAACGACGCCCATGGGCATTCGGCCGTATGCGGGGATTGCGAATGCCATGCCGGCCTGACAGGTGCCCATTCACGCCCTTATTGAAAGGCCCGAGACTGTACTTGAAGTACAGTACCATCCCGTAGTACAATTGTTTTTTATAGGAAGAGCGACATGTGGCGCCTAGCCACCCATAAGGTGTCTAACGACGCCCATGGACATTCGGTCGTATGCGGGGATTACGAATGCCATGCCGGCCTGACAGGTGCCCATTCACGTCCCTCTTGAAGAACCCGAGATTGTACTTGGGGAGGAATATATGAGCAGGGAGAGAGTTCCAGAGTTTACCGGTTCTGTAGAGGAAAGATCTGCAGAATCGATTGGTACGCATCCGCGGTAAGTCCAGCGTGTAGGGATGCAATCCCTTCGCCAGTGCGTGGGGTGCGGAGTTGGAAAGGGGACGGCGGGATCGCGTTAAACAGCTCCTCCGAGTACTCCCCATGGAATAAGTGTTAGAACACACTTAGGGAGCCGACATCCCTACGGATTTGCAGTGGTTCTAGATCGCGGGACACTTCGGGGTCACCCACTAGTCGCACGGCTCGACGCTGGATCGAGTCCAGAGGCGCAAGCTGGTATTTGGCAGAGCCATCCCACAGGTGCGAGCAGTACTCCAAGCAGGACCTTATTTGCAATTTATACAAAAGCGGCTTTTGGTCCGGCGTGATGTTAACTACGGAACCCTAAAACGCAACTTTAAAAATCATACTGGCAGCATAATACAAAAAGTTAAACAAAAATATTCAAATTACCCGCGCTACGGCCGCAAAAACAAATTTCAAAAGTTTGACATACAATTTTCGTTTTTAAACTAGTCGCGTCGAAAAATTCCAGAAATCCGTCAAAGAGGATATAACCACCAAAATTTTATATTTCCCTGATAATAAAATTGTAGTTCACAGTTTCCATAATGACAATGGACAAGGAGAAGATCATGCAGGAACTGAACAGTGTCCTGAATCAACTGCAGGGAGCTGATTTGTGAGTAAAAGTTTACCTACGTACGGTCATCCATATGTCATGCGACCTGAAACATGAACTGGAGCTTCTGAAAGAACCACTGCAGCTTCGTAGGGATGTCGGCGCCCTAAGTGTGTTTTATCGCTTATTCCACGGGGAGTACTCGGAGGAGCTGTTTGACGCGATCCCGCCGTCCCCTTTCCACCTCCGCACGACGCGCACTGGGCAGGGATTGCATCCCTACACGCTGGACTTACCGCGGTTGCGTATACGTCTGCATCTGGAACGCTGTCCCTGCCCAAGTATTTCCCCCCAAGTACAGTCTCGGGTCCTTCAAGAGAGGCGTGAATGGGCACCTGTCAGGCCGGCATGGCATTCGCAACCCCCGCATGCGACCGAATGTCCATGGGCGTCGCTAGACACCTTATGGGTGGCTCGGCGTCACATTTTTTTTTATGTAATCCTGTATCGGTGGCTGAGTCGGAGGGGCCAAAGCACATGCTCCGACTACCCAACATCACCTCCGAGAAGGTAGGTGCCATAGTGGAGACTTCCCTGGATTACTGGCTATACTGAACTAGAGGAGAACACAACAGAACCTACAAGAATCGGCGTCACAAATACACGATCGACGGAATCCTTGTACATCCAGCAGAGGTGTCTGTCGTGTCGGTTTGTTACACGAAATCGCGCACGACAATTTCGGGCACAGCCCGAACACGCTTCGTTCTGGTCGAGCACGATCGTGTTTCCGGGCCAGCTAGGCCAGCCCGAAGCCCGGTCGACACGATAGGCACGAACCGTGTTGACGGCACGCCAATGTGATTGTGCACTCACGAACCTTCATACAAGATTTTATCAATTACCTACCTTTTTATTTATTTCTTACATATTATATTTTTTAATGTACTTCATAAGATTTATGTTTCATAATAAGAGAAGCAAATTATAGCCGACTGGGTTGGTACCACCGTACTGGATGTTAGTTGGCCGCATAGCAGCATCGGTTGTATTCTCCTCTAGTCCAGTATAGCCAGCAATCCAGGGAAAAAATAATTATCATATTTGCATTTAAATCGGATTTACTATTGAACCGAATTTACCGCGAGGGAAGCCGAGGGCAAAAGCTTGTGTATGATAAATAAAATATATAAAATAAAAACAAAAAGGTTAAATCAATACAATATTTCTGTTTGTTTGCATTAGTGTACATACTTCATTATGTTCATAAGTTAAATTGTTGACATAGCCATAATAGAATATGCATATTTTGTGAAAATGTCAACCGGATACCTATCACGGTTCAAAAGATACAGCCCTCGGACGGACGGACGGACGGACGGACAGACAGACATACACACAGATAGACGGCGTAGGCTTAGTTATAACTTATAACTGTCCTTCGAGGAAAAAAGAAAAAAATAATTTCTCGAAGGACGCATTGAGCAAAGTAAACGTCGAACTTGTTGTCTTTTTCCCAGTGGCTCCTGCAATTTCGGTCAGCCGGGTCAAATGGGCGCAAATCAAGTACACCAGAACATGCTGCCGGGGCAAGGTCAAATGGGTGCAAATCAAGTACACCAGAACATGCTGATGGGGCAAGGTCAGATGGGTGCAAATCAAGTACACCAGAACATGCTGCCGGGGCAAGGTCAAATGGGTGCAAATCAAGTACACCAGAACATGCTACCGGGGCAAGGACAAATGGGTGCAAATCAAGGACACCAGAACATGCTGCCGGGGCAAGGACAAATGGGTGCAAATCAAGGACACCAGAACATGCTGCCGGGGCAAGCTCAAATGGGTGCATATCAACTCACGTATCATGGCCATGGGGCCAGTCCTGGAATGATGCAGGGTGACACGAATATGACTATTCCTCAACAATCAAGTCCCGTGAACGCACAAGGGCATCCAGGCGCTGGAGAAGATGTTCAAGGTCGCGCCTGCCCGGGTTACGAAATGGCTAATTATTGTATGGGTGAAAACTACACGTGTTGCAGGCACGGGATACACGGGGGTGGAGGCCACAGGTGCTGTAGATATGGCGATTTCGGGGGGATGAAATTCAATCAATTTAGTCCACGACCTGTACCACTGATGGAACCACCCACAAGCACTGATGGAACCACCCAAAAGCAACCAATGCAACAGCTTTCGGAACAAACAATTCAGCCAACTTCGGCTGCACAGCCTTCCAATCCAATTTCAAACCAAATTCTAGATGCTGGTGGACAGAAAGAGCCGAGTTCAAACCCCGAACCAACTCGGATTGTTCAAGAACCAATTTATCCTGCTGACACTAAACAAGCCCGCCCTCCAAGTCCTGTACCTAAGCAACAATACGAGCAGAATGCTCTAGGACAACCCGTCCAGCTGATCCCGCCGTACTATTCCACGAATCAGCCCCTCCCGCAGACGCTTTCTCCTCAGGGCGTGCCAACAAACAAGTATGGAAGTATCGTGGACCCTATGAAACAGCACTATGTCAAATCAACAGTCAGCAAGACGTCTATACCTCGCCGCAGCACCACTCGCATACCGGGACAGCATAATGTGAACAAAGGGTCTTTGTCGAGTACTGGACATACTGTGAAGGCAGCCGCGCAAGGAGGTTCCAGTTCCGATGGACGACTGCACGCGGCGCCTCCTCAGGATCAGACTCCGAGGCCGATGGAGACGATGGCAAAGGTGGCTGGCGATGCTTCTTCTGGTCTGCAGGATGAGGCGCCGCGAACGAAATTGGAGAGCATGCCAGAAGGCGAGAAGACTGTTATAAATGAGGTTTGTCATTTTCTTGGTTTTTTATGGAAATCCAGTATGAAGGCGACGACTGTTGAAATAACTGCGTCCTACACTGGCAATCGTGGAGAGGAAAACGCAGTATGGGAATACTACCCGCCAGGTGGAACGACCACATCGGTTACGTCGGCGGAAATCAGTGGTTCTGTACCGCTGAAGGCCGAGAGGACTCATCTTATCCAATAAACTTCTCCCCATTATTATTATTAAACTATTTATCCTGGTAAAAAAGTACAAATGCGTGGAATCGTTATATTTAAATTTTCATTAAGTACTCTGTTCTCCCATTCGGAACCCTCCGTGCGCGAGTAAAACTAGCACTTGACCGATTTTTTTAACCGTAACTCGGGTTTCGAACTCGTATCCACCTGCTGCGCGACACTTGTGTTCTATGAAGAAGACAACTTGTAAACTGCAGTCACACCACGCAGTATGACACGGAGGACGAAAAATCTTCTATCTCACACTGGTGTGCAAATCCTTCGAACCATAGAGAAATAATATACGGGGGTATCTTCCTTTATACGTCTATGCTTCGAACTGTGACAACTTGTATTTTACGATATAATATATTGCTTCCTTACAGGGTCTGCCGACTTTGAGAAAGGGCAAACACAACGGTCTACAAGATCGCAGCTTCACAACCAGCGCCAACTCGTCCTGGTCTTTTGGAAGCCCTCTACAGAACTATGCTCCCCGACCGTACGCTTACCAGTTCGCTTCAACTGTCGGTAGGCGTTAAGGTTTTCGAAATTGCGTTTTAGCTTCGTGCGTGTTTATTGCGTTTGTTTAATTTTGAACATGTCCGGTAAATGTGAAATTGTCAATAATTATGAATAAATTGCATACACTCTTATGAGGCCTACCATCTGTTTAATTGACGTCGTAGATTCTGTGTTCGCTTATAGGTATATAATGTTGGCGGCTGACCGCGGGATACCACATACATAAAACGCGTCACTTCCCTTCTTACCTTAAGACGAGACGGGAGTTAACTTTCTTCATACAAAACCGTCTTTCGGCATTTATGTGTTCTATCTAGCACCCTAAACCTTATCCGATTTCAACAATATTTTTTTCTTGTCTTACGGACAGTCCAATCTACGTTTCTGTCTTTGTCGTTTTTGTTTAGATGAAATGGTCAGTTCAGTTGGTCGGATCGGAATGGCAGGACGGTGTATAAACACGGAGCTATAAATTTGTATTTCGACCGAAAACATTTTAATATTTTTTTTTTTATGTCATGAATTTCATTATGCTTTATTGAGTCATCCATCACATAAGATATTCAAAAAATAAAAAGAGAGGAAAGTAGATTGGACTGTCCTTAAGACAAGAAATTAAAATTGTAAATATCGGATAAGGTAAGTAAGGTCAGTAAGGTTTGGAGGGGGGGATATTGGCTGAGAACTCTGCCAACCGTCGCACAAGGCAGAGTGCTCCATGAAGATGGGCCATACGCTTGGCCCGAAACGTCGAGCCACATAGCTCGGAGTGAAACCGCGAGTAAAGCTGATTGATTTAAAATAATGTATTACTATAAGATTCTAAATAAAAAAAATTAAAGAAATTTTATTGTTTTAACCGTGGCACAGTCGAAGCTTGTAGGCTTATCCATCAGTTCAATAAAGCACTTAGTTCCAAAGGACCCTCACACACACAGTGAAAAGATGTGTTCCTCTATTTCCAAAGCAATTTCTATACATTAGTCCATTTCAGAGCTGTTGCAGTACTTGCAGTGTCTTACTGAGTTATCGATGTGCATGACAGATTGCGAATAATTCTGTACCACTTCAAACGATTTCGATTATTCCATTTCGATTATTTTCTTTTATATGTGATTATTACTAAAAAGAAAGAAATAAAAACTGTTTTAAAAAACCAAAAAAACGACTCCGATGAAATCACTTTTCAAAGTCGGTGCCAGCCAAACCCAACACAAATAAATCTAAACATCACTTGCCAGCAATTTAAATCATTGCCAGCAATAGTTTCTCAAGATGTGGATGTGATGGCTATCCTGATTGCTCTCATTATGCCATACCCAACACGGCCTTCATAAAATGTTTGTGTTTGGCACCGACTTCGAAAAGTGATTTCATGCCCACATATTTCCCACCAAGTACAGTCTCGGGTCACTCAAGAGGGGAGTGAATAGGCACCTGTCAGGCCGGCATGGCATTCGCAACCCCCGCATGTGACCGAACGTCTATGGGCGTCGCAAGACACCTTATAGGTGACTCGGCGCCATATAAACCTCGACGCTATCAAATTAAATCAGTAGTGCTACGGTAAATTAATTTTAACTGTGGCTCTACCTGTATTAAATCAGTAGTGCTACGGTAAATTAATTTTAACTGTGGCTCTACCTGTATTAAATCAGTAGTGCTACGGTAAATAAATTTTAACTGTGGCTCTACCTGTATTAAATCAGTAGTGCTACGGTAAATTAATTTTAACTGTGGCTCTACCTGTATTAAATCAGTAGTGCTACGGTAAATAAATTTTAACCGTGGCACTACTAGTAGTGCTACCGGTAGTGCCAACGCGCGGCAAAAGCTAGTATTAAATATAGTGACTTTTTATCGACAAAGCGCCGCGCGCAGATCGCTTCCCTAGTCCATAAAACTTTATTGCCGGACCTGCCAGGACCGTTTGATATTACTTATGGATGATAGGGTATACACCAGTGTAAAGAGTAGTTTTTGAGGCTCACTATAGATAGGCTATATACCATTACGCTAAATAGTAACATGACAGACCCACCATACCCCTGGCCGTACCCCTGGTGGTACGCTGGGTATTTTTTTGTAAAACGATACCACCAACTAATAGTGTTGTGAAACAAAGTGTAGTATTATGGAAAACTCCTTTCAATTTCTGCTGCCCTGGTACTTTAGAACCGTTCCCAGTAGTCTTACCAAGTATCAAAGAAAGTATAGAACGGAATTTAGTGTCATGGTAGCGTCTGATGAAGAGGGGAGACAGAGAGAAGGACGGTGGGGTTGCGGTAGGAGGGGAGGAGACGAGAGAGAGAAAGAGGGGGAGGGAGAGAGAAAGAGATAGATAGAGAATATACAATAATCGAAGCAATAGTTTATTATCATTTTGCGTTTAAAGCGGCGGCGGGTGGCCGAGTGGTTTGGGGATCGGCTTCTCATTCGAGAGGTCCGAGGTGCAAATCCGGTCGGCGTGTACCAATGAGGTTTTTCTCACGAAAAAATTTACGTGCATACCTTCACCTGCTGCTTCACCGTTCGGAACCGGTGTAAAACTGTAGGTCCCTTCCCTTGCCCCTTACTAGGTGATAGGCTCAAATTGTAGCCGACTGGGTTGATACCACCGTACTGGATGTAAGATAGCCGCATAGCAGCCTCGGTCGTGTTCTCCTCTAGTCCAGTATAGCCAGCAAATCCAGGGAAGTCTCCGGTATGGCACCTGCACGGAGGTGATATTGGCTGGTCGGAGCATGTGCTTTGGCCCCTCCGACTCAGCCACCCATACCGGATTACATAAAAAAACGGATTTGCCGTGTAAAGCCGCTAGCAAAAGCTAGTCCTACTAATAGTATAAACCAAAGAGATTTTAGTATAAACGCGAAAATTTGTGAGGATGGTTGGATGTATGGATCTTTGTTCCTTTTTCACGCAAAAACTACTGAACGCATTTTGATGAGACTTTACAGTACTATATATTTGGATTATACATCAGAATAACATATAGGCATAGTATCACGCTAAATAGCCTTAGGGCTCAGCAGTATCAAATAAAGTATAGTATGGACGGGAGAGAGTGAATATAAAAGACAAGAAAAACAAAAGCCTATCAACGTCACATAAAAACTTCAATTTCGAAATCCGTTCTTTTTTTTAAATCCACGCGGACGAAGTCGCGGGCAATAATTTGTAATAAAATGTATTTTGTTTTATTTTAAACTATAAGTTATAGGGATAAGTGCACTCAGAGTTTCCACTTTCCACCTATCTCTACTGGTAGGGATAAGTAGATTTTTTTTCCACTTATCCCTACCAGGGGGGATAAGTTGTTAGGGATAAGTGTACCAGGCGGCAAAAGCTAGTAATAACTAATACATAAAAATAGGTTTTGTAAGTACCTTGTAGCCAGAGGTGGTGAGGCCAGCATTCCGTTTCGCCAGGACGCACTTCATCCGTATGAAGAAGGCTCGCTCGCACTCTACGTCCACCGCTGGGCCCCAGCCGCCGACGGGATAACTGTCGCATATTATGTCATCCGTTTCAAAATTAGTTAATAGTACGCTAAGGGGGGGTTCTGTATCGGAAATAAATCACACAAAAACCTACTCAAATTTAATACGTGAAGTGCGCGTATTTCACCTCAATAAGTATGTTTTTTATATCATAAAAAAAAAGTTATGGGAACGTGATCAGTATCTGATACACATACACCCCTTAGCGTATCTTTACCTACTATTGAAAGACCTTATATTTATTGCACTCAAATAGAATATGGGCAAAAGGTAACACTTAATGCCTCTAGGAATTTTCTAACAGAATACCTTTGGGGTATGATAACAGCTAGGTGAGTGGCGGAAAGAGATATTATATGGTAGTATGATATGACATATTATGTACGGGACTACAAAAGATAGATAAACTTAAATATGAATAGTTTAAATACTATACCTATATAAAAGATAGACTAAAATAGGTGACTGAGCGAGAGGGGCCAAACCTAGTTATTTTTTTATGGATACTGACACGGTTGCCAACATCACCGATTACATCCGTGATGTCAGCCTATAACACCTTGGTGAGCTAGGTGCCGTGTCGGTGCTTCAGTTCGGTCTTGCCGGCTACACTGAACTGGACGGAAAACACTAACTATTTAAACAGCCGTTTCAACCGTCCTTTCATTCAGTGCGGTACCGTGGTATCAACCCGGGCGGATTAAACAGGTAAGAAGGGAAGGGACCCACAGTTTTACGTGAAATCCGACGCACGGTCACGCATCCAAGTACTGACCGCGCCGCGGTTGCTTAACAACAGTCGACCGACCGCACAACTGAGCTACCGAAGCTGACCGATTGGGCACCTGTTAGGCCGGCGGCGTGGCATTCGCAACCCCCGCATACGACCGAATGTCCAGGGCCGTTGTTAGACACATTATGTATGGGTGGCTCGGCGTCATATGCACGCTTTCAATAAAAAAACCGGCCAAGTGCGAGTCGAACTCGCGCACCGAGGGTTCCGTATCGCCATGTCATGGTCCGCACCACTCACGCCTTCTATGTATTAGTTAAAATGCTTCATACTGTTTTCGGTAGATGGCGCGCATACACTTTTTAGTTTCTTGTATTTTGAATTGAATTTTTTACTTTTTCTAATTTTTATTATTTCTTGTTATATCGGCCATAATTTCACAGAATATGTGTTATATTCTGTGAAAATTTCAACGGGCTACCGATTACGGTTCAAGAGATACAGCCCTCGGACAGACAGACAGACGGACGGACGGACAGACAGACAAACAAACAGACGGCGTAGGCTTAGTAATAGGGTCCCGTACTGGATACGGAACCATAAAAAAGATTCCGGCGAATTGAGAACCTTGAAGTCAGGTAAAAACAAATGTAGCGCCCGCCGTTCCCGAGCTCTCTACGTACCCGTGAGAGGCGACCTGGTGGCCCAGGAAGCCGTGCCCATGCTGCAGACTCAGCACCGCCGTCATCTCATCGTGGTCGTTCTGGTGGATGTACTCGTAGATGGAGTTGCCTGTCAACTCGACCTGGGTGCGAAGATCATCGTCATCAATCGTACTTAGTCTAGCGTTAACCAATTTTATTTTTATCGATAGCGCGACATGTGGCATCGTTTCACTTACAAGTAGGTGTCTAAAGATGCCCATGTACATTCTGTGATGCACGGGGATTGCGAATGCCATGCCGGCCAGACAGGAGCCTTTTCACGCCAATTTTGAAAAACCCCAGGCTGTACTTGGGAGGAAATAGATGGGCAGGGAGTGCGTTCCACATTTTCCCGATTCTGTGAATAAAATACCTACAGAACCGGTTGGTGCGCATCCGTGGTAGGTCGATTGAATAAATAGGGGTGCATCCCCTGCCCAGTACGCGTAGTGCGGAGGTGGAATGGGGACGACGGAATCGCGTTAAACAGCTCCTCCGAATACTCCCCATGAAATAAACGATAGAACACACTCAGGGAGCCGACGACGTCCCTACGGAGTATTGTATTGTATTGTTGTATTGTTTATTGATAATTCATATGGCAGTTAGACTGCGCTCGAACTTGTCACAATTTGTTCTGTTGTAGTGGTTCTAAGTCGCGCGACACCACGGGGTCATCCACCAGTCGCACGTCACAACGCTGGATTGAGTCTAGCGGCGCAAGCTGGTATTTAGCTAAGCCATCCCACAGGTGCGAGCAGTACTCCAAGCAGCACCTAACCTGTGTTTTGTACAACGTCAGTTTTTGGCCCTGAGTCAATTAGGCAGTTAGTCACTTAGGCAATTAGTCAGGTAAGTAGTATTATACATATGTATACCATTCAGACATCATGCTGCCAATTGGGGCAGGCCAGTCTCCACAAACAGGACCCGTTCACGAGCATCACTTCAGGGCCAGCCATCGCCTCCTTCAACCATATTTGAGGGTGAGAGGCGACCCGGACCAAGTGTCACCGTAAGCAAATACCTTAAATCGATGCACTACCCCAGCGGTAACACGACATTTTTACGATTCCCCCGCACCTCGCGCACCGGGCAGGGATTTCGTCCCTAAACGCTGGCCTTACCGTGGATGCGTACCGGCCGGTTCGGCTAATCTTTCCTCTACAGAACTGGTAAACTCTTTAACGCTCTCCTTGCCCATATATTTCCCCCGAATTAAAGTAGCGGGTCCTTCAAGAGGGGCGTTTCCTGTTAGACCGGCAAGGCATTCTCAAGCCCCGCATACGACTGAATGTCCTATTAGGCGTTGTTAGATTAAACTTAAATTAGATTAAACTAACAACTAAAGAACTAACTTTCCTATTACTAAAAACTAAGAACATCATAATGTCTATACTCTATCCCATTTTAATCTTAATTTTATGAAACTTATTTTATTAAACTCAATAAGAGCGCCATCATGTAATTAATATGTACGTGTTATTCTATAAAACAAGTCTTCCTGCAAGACAGAGTTTCTCTAGGGCAGGAGACATGATTGTAAAATAGGCTTAAAAACTTTTCTAAATAAAATAATTTTCATTTTTTTCATTTCATTCATTTCATTTCATTTTTCATTCATTTTCATTTCAGATACCTTATTTATGGGTGGATAGACGCCACATGTCGCCCTTTCAATAAAACAACCTTAAAAAAGTTGTATGTAAATAAAATGCCAGCTAACCTGACTAAGCCCCAGATGCACCGAGGCCGTCTCGCTGATGTACATTATCTTGCCGTCCGGTGCCACGACAAAGATGAAGCCGTCCAGGGTCTGCAGGAGATGGGAGCCCAGCTCCCTGATGTTCAGCTCGCGGGGCTGCGGCGGCGGCGGGGCTGCACCCCACGCGTCTCCGAGACCTGGTGGATGGAATATTGATAAGTGTTTATTTTTACCAACCTACAGCGAGGTCAAAAAGATGGTTGTGCTTTTGGCATCGTATATGTACGTTTGTTCCCTCGCAGAGCCGAAACTGCTTAACCGATTTCAACATATGAGGCATATCGACTCGACAGCCCACATGTCAGAGACTAGGTTTTTTTATGAAACATTCAAGTGAGGAGCTGTTTGACGCGATCCCGAAGTCACCTTTCCACCTCTGCACAACGCGCACTGGGTTGGGATTGCATCCCCACACGCTGGACTTATACCAATCGGTTCTGCCTGAGTTCTGCAGATCTTTCCTCTACAGAACCGGTAAATTCTGGAATATTTCCCCCCATATACAGTCTCGAACCCTTCAATAGGAGTGTACACGCAACTGTCAGGCCTGCGTCGTATCGTATCAGGCATTCGTAACCCCCGCATACGACCAGATGTCCACGAGCGTTGTTAAACAGCGACGGGTTAATAAGCGACATTAGTCCACCCCCAAGCCGGACTGGCACCTCCTCGGCGGTGCAGTTGGCTGCGCCTGAGGTTTCGAAGCTCGGAAGCAATAAAAAAAAAGATACCCACCATCGGGGAACACCTGACGCATCTTCAAATAGCTGGTGGTCAGCCTGATGATGGATGCCTTGTCGAGCTGGCTGGTGATGGCGGCTGGCAGGGGCAGCAGCTTGGCCAGCTCCAAGAACTCTGCGTTCTCCTTCTCGCGGCGAGAGCGAGCCGCGTTCTTGCTCTTCTCCTTCATGATGGCGGCGGAGAGCTCCCGCGGAAGGCGGTACGGGTTGGCCTTCTGCTCTGAGGGACAAAAATATTATTTTGTTCATTACTTTATTTATGTGTGTTAGTACTGAACATGTGCCGGTTTTATATTTCTTATAAAATAAAATAAAAACTTTAGGTCTTTTTAACTTTTTTTTTTATGTTTTCCGGTATGGATGGCTGAGTTGGAGGGGCTAAAGCGCATGCTCCGACCAGCCAATATCACCTCCGAGAAGTTAGGTGCCATACCGGAGACTTCCCTGGATTGCTGGCTATACTGGACTAGAGGAGAACACAACCGAGGCTGCTATGCGGCCATCTTACATCCAGTACGATGGTACCAACCCAGTCGGCTACAATTTGAGCCTACCACCTAGTAAGGGGCAAGGGAAGGGACCTACAGTTTTACACCGGTTCCGAACGGTGAAGCAGCAGGTGTAGGTATGCACGTAAATTTTTTCGTCAGAAAAAACTCATTGGTACACGCCGACGGGATTCGAACCGCGGACCTTTCGCATGAGAAGCCGATGCCCAACCCACTTGGCCACCGGCCGCTTAACTTTATGTTAAACAACGCTGGGCGCGGTCAGTACTTGGATGGGTGACCGCTGACTGTTGGAGACTGACCGAGGTTCGGATTCCTCGTAAAACTGTAGGTCCCTTCCCTCCTAATCTTACTTGGTGGTAGGGTTTAACCCGCCCGGGTTGGTACCACCGCACTGAATGAAACGTCGGTCGAAACGGCTATGTGAATAGTTTGTGTTTTCCGACCAGTTCAGTGTAGCCGGCACGACCAAAGGGGAAGCACTGACATGGCACCTAGTTCCCCCGGTGTTATGGGCTGACATCACGGACGTTGTGATGTAGCCGACCGTGTCAGTTTCCATAAAAAAAAGGTCCCTTCCCTTACTAAGTGGTAGGCTCAAATTGTAGCCGACTGGGTTGGTACCACCGTACTGGATGTACGATGGCCGCATAGCAGCCTCGGTTGTGTTCTCCTCTAGTCCAGTATAGCCAGCAATCCAGGGAAGTCACCGGTATGGCACATACCTTCTCACAGGTGATATTGGCTGGTCGGAGCATATGCTTTGGCCCCTCCGACTCAGCCACCCATACCAAATTATATAGAAATAATTGGTTGTCTGTAAAGTCGGTTTACGGACGATAGTTTTACGTGATAACGTCATACATACCATATCATACGTCATATTGTTTCATGAATATTCTAAATTTGAAATATTTTCCGACCGGCCAGATATTATGGTACGAGTAACCTCGTTTTAATTTCTGCGGCCCTGATACTTTTATAAGCCGACGCTTGGGCCGATTGTGCCTCTCTATCGCTTGTTACGCGCTCTCGCTTGCACACACAGGCTCAGATGGAACGTGACGTGATATTCGTGCGTGCAGCCGATGTTCATCAATTTATAAGACGTTATCACGTCAAAAATAAATATAATAATAATTTATAAAACCCGACCGTTAAATTAAGAAAACAAGGAAATATCATTAGAAAATTCTGTAGTCGGGCTATCTGTTTATTCGAATCTAACTACACGCCCGATTACAACTGATCTTTTATTGTTTTCTTCATTCTTTTAGCAGCCGGGTTTTATAAATTTTTTATTATTTTTGAAACCGCCTTTTTGAGCTCTTGACACTGTTAGCCCACTCGATGGGGTTAGAAGATTAACTATTTTTGGCACCTGACGGCCGCCATTTTGAATTCTCACATTTTTTGTATAGCCTGTATACCACTTCCACAGTGTTACTTAGAATAACAGGTGGTCTATCTCCAAAAAAATTAATTTCGCGGGAGTCCGCCAGCCGATCGCTGTCGAGCTATATTTTTCGTTATAAAAGTGAACTAACTCCTAGTGTGCAAAGAATTCAACTAGATGTCGCCACTTGGTTGATATTGTGAAGTCTATGCTCATTTATTCATAATAATAACAGTGCACAACCTCTACCTAATAACCTCCAATTTTTTTTTACTTTTAATTTTATTCATAATTTTTGCTTTGATTTAACTAAAATAATATTGTGCGTCTATCAATTCAGATATGTTACCAGTAAAATAAACAAATTTATTACAATGTACGACTTTTATTAATTTAGCCCTAGTACAATTTGCAAAACTCTCGATATCTCAAAATGTGTGTTTGTGGAGATAGTTTACTGTTATTCTAAGTAACACTTAAGACGAATCTAACGACACCTTATATGTTAAAATCCAACAAGCCTTTTAGGCTACAGCGCGTGACATAGAAATAGACATACATATATACCTACATATTATACACTCGAAAAACATTATCCTCTTTTTTGTTTCACACAGTCGGGTAAAAATACATCCCGACCTGGATTCGCCCTTTATGGAAACTGACACAGTTGGGTACATCACCTACAACATCCGTAATGTCAGCCCATAACACCGGGGCAACCAGGTGCCACGTCAGTGCTTCCCTTCATTTCATGTCGGCTACACTGAACTGGACGGAAAACACGAACTATTTACATAGCCCTTTCGACCGACGTTTCACTCAGTGCGGTGGTACCAACCCGGCCGGGACAAACCCTACCACCTAGTAAGGTAAGAAGGGAAAGGACCTACAGTTTAACGACAGCGTAAAATTCGAGCTCTGTGGTTTAACGTGGAATCCGAACCACGGTCAGCCTCCAACGGTCGAGCAGTCACCCATCCAAATACTGACCGCGCAGAGCGTTGCTTAACAACCGACCGACCGCACCACTGAGCTACCGAGGCTCACAATGGCTGGTATGCGCATAAAATTCCAAGCCAAGTAACTTAATTTGGTGCTGTCAATATGAGGATCCCAATTCCCATCTCATTCTGAATATTTCATTAGCAATCTAAAATCCAGACCTTCCTCAACACAAGAGCTGGTAGCTGCGTATACATATTCAAATAAAACAACAATTCTAATGAGGCCGAGCCGCATGAATATGCAGCTCCTGTAAGAGGCCCAGAAGTACGCGGCGCTGCACTCGAGTCTCGACTCGACCCTCGGCCTCGTCGCGAGGAGAGAGTAAACGAGGGGAGGGCGATAGTGTGGGGGTTAAGTATCAGTTGTTGGAGGAAATGTGTATTTTATGAATATTTAACTAATTGTCTTGTTGATATTATATTTTTGTATGTTAGTACTAAGCATGTACTCGCTCTTTACGTTTCTTCATTAGATAAATTGAAAGCCGAAAATGTAGAGAAATTGGTAATTGCGGAAATTGGTAACGCGCTGGCGGCTCAAGCCGGAGTTTCAGGTTCGAATCCTGGTCGGGACGTATATTTTTCTTCATTTTCGGCTTTGCATTATCTAATTAAGAAATTTTCTTGTTAGGTTTTGATACAAAACTTTCTATTTAATTTTTTTTTTCATTTGAAATACTCAGACAATAAACTTACAGTAAACTCGGAGACAATAAAGTATATTTTCATTTAATCATACATTTCTATTCTAAGAAGTCAATATATTTTTTTTACTTAAAAAACTGCAACCTTTATCCACAAATTCAATCTCTAACTACTCAGATATCGCTCACCTAGGGTTGCGCGCAGCGCCGCGTACGTGTCGAGAGCTAGGGCGGGAAAACAACATCACTGCTGCATGAATAATTCAACGAAGTCCTAATTCTTACAAATGACCTTGCCGCATCAAGCTGTAGTAATGCTGACATATGGACGATATGGAGCGGGTCTAAGGAAAAAGTGAATATATTGGAATTTAGAGGTTTTTTTTATGAGTTTAAAATACCTACGGTAAAAATTTAAGAAGGAGTTATTGGTTAAATAAACTGTTCGAGTACGACTTATGTTATGACACTCAGTATATTTCTGTTTATATTTTCATGTAGGTACATTTTTATGTTTTTTATTTGTAATGCTGTATGGGTGGCTGAGTCAGAAGGCCAAAGCTCATACTCCGACCATGTGGAAGGATGAATGATTATTCATTCTCCCATATCGGAGACTTCCCTTTGTATTGCTGGCTACACTGAACAAGAGGAGAACACAGTCAAGGTTGCTATGCGGCCATCTTACGTTAGGTACAGTACCAGCCCTGTCGGCTACAAATTGAGCTTACCACCTAGTAAGGGTTGGTATGACTAACTAATTTTGTTTATGTAAACTTACACCGTTGGCTACATCACCTACAACATCCGTGATGTCAGCCCATAATACCGGGTGAACTAGGTGCCATGTCAGTGCTTTCCTTCGGTCGTACCGGCTACACTGAACTGGACGGAAAACACAAACTATTTACATAGCCGTTTCGATCGACCTTTCATTCAGTGTGGTGGTACCAACACGGGCGGGATAAACCCTACCACCAAGTAAGGTAAGAAGGGGAGGGACCTACAGTTTTACGTGGAATCCGAACCGCGGTCAGACTCCAACGGTCGAGGGGTCACCCATCCAAGTTTTGGCCGCGCCCAGGTGTGCTTATCATCGCGAAACACAGTCGAATGACCGCACCACTGAGCTAACGAGGCTGACATTCTACTTGGACAGATCATCATAAAATTCGCCGATTGTAAATCGGTGAGAAGAAACGGGTAAAAAACACCGCTCTAGTTTTTTTTTCTATTAGATAATAGTGGAAATAGGATATATGGCGTTTTGTGCGTGTCGTCATTTGTACTCAGTAGATCTATGAACGTGTTACGTGAAACATCACGTCATAAGTGATTCACGTGAAAGCTCTGTGTTTGTTGCCAATAAAGTATATGGGAGGTAAGTATTATGAATAGAACTAGCTTTTGCCCGCGGCTTCGCTGGCGGTACACTCGGTTTAATACCAAATCTAATTTAAACACAAAATATATTATGATAATAAACTATAGCTTCTCTTATATTTTCTCTCTCTATCCCTTCCATACACTACTTTATTTGATACTACTCTGCCCTACGGTAACTTAGCGTGATGGTGTATAGCCTATAGTGAGCCTCAAGAACTACTCTTTACATTGGTGCAAACCGCATCAAAATCTGTTCAGTAATTCCGGAGTTTACCTCAATATAACAACAAATAATAAAAAAAATGTTAAAAATTAAGGGGGGCTCCCATACAACAAACGTGCCGAAAAATCGATTAGTCACACTACTGAATAATAGATGGCGCCACAGGCTTTTATATATACATTGCATTGCTGAAAGACAAAAGATAGGCGGATAGATACGGAAATCTCCGTGCGCGAGTAAAACTCGCACTTAACGTATTTTTGAAATATAACTTACATACTAAGTTTTCGTTATGTTAAATATAACATACTGTATCTAGTACAACATACATACATATAGACAGGCGTTCCCTTTTATAAGAAGTAGAGATAGAGATGAATGCTGAAATAAATATATTTCAATATTGATAGATAGAAAATGCTTTATTGTTCCAATAAACATTCAACAGTAATAAGTAACATTGTTATAGATAACGATTTGAATTCAAAAGTTACAGGAACACAGCTCTGGCAGACAAAATGTCTGGACTCTCCAGTCCCCGAGATGCCAGCGATCCAAAAGGAATGGTACACTCCTCTAATCAAAATAATTTTTAACAGTTTAATGAATCCATCAGCCACTACAAAAGCCCGTCTGAGTGCCTCCACTCGAAGGGAGTCTGGGGCCTGGTTGCATGCTATCCCATCCCGATCAATCGGCACGCTGCTAGACCCAGATTCACTTCGCATTGGAATGGCACTCAGGCTTGGGTGCAAAATTTATGAACAACATTCATGCGTGTGTGGAGTTACTGTCGACCCGTTAGGCTACCACGGTCTGAGCTGTGCCAAAAACGCGGGCCGGTACGCTCGACATCACGCATTAAATGATATCCTCAAAAGAGGTCTGGTGTCAATTGATTTTCCGAGTATCCTAGAACCACCAGGCCTATGCCGTGATGATGGAAAGCGCCCCGACGGCATGACGATTGTCCCATGGAAGAACGGAAGGGCGCTAGTCTGGGACGCAACATGCGTCGATACCATCTGTGCCAGCAACCTCGCCCTATCGGCCATGAAGCCGGGTTCGGCTGCGGAGGCCGCAGCCAAAAGAAAGCACAACAAATATGAAAACATCAGCCTAAATTATTGGTTTGTGGCTTTCGCGGTCGAAACCTTCGGCTCCTGGTCTGAGGAGGCGATAGCTTTTGTCCACGAGATAGGGTCGAGGATGTCTGCTGCCATAGGTCACCCCTCTTGCCTCACCTTCTTCCGCCAAAGAATAAGCCTGGCAATTCAGAGGGGTAACGCGGCTGGCATCCTCGGCACAATCCCGGGGACAAAAGCACTAAATGAAATTTATTTTTTAAGTTAGTTTATTTCGTAAGTTAGTTTATATAATTTTTAGATTAGTTAATGGTTTTATAACTATGTTAATTTGAATTGAATAAACTATTTCATAGGTAAGGACCTAATATTATCCATTACTGGAAAAATTGGAAATGTATCAATCAATCACTTTAATATGGATCGACACAGTAGATTAGAAAATATAATAGTTAGGTATATAATACCTTAACAAAGGCGGACTTATCCCTTATGGAAATTATTTCTTCAACCTTTTATATGTTTGAGATTCGATTATACAGGGTGTCCCAAAACTCGACGTCCAAACGAAAGGAGGTCATAGAGGAGGTCATTTCCAATCAGAATCACCCTATTTGTAGTTATCCATTTCTCAGTCGTTTAGAAGTTATAGCTCTTTTTCTGGGTTTTTCTAATTACAACCCCAATTTTCGAATAAAAAATCGTAAAAAAAATTACATGTAACTTAGGTTCATTAAATTTTTTGGGGTTTTATTGCAATTAGTGTAGCTTTGTGAAAACATTTGTTTTATAACATTTTCTTTCTTATTCCAATAGTAAAGCCTATTTCAATTAGAATTTTTCATTAATTCATCAATGAAGCCTTGACTTTGATTGAAGTTTACTTTAAAAAAATGTACTACAGGAAAGTGAACCTGCTTTGCAAAAACATGTACAGTTCATACGGATTCCAGAAAGGTACAATTCATTAGATTCATTACCATAAAACTTAATCTTTAAGAGGAAGATATGAATGAAACAACTAATCCGGTCTAACAAATTTAAAAGCGTTAGGTACTTTCTTAGAAGAGAACAATGGAGGGCCTCTCCGTTGAACCCGTGAAAACAATGGGACCGGTCGCCAACATGTTTCACCTACCCCCTCCCCTCCCCTCCCACGCCTTTAAGCCGTTCATCTGCGCCTGACCCACTCTTTCAGTTTAAGTGACTCGCTAGCTTCTTGTAACATCGTCGTTCCGCTATTCTATCATATTTTGTGTATGCGAATACATGATATTGTATCTCTCTTTTATGGACGGATTGATACAAAAACGTGACCTGCCTGAGCGGCGCAGTGCGGCGGACTGAGTGCTCGCGAAAGAGTGTGTGCCGAATGCTCACAAATAGCGCGCCTCAAGTCGGTGCGTTGTATGCCACTTCCCGATACTTTTTAATTCGTTGGGATCGACGGCGAAGAAGAAGTGCTCGACGTGCTCCACCTACTCGATGGTTACCAGGAATTTCACCTTGAACTTGTGTGTTGTGTACATTTATGAACACTCTATGATCGGGATAGCGTTCGCGTTCCGGGTACCAATCGCAGTATTCCCTCGCAGCATTACGAGCGTTGTCGTCACATAAACCGTAAATAAAATGCATTTCTGCATATTCACGGGGCGTGTAGGCTGCCATCTCTACGCAGTTTTCAGTTCAATTCCAAATCACAAGCGCAGGTTAAACACACAGGATAGGGATCAAAGTTCGCAAAGAATAGCCAAATCGTATGTAAAGAAAGAAAAAGAAAACAGAATAGCGGAACGGCGATGTTACAAGCAGCTAGCGAGTCACTGAAACTGAAAGAGTGGGTCAGGCGCAGATAGGTGATGAATGGCTTAAAGGCGTGGGAGGGGAGGGGCGGGGGTAGGTGAAACATGTTGGCGACCGGTCCCATTGTTTTCACGGGTTCAACGGAGAGGCCCTCCATTGTTCTCTTCTAAGAAAGTACCTAACGCTCCTTACCCTTAACCCCACCTTATAAGTTACTCTATGCTAACGCTTTTAAATTTGTTAGACTGGATTAGTTGTTTCATTCATATCTTCCTCTTAAAGATTAAGTTTTATGGTAATGAATCTAATGAATTGTACCTTTCTGGAATCCGCATAAACTGTACATGTTTTTGCAAAGCAGGTTCACTTTCCTGTAGTACATTTTTTTAAAGTAAACTTCAATCAAAGTCAAGGCTTCATTGATGAATTACTGAAAAATTCTAATTGAAATAGGCTTTACTATTGGAATAAGAAAGAAAATGTTATAAAACAATTTTTTTTACAAAGCTACACTAATTGCAATAAAACCCCAAAAAATTAAATGAACCTAAGTTACATGTAATTTTTTTTATGATTTTTTATTAGAAAATTGGGGTTGAAATTATAAAAACTCAGAAAAAGAGCTATAACTTCTAAACGACTGAGAAATGGATAACTACAAATAGGGTGATTCTGATTGGAAATGACCTCCTCTATGACCTCCTTTCGTTTGGACGTCGAGTTTTGGGACACCCTGTATAGTGGAGTGTAAGTAGGTAGTAGCAAAAGACTTGAGCGTGAGTAGGTATGGGTGGCTGAGTCAGAGGGGCCAAAACACATGCTCCGACCAACCAATATTACCTCCGAGAAGGTAGGTGCCATACCGGAGGCTTCCCTTTGGATTGCTGGCTATACTGGACAAGAGGAGAACACGTCCGTCCGAGGCTGTTAAGCGACCATCTTAGATCCAGTACGGCGGTAGTACCAACGCAGTCGGCTACTATTTAGGCCTATTTAATGCAAGGAAATACGAGTATTTCATTGTAAAAAAATAAGAAGGAAAGTAGGTGCAGGTCCGCTTCGGTAGCTCAGTGGTTCTGTCGATCGACTATCGATCGTGATCATTAGCACACCTGGGCGATGTCAGTACTTGGATGGGTGACCGCTCGACCGTTGGAGGCTGACCGCTCGACCGTTGGAGGCTGACCGCGGTTCGTATTCCACGTAAAACTGTAGGTCCCTTGAAAGTCCCTTCCCTTCTTACCTTACTAGGTAGTAGGGTTTAACCCGCCCGGGTTTGTACCACCGCACTGAATGAAAGGTAGGTTGAAACGGCCATGCAAACGGTTCGTGTTTTCCGTCCAGTTCACTGTAGCCGGCACGACCGAAGGGAAGCGCTGACATAACACTTAGTTCACTAATTATGGGCTTGGATACTTACCACCTTTCCACCACCTTTATCATAGCACAGTCCCTCCATCCAACTAATCCATATAACAGATTTAGTTATCTTGTCCTAATACCGACGATAATACTTTGCAAAACGTAGTAGTCGGTGTTGTACTGCAATTTACTCTCCACCCATATCGGATTACATAAAAACCGGCCAAGTGCGAGTCGAACTCGCGCACCGAGGGTTCCGTATCGCCATGCCATGGTCAGCGCTGCACCATCTGCATTCGATAGATGGGGCGCAGACACTTTTTAGTATAGTACACACCGGGTGAATTTTTTACTTTTTCTTATTTTTATTTTTTATTATTTTTTGTTATATCGGCCATAATAACACATATTCTGTGAAAATTTCAACGGGCTACCTGATAACGGTTCAAGAGATACAGCCCTCTGACAGACAGACGGACAGACAGACAGACAGACGGCGTAGGCTTAGTAATAGGGTTCCGTACGACGGATACGGAACCCTTGAATTAAGAGGTATTAGGCGAGGTACTACTGTCGGGTTGGCCTGGTTAAGTTCTTGCGTCGAAACACCGATTACTCTGCTTACCCCAATTTTCCGGACACAGCGTGCTGGTATGCTATCATAGAATCGAGATTTTCCGCTTCATTAATTTAAGGACTAGCTTTTGCCGCGTCTTCGCTCGCGTGAAATTCGTATTTAAAAAGAAGAAAGTAAGTAAACCCGCTATCGTACCTTTATTTCGGCGCCCGGAACAATTCGGTTTGTATGAGAGCCTTAGCGTAGGTAACCGGAACTGAATTTTATTTATTAGCCAAAATTTTATATATTAGCCTATCCTGTGTCTCGTATAATAAAATGCGCTTGTACTAAGTTTCATCGAATTCAGATGATCGGTTTAAGAGTTATGGAGGAACATACGTAAATATTTTTTTATGTAATCCGGTATGGGTAGCTGAGTCGGAGGGACAAAAGCGCATGCTCCGACCAGCCAATATTAGCTCCAAGAAGGTAGGTGCCATACCGGAGACTTCCCTGGATTGCTGGCTATACTGGACTAGAGGAGAACACAGCCGAGGCTGCTATGCGGCCATCTTACATCCAGTACGGTGGTACCAACCCAGTCGGCTACAATTTGAGCCTACTACATAGTAAGGGGCAAGGGAAGGGACCTACAGTTTTACACCGGTTCCGAACAGTGAAGCAGCAGGTGTAGGTATGCACGTAAATTTTTTCGTCCGAAAAAAGTCATTGTTACACGCCGATCGGATTCGAACCTCGGACCTCTCGCATGAGAAGTTGATGCTCAAACCACTCGGCCACCCGTCGCTTAATACAGACATACATAAAGGAAAGATTTCTAAAAATCGTCAATTTAACAAACGCAGTATCCCGTAAAACAAAATAACTTATTCCATGACCATCATCCCTTACAGATTTATTATTAGTATTGATTGATACGGAACCCTGAAATAACAACTACACATTCCATATTCAACTACATTCCGCACGCCCCAATAATCCGACTGCCATATTTGCTATCAATAAAATTTGCACTTCCATCCATTCACTACAACGCCAATACAAGAAATATATTGCACGATTCCACGATACATTGCTCGACTACTGAAACCGACTAATGGCATGGTTTAGCACAGGGTGCTTAGAGGCGGGTCCATGACGACGTAAGCGCAAGGGGTACACGGCCACAAGGTTCATTCATATTATAATTTATTCCCATATGAGGCCAATAAGTATTGTATTACATTGTATATATTTATTGTACTCAAATAAAAAAAAATCCGTGTGGACTTTAAGACTTTGGATGTTCGTTTAGGTGTAATATAAGAGAGGCCCTACATTTCCATTTTTTTTTCGAAATTTTAGACTCACTTGTTTCGGAGATAACGGGGGGGGGGGGGGGGTGGACGAGGGGGAATGCTCGAATATTTTGCATGCATTTGAATTTTTTTTTTGTATTCCTTGTACTTAGCCTTTTTCATTTATACGTCACACGAATAAAAAAAAAAATTATTGACGTTCTCATTTGTCCTCAAAAGTAAATAAAATAAAAAAATAAAATCGAAATTCCTTCATTTACGCTATACATCCGTGTTTGGGTCATCAATAGTGTTGCCAGATGTCCCGTTTTTAGCGGGACGTTCCGCTTTTTGGGTAAAAAAGGAAGAATCCCGATCGGGACGGACTGTGTCCCGTTTTTTCTATGAATTCATATTTCCCCCCCCCCCCCCCCCCCCAAATGCAGTGCAGGCAACTAAACATCGCAGAAAAGTTAGCGACGCGCGATTGCGCGAGAGCGACATATAATGTTGTCTGTATACTATAATAAAATAATAAATAATAAGGCGTAAGTAAACAATTAGCGATCTCTTTTTTATTTTTGTTCTGGCGCTAATTACTGCGTCTCGTTCGGTCAGAGGCAGTTGGTTTGTTTTCATTTAGATTGGCTGCCTGTATTGCCCGCAGTCCTTTCCTCTTTTAATATAATATTTAATGAACAATTCGAAGCTGAATTTTATTGATTTCTTCCATTATGTTAAAAAGAAAAAAATACATACTTAAGGCCCTATTTCGCCGATGCAAAACATGCGAACAATGAGCGTTTTGGCTTATATTATGTGGCATTTGTTAGAATAATTTTCGAAACCAATACTCACATTTTTCAATCGGATTTTTTTTTCTTTTCCATAAAAATATATGAAATTATAACATGCTTGTTGATTTATTTCTTATAACATGTGACTTTTGCCAAAAAAAAAACACGACAGAGGACCATAAATTACGTTTTTTTAGAAGAAATTGTTAAGAAAATCAAGACACCTATACAGAAAATATTCTAGAGAAGCCCAAGAAAAAGATGAGAACGAGGGTTTATCCTAATTGTTTTTTCGTTTTTGTATAGGTTGACCCTTGAAATAGCTGCTAAAACACACCATGTTGCCAATTGTTTATGACAAAGTGGGGTTTGAAGGGGGTTTGTTAAGTAAATAAGCCATATTTTTAGTAAATTTTTTATAAAGTTCTCTTTATTTTTGGCTTTCGTGATCAATTTTTACATTTTTTCTGTATGGCCTGATTTCTCTGAAATACATTTTTGAAAATTTCAAAAATCTCGTTTTCTCCTAAAATTTGCATATCGCAGCCTTCAAGTTAAATCTTCCGCGAAATATAATGCAAAACGATGTGAAAACTATGTGATTTCTTGATGTCCCGGCTTTTAATAATTGAAATCCCGTTTTTTTCCTCTAATATTTGAATTTGTCCCGCCATGCTGTAAAAAAAATATGGCAACACTAGTCATCAAACTCTATCTACCTATATATGTACCAAATTTTCAACCCTTTTTCGCCCAGTAAATTCGGAGAAAATAAGCTGTGACAGACAGAAAGACAGACACAAGAGTGTCCTATAAATAGAATCCTATAAGGGGTCCGTTTTTTTCTCTTTTTTTGAGGTACGGAATCCTAAAAATGTAATGAGATTATATTGTGAGCCATGAGATAGTTTTTGGTGTCTATCGTTAGCTTATTGGAAGTGTGCGGTGAATATTAATTTGGTTGTTTTTGGAGCAAGAAATGTCTGCGATTTAAAATATCTAGGCGATTTTGGTAAATCAATACAGATTATATTATGGGTGATCATGTGTGTTCAGTTAATTAAATTTATTACTATCACTAAATGATTAAATATTTGAATATTTTTAAAAGGGGTTTTACCCTGTTTAATTACCTACACTTTAATAATTCATAATATATTAATTATATAATGAATTAAATATTCTTATTCACACCAATATTTGGTTTTAGATTTTTATAAATATTTTGTACATAATAAAAAAAAATACACATATTTTAACATCTTATATTTCGACTTTTATTAGGCGTCGGCAGAGAACTAAAGGGCATTGCCTAAAATTGGTGCCTTTTGTTATCATAGTTTTTTTTAGTTCAGAATATGTTAACAAAACATGTTATGACATGTATATGCCTAAACTCAGTCCGAACGAAGTTATAATATCTATGTATGTCGTAAAAGGCGACTAAGGGATATGACTCCCTTCTTATATTACTAGGTGGTAGGGTTAAACCCGCCCGGGTTGGTACCACCGCACTGAATGAAAGGTCGTTCGAAACGGCTATGTAAATAGTTTGTGTTTTCCGTCCAGTTCAGTGTAGCCGGCACGACCGAAGGGAAGCAAGCACTGACGTGGCACCAGTTCACCCGGTGTTATGGGCTGACATCACGGATGTTGTATGTGATGTAGCCAACCGTGTCAGTTTCCATAAAAAAAAAAAAAAATCTATGCATTTTCATCAGGTTTAGTTTTTATAACTTCGTTCGGACTGAGTTTAGGCATACACATGTCGTAACAAGTTTTGTTTGTAAAATTATTCTGAACTAAAGTAACCAAGTTTGGTTGATGGCCGCGCAAAAAAAAAAATGGCACCACCTTCCATACAAAATGCGGCATTGCCCAAATATTAAACAAGTTTAATGGTCAAAGAATGATGACGAATGATAGATGGCGTTGTATGTTTCTTATTTATATATGAAACTTAGCCATTTACTTAATGTAGATTACACTTTTTATGACTAAGTATGGCCGATTACATGTTTCCCTGATTAGTTTTTTTTAATGATTGCGCTGATCATAAACTTAGATGTCTATAGGTGTGTGTGTGCGTGTGTGTGTGTGTATTACATTATTTATTATGAAAAGAAATACTATAGTAATGAGATTGAATGGTAAAAATATTCTTACTTTAAAATAAACATATTTATAACATGATCCCGATCTGCATGTAGGTATGTATAGTATAATTTGAACATCAACCAATTAATACAAAGCAATATGAAAATTATAAGAAACAAATACATATTAATAAATAAGAAATATTATATACAAATTTGTTGAGTATTTTTGTTTTCATCTCGAAATACACAATCAAAGATTGGGAAAAAATTACTTACCACATTTTACTTCCAGCTCATTCATGATTTTTCCGAAGAACGTTTTCAGCGGATTTTTCATTTTCATGACACACAAGTCCAGTCTCTATTCAAAATTAATTTCACCAAAATTTTAAACTCATAATACGTATGAAATAATAATATTACAAAAAATGTCACTCGCGAATTTATTTTCATTTATAAATAAATAAAAACTTATAGTATAACGCGTGCCTTCGCCGTAGTCGGGTAATAGAACGGGATTTTTACGAATTTAGTAAAAAACCCTCAAATTTAGAATTAAAAAAAAGAACGAACTGTTCTTCTTGACAGTTGAATCATAATTTAAAAATAGAACGAAGAAAAGTCCAATAAGAGAAATTCTCTTTCACCGTTCCTTTTTCAAAAATTGCACCTTCCACGAGCGGGGTCTAAACTTAACTGATTCCGGCACCTTGCTTCATGTCCGTTTCCGATAAAAAAGAAAAAAAATTGCCAACAGGTACATTGTTAAACAGTTGGGTGGTGGAGGGCGGATAAGAAGGGTGGGTACACATTGTTTGACAGTTGCCATTGTGAAACTAACGCATTGATGTGTTTGTTTTGATACGAATCGATATTATTTGGAGGAGTGTCGATTGCGGTGTTGAGAGAGCCTTGGAGATTTCCAATACTTTCTTTCATATACATTTATTTAACAAAATATTATAGAAAGAATGTTCAAAATGCACTAACGAAAAATTACCTACATTCACAGGTATACAAGAGTACCTACATTCTGGGTCACATTTTAAAATTAATTACTTTTTTTAATTTTTATTTTTTATAATATTTCTAGAAATACAAAAAAAATATTAATAATTTAAAATAACTAATTAGTTAAATTAAAACATAACATTAAATTAAAATACTTGCCAAAATTAAGATATAAAAAACTAAGCTAAACAAACATTATAATGTGGTACTGTTACTAAAACAATAAAAAGAGATATGGAAAAATTCCATCAATTAGTACTCACAAAAAATCTATCATGCCACTGTTACACTTTCATTCAGTGGCGGTGGTATCAATCCGGCCGGGTGGAACCCACAGTTTTACGTGTACGGTAAAAATAGTATCAGATTCAATAAATTTGATAGTTCCTTTACTTGCTTTAGTAACTTTACTTGCTGCTTGATATTATCGCTAGACAGATCTCCGAAATGTTGTTTCTTATAAGTAGCGTCACTTGGGGGAAGCTTAACTGTTAGAAATAAGTTTAGCTGTTAAAAATAAGTTTAGCTGTTAGAAATAAGTTTAACCGTTAGAACTAAGTTTAACTGTTAGAACTAAGTTTAGCTGTTACTAATAATTTTAGGTGTTTAACTGTTAGTAAGTTCAGCTATTAGAAATGAGTTTAACTGTTGAAATTAGTTTAGCTGTTAGACATACCTACGTTCAGTAGAAATAAGTTTAGCTGTTTTAAGTTCAGCTGTTAGAAATGAGTTTAGCTGTTGAAATTAGTTCAGCTGTTAGAAATATTTTGAATCTATCTCTCTTCAAATAGCAAATTGCCCTAATAAATTTATTTACATGGAAATCACTTAGGGGGGGGGGGGTGCTCATAGGTACGCCTCAATTAATTTTAGTATTGTGTAGGTACCTATATTTTATATTATTGTCCCTGTATAAATAAAAACAAAAAAATTTAATAAAAAAATCTCGTCCTGGTAAGGACTTTGGTGAACGCCGTTTTCGGTATTGTGCTGTAATATAACAGAGTTTATGCAGCACAAGCTACACTGGCTGCTTACCCCGTTTGTCGTGATGCCGCGTGATGGTAGATATATATGTATGTATGTATGTACAAACATAAAATCAACACAGATCAAAGGGCGGCTCAACCAAACTGCAGATTGAGCACACGACCGAATATATTGTCCAATACAACCGTCAAGATTCAATCAAATATTATCAAAATGTTAACATTCTCCCATCTTATTCATCGAAGGGAAAGTAATTCAAAAATATTGAAGAAGCATCAACAGCATCAACTCATAGTAGTTGTGAAGTTATTGTGTGTGTGCACACATACACAATTACGGATATATTTTATTACACTCTGTCACACTTGTGCAATCATAATATGCGCTTGTTAAGACGAGACGGAAGTTAGCTTTCTCGTGTAGTACCTTAATGTCAAGCTTATCTCTTTTTCTATCTAAATTTTAGTTTATTTTTGAAAAATAATAAAAAATATATAAATGTAATGCGTTTTTTTATTTTGTTGAGTTCATTTTCAATGTACCTCAAAGGTCGTGTAATGTACGAGATCTGTGAATTTTTTATTTAATCGAGTGATGTATTTATAACTATTTTAGACAAGATGTTGTAACTGTCTGTTTATTAATTTCGCCAGCGCAATACCCATGTTTTTCGGAGACAAAAAGTTTTTCTCTAAAGTGACTAGTTTTCGAGATATAAATTTTTGAAATGTATGTTTTCGTCAAATTTAATTTGGCGCTTTGTTGTCGCTTCGCACCCTCCGCGCCGCGCCGTCCTCACTCGCTCACCGCGCGCCTTTCATTCCCACGTTTGTGCGGAACATTAGATCTTTTTTACGCTAAATTAATCTGTTGTAATTAAAACAAGTGACTTTTTGTTACTATTGATCGCAATAATCATTTCCTAAATTTAATGTGGTGGCCGTTACAACCAACGACTATTTCGTTCGTTACAACACCCTGTATATAAAATTGCACGACTTTATCATGCTGAACGTTTAGAATCGAATTAAATCGATAGCCATAATTCCCGATTATTGTATCTAGCCTAAAATTTATTTTAATTACCTTTTAAGCGTTTATGAAAAAAAAACCTGCGAAGTTTCTTACCCGTTCTTCTTCGTGGGTGTAATCGAATCGGATAGAACAAATTGTGACAAATTCGAGTACAGTCATGCTGTCTAATGAATGCTTAATAAACAATATACAATACAACAACAATTTCATTTGATGCAGTGTATATTGTAAAAGGCCATATAATTAGGTTTCCGTATCCGTCGTACGGGGTGGTACGGGGCCTACATCTGTCTCTGCCTGTCTGTCCGAGGGCTGTATCTCTTGAACCGTAATAGGTAGCCCGTTGAAACTTTCACAGAATATGGTGTTATTATGGCCGATATACAAAAATAATAAAAATAAGAAAAAGTAAAAAATTCTCGGGGGTCCCAATACAAGAAACTGAAAAGTGTATGCGCGCCATCTACCAAAAAGCGTATGAAGCATTTTAACTAATATATAGATGGCGTGAGTGGTGCTGACCATGACATGGCGATACGGAACCCTCGATGCGCGAGTTCGACTCCCATTTGGCCGGTTTTTTTATAACACAAACTCAAAGTGGTTTTTGTGTAAAATCAACATGTTTTTTTAAACGGTTTTATTTAGCTTGACTCCGTATATTTGTTTGTTTGTTACTATCTTTGTTTCAAATCTTGCGACAACTTTTTGAACTACTTCTACTGAACCGATTTTTATGAAACTTTGCACACACATTGAGTTCTCGTGACAATACAATATTATGATAATTTCAACTTGGTAACGAGGGTCTGATGATGGAGTCAGGAGGAGGACAGTGGAACTCTTCAACCGTTACTAGTAACCCCCTCGAGTTTGGGCTCAAATGGTTGGTTTGGACGAGTGTTCCATACTTCTACCAATACACTTGGTGACGAGGGTCTGATGATGGAGTCAGGAGGTGGACAGTGGAACTCTTCAACCGTTACTAGTAACCCCCTCGAGTTTGGGCTCATATGGTTGGTTTGGAAGAGTGTCCCATACTTCTACCAATACGAAGTGACGTATACGTAACGAATACGGTGACGAGGGTCTGATGTTGGAGTCAGGAGGTGGACAGTGGAACTCTTCAACCGTTACTAGTAACCCCCTCGAGTTTGGGCTCATTTGGTTAGTTTGGACAAGTGTTCCATACTTCTACCAATACACATGGTGACGAGGGTCTGATGATGGAGTCAGGAGGTGTACAGTGGAACTCTTCAACCGTTACTAGTAACCCCCTCGAGTTTGGGCTCATTTGGTTGGTTTGGACGAGTGTCCAATACTTCTACCAATACACTTGGCGAGGGTCTGATGATGGAGTCAGGAGGTGGACAGTGGAACTCTTCAACCGTTACTAGTAACTCCCTCGAGTTTGGGCTCATATGGTTGGTTTAGACGAGTGTCCCATACTTCTACCAAAGCACTTGGTGACGAGGGTCTGATGATGGAGTCAGGAGGTGTACAGTGGAACTCTTCAACCGTTACTAGTAACCCCCTCGAGTTTGGGCTCATTTAGTTGGTTTGGACGAGTGTCCCATACTTCTACCAATACATTTGGTGACGAGAGTCTGATGATGCAGTCAGGAGGTGGACGGGGAACTCTTCAACCGTTACTAGTAACCCCCTCGAGTTTGGGCTCATTTGGTTGGTTTGGACGAGTGTCCCATACTTTTAACCAATACACTTGGTGACGAGGGTCTGATGATGGAGGCAGGAGGTGTACAGTGGAACTCTGCAACCGTTACGATTAACCCCCTCGAGTTTGCGCTCATATGGTTGGTTTGGACGAGTGTCCCATATTTCTACCAATACACTTGATGACGAGGGTCTGATGATGGAGTCAGGAGGTGTACAGTGGAACTCTTCAACCGTTACTAGTAACCCCCTCGAGTTTGGGCTCATTTGGTTGGTTTGAACGAGTGTCCCATACTTCTACCAATACACTTGGTGACGAGGGTCTGATGATGGAGTCAGGAGGTGTACAGTGGAACTCTTCAACGGTTACTAGTAAACCCCTCGAGTTTGGGCTCACATGGTTGGTTTGGACGAGTGTCCCTTACTTCTACCAATACTGTGGCGGACGACGACAGCCCCGCGGCCGGCAGCGAAGCGCACGACGCGCACGTCTTAGCTTAGGGCTTAGAACAGCGAGGAAGCAGCCGTCGTAGTTTGTAGAGTAGGATTTTTAAGTTAGTTTAGGCCTTACGATTAAGTTAATATAAGTTAGAAATAAGATATATATAAATAAATATACTTTTTACACAAACCGTAGACTAGTTAGTCTGTAAGTTTTAGTTATTATCTTAGCGAATATTCACTAGATTTAGTTATTTGTACGTAGGTTAGATGTAAGTTTACTTGAATAAATAATATTATTGGACGGCTTTTTACTGAAGTAACTCGAGACGAGAGCGACAGGTGGCGAGACGAAGGGATTAGCGGCGGCAACCGAGCCAGGCGCCCATTGTTCTGCTCGCTCGCAAAACCGGATGCGTGCCGCAGCGGCCGGCGAGCGGGCAGAAAAGTAAATAAAAATAGGCGCTATTCCGTTGGCTCGCCAGTACAAATCAAGCAGCCAGAGAGAGAGGACCTCCTACAAGTGGAGCACATCGGGAAGACGGCAAGACACAGCGGCATTGCAGAAGAGCTTTCCCGCCGACGCGGTCGACTATCGGCTAGCAAGTGCCGCCGTACTGCCGTCCCTCTCTCTCCGCGCCGCCGCGTTTGTCTCGCTCTGGCAAACCTGTCGCTTCGTCCGTGTTGCTCCGGTAACGGGCCGTCCCGTTATTGTACTGAGCACCGGCGTTTCATTTGGCGTTCGTTGTTCCCCGTACCACGTATCTTCGACCGAGTGACTGGGCGTCTCACCCGAACCAGAAAGAAGAAATTACAGTCCACTCCGAACCCGAGCGACGAGCAGTAACATTGGTCCTATCGCCGCCGGATCAAGATGCCCATCACCCGGTCCACGAAGAACGCGAGGCAGCGGGCGACCGAGTCCCTGCGTGACGAGGCACGTGTGCCACCGAACGACGGATCTACACCTACGTCATCGGAGCCCGTCACGTCGCCGCCCACTGCCGGAACAACGAGCCGCGAAACGGAGACCGAATGGTCTCACGAGCGACAGTCGGAGGACGAGGCCCCTCCGAAGCACTCAGCGGGCGGTCGTCCCACAGTCGCGACCGCCGGGCCTGAGTGCGTGCCAGAGCAAAGTGCGCCGCTACCTACCGCGCATCATGACGTCACGCGCCGCGACGACGTCGGAGCGCGAGTGTTCGGACATAGTGCAGTGCCCACCGCGCATCATGACGTCACGCGCCGCGACGACGTCGGAGCGCGTGAGTTCGGACCAAGTGCAGTGCCTGCCGCGTATAGTGACGTCAGCGCGCGAGTGTCCGGACCAAGTGTAGTGCCCACCGCGCAGCATGACGTCACGCGTCGCGATGACGTCAGCGCGCAAGTGTTTGGACAAAGTGTAGTGCCGCCTACCGCACATGCCGGCGTCACGCGCCGCGACGACGCCGGCGCGCCAGTGCAAAGACTAAGTGAAGTGCCGCGCGCCGCCCCACCGCGCTCGCGGGCCTCCACCGGACGCGGAGCTGGATCCGTCCGGTCGGCGAGGTCCTCGAAGCTGGTAGCGGAGCTCGCCCTACAAGAGGAGCTCACGCAGCTAGCGCTCGAGGAGGCACAAGCGCGCACAAAAACATTGAAGGCCATCGCGCAACAGGAGCAGGAGGAGGCGCAAGCACGCACGACAGCGCTAAAAGCGAGACTCGAGCGGCTGCAAGCCGAGCAGCTCGAGCGTGCGTCAACGAGCGACGAGGAGGGTGACGACGAGTTGCAGCGGGGCCGCCTTGAAGATTGGATCCAAGGGCACACCCAACACCGGCGGGAGCGAGAGCCACAGCTCGTCCCGCCGACCGAGCGCGAGCGCGCCACCCTTGGACTCCGATCGGAAGCGGTCACCGCGGAGCACCCCCCCAACACCGCCACAGAAGTCAATCTGCACGACGCCGCCGCCGCTGTATGGCGGCACGACGCACCGCCGCCCGCCGCCGCCGTCGCGGGCACGCGCGCTGCGCTGCCACCCGCCGCTGCTGCATGGCTGCACGACGCACCGCCGGCCGCCACCGCGGCCGCGGGCACGCGCGCTGCGCTGCCACCCGCCGCTGCGGCATGGCTGCACGACGCACCGCCGGCCGCCGCCGCGGCCGCGGGCACGCGCGCTGCACTGCCGCCCGCCGCTGCTACGTGGCTGTACGCCGCGGCACAGGCTGCGGCCGCCGCCAACACCGCGGGGCCGCACGCCGCGCCGCCGACCGCCGCTGCTGCGTGGCTGTACGCCGTGGCACAGGCTGCGGCCGCCGCCGATACCGCGGGGCCGCACGCCGCTGCTGCGTGGCCGTACGCCGCGCACCAGGCTGCGGCCGCCGCCGATACCGCGAGGCCGCACGCCGCGCCACCGCCCGCCGCCGCTGCGTGGCATCAGGCCGCGCCACAGGCTGCCGCCTCCGCCGATACCGCGGGGCCGCACGCCGCGCCACCGACCGCCACCGATACGCGGCAACACGCCGCGCCACAGGCTGCGGCCTCCGCTGCTACCGCGGGGCCGCACGCCGCGCCGCCGACCGCCGCTGCTGCGTGGCTGTACGCCGTGGCACAGGCTGCGGCCGCCGCCGATACCGCGGGGCCGCACGCCGCTGCTGCGTGGCCGTACGCTGCGCCACAGGCTGCGGCCGCCGCCGATACAGCGGGGCCGCATGCCGCGCCACCGCCCGCCGCCGCTGCGTGGCATCAGGCCGCGCCACAGGCTGCCGCCTCCGCCGATACCGCGGGACCGCACGCCGCGCCGCCGCCCGCCGCCGCCGCGTGGCCTCACACCGCGCCACAGGCTGCGGCCTCCGCTGCTACCGCGGAGCCGCACGCCGCGCCACCGACCGCCACCGATACGCGGCCGCATGCCGCGCCGCCGGCCGCCTCCGCCGCAGGGACGCAAGCCGCCACCGCCGCCACCACCGCCGCTCCGCCGCATGGGGACGCAGGAGCCGCACCCGGGGACCCGTACATCATGCGAACGAAGCTGCCAAAGTTTATGTACGACCTGCCGCAGTTCGACGGATCTCCGGAGAAGTGGCTGCGGTACCGTGCCGCGTTCCGTAATACGGAACGATACTTTTCGAGTTACGAGAACGCGGCGCGGATCGGGCACAGTCTGCGCGGCCCAGCGGAGTCGGCGGTCTCGAGTCGACTCGCCGCCGCGGCCAGCGCGGAGGAACTGATGACGGCGCTGGAAAGAAGGTTCGGCCAGCCGGAAGCTCTGATCAAACGTGAGCTGGCCAAGCTGCGGGCCCTGCCCAAACTGCCCGACAGCTCTCGAGACGTCTGTACCTTCTCGAGCCAGCTTGCGAACATCGTTCAAACGATCGTGGGGCTCGATCACGCCCACTTGCTGCACAGCGTGGAGCTCGTCCAGGCCGTCACCGACAAGTTCTCCGCAATCATGCGAAACAATTGGCTCCGCCACCCTCAGCGAAAGACGGACACCCGCCCGGCCCTGGTGGTGCTGTCCGACTTCCTGGAAGATGAGGCGGACAATTGCGCCGCGGACGCGACGCTCGAGCCAAGCGGTAGCAAGAAGGACGCGCACGAGCAACGCCGCGGCAACAAAGGGGCGCGCGGCACCGAAACTGCTTACGCTGCCGAGGCCGTGGACAAGTCGGAAGCAAAAAATGAGAAGAAGTGCCCAGCCTGCTCAGCCGAGCACCAGCTGCCGCAATTCCACCGCTTCAAGACTGCAGACATTGACGACAGATGGAAACTGGTCAAGAAGGAGAGGATCTGCTTCCGGTGCCTGAAGAGCCGGCACCGACGCACCAAGTGCAAGGCGACGAAGTGCGGCGTGGGCGAGTGCAAGCGTGAGCACCACCTCCTGCTGCACAACCCGGCCAGAGAGGAGACCGCTACCACTGCCACAGAGGTAGCAGCGGCAGCGACCCGCGCCGATCGAGTGCTCCTCAAGATCGTCCCGGTGGCACTGACGGGGCCGACCACTACCTTGGAAACCTTCGCGCTGCTCGACGAGGGCTCCACGGTGACGATGATAGACGCCACCGTTGCAGAGCTGCTGGGCGCGAAGGGACGCCCGGACCCCCTGCGAGTGCTGGGGATTGGCGGAGCCCAAGTCGACGCCACTGGGTCTCGCCGCGTGAGCCTCAAGATCCGCGGCAAGCACGACTCCGAGGTGCACGAGCTCGTCGGCGCGAGGACGGTGGACCGGCTGCGGTTCCCCGGGCAGTCGGTCACGCGCTCCCTGCTGCAAGGGTGCGGCCACCTCACCGACCTGCAGTCAGTGCTGGCTTACCAGCATGCGTCGCCGACCCTGCTCATCGGTCAGGATAACTGGCCGCTCATCGTCTCGAGGGAGATCCGGAGCGGCCGCCGCGATGAGCCGGTTGCCTCCCGCACCCAGCTGGGCTGGGTTCTGCACGGCGGGAGGAGTTCAGCGACGGTGCCGCTGGAAAGCTGCGCCCATGCAACTGACGGCTGCTTCGAGGAGTTGGCGAGGCATCACTTCACGCTGGAGTCACTGGGAGTGGAGCCAAGAAGGCAGAAGAACGACCCCGAGGAGCGAGCGCTCCGGGTGCTGGACGCCACCACGCGTCGGCAGCCAGATGGGCGATATGAGACGGGACTCATCTGGCGTCGGGACGTCTTCACAATTCCAGACAACAAGCAGGCGACGTACAAGCGGCTGACTAATCTGGAAAGGAAGCTGGAGCGTGATCACGAGCTCCGAGGCCAGTACCACCAGCAGATGGCCCACCTCATAGCCAGCGGGTACGCCGAGGCTGCGACGAGTGCGCCCACGCCCGGGCGCACTTGGTACTTGCCACACTTCGCCGTAGTGAACCCGGCGAAACCAAAAATAAGAATCGTGCTGGACGCCGCCGCGAAGACCCAGGGAGTGGCCCTGAATGACCTGCTGCTCCCCGGGCCAGACCTGCTTCAGTCACTTCCGGCCGTCCTCATGAAGTTCCGGCAACACCCCGTCGCAGTCTCCGCCGACATCCGCGAGATGTTTTTACAAATACGCATACGGAGCGAAGACCGCGACGCCTTGCGTTTTCTATGGCGAGAGAAGCCCACCATGCCGCCAAAGGAATACCGAATGACGTCGGTGGTGTTCGGCGCAGCCTCTTCGCCGTGCACCGCCATCTACGTCAAGAACCGGAACGCGACAGAGAATGGCAAGGACCAGCCCGAAGCCGCGGACGCGGTAGTCGTCAACCATTACATGGACGACTACCTGCAGAGCTTCGCGTCCGCGACAGAAGCCCGCCGGATCTCCCGAGCCGTGGCGGAGATCCACGCCAAGGCCGGCTTCGAACTTCGAGGCTGGGCCTCCAACCACCGAGAGGCCATAGACGTCGCATCGGCACCCCAGCACGTGGCCATAGGGGGCCACACACCGTTCGAGAAAACCCTGGGTATGAGATGGGACACGAGCACCGACCGGCTGGGGTATGCCCTGAGCTTCCGACGAGTGGCACCGGAGGTGGTCGACGGACTGCGGACACCGACCAAGAGGGAGGCGCTGAGCCTCATAATGTCGCTGTTTGATCCTCTGGGCTTGGTGTCGCCCGTCACCGCGCCGGCGAAGCGACTACTCCAGGAGACCTGGCGCCTGGGCACCGGATGGGACGACGAGCTGCCTGAGGACCTGCAGGCAGCCTGGACGAGCTGGCTGACGAACCTCAAAACGCTGGAGCGGGTGCAGGTGCCCCGCTGCTACGACGTCTGCCGCAGCGACGACGTGGAGCTCCATACCTTCGTGGACGCCAGCGAGTCCGCCTACGCCGCCGTGGTCTACTGGCGCTTCAGGCGGAGCGACGGCTCAGTGGAGGTGGCGCTGGTCAGCGCCAAGAGCCGGGTCGCGCCCCTGAAGCCGACCTCCGTCCCTCGTCTGGAGCTGCAGGCCGCCCTCCTGGGCACCCGCCTTGCCACGTCAGCGGAGCAGGGACACACCTGGACGCCGTCACGCCGCATCTTCTGGAGCGACTCCAGGACGGTGCTGGCGTGGATAAGGTCCGACCCCAGGACTTTCAAGACCTTCGTGGCACATCGTCTAGCCGAAATAGAAGAAGCTACGAAGGTCAGCGAGTGGCGCTGGGTGCCGACCGCGGACAACGCGGCTGACGATGCCACAAGAGAAACGCCGGACAACTTCACCACGAACCACAGGTGGTTCAGAGGGCCCGCCTTCCTGCGCTGGGAAGAAGCGCGCTGGCCGCAAGAAGATCGCCGAAGGACAGCACCAGACACAGGAGAGGAGAAGGCACCCGCAGCGTGCGCCGTCGTCACGAGTCCCGACGGCGGCGCTACGCCTGACGCGAGCCGCTTCTCCTCGTGGCTACGGCTGATACGAGCCACCGCCAGGGTCCTGCAGTTCTTGGAGCTGTGCCGAGCCAAGCGCCAGAAAACCTGCGCGGCACGGCACAAGCGAACCAGGCCCAACAGGAGCCCCACTCGGCAGAGACAGGCCGGCGCCCGCCGAAACCAAACCGGCGGGAGCAGGGAGACCGGGCGCACCTACGAGCCCCTAACGGCACGCCACCTAAGGTCCGCCGAGCTGCTGCTCATTAAGGACGCCCAGCAGCAATCCTTCGAGGCAGCGATAAGGCGTGTCAAGAAAGGCCAGCCGCTCGCGAAGGAGGACCGGCTGAGTCAGCTGGCTCTGCGGATGGACGAGGACGGAGTCTTGCGGCTCAAGAGCCGCATCACCGCTGCTGCAGGAGTCCACGAGGCGCAGCTGCACCCCGCAGTTCTCGATGGGGACCACCCGTACACGCGGCTGTACGTGGCGCACGTGCACCGACAGCTGCATCACGGCGGGACGGAAACCGTCGTGAATGAACTGCGACAACGCTGCTGGATCGTCCGACTACGCCCGACGGTCCGCACCGTTGTGAGGAGCTGCAGAATGTGCCTCATCCGCAAGACTCCGCCGACCACACCACCCACGGGCGACCACCCAGAGGCCCGGCTGGCACACCACGAAAGGCCCTTCACCTACGTGGGCCTCGACTACTTCGGCCCAGTCGAGGTCACCGTGGGCCGCCGCCACGAGAAAAGGTACGTCGCTCTCTTCACCTGCCTGACGATGAGAGCGATGCATCTGGAGGTTGCTGCGTCGCTGACAACGGACTCCGCGATCTCCGCGCTCCGCCGGTTCATAGCAAGAAGAGGGTGCCCACGTCAGATCTATTCCGACAATGGCACCAACTTCAAGGGCGCGGAGGCAGAGCTGCGCGAGGTCTACAAGGGCGCAGCCGACGCAGCAGCGAACCGCCAGATCGAGTGGCGGTTCATCCCACCCGGGGCGCCGTTCATGGGGGGCGCCTGGGAGCGCCTCGTCCGCTCAGCCAAGGAAGCGCTCCGCGTTACACTGCACGAGCGCTTCCCCCGGGAAGAAACGCTGGCGACCCTACTGGCGGAGGCCGAGATGACGGTGAACTCGCGGCCGCTGACCCACGTGGCCGTCACGCCGGAGGAGCCAGAAGCCCTGACGCCAAACCACCTGCTTCTGGGGGCTGGTTGCCACGTCCCGCCGCAAGGGACGTTCAGCGAGGAAGACGACCACGCCAGGGCGCTGTGGCGAAGGGCGCAGGCGCTCGCCGACTGCTTCTGGAGGCGGTGGGTACGCGAGTACCTGCCCGAGCTGCAGCGCCGACAGGAGCCGCGAGGACGCGGCCTGGCTCCAAAGGTTGGCGACGTCGTCATCGTCGCCGACCCCAACCTCCCGCGCAACACCTGGCCGCGAGGACGGGTGACGGCTACTCACCCTGGGCGAGACGGAGTAACGCGCGTCGTCGACGTGCTGTCTGCGGGGCGCCTCTTCAGGCGGCCTGTCAAGAGGATCGTCGTCCTTCCCACCGAAGCGGATCGAGCCGAGCTGCGACGGCGGGAGAATGTGGCGGACGACGACAGCCCCGCGACCGGCAGCGAAGCGCACGACGCGCACGTCTTAGCTTAGGGCTTAGAACAGCGAGGAAGCAGCCGTCGTAGTTTGTAGAGTAGGATTTTTAAGTTAGTTTAGGCCTTACGATTAAGTTAATATAAGTTAGAAATAAGATATATATAAATAAATATACTTTTTACACAAACCGTAGACTAGTTAGTCTGTAAGTTTTAGTTATTATCTTAGCGAATATTCACTAGATTTAGTTATTTGTACGTAGGTTAGATGTAAGTTTACTTGAATAAATAATATTATTGGACGGCTTTTTACTGAAGTAACTCGAGACGAGAGCGACAGGTGGCGAGACGAAGGGATTAGCGGCGGCAACCGAGCCAGGCGCCCATTGTTCTGCTCGCTCGCAAAACCGGATGCGTGCCGCAGCGGCCGGCGAGCGGGCAGTAAAGTAAATAAAAATAGGCGCTATTCCGTTGGCTCGCCAGTACAAATCAAGCAGCCAGAGAGAGAGGACCTCCTACAAGTGGAGCACATCGGGAAGACGGCAAGACACAGCGGCATTGCAGAAGAGCTTTCCCGCCGACGCGGTCGACTATCGGCTAGCAAGTGCCGCCGTACTGCCGTCCCTCTCTCTCCGCGCCGCCGCGTTTGTCTCGCTCTGGCAAACCTGTCGCTTCGTCCGTGTTGCTCCGGTAACGGGCCGTCCCGTTATTGTACTGAGCACCGGCGTTTCATTTGGCGTTCGTTGTTCCCCGTACCACGTATCTTCGACCGAGTGACTGGGCGTCTCACCCGAACCAGAAAGAAGAAATTACAGTCCACTCCGAACCCGAGCGACGAGCAGTAACAAATACACTTGGTGACGAGGGTCTGATGATGGAGTCAGGAGGTCTACAGTGGAACTCTTCAACCGTTACTAGTAACCCCCTCGAGTGTGGGCTCATAGGGTTGGTTTGGACGAGTGCCCCTTACTTCTGCCAATACACTTGGTGACGAGGGTCTGATGATGGAGTCAGGAGGTCTACAGTGGAACTCTTCAACCGTTACTAGTAGCCCCCTCGAGTTTGGGCTCACATGGTTGGTTTGGACGAGTGTTCCTTACTTCTACCAATACACTTGGTGACGAGGGTCTGGTGATGGAGTCAGGAGGTCTACAGTGGAACTCTTCAACCGTTACTAGTAACCCCCTCGAGTTTGGGCTCATAGGGTTGGTTTGGACGATTGTCCCATACTTTTACCAATACACTTGGTGACGAGGGTCTGATGATGGAGTCAGGAGGTGTACAGTGGAACTCTTCAACCGTTACTAGTAAACCCCTCGCGTTTGGGCTCATTTGGTTTGTTTGGACGAGTGTCCCATACTTGTCGAACGCAAAAGTATGAAAAAGACATACCATCTGTTCAAATTGATTTTGAAAGAGACGGCGGACACCTTATCCATCCTAAAGCCACACAGTTTCCAGCAAAGTTTAATTATGGAACAGCTGAGAGACGGATGTTACCGGTAATTTTGTCATGGGCCTCCACTGTCCATAAAATGCAGGGCAGTACTGTTGACCGTGCTGTCGTGTATTTGGGCTCCAGACTATTTGAGGAGGGTCAAGCGTATGTTGCATTGAGTCGCGTAAAGTCTTTGGAAGGGTTATGTATTGAGGAGCTTGATTGTGAGTAATTGACAGGTAAGAAACCGAGTAACAAAGATGCAATGAGAGAGTTGGAAAGGATGACGAGTTTACATAATGAATGATACGAGCCAAAAATCAAACTAAAAACGAGTAAATAAAAAAATAGGTAAAAAAACTTTTAAGTTAAACGGTTTTATTAAAAATAAAAAAACTAGAAAAAAACAGCTGTGCAAAAAACTAGAAAATAATAAGGACACAAGCCTGGGCCTTCTTAAGATTTTACGTCTGGGTAAGAAATCGTGCAATACTACCGTGCTGTCTTCTCATGTCGGATGCCAAAGGGCACATTGTGTCGCTGCGTCAGCGGAATAAGTAATAAATTGAGACTTTTAACAGACTAATATAAAAACGTGGGGCGTATAATATGCGTAATAAATAACATGCGCCCCACGTTTTTATATTAGTCTGTTAAAAGTCTCAATTTATTACTTATTCCGCTGACGCAGCGACACAATGTGCCCTTTGGCATCCGACATGAGAAGACAGCACGGTAGTATTGCACGATTTCTTACCCAGACGTAAAATCTTAAGAAGGCCCAGGCTTGTGTCCTTATTATTTTCTAGTTTTTTGCACAGCTGTTTTTTTCTAGTTTTTTTATTTTTAATAAAACCGTTTAACTTAAAAGTTTTTTTACCTATTTTTTTTATATTGCTGCCTCTGATGATGAACCGTCTGATGTAAAGCGTGCATTTGTTGATTGAAGTTGAAGAAGTTGTGGATGAAGTATGTGCAATACCTAAATGGCCAAAGATTTAAATTTGTAAATGACAATATCAATTCTATCCATTTTGAATTCTATGTTGAAGAAGCGAAACTTTTTGCCATCATCGTCTCATATTGCAATAGTGACAAAAGTCTGGCCGTTGTTGACAGGGACAAGATGCCGGCGCATTCAAATTCAAATTTAGAATCATATTGATTGTTGTTCGATCAAAACAAAGATTATGCGAGTAGAAGGACCGTTCGTTATTTTTATTTTTTTATTTTACTTGAATGGGATGTCTTTTGTCACAACTACTCAGCTCACATTCATGGTTGTTTAGCCCTTATAAGATCCTGCCAGAAAAAGGTACCTACATGCCTAAGCTAGTATACGCACTCTTTTATTAATAATGTAAATTGGCTTAGTTGGCTAGGCACATTATCTGCTAGGCTCACATCAACAGTTTCTTTTTAAGGATTTTTTAATCCCCAACGAAAAAAAGAGATGTGTTATTATAAGTTTAATTAAAATATGTGTGTATGTTTGTATGAGTGTATGTGTGTATGGGTGTGTCTGTCTGTGGCATCGTAGCTCCCAAACGGATGGACCGGTTTTGATGCGGGTTTTTTTATTAGATTTTTTTATTAGAATCGGGATGGTTGTTAGCTATGTTTGTAATCAAGCAATTAAGTAAAAACATAATTATCTTAAAAAGTGGACGGATTGGCGGTTTTTTTTAAAAGCTTGAAATAAAAATTTTATTGCAAATAAAAAAAACCCCCGACCCTTAAAAATTCAAAAATAATTTCCGTGTACTTACTTAATGGAGTCGGGGGACCGCTAAGTAAATAAAATATAAAAACTCAGAGCAGCGCGGGAATTTACTTAGCGGTAATTATTTTTGACTTTTTAAGGGTCAGGGGTTTTTTAAATTTCTAATTTAACTTTTTATATGATTCCGTCTGTCTGTCTGTCTGCTGTACCATTTGAACCGTAATAGGTAGCCAGTTGAGATTTTCACAGAATATATATGTTATTTTATCTGAAATTAGTAGATTAATAACTAAATATAGTAATTTTATAATATTATAATTCCTTTATTGACACATTTATTCTTATAACAATTTTATATTTTTACATTATTTACAACTGAACATTAAAATCTAAAATTGATACAAAAACAAATGGAGTTGGCGAACCCAGTCTACCGATGGTCGGGTCCCAAAGAGAGAAACCTCCGGACTATACGCGCAGTGTCGAGCAGGGCTGCCTTCTGGATCTGGCCCTTGACCCAACCATTCAGCGAGAGCCTGTTAAGGTGGTCGTCGAGGCTCTTCGTTATCAGCCCATGCGCCGAAACAACTATGGGCACAAGGATCGTCGAGTCGACGGGCCACATTTTGTATACCTCGTGCTGCAGGTCCAATACTTTAATATGTTATTTTATTATTACAAACATTAAAAAATCGGTCGTGATCATAGGCACATCTGCGCGCGGTCAGTACTCGGATGGGTGACCGCTCGACCGTTGGAGGCTGACCGTGGTTCGGATTCCGGATTCCAGATAAAACTGTAGAAGGGACCTACAGCGCGGTCAGTACCTACTCGGATGGGTGACCGCTCGACGGTTGGAGGCTGACCGTCGTTCGGATTGCACGTTAAACTGTGGCTGCGTTCCCTTCTTAACTTACTAGGTGGTAGGGTGGCAGGGTTTAACCCGTCCGGTTTGATACCACCACACTGAATGAAATATCGGTTGAAACAGCTATATGTATATATAGTGCGTGTTTTCCGCCCCAGTCTGTACTGTTGTAGCCGGCACGACCGAACTGAAGCACCGACACGGCACCTAGCTCACCGAGCGGTGTTATGGGCTGACATCACGGATGTAGTATAATGCGCGGGGCGGATCACGGCGTGTCGCCGCCGCAGCGGTTCGTCGGTGTTCTCCCTCGCACCCGCACCGTACTTGTATAGTGTATTCGCGTGGCGGGTCGCCCGCTGCGGCGACGACACGCCGAGATCCGTCCCGCGCACTATAGGTGATGTATAGCCAACCGTGTCAGTTGTCATAAAAAAAAACCTTTCCCATGTAAGGCCCACTTGCACCAACACAAATTTAATATATAAACCAGTTTAACTCGCTAAACCAGTTTAAGCTAGCACCCGTTGACTGTGGGAACCGCGTTTAAATCCATAACTCGTTACTTAACTTTAAACTCGTGTTGGTGCAAGTGGGCCTAAGTCTATAAAACTTAAATCGTGTTAAAATGTCACTATATGAAAGAAAGAAAGCGCAAGAAAGTTACACAACTCGAAATTGGGAATATTTTCTCAAGCCCCAACTTGTAAGGAATGCAAAAATTCTTTCTTCCCTTAGACAATACGTTTTAGAACAATATCTATGTAACCGGCAGTGTTCCTATTGTTGCATAGTTTGCTGCACACGGCTTACAAATTTGAGAAAAAAGAAAATGGTTCGTGTTCATTCATAGTTCTAGATTGGGAAACGATTAGTATGGACGTTCCAAAAAAATGTCACATGATGCACTTTAAAAAAAATATGGATTTTAATTTCTATTTTTTTCCGCAAAATTGACCACCAAAATCGAGATTCGTTTATTTGCTCTAACTATGTACATCCGTGATTGGGTCCTCCAATTCTATATCTCGTACAGGGCTGTTTCAGGGTAGGGTTTCGTAACTTCAGGTTTCGAAAGGGGTCCATACCTATTTGGAGACGGAAAACTCTGAAACGTTTTCCCAGGTTCACTCATTTTATAGTAGTTTTTGGTGAAAATAGATTAATCTATGTTAGGTGGACGGCTAAGGACGTCCTAGGTGGGCGGCCTTCCACGTAGGACGGCTAAGGTCCAGCTTTATTTTATAAAAATAAAATGACTAACTTACATACTTCTAGTAGAATTGAACTGCATGTAGGTAAATTCCAAACACCTTAATTTTAATGACATCAAAAGAAAAAGGGGACTGAAAGTCATTGCACTCCCTAAAACTAAACAGCACTTTTGCCAAAACTCATCAAACTCACTGTCCATCGAGTTTTTATTTCAATTTTAAATTTTTCTATGAAAAAAAAAATACGGAATTTCGATTTGAGTGATAAGGATTTTTTTCTTCTAATAATGAGTACTTACTTTCTATTCCTGAGGTTTCTCAAGCCTATCCTGAAACATCCTGTATATACCGAATTTCAACTTTTTTCGTCCCGTAGATTCGTGCTTAACAAGAATAGTCCCACTGCATATCTCCTCTTGCATGTAGTAAAAGGCGACTAAGAGATAAGGACAAGATACCGTGCATAAGGGCGACAGGCCAGCCACCTCTCGCCTTGGCGCGGTCTTTCCACCGAATCATACAGCAGGCGGGCCTTCGTGCCTTACTTGCTGCCTGATAGTAATCTTATCCGAATACTTTGCTAAACGTGGCGGTCGGTGTTGTGCTGTAATTTACCAGAGTACTTGCTGCACAACACCGATTACCCCGATTGTCGGGATACGGCGTGTGGTGTGTGTGTGTGTAGATTCGGAGAAAATAAGCTGTGATAGACGGACAGATAGACAGGCACAAGATTGATCCTATAAGGGTTCCATTTGTTCCTCTTTTGAGTTACGGAATTAATATATACTTACTCGTATATACGGAATATAGAGGAAATAATATACTTCCATTTTTGTTTTATTGAAACTGACACGGTTGGCTACATGACCTACAACATCCGTGATGTCAGCCCATAACACCGGGTGAACTAGGTGCCATTGTCACTGATTCCCTTCATTTTCATGTCGGCTACACTGAACTGGACGGAAAACACGAACCATTTACATAACCGTTTCGACCGACGTTTCGCGCAGTGCGGGGTACCAACTCGGCCGGGATAAACCCTACCACCTAGTAAGGTAAGAAGGGAACGCACCCACAGTTTACCGTGGAATCCGAACGACGGTCAGCCTCCAACGGTCGAGCGGGCGCCCATCCAAGTAGGTACAACAACAGTCGACCGACCGCACCACTGAGCTACCGAGGCTGACAAAACTTACATATTTAACATACAAATAAATACATACATAACTAATATCCACATTATGACTGTCACATTATTACAATCACTGTGTCACCAATCATTGACTCCGGCTGAATGTATGAATGAGTCATCTATAAGACATTCTCTGTGTTAAGTCACGTTCACACTGTCTCGTCATATAGAAGTCCAGGTGTGCGTATTGTTTTCAGCACGTGCAGAATTTTTTTAAATTTGTTTTATGTTTCCCCTCTGTGAAGGTAGGTGCCATACCGGAGACTTCCCTAGATATCTGGCTATACTGGACTTGAGAAGAACACAGCCGAGGCTGCTATGCGGCCATCTTACATCCAGTACGGTGGTACCAACCCAGTCGGCTACAATTTGAACCTACCACCTAGTAAGGGGCAAGGGAAGGGACCTACAGTTTTACACGCGGTTCCGAACGGTGAAGTAGCAGGTGTAGGTAGGCGCGCAATGTTTTTCGGCAGAAAAAACTCATTGGTACACGCCGACCGGATTCGAACCGCGGACCTCTCGCATGAGAAGCCGATGCCCAAACCACTCGGCCATACTCGCCGCTTTCAATCGACCAGAGAGAAGTCAGAATTTAGTGTGGTAAGTAAGGTTCAGTGTGGTCGGCAGTGGGTCGGCACGACAAAAAATAGAGCACAACTGACACGGCACCTAGTTTGCAAGGGGTGATTGGTTGACAGAGCATCAATGGTTGATTCTATTAAAACAAAATACCTAACTGCGAATAAAACCCTTGAATTTTGCTCATTTATACAGTTGATTTTTATTTACAATGCACACAACACACACACGCCGTATCCCGACAATCGGGGTAAGCAGAGTAATCGGTGTTGTGCTGCAAGTGATCTCGTAAATTACAGCACAACACCGACCACCACGTTTAGCGAAGTATTCGGACAAGATAACTATCAGGCAGCAAGTAAGGCACGAATGCCCACCTGCTGCATGACTCTGTGAAAAGACCGCGCCAAAGTGAGATGTGGCTGACCTGTCGCCCTTATGCACGGCATCGTGCCCTTATCTCCTAGTCGCCTTTTGCGACATGCACGGGGAGAGATGCGGTGAGGCTATTCTATTAAGTACCGGCCACGCACAGATTTTTTTCAAAAATTGCAAAACCGGCCAAGTGCGAGTCGGACTCGCGAACTGAGGGTTCCGAGTCATCGCGTAATTGGCCAGTTTTTATTATTATAAGTTATTTCGCTTCAGAGTTTGCGCTATAATCACACCAAGTTTGACGCTTGTATGTGCATATTACCGTTTTTACGATAGAACAAATAGAAAAAAAGCTTTAAAAAACACGTTTATTGTATGGGGAAACCCTAAAATTAGGGTTCCGTATCCGCCGTACGGGACCCTATTACTAAGCCTACGCCGTATGTCTGTCCGTCTGTCCGAGGGCTGTATCTCTTGAACCGTAATAGGTAGCCCGTTTAAATTTTCATAGAATATGTGTTATTATGGCCGATATAACAACAAATAATAAAAATAAGAAAAAGTAAAAAAATCACGGGGTCCCCATAGAAAAAACTAAAAAGTGTATCCGCGCCATCTACCGAAAAGAGTATGAAGCATTTTAACTAATCATTAATTTTAACTAATACTACCTACGGACTTCGTTCCGCCTTTATACACTACAAGCTGTGCCCGCGGCTCCGCCCGCTCTCATATTTCACTTCACTGCTAACCTCATAAGCTATTTAGCGTGATAGTAAGTAGCCTATAGTTGATGGGAAGAATCAAGCTATCCGTAGAATTTTGTTTTATTAAAATCGGTTCAGTGGTTCTCGAGGTATAAGCGGACAGACAGACACTCAGACAGACAGAAAGCAGACGTTGGATTTTATTATAGGTAAGGAAGAATAACCTTATTCCGATTATTACATACCTACATTTTACAAATAAAAAATTTGCCAAATCGGTCCAGCAGTTTAGGAGGAGTAGGGTTACGTACACACGTACAGAAGAATTATATATATTATGGATTTTATTATAGGTAAGGAAGAAGATGGAGCGTTTCAACACGCCATAGATGGCGTGAGTGGCGCTGACCATGACATGGCGATACGGAACCTTCGGTGCGCGAGTTCACTCGCACTTGGTCGGTTTTTTTTACTAATAATTGATTGAGTAGTTCTTGGCTTTTGACAAAGATTTTGCGCTTCGCTAGTTGGGATAGTTGTTACATTCCAATGAATGAAGAAATATTTTCACACAAACCGTAAACATTTTCAAAATCAATATTTCAATATTTTAAATAATTGATGCTAAGAAACTATGCACTACAATACAACACAACCAGCAATCCGAAGGGATGTCTCCGGTATGGTACCTAGGTACCTTCTCGGAGGTGATATTGGCCGGTCGGGGCGTGAACTATGCTCTGGACCCTCTGAATGAGACCCATATTGAATTACATAAAAAAAATGTTTTTTGACGTGATAACGTCTTATAAATTGATAAACACCGGCTGCACGCACGAGAAAGTGTCACGTTCCATCTGAGCCTGTGTGTGCAAGCAAGAGCGCGTAACAAGCGATAGAGAGGCACAATCGGCCCAAGCGGCAGTGCTGCCAAACGTACGGTAATTGCCGTATCGTACGGTAATCGAGGCTAGAAATCGACAAATTTCGTACGGCAGCGATAGGGGTGCCGTACGAAAAAATACGGTAATTCTTATAGCTGTGTTTCTTTATGACGTTATCACGTAAAACTATCGTCCGTAAACCGACTTTACAGACAACCAATTTTTTCAAAATAAAATAAGTACCTACTTACATAATTTTTTTTTTTAATAAAAAAAAATCTAATACTTATGTCGTAATTCCTGACTGCTCGGACGTGCGCGGGCAAAATGGTCTCTATTTTGGGCAGTTGCTGTCTATGGACACCTAAAACACAAAGAATAAATTAATTTTACTAGGCTACCATTTATTATTATAATAGAACACCATAAACACCACGAGCTCTCTGCAACTGCAGCTTCGCTCGGGGAATTTTCGGTTTACAAGAAAGTATCTCAACTGTGCTTAGTTTTTTTTTTATGGAAACCGACACGGTTAGCTACCATCACCTACAACATCCATGATGTCAGCCCATAACACCTTTTTCAAAAAAAGTCACGAACATTTGTTTGTAAACATGATTGCTCATATTCAATTGTTCACATTCAAATTCACATCGTCAGTAAAATTCCCACAATAATAATTGTCAATATAATATTAAGATTTTCTACAGCAAGTATGTTTATACAATTATTGGATATTTTGTTTTGTTTATTTATTGATTATTTTTTTTAAGAATTTGGTATACATATCCTTGGTGAACCACATAGTTCACACAATTCTATTAAAATCTAATTAATATTAATTTAATTATGTATATATTTTATAGTGGCTGTGACACCACGTCTGCTTTGTTCAATCAAGGGAAACTGAAATTTCTAGTCCTGCAGAAGAACAATCACTTGCAAACAGTTATTGGTGCTTTCAAAAACCCTCATGCTCACCAGGACGATATTGCCGAAGCAGGAAACGTGTTTCTCATGAATCTGTATGGAAAAGGACGTGAGACTAGTTTTTTTTATGTTCCGTCACGAAATTTTGTTGGGAAACCTCGGATTCGGATTCAGCACCCCAAAAAACATATAGAATCGAAGAAATCAAAACTACCCCACAACTTGTAAGCTAGGCGCCCTTTTAAGCACAAAATTACTGTATTAGCATGGAACAATTCGCTTTGTATGAGAGATTTGAGTAAGCGGAACTTAATTTTATTAGTAGCCTACCCTGTGTCACGTACAGTAAAATGTGTCTGTACTAAGTTTCATCGAATTCGGATGATCGGTTTAAGAGTTATGAAGGAGCATGATAAGCATGTGCATACAGAAAAGATTTCTAAAAATCGTCAATTTAGTTTTAGTATCATACATAGAGTCTACAAACGCAGTAGCTACTAAAACAAAGTAACTTAATCCATGATCATCCCTTATTATTAGGTCCTTACCTATGAAATTGGCGTTTTATATAGAAAAAATAAAAAAAAAATTTTTTATGAAAAATATAATATATTCTTTTGATCGATTGGCCATTATTATCAATGCACTTTTGCCATTTTACTGAAAGTTCATTGATGCCTCTGCTATAGAAATCCTGGGGATGGGAATCGATTAACTCTTTAAATGCGTTTTTCACTGCCTCATCGGATTTGAAATTTTTCCTCTGTAAAAAGTTATCCAAATAAAAAAAAAATGGAAACCAGTTGGAGCAAGGTCTGGTGAATATGGTGGGTGACGGAGAGTTTGCAGTCGTAACTCCCGTAGTTTTGAGACAGTTCATTGTGCGGTGTGTGGACGAGCTTTGTCGTGAAGAAATCTTCAAAAATCCTACTTCGGGGGCTACCCGTGATAACTAGACAAATCTAAAGGCTAAAAAAAACTACTGCAAAATATAGAACAATTTCTTTGTCTATCGATCATGGTAAACCGTATTGGATTTTTTGGTTCTAAAATTTTATCATTTTCTAAACAAACTATACAGTAACCAAATGTCGATTTTTTCTTCCGCGTGAACTTTGAAGACTTGATCTCAGAAACTAAAGGGAATTTGAATGGATTTTTTATAGCAAAATGACGCCATTTGGTTTTAGATTTTTTTTTATGGAAATTTACACGGTTGGCTACTTCACCTACAACATCCGTGATGTCAGCCCATAACACCGGGTGAACTAGGTGCCATGTCAGTGCTTCCCTTCACTTCGCGCCGGCTACACTGAACTGGACGGAAAACACGAACTATTTACATAGCCGTTTCGACCGACGTTTCGCTCAGTGCGGTGGTACCAACCCGGCCGGGATAAACCCTACCACCTAGTAAGGTAAGAAGGGAAGGGACCTATAGTTTAACGTGGACTCGCGGTCACCCATCCAAGTACTGACCGCGCTCAGCGTTGTTTAACAACAGTCGACTGACCGCACCACTGAGCTGCCGAAGCTGACGAATTTCATTATCCCTTAGTCGACTTTTACGACATGCGAAGGGGAGAGATGCAGTGGGGCTATTCTTTTTAAGTACCGACCCCACACCGTACAAATCGATCTACAGATGTTTTATCTCACGAGCGCGGGTGAGCCATACTTGTAGTTGTAATGCGTATAGACACGCGCTCCTGTGTGTGTGTGAGTTTGCTAACGCTACCTGTACTTACGCACACAGGAGCGCGTGTCTATACGCATTACAACTACAAGTATGGCTCACCCGCGCTCGTGAGATAAAACATCAGGCGTCTTAATATATACATTTAAAAATTATAACCGAAGTCTCACACCTTAAATCAAAGGAACTAGTCAACTATCGCTATTGAATGTTAAGCAACGCTGGGTGCGGTCAGTACTTGGATGGGTGACCGCTGACCGTTGGAGGCTGACCGAGGTTCGGATTCCTCGTAAAACTGTAGGTCCCTTCCCTCATAATCTTACTTGGTGGTAGGGTTTAACCCGCCCGGGTTGGTACCACCGCACTGAATGAAACGTCGGTCTAAACGGCTATGTAAATAGTTTGTGTTTTCCGACCAGTTCAGTGTAGCCGGCACGATCAAAGGGGGAAGCACTGACATGGCACCTAGTTCACCCGGTGTTATGGGCTGACATCACGGACGTTGTAGGTGATGTAGTCAACCGTGTCAGTTTCCATAAAAAAAAAAAAAAAAAAAAAAAAAAAAAAAACAGCAAAAATAATAAATAAAAAACCAGTAAATTCCCAAAGTGTTGACCGCCTAACTTTCCCACGCCCAAAATGTCCGTTCACACTTCATACAATGGGAGGATTGTAAAATGGTTATTACGAAGGTAAATGGGTTTTTTTGAATGAGTTTTTGTATGGGTGACAATATCCTTACCTTTTGTCTTGCGCTGGACGCAGAGCGTGAAAGGTGCCGTACCTTGAAATATAAATATTTAACATTATTTATTTGTGGTACCTATACAGAGTGTTTCAGGATAGGCTTGAGAAACTTCAGGAATAGAAAGTACTTATTATTAGTAGAAAAAAATCCTTGTCACTCAAATCGAAATTCCGTTTTTTTTAAATACAAAAATTGGAAATTGTAATAAAAATTCACAGATTTCGTACCTCACACGACTATCGAGCACATTGGAAATAAATCTACGGAATTCGAAAAAAAATCGTCTGACTTTTTGACTTTTTTCAAAAAGGTTTGGCTACAGGGCAAACCCTTAACCCGATCGTCTTTGTTTTTAACCCCCGACGAAAAAAACGGAGGGGTGTTATAAGTTTGACGTGTGTGTGTGTGTGTGTGTGTGTGCGTGTGTGTGTGTCTGTCTGTGGCATCGTAGCTCCCAAACGGATTGACCGATTTGGATGCGGTTTTTTTTATTAGGAAGTTTGTTTAATCGGGATGGTTCTTAGCTATGTTTGTAATCAAGTAATCAAGTAATTAAGTAATAAAAAAATTAATTATCTTGAAAAGTGGACCGATTTACATGCGGTTTTTTTAAAAAAGCTTGAAATAAAAGTTAAATTACAAATTTAAAAAACCCCCGACCCTTAAAAAGTCAAAAATAATTTCCGGTTACTTACTTAAAGGAGTCGGGGGACCGCTAAGTAAATAAAATATAAAAACTCAGCGCTGCGCGGGAATTTACTTAGCGGTCTCCCGACTCCTTTAAGTAAGTAACCGGAAATTATTTTTGACTTTTTAAGGGTCGGGGGTTTTTTAAATTTGTAATTTAACTTTTAGGCTCAAATTGTAGCTGACAAAATTGTCCAGAATTTTCTCAAATTTTTGATATCATTCTTCGTTTCCAAAATATCGAGCGCCAAAATAAAAAATTCGGAAAAAATTTAATTATTCTTTCACTATTTCGGCCATAACTTTTTTCGTTTTTGACTTTCTCGAATAATTATTTTTGCACCTTACAGCTCTCATGAATACGCGTCTTTTGAGCCATATCTTCACAACTCTCCGAGATATAAGGGGATCGTGAAAACGGAGCCTACACTGGAGCGAACGAAAAGACATTTCCAATGTCAAAACAGCGAGTCTGGGGAGATTGGGCAACTGTGCTGTCTAGGTCCAGTCCCCTTTTTCATTTGATGTCATTAAATTTTCATTGTTTAGAATTTACCTACAACATGCAGTTGAATTCTACGAGTTATGTATGCAACATAACCATTTCTATACATGCGTTAGTGATTTTATTTATATTTAATAAAGGCAGATGTTAACCGTCCACCAAATATTCATGAAGCCATTTTAACCAAGAAGTACTATAAAATTACCGAATATGGGAGAATGATTCAGAGCTTTTCGTCTTCAAATATGGACAACTTTCGAACCCTGAAGTTACGAAACCCTATCCTGAGACACCTGTGTATAATATTTTTTTCATTAATTTTACGAAATATTTTATTTATATCTGATTAGTTTAGTACTTACGCTGCATCGCATGTCTATCACATGCCAAGTGCTTAATTTGGTTGTGGCGACTACAGTGAACGAGACACGAACGATTTTCTCAGTAATTTCGAATTACCTTCACTCAGTCCGGTGGTACCAATCTGAACTGGTAAGGAAACTTTACCAAGCAAGGCTATTTATTATAAAGTGTTACTTGGTTTTAGACACACTGAACTGGATGGAAAACACGAGCTATTTGCATAGCCGTTACGACTGACCTTTCATTCAGTACGGTGGTACCAACCTGGGCGGGATAAAACCTACCACCTCATCGACTTACCACCTAGTAAGGTAAGAAGGGAAGCGACCTAACAGTTTTACGTGGAATACGAACCACGATCAGCCTCCAACGGTCGAGCGGTCACCCGTACATGGACGGACTCCATCCCTAATAGGGACGTCTAGGCGACCGAGGCTAAATTCTAGGCACTCCTAGCCGACCGACCAGTCAGCGCATGATTTAGAAGGCGCTTTACATACATACATATCACACACGCTGAATCCCGACAATCGGGGTAAGCAGAGTAATCGGTGTTGTGCTGCAAGAACTCTGGTAAATTACAGCAGCCGACCACCACGTTCCGCAAAGTATTCGAACAAGACTCAATCGATCAAGCAGCAAGTAAGGCACGAAGACCCAGCTGCTGCATGACTCAGTGGAAGTACCGTGCCAAGGTGAGAGGTGGCGAGCCTGTCGCCCTTTAGCACGGCATCTTGTCCTTATCCCTTTGTCGCCTTTTACGACATGCATGGGGAGAGATGCAATTTCTATAGTCTAATAGATCCATGAGTCAGCGTCACGATAGGTTCCTTGCGGTCCTGTTTCTTATACAACTCAGTCTTTTGAGGGTTCCGTATCCATGTATTGTATTGTATTGTTTATTGATCATTCATATGGCAGTTAGACTGCGCTCGAACTTGTCACAATTTGTTCTATCCGCTTCGATTACACCCACGAAGAAGAACCGACAAGGAACTTCGCAGGGTATTTTTTTAAACATATTTTTACAAGTATTTCTTGACTAGCCACATAATAACACCGCCCATAGTCTATCTAAAACACAGCTTGAGAGCAAGATTAACAATTTTGCTGAGAGGTCTGACTACAAAGACTTAGGCCGACTTGCACCAACACGAGTTTAAAGTTAAGTAGCGAGTTATGGATTTAAACCATATTTAAACCGGTTCCCACAGTCAGCGGGTGCTAGCTTAACGAGTTAAACTGGTTTATATATTAAATTTGTGTTGGTGCAAGTGGGCCTTATTAATTAAGTGAATCAGGTGTAAAGAGCCTTTGTCAAACTTTGATACGTAATTTGTATCAACTTAATTTTATGTTAGTGTATTTAAGATACTTGGTTGTCAATGGGTTAAAATAAAGTTGAGGTACTAATGGTACCTAGTCAAGAGTTAACTAATTATGCAGTCAGGTAAGTAGCATATACATAAGTATACCATTCAGATAATATGCTGCCAATTGGAGCAGGCCGGTCTCCACAAACATGTGGAACTCTTTTACTAAGCCTACGCCGTCTGTCCGTCCGCCTGTCCGTCCGTCCGTCTGTTTTGCCTTTTAAAACGGCTGTATCCAAAGATATATTACTCAAAGGCTGTATCTGCCTTTTGAACCGTAATAGGTAGCCGGTTGAAATTTTCACAGAATATGGTTGATTCATTACTAGCTTTTGCCCGCGGCTTCGCACGCGTGAAATTCGTATTTAAAAAGATGAAAGTAAGCCCGCTACTGTACCTTTATTTCGGCGCGTGGAACAATTCAGTTTGTATAAGAGCTACATCTTAGCGTAACCGGAAGTGAATTTTATGTAGCCTATCCTGTGCCCCGTATAGTTAAATGTAGTAGTAGTATTTGTGTAGTTTTATAGAATTCGGATGATCGGTTTAAGAGTTATGGAGGAACATACATACATACAGAAAAGATTTCAAAAAATCGCCAATTTAGTTATAGTATCATAAGTACATAGAGTCTACAAACGCAATATCTCATAAAACAAAGTAACTTACTCCATGACTATACCTTACAGATTTATTTGTTAGTATTGAGTATTAATGGCGAATATATCAACTAACACATATTCAAAAGTAAAAAATTAAGGGGGGGGGGGGGGGGGGGAGCGGTCCCCGAGACCCCAATGGGGACTCGGGGACCCTAGTTGAAAAAACACTTTTCGTGTATGGAGTCCCCATACAAGAAAAGTGTTTTTTCAACTACCCATACAAGAAAAGTGATTTTTCAAAGTTTTCTTGTTTTTGCTCTATCATAAAAACGGTAGGTAATGCATGCAAGCGTCAAACTTGTTTTTTATGTAATCCGGTATGGGTGGCTGAGTTGGAGGGGCCAAAGAGCATGCTCCGACCAGCCAATATCGCCTCCGAGAAGGTAGGTGCCATACCGGAGACTTCCCTGGATTGCTGGCTATACTGGACTAGAGGAGAACACAACCGAGGTTGCTATGCGGCCATCTTACATCCAGTACGGTGGTACCAACCCAGTCGGCTACAATTTGAGCCTACCACCTAGTAAGGGGCAAGGGAAGGGACCTACAGTTTTACACCGGTTCCGAACGGCGCGGTGAAGCGGCAGGTGTAGGTATGCACGTTAATTGTTTCGTCAGAAAAAAATCATTGGTACACGCCGACCGGATTCGAACCGCGGACCAATCGCATGAGAAGCCGATGCCCAAACCACTCGGACACCCGCCGCCGCCAACTTGATGTGATTATAGTGCAAACTCTAAAGTAAAACAGCAAATAACAGCGAATTCTGTTCTCAAACGCATTGCCAAAACTCACAATAACCAGAGTTTTATGTTAACTTTTTCCTGTTTCTGTATTAATCCCTGTCATTGATCCCTGTTTAATAAATAAAATAAAATAAAACTTCACCTAATTATTTGGTAATTTGTAAATCTAATTTGTGGAATTACCTATTATTAGCTGTAGTTCATAAGTTAGTATAATATAATTGTAAAATTTAGTTATAGAACTTTTTTTTTTTTATGTAAACCAACATGCGTGGCTGTGTCGAGAGACCAAAGGTACAGTCGACAGAGCCAAAAACCCCTCTCCTCGCGAAACCACTCTCAGTGAGGCGCCATGCCAGCAGATTTTCGGACTGTTGCTAGGCTGTCTAGCCCGTTGATACGACGTTTGAAGACACCCACGTTAAAGAAACGATTTTGAGAACCGATGGGTTCTCAAAAACCCAATGTCAACAACAAAAGGGTGCTCAGTTTCTCTGCGACGAGTGCTGCGAAGCCCGGAACACTGAGATCAGTGGAATCTGCTGGCTGGCAGATCTGAGTCTCCGTCAAGAACAATAAATGTGGTCTTGCCGACTCCAGGTGATGGGAGACGGCAACCAAGTTTGAGCGAAGACCTCGGATGTTGGAGAGGTCAACGCGGAATGATATAGGGGGATTATTACAACCCGCAGTGCAACGTTTTATTGTAAGTTTTCGTGCCATTATTTTTAAAAGGTTGTAATTATGAGGCGTAGAGGAAAGAACAAATCGGAGAGGCAGTTATGCCGTCGCACACTCGCGTGAGCTCGACTGTTCGACAGCCGCGGAGCACGGAAGGACCCCCAGACCCCTGCATCAGGATAACAGCGGTAGCCTGTTTCTCTGGGTCTGCCTGACCTCCGCGACTCCCGGACAGTATCTGTGTGCTCAGATGAGCGAGTAAGCACAGCATCCTCGACTCCGACCTGTCGATCCTCTACGCACTGTTGGTTTTTTAAAATATAATAAAATAAAAGAAATAATGGTACGAAACCCTTGGTGCGCGATTCCGACTCGCTCTTAGCCGGTTTTTTGTTCCGCCCGTGGCGTCTGTCTGTCTGTCCGTCATCAAACAGTTGTTTTTTTTTTGTCACTTTTGCACCTTGCTTCGTCACACGTGCGGGCCGACCAGCATAAAAGACAAAGACAATCAGCTATTGTGCGCAGCGCCCCTTGTCGGGTGGAATAAAAAAATGTTTTTGTCTTCGGTGCTGAGGATTGCAAGTTCCCAGGCCTCGGGCAATAATAGGTTCCGGTGTTTGGGAGATGGAGCTTTTGTGTTGCCAATGTCAAATATTCGAATGGTTACAACATGCATTTCGAAACAGGTGAAATAATTGAAAAACCGGCCAAATGCGAGCCGACCTCGCGCACCGAGGGTGCCGTATCGCCGTGTCATGGTCAGCGCCACTCGCGCCACCTACGTTTTAGTTAAAATGCTTCATACTGTTTTCGGTAGACTTGTTGTTATATCGGCTATAATAAGACATATTATGTGAAAATTTCAACGGGCTACCTAGTACGGTTCAAGAGATACAGCCCTCGGACAGACGGACAGGCAGACAGACGGCGTAGGCTTAGTAATGGGGGCCCGTACGAGTACGACGGATACGGAACCCTGAATGCATGTAATTTTAAGAAACATACATACCACACCTGTATCCCCACAACACAATCGGGGTAAGCAGACTAGATAGATAGATAGAAATACTTTATTGCTCCAAAACATTTAACAGTAACAAACGATAAGTAGTTTACATGAGGGGCAAAGGCGGACTTATCCCTTGCAGGGATTTCTCCCAGTCAACCTTTGGATGTTTGAGAGTATATAGTATGTTGTGAGATATACGTAGGTAGTAGCAAAAGGCTTGAGTGTGGGAATGTAAAATATAATATTTGGAAAATAACTATGATAAACTATAATGCTACATATATGTAAGTACACACATACTAGTTAATTAAACGTAGAAATCGCAAATTATAAATTAAATTAAATACATAAAACTATAAATTTAATACATATGAATTACAGTTTATATAATACATAATACCGAAATGTTTTACTTACAATAAGTATACTTATAATTATTTAGTTTTTATTATTTATTAGGTTAATTTTATTTAATTAATTGTATTAATTGTTTAATTAGTTGTATTTTGTTTTAATACCTAAATATATACATACATACTTGTCCATTCAGAATTAAAGTACTTTTAGCTATTGACTTCACACTGACGGAGATAGTACATTTAGTGTTCTTTGAATAACGGAAGCGACTTGCAGTGCCGTATACAGTGAGATGAGTCGGTGTTGTGCTGTAAGTAATCTTGTAAATTACAGCACAACACCGACCACCATATTTAGAAAAGCATCAAAAGCAAAAAAAAAATATGGGTGAACAAGTCCGGTTTTGTTCGCCGCCTCCTCAAATATTTAATACGCCGAAGTCAAAATGCACTCCATAAAGCTATTTATTTGCCACAGTTCCAAAAACATGCTAAACTCTTAAAGCCCAGGACGTGAAACTATGCCCCTTGCTCACAAATCAAATCGGATATTCAAAAAAGCTTCCTTCCCTATGTTTTTGTTAAGTTTTTTCTTTTAAAATTTATGTAATGTCACGCACGCGGGCGATCTATTAAGATTTTAGGATCTATACGTGCGCGCGCGTCGTCGGCGAGAAGTCACGCGCGGCGTAGTTCAAAATGGCGGATGATTTTAGGGCTGCGCGTAGATCATTATCTCAATGTAATTTATAATGTATCTTGGCGGATCTTGTCAGGTAGCTGACGAAAGGCTCACAATGCAAAACACATTGAATTATTCTAAGATAAAGCGACGTTTCTACGGGATACCGTGTAACGTACGTCAATGAATATCCTTATACCTCGAGAACCACTTTATCGATTTATATAAACTTTTCACTGTTACAATCTGTCACTTCTCAAGATGGTTTTAGGGTATAAATAATAACGCTACGTCATCGGCGCGGCCTGAGCTGTAAGCAAAAGGTCACGCGAAGCAAAGCCGCGGGCAAAAGCTAGCTAGCTTTTTTAAATTTGTAATCCGCATTCAAATCGGCGCACTTTTTAAGATAATAAATTTTTGATTACTTAATAATTTCTTGATTGCTTGATTAAAAACATAGCAAAGAAGCATCCTGATTAAACCAGCTTTCTAATAAAAAAACCTCATCCAAATCGGTACATCCGTTTGGGAGCTACGATGGCACAGCCAGACACACCAGTCAGTCAGTGTGTAAGTGTAATGCTGGAAATACGCCTCTCCCATTATCCTCCAGCCCTCCCGGCCTTCGGCGGTACGGGACCATTGCTTTCCGCCAACGCACCTGATGTCGTCGTTACACCTGGCGGGTGGTGGTCAAATTGATGCACCAAAGTTCAACTTTTTTAGTCCAGTAGATTCGGAGAAAATAAGCTGTGAACGATGGACAGACAGACGGACAGATAGACACAAAGTGATCCTATAAGGGTTCCGTTTTTTTCCTCTTTTGAGTTACGGAATTGTAAAAAAAAACCGGCAAAGTGCGAGTCGAACTCGCGCACCGAGGGTTCCGTATCGCCATGTCATGGTCAGCGCATACTCATGCTCATATCTATATATGAATTAGTTAAAATGCTTCATACTCTTCGGTAGATGGCGCGCATACACTTTTTAGTTTCTTGTATGGGGACACTCGTGATTTTTTACTTTTTCTTATTTTTATTATTTGTTGTTATAACGGCCATAATAAATAACACATATTCTGTGAAAATTTGAACGGGCTACCTATTACGGTTCATGAGATACAGCCCTCGGACAGACGGACAGGCAGACAGACGGCGTAGGCTTAGTAATGGGGTCCCGTACGACGGATCCGGAATTCTAAATATATTGAAATAATTTAAATTGTCTATGACGCAACCCTATCCGGCAGGCCCAAAGTTCGCACCTGACCGCTCTGGATTAAAAATGGCGGATGCGTGTAAAGGTATTTCCGTGAGTTTGTTTGTTTGTTTTCAAGTCTCTGCGACATGGCACTTAGAAGGAATGCATTCATAGAGTCACGAACTAAAACGATTAATCGTAAATAAAACGGGGTTTTGTTCAGTGTGTGTCGCCCTTTCAGCTATCTTACGTGAATCCAAGCAAAGAGAAGCGCTGCCATGGCAGCTAGCTCCAACAGGATCAAGGTGTGAGGAGCTGACATGAGTTGTTTTTCGGCTCAAATTGTAGCCGACTGGGTTGGTACCACCGTACTGGATGTAAGATGGCCGCATATCAGCCTCGGTTGTGTTCTCCTCTAGTCCAGTATCGCCAGCAATCCAGGGAAGTCTCCGGTATGGTACCTACCTTCTCGCAGGTGATATCGGCTGGTCGGAGCATGCGCTTTGGCCCCTCCGGCTCAGCCACCCATACAGGATTAAATAAAAAAATAATAATAAAAAGCGCGACATGTGGCGCCGAGCTTCTCATAAGGTGTCCAACGACGCCCATGGACTTTTCCTTCTGGATTTTTTTTTCATTTTTTTTCATTTCTGGAAGAACAATTTTGCCTTTCTGTACAAAAAAATATAAATATTAGGCAAAAGCCACAAAACGTGAAAATATTTTTTTTAAATAAACGTCGTTTACTTTGAACTACAAAAGATAAACATATATAAAAAATATTTTCTAAAAGCTGCATTTACCTGGATTACAAATATATATTTTTATTGGGATGGCGTAATAATAAGTGAGTGAAAAAAAAAATTCTAAACAGTGCGGTGTATTTACATTTTGAGCCGAACATCGTGCTAAGATTGGGCTAGGATGCGTAGTGAATTGAAAACAGTACCTAGGTTATACGTGATAATTGTTATTATTATACATTTGTAAAATTATTGCTAGTTAAACATTAAATTATTCACATACACACACACCCATCCTCACCTTCACACACACATACCTACCTTACTTACCCATTTTAAACTAAATGCTTTATATTATTACCATGTCGTCATTTTTTTTTATGGAAGCTGACACGGTTGGCTACATCACCTACAACATCCGTGATGTCAGCCCATAACACCGGGTGAACTAGGTGCCATGTCAGTGCTTCCCTTCATTTCGCGCCGGCTACACTGAACTGGACGGAAAACACGAACTAATCACATAGCCCTTTCGACGAGCGTTTCGACCGACGATTCGACATTTCAGTGCGGTGGTATCAACCCGGCCGGGATAAACCCTACCACCTAGTAAGGTAAGAAGAGAAGGGACCCGATTCTTCGACTATCTGTAATGCTCATTTCATAAGTAGGCACTTAACGTAACCTACACAACCCTTGCCCCGTAGGCCATGCCAAGAGCCTTAGGGTTCAGTATTTCAGTATAGATTGTCTGCCTCAATTGCCTGTGTCAATTCCGATACTACATTTTTATGGAAATCGTGAAATTTGACATCGTTTCACCTACGAGTGGGTGTCTAACAATGCCCATGGACATTCTGCGACGCACGGGGACTGCGACCACAGAGAGCGAGGGCCTTGCCTCTGTTTCACGCGTTTTCTGGGTGTGACACTGTCTCTTCCTTCAGCGGAAAAGGCAAGAAAAGTGCTTTTGAAGCATGGGAGGCCTTTCCAGCTTTAACTGAGAGTTTGGTGTCAGCGACTGAAGGGCGGCTCGAAGAGGCAATGACTACGATTGAAAAATACGTCGTTATTTTATATGACAGGTAGATTTACTAATATTTATTTGAAGTGGATAGGTACTTCTTTGTTCGCGATATGGGCCCCCCTTTTCAGAACTTCTACGTCACTTCCGGAACGACTTTTTTTCCAGGTCAGTTGTTTTCAGGATAAACTTATTTCTTTTTTAAACAAAGGCGGCATACCTAATACAGTAGCCACTTAAGTAATTTACGGTTGTATCTCTGACACAACCGCTGCTTTTTTTATCTAAAGGATTAAAGATGAATATTATCTTAAACTGCGGGTTTTGTTTCAGATCAGGTTCATGCTCGACTGTGAACGAGTGTCGCAAATCACAAAAAAAGACCGGCAACTTGAGCACATTCCGCCAACTAGAGCCGCTTTATACCAGCATTTTCTACGGGCAGTCTATCAAGGAGTCCACGTATGGGGTCAGTTGCAACCGACTCAAAGTCTTCCCTGTCCGACTAGTTGGGGTTGGACTAAATTCGATGGCAACTGGGAGCCTACATGGACAGATTTGCCCGTAGCTGCCGTAGCTTGCCTGGAAAGGGTTAGGTGCAAGTGCAAGAAACAATGTAGCACAAGGTGCAATTGTCAAAAAAAGCAGCTGAGATGTTCGGAATTGTGCCTTTGCAATGGAACATGTTACATATAAATAAATCACCTTTTATTCACTACACTACATGGGTATTACTGATATCTCCCGAACTATGATTCTCCATCCCCTTATCGTTAAATAACTAAGTACAATAGCGTGCATAAGTGCATACGTAGCGTAGCAGGAAAAGTTTGACGGTAAAAGTAAACTATTAGACGTTTAGATAAACTCAACCTAGACCGTAGGGATTTTATATTTAATACTATGTTGTTAAGAGTTTACAAAGATGTTTGAACAAGATAAGATAAGATAAGATAATGGAAAAAATATCTGTAGAAAAAAATTTTTTTTCACCTTCTTGTTACCATGATATTTCAATAAAAAATATATATTTGTAATACTGGTTAATGCAGCTTTTAGCACATATTTTTTATTTATGTTTATCTTTAGTAGTTCAAAAGTAAACGACGTTTATTTAAAAAAATATATTTTCACGTTTTGTGAGTTTTGCCTAATATATATATTTTTTTGTACAGAAAGGCAAAATGTTTCTTCCAGAAATGAATCCGGCATCCTTGAGTTATCCGAAAATGATACCGCACTTGCCCTAATAAGGTTCTATAATTTTGAAGGAATAGGACTCCAAGTGAAGCGCGGCAGAAGCAAACGTTCGCGCAGTTCTTTATCAGAGGTTTGGGCATCGGCTTCTCATGCGAGAGGTCCAAGGTTCGAATCCGTTCGGCGTGTACCAATGAGTTTTTTCTGACGAAAAAATTTACGTGCATACTGCTGCTTCACCGTTCGGAACCGCTGTAAAACTGTAGGTCCCTTCCCTTGCCCCTTGCTGGGTGGTAGGCTCAAATTGTAGCCGACTGGGTTGGTACCACCGTACTGGATGTAAGATGGCCGCATAACAGCCTCGGTTGTGTTCTCCTCTAGTCCAGTATAGCCAGCAATCCAGGGAAGTCTCCGGTATGGAACCAACCTTCTCGGAGATTATATTGGCTGGTCGGAGCATGTGCTTTGGCCTCTCCGACTCAGCCACCCATACAGGACTACATAAAAAAAAAAGGGGGGGTCCCACGCTATGTTTGCTTGTACATTGCCTCCATTCGAGCACCCGTCTAAGCCAGCGTTTGTCGGTCCTGCGACAGATTTGCCCGGCCCACTGCCACTTCAGCTTGGTAATTTTCACACCAAAGTCGAAAAACAGTCCAAGTTCGAGCCGCACTCGCGCACCGAGGTCGAAGCCCTCATCTACTCTCGCACGTGTCTTTTGAACGTGGAAAACATTCAACATTCCTCCACCGCACGAAACCAAATCAATAACTTATCACTCTTTTGCTACCGCATGAAGTGAGTAACTGAGCTGAAAAGCAATTCATTCGCTACAATGTACGACGTACGTGACTTTTGTATAAACATCTGGGTCTCATGAGTGGGCACTTACTTTGTTCTTAAGTTCCATGTTGCAGTGAAGCTAGAGACGAAAAGGGGAATAATGGTTAGGATATTTTTTTTTACAGTTCCTTATCCGTCGTACGGGACCCTATACTGTTAGTTCTAGTATGTATAATTGTATATTCTGTTTTTTAGTTTTGTGTCTTCGTTTAACCATATGGGATCTTTGTGTATTATTGTATATGTTGATTGTCTATATTCTTGTGTAACTATAGGTATATTTATTTGTAGTTGTAAATTTGTTTTGTTCTCATCTTCGCCATGTTATTATTTTTTTTATTACCTCTGGTAGGTTGAGGCTGAAAAACAGCGTCAGCTGGGCGCAATCCTAGCTAGGCATATGCTGAGCCGCTACCTATTTACATATTGCACTTAGGTTAACATTAAATGTATTTTAACCCTCTGAGCAAATCCGATACACTCCACTGACCAGCCGAAAATTACCGCTGAGCAACAGCGATCTATTAATCGACTTGACGTCCGGAGTTGGTTTTTTATTTCTTACTCTGTCAGCTTTGAACTTAGGGCTATCTCTGTTCCTCTAATGAATACTTGAGTAATGAAAGAACGCAACAAAAAATGTTCGCAGCGATGGTGTCATATGCGTGGTCCATGAAACAAATATTTGCATATTCGCTGGAAGTTCGTACCGTTCTGTGTGCGCGGTAAGTGGGTTCTGGTGAACATTTTTTCAAGAAGATGTTAACAGAATTTGATGCTGTTCTATTAGAAATGTATTATAGTTATATTCTAAAATAAAAAAAAGATATGTTGTCGCTTTACTTTTCAAGGTATCTTCGTTCTTTCCTTCGTACACCCATAAAATTTGATATCTAACCTTACCTATTTTTTATTAATTCCAATTGAAATCTAATTAACTCAAACCTATATCATATGAACGATAATTTTATCTAGATTGTAATGAGGTGCAAATTAATATGGGTCCCGAAGTAAATATTAGAGTTATGATTTTATAATAGAAAAGTGCGGAGAAAGTTGCGCCCGGGTACCTTTGGAAGTTTGCTCAGCGGCGTTTCAAAAAAAGTCGGAAATTTGCTCAGAGGGACAATGTAAGAACTGTAAGAACAATGTAAAAGGTGTATTTGTGTAAATAAAAATATTTTATTCTTATTCTTTATTCTTATTCTATTACTAAGCCTACGCCATCTGTCTGTCTGTCCGTCCGTCCGTCTCTCCGAGGGCTGTATTTCTTGAACCGTAATAGGTGGCCCGATGGTGGTTCGTTGAAATTTTCGCAGAATATGTGTTTGTTACTATGGCCAATATAACAACCTAGAACGATAAAAAAGGTATGGACCCCGAGCCCTATCCTCGCCAGCGTAACACGATATAAGAAAAAGCATACTGGTTTCATTGGACGGTCGCGCGCTGGCCCGTCAGTCTGTCATCGGCCGCGTTCGCAAAAACCTGTTTAAAATGCCCGCATGCTCTGTGTTTACGCGTAAAAACACTACAGCCAAGTTCAGTGTGTACAATAGTGATATCTTATCATCGGTAAGTACACTCCGCTCCCCGCAACTCGGCGACGCTAGTTCTCATACAAGCATTTCACAGTCCGGCGTCCATACCTTTTTTATCGTTTTAGATAACAACAAATAATAAAAATAAGAGAAAGTAAAAAAATCACAGGGGTCCCCATAGAATAAACTCGAAAGTGTATGCGCGCCATCTACCAACAGTATGAAGCATTTTAACTAATATGAAGCATTTCATAATACACGCCATAGATGGCGTGAGTGCCGCTGACCATGACACGGCGATACGGAACCCTCAGTGCGCGAGTTCGACTCGCACTTGGCCGGTTTTTATGGAAACTGACTCGGTTGGCTACATCACCTACAACATCCGTGATGTCAGCCCATAACACCTTGGTGAATTAGGTGAAACGTCAGTGCTTCCCTTCATTTCATGTCGGCTAAACTGAAGTGTACGGAAAACACGAACTAATTACATAGCCGTTTCAACCGACGTTTATTCAGTGCGGTGGTACCAAACCGGGCGGGTTAAACCCTACCACCTATTAAGGTAAGAAGGGAAGGGACCTATACAGTTTTACATGGAATCCGAACCGCGGTCAACCTCCAACGGTCGAGCGGTCATACATCCAAGTACTGACCGCGCTCAGGGCTGCTTAACAACACTCGACCGACCGCCGACCGCACCACTGAGCTACCGAAATTTTCTTTTTACCGAAGCTTCGAAATTTGAACAGTCCTGACATAAAACCGGACATAAAAAACCGGCCAAGTGCGAGTCGGACTCGCGCGCCAAGGTTTTTGCACCACAAATAAAACCTTGAAAAAATACAATAAATTCTTGTATATGAAGAAATTAATTTAATTCCGAATTTTTCACTTTTAATTTTTTTATGGATATCGCGACATGTGGCACCGTTTCACCTACAAGTAGGTGTCTAACGATGCCCATGGACATTCTGTGATGCACGGGGATTGCGAATGGCATGCCGGTCTGACAGGAGCGTTTTCACGCCCTTTTGAAAAACCCCAGGCTGTACTTTTAGAGGAAATAGAAGGGACCTGCCCTTAAAGTTGCCTTAAAGTTCTCCACGCAACTTTGACTCGCACTTGACCGCTGTTTACTATTATATTTTTTTATTTGTTTAATTATTGCGCAATTGTAAAATTTATATTTATATTATATAATATAATATAGGCAGAATTCTCCGTCGAACACATGACAAGCAGACCACCCGGACCCGGCGGGTATATCCGGATAATCTCGTCCGGATCTCGAACCGACCACGTGTTACACTCCGGCGCATGTAGTTACACTTCGTGCCATAGATGTAGTAGACTCCATAGATCGGCGAAGCAAACTGTCACACGCGGCGTTTTCGTCTGCACGTCCAAACTAGCTTTTAGAGCACTAGCAAGAAAAAGAGAACTTATTTAAGGTAATAATATTGCGATTACACAAATGCTACTTCAGCCATAGAATAGATACGTATTTCACATACTTAAATTAAATTATAGAATGAGAAAAAAAATACTAATGTGTCAGACACTTGTTGTTGTTGTTGTTGTTGTTGTTGATTTAGTCTCTGTTTCTGTATCTCACTTTTAGATAGATAGATAGAAAGATAGATAGTTAGAAATACTTTATTGCTCCAAAACATTTAACAGTAACAAACTATAAGTAGTTTACATGAGGGGCAAAGGCGGACTTATCCCTTACAGGGATTTCTCCCAGTCAACCTTTGGATGTTTGAGAGTCGTATGTTGTGAGATATATAGTAGTAGTAGCAAAGGACTTGAGTGTGGGAATGTAAAATATAATATATGGGAAATAACTATGATAAACTATAATATACTCGTACACTACATATAAGTACATACTAATTAATTAAACGTAGAAATCGCAAATTATAAATTAAATGAAATATATAAAACTATAAATTAAATACATATGAATTACAGTTTATAAAATACATAATACCTAAATATATACATACATACTTGTCCATTCAGAATTAAAGGATTTCTTAACTATTGACTTCACACTGACGGAGGTAGTACAACTTTATGTGTGTTTTGAATAACGGAAGCAACTTGCAGTGCCGTATACAGTGAGGTAGTAGATTCCACAGACGAGCTGCGTGCACAGAAAATGAGTTTGTGTAAAATCCAGTTTTATGACTTTTACGTATTAGTTTTAATTCGTATTGTGCTTGCTGTCATTGTAGTGCACCAAGGAGCTTTGAACTACAGCAGTCTTGCCCGGCCAGTATACTGGTCCAAACGGGAACCAATTATTATTAATCACTTCGCTTCTAGTGTAGGCCCGATTGTTGTTCACATACTACTATACCCTATACCCGCTAGGTGGGACGACGACATCAAGTACGTCGGCGGAAAGCAGTTGGTTCCGTATTTTTTTTTTTTTTTTTTTTTTTATAGGCAGCCGGCGCGGGTGTCTGTGCCCAATACTTCAACGGAAGATCAGACACAGCCAATAACACCATTCCTCGCGAAACCACGCTCAGAGAGGCGCCATGCCGGCTATGAGGCGGACAAAAAGGTTGTCGTCTAATTTATTGACACGCCTTTTGAAGATTCCCAGGTTATAGGTGGTGGGGAACACACTCACCGGAAGACCGTTCCATATTTTCGCCGTTCGACACAGGAAAGATTTCGAAAAACGATGTGTTCTTAGTAGTTGGGTGTCAACAACATATGGATGTTCCGAGCGAGTCCGGCGGGTGTGGCGGAGACGGATGGGGGCTGGAGGGATGAGAGAGGCCAATTCATCAGAGCAACGTCCATGGTAGTACCTATAGAACAGGCTAAGAGAACCGATTGTTCGCCTGTGGCCCAATGATTCAAGTCTCTCCGTGAGCTTGGGATCACCAATTAGACGGATAGCACGGCGCTGGATAGAGTCCAAGGACGCCAATAAGTAAAGAGGGCATCCACCCCACAGATGGCTACAGTACTCCATCACCGGGCGAACTTGCGCTTTATATAGCCTAATTTCCTAGAGGCAAGTGTGGCTTTGGACTCTATGAAACCCCTAAAACCCACATCCTTGGTCAATTCCACGCCCAGGAGGTCCAATTTGTCATTGTTAGGTATGGCCGTACCCTGGAACGTAGCTTGGAAGGGAAACCGGTCGGCCTTGGTAGAGAAGGCGCATGCTTGAGTTTTGCTGACGTTGAAATCAACAAGGTTCTCGCGGCCCCAGGAGGCTACCTTAACGAGAACATCGTCGACTCTATTAACTGTTTGACGTCGAGCATCATCAATGCGCACCTCTCTAGCAGTCCAGTCTTTAGCGTAACCCTCGTCGGCGGTGCTGTCGTCTGCATAACTGTGAATGTTACCTAGGCACAGTAGGTCGTTAATAAATAACAGGAATAATGTAGGCGACAGCACCGAGCCCTGTGGAACGCCAGCGTTTATTGGGAAATCTACCGATTTTGCACCGTCAATGGTTACAAATATGGATCGGTCTCCCAAGAAGCTGGCGATCCAATTGCAGAGGGATGAGGGAATACCGTAGGCCGGAAGCTTGCTGAGGAGACCACGGTGCCAAACGCGATCAAAAGCCTTAGATATGTCTAAGGCAACTGCCAGCGACTCTCCAAAGTTGTCTAATCTCTCAGCCCACACATGCGTGACATATGCTAGAATATCTCCTGATGATCGCTGTTTACGGAAACCGTACTGCTTGTCATCAAGGAGTTTACAAGTTTCTAGATATGTCAGAAGCTGGGTGTTAATAACCCGCTCCATAACCTTGCAGAGGAGAGAGGTTATCGCAATAGGCCGATAGTTTTTGGGGTCAGCAGAGTTGCCTTTTTTGGGCACTGGTTGGACCGCAGCCTTTCTCCAGCAAGCAGGCACGATACCGGAGGAAAAAGAGCGCCTAAAGAGACGAGTGAGGATAGGTGTCAATTCAAGTGCACACATTTTAAGCACACGCGCAGGAACGCCGTCAGGACCACTACTCTTGGAGGCGTCCAACTGACGTAGACTTTTGAAGACCGCCCTGTTATGGAATCGTACCTCACGCATCGATTTATCGCATTGAGGTAACGACGGAGGGGTAGCGCCTTGGTCATCTAAGGTCGAGTTGGAAGCAAAAAGGCGAGCGAATATATTCGCCTTCTCCTTGGCAAGGATAGCGAGTGTTCCATCGGGACGTTCTAGCGGGGGGGTTGCAGCTCGGCAGAAGTTACGACCGATAGAGTTCGCCAGGGACCAAAACGCACGACTCCCGGTAGGACAGCGTGCGAGTTTTTGGCTTACTCCTTGGACGTGCTTAAACTTGGCCAAATCAAGCACACGCTTGCTGGACTTGACAGAAGCATTATAGGCACGCCTCGACTCCACGGACCGATCGCACAGCCACCGCTTGAAGGCCTGGTTCTTCGCCTCGACAGCCAAGCGGCATTGACGGTTGAACCAGGGCTTCTGCGTGCCACCGATGGGAACCACAGAACTTGGAATAAAGTATTCCATGCCCTGTAGTATCACCTCGGCGACAGCTTCGGCGCTCTGAGACGGGTCCGCGGACCGAAAGCATGTCTCCTGCCAAGGATAACCTCCGAAAAAAGTGCGGAGGTCGTCCCATTGTGCGGATTTGTAGTGCCAGACAGTGCGAGTACTACTCTCGCGTGTATCCGCATAGTACGCAGTTGGCACTGTTGTGGATACAAGGCAGTGATCTGAATTCCCCAGTGGGGCTTTCACAACAGCCTTGTACCCCTTTGGCTCCGAAGTCAACACAAGGTCCAGCAAGTTTGCCCTATGCGACGGGTTCCTAGGGACTCTAGTTATACCAGACACAAGCTGTGTCAACCCGTGCGCCATGGCCAAGTTATATGCATCCTTACCAGCAGCATCCGTGGTGCAGGAGCCAAGCCAATCTCCATGTTTGGCGTTAAAGTCTCCCAACATCACAATTTCTGCTGTAGGTAGTTGGCATAGCACTCTATCGGCCGAGCTGCTGAGATACTCAAATAGTGCGGCACTTTCCTTGGCACCTAAGTTGGGAGAGCGGTATACACCCGCGTAAACTCTTACCACGTGGGGAAGGTTGACGCGGATCCATACGACTGGAAACTGAGGATCTTCGAAAAGTGTGAGCCGTTTAACAGAAACGTCAGACCGACCATACACACATACACCACTCTTGGTATCGCTGAAGACCGGGAGGACTGGAGGAAAATTGGAGAGGCGTATGTCCAGCAGTGGACACTTACACGCTGACTGACCGACTGACATACTGCTATGTATGTACTATTTGTGTCACGAATATTTAATCTTTTAATGCCGTGTGTAATCTGTTGTTGTTGTTGAATATAAATAAATAAATACCGCACTCTGTATCCCGACAATCGGGATAAGCAGAGGAGTCTGTGTTGTGCTGCAAGTACTCCTGTATATTACAGCACAATTCCGACCATCACGTTTATTAGAACAAGACAACTATCAAGCAGCAAGTAAGGCAGAAAGACCCACCTGCTGCATTACTCGGTGGAAGGGCCGTGCCGAGGTGAGAGGTGGCTAGCCCGTCGCCCTTATGCACGGCATCTTGTTCTTATCCCTTAGTCGCACTTTACGACGAGCACGGGTAGAAATGCAGTGGGGCTATTATTTTTAAGTCCCGACCCCACACGGTACATATTATATTAATTGTAAATATTATCTGTTGTACGTATGACCAATCTAGGGAGAGGCAACGAATGTACTAAGTCTATGCTCCCTGAGCTCGCAGCGTTCACACGTGGTCCGGGAGATTATAGGATTTCTGTTGCAATAACAGCGATTTTCTCGAATATTTACGACTGCTTAGTCTAGTGGAGGGTAGCGCTCTAAAGCCACTCTCAGATGTATCAGAATACGTAAGCGAAAATCCCATGTGAGTTGATTGAGTGCTTCTAGACTTATAAGCGAACAGATTTTGGGTGTCATTAGTAAGGATATTGTGGTTACTAAGGGTTGATGTGAATATAGTTCCATTCCCCTTAGTTAGGTTGTAGGGCATAGCTTAGGGTGTAGGTATTCAAATTTAAGAAATATGTCAATTTTGAAAAATTGACAAAAATTATCAAAAATAAAAAAAACAGTATTAAAAAATTCAAATTCTTAATTTTCAAGTAGGTATATGCATGCACGAAAACCATTTTTACTACTCACACTGCAAGATAAAGACGACTCGTAACTGGAGTAAAGCAAAATAAAAAAAAAATCATAATTCCCAAATTTCTCACTTTTTTTGAAAAAATAACAGAAAATATCCCCAGATATTAAGTCAATCTACAATATAAAAATAAAATTTAAAATATATTTTTAGAAATATGTGCCCTTTTTAAACCCCCTAAAAATGGCTATTTTAAGCCGTTTTTGCTATTTTTTCAAAAACTCAAACTTTTTAAATTTGTTTTTTCACAATCTTGTAGATTGATACGCGTCATTTGACATCCTAAATATTAACATAGCCTTAAAACTCACGACACCAGGGCGAATTCACACTCTCGCTGAAAATCGGGGACTATACCGAAGCGACCGAAAAGACATTTTCAATGTCAAAATTCCCAACCAAGTCAGGTCTTAATCCACGACGTAGGTATTTTGTCGGCCATCTTTAACGCCGCTGATTGGAGTCGTTCGTTACCCCTCAGTGATGGCGCTTAATGGGTTGTGTAAGCAGTGCTTAGGTACTACTTAAACGCTGTTTACTATACAAATTTGCAAGTTTTACTTACTTAAGTACTTGCCGGAGTACGCACGTATGTGTCTGTACTGTATGTAAAGTGGGTGGATGGGTACACATATTTTAAAAAGTGCACTGAGAATTTTTTTTTTTTTTTCAATTTACCTTCAAATGAAATGTGATTAAAATATCCTTTATTTACACAATTTGTATTTTTGTTCCACGTTTTATTTATCATCGCACTGCAAAGGTGTGGAACGGGCTTCCGATGGAATATCTTTCCCTAATCCTACAATCCACGGATCTTCAAATCGCGTCTGACTCGAATTTCAAGAAGTTTTCGACCAATATTACTCACCTGACAGATTCAGTTTATGTAATACTTCATCTATCAGCGCAGATCGGTAGCTTTTTGGAAACACGTTTTGATTAACTTCGCTCGACAGAAAAAAATCATGAACATGCCTCTGAATTTAGTTATAAAAACGTATTTAAGGCAACGTGACCAAATCAAGGCTTTGGAAAAAATATATTTTATTTGTTGAATATATGTATATCTAAATCCGTAGCTTTTTAGTTTTTTGTTTCGATCTGTAGTTTTGGAATAAAAAAAATAAAAACCAAATTTTTTTTTTATTGTCTTGCATCCTACTCTAACCAGCGAAAGCGGCGGTGCCTTGAAAGAGGAGTACGGGTGAATACGGGTTGACAGGGCCTTAATAGCCTTTCCCGAGCGACATTAGTCCTCCAAGCCGGACTGGCACCTCCTCGGCGGTGAAATTGACTGAGCCTGAGGCTCCGACCTCGAGCACAGGCACCCAGTTCGGAAGCAATAAAAAATATAAATAAATAAATACCCGATCAGGTTGGTTGATCTATTGTTCTTGGCACTCGCTGTCGCTTACGCTGGTTCAATGGTGCTCTCAATCGACCGCCATTAGTGATCTTATGCACGCCTGGGCGCGGTCAGCGATCGCGCGATCTTGGATGGCTGACCGTTCGACCATAGACGCTGTCCGTGGTTCTGCTTTTGACGTAAAACTTTCCCTTCTTACCTTACTAGGCGGTGGGGTTGCGGTACTATTGCAGCGGCTAAGGAAATAGCTTGCGTTTTCCGTTCAGTTCGGTTGCCTGCGGTTACATATAATGGAATTGTAATTCCGTTCTCTAAGACAGTAAAAAACCTGGATGTCCTCATGGACCATGGACCAACACTGTCGTGGGTGCCTCAGGTTAATGAGATCAGTCGGAAGGTCTTTTCCGCTGCGCACTCCCTGAGACGCCTACAGAACTTTCTTCCAGTTTCCACCAAGATTGCTCTAGCACAATCTCTCTTACTCCCAATTCTTGACTATGCGGATGTCTGCTACCTGGATTTGACTGAAATTCTTCTTGACAAGCTTGGACGCTTGCAGAATCTATGCATCCTTTTCGTATTTGGTCTGCGTAAATACGACCATGTATCCCAGTACCGAGCTCGGCTCGAATGGCTCACGATTCGTCTCCGTAGGAACTGTCATATCCTTAGTTTCTTATATGGCGTATTAAACAATCCTGACGCTCCCGACTACATTCGTTCTTGCTTCTACCCCCTATCCTCTCACGGCCTTCTTCTCCGCTCTAGTGATGATAACATCCTAGGGATTCCACGTCACGCTTCCGGTTTCTACACCGGTTCATTTACTGCCCATTCTGCTCGTCTATGGAACTCGCTGCTGCACTACGTCCGTCACTCCCAAACTTTAAATTATTTAAAAAAATCATTGAAGAAATTCTACCATAACTAATTTTCCCAATTTTTTTTAAATATTAACTTGTGGATTATTATAGTATAGTATGTATTTTTGTATGTAATATCTATGTTATATACATTGTATGTATGTTTATGCTGTTTGTATTTTATGTATTGTATTGTGGATGGGTATAGTTCATCATATAAACCAACCGGTTCCGTAGATCTTTTATTCACAGAACCGGGAAAATGTGGAACGCACTCCCTGCCCATCTATTTCCTCCCAAGTACAACCTGGGGTTCTTCAAAAGGGGCGTGAAAAGGCTCCTGTCAGGCCGGCATGGCATTCGCAATCCCCGTGCATCACAGAATGTCCATGGGCATCGTTAGACACCTACTTGTAGGTGAAACGATGCCACATGTCGCGCTATCATTAAAAAAAAAAATTGTAATAAAAGGTATGTATGTTACTTGTAGGTATATCATCATAAATACATAGTATAAATAAAATAAAGTCGCTTTCCGCCTCTGTCTGTATATCCGCTAACTCCTCCTAAACTACTCAACGGATTTTCATGCGGTTTTCACCATCAGTTAGATAATTTTTCACGGAAGGTTCATATATATAACTAGCTTTTATCCGCGGCTTCGCTCGCAGTAAAGTCAGGAGTGGAGCGGCACGGGGCGGCGCGTGGCGGCGCGGGACGGCGCGGGTCGGCGCGGGGCGGGGCGGCGCGGGGCGGGGCGGCGCGGGACGGCGCGGGGCGGCACGGGGCAGCGCGGGACGGCGCGGGGCGGCGCGGGACGGCGCGGTTGGGTGCGGTGCGGCGGCGCGTGACGGCGCGGGTCGGCGCGGGGCGGAGCGGCGCGGTGCGGCGCGGAGCGGCGCTGGACGGCGCGGTGCGGCGCGGGGCGGCGCGAGCGGAGCCGCAGGCAAAAACTAGTTCATCATAAAAATATAACACATATTCCTCCTCCTTTCGATTGCACTACCCATACTTCTTTATCTGTATTTTATTATTCATCTCATCACCCAAAGGTTGACTGGAAGAAATCACTTGAATGATAAGTCCGCCTTTGCGCACTCCTGTATTTTTTGTTTCTACTCGTGTACTGTTCTGCTTCCATTGTGTGCAATAAATAGTTTCTATTCTATTCTACAAGTATTTATTTATTTAAATATTTATTTTCACATTTTTACCATATTTATATTTTACATAATTTATAATATTATACAAAAACTTAAAACTTAAACTTAAACTTCTGTGTTCTTGTGTGCAATAAAGGATTTCTATTCTATTCTATTCTAAAACTTATAAAAATACACAAAATTAATAAAAATCTAAATAAAAACGGTAAATATCCGCCGGCGGCGGGAGGCAGGCCTCCAAGCACGCCGGCGGGTGCAGGCCGTGGCTACGGAGCTCTCCGAGACGACGCGAGGCAAGCTACGAGCGATAGGTGGTGGTACTAGACACGTAGGCCACCACCACCCCCATCTCGGAGAGCTCCGTATCCGCCGGGCTGCGGGGCGACGTCACGCAGCTCTTCTATACTTGAAAGGCCTCTTGCGTACGTCGCTGTGGCGCACGGCGCTGCACCGGTAGCGGAGGCTGCAAGCGGGCGGGACACAGGGCCGCGATAGCCCCAAAATTATTATTATTTTATTTTTAATATTTCTTGGTAGGACTTTTGGTTTTAGATTTTAATTGTAGTTTTAGTTTCTATTTTATTTTATAAATAGAGTAATACTTAGTATAATATAACAATAAAAAAAACTGGTGTCGACCAACATACGAGTACTTACCATCACGCTAATGTACTGAGGGCGGTGTTAAAACTGCTAGACGCTAACTAAGGCGTCATAAAATACTAGCTGAGCCCGCGACTTCGTCCGCGTGGACTTATCACGACGCCATCTACCGGGTTCAATTGTATTTTCAAATCATCCAGGGACCCACTCAAATATACACACAAAATTTCATCCAAATCGGTTCAGCCGTTTAGGAGGATTTAGGTGACAAACACACGTACAGAAGAATTATATTATAAAGAAGATGATTTTTCACGTGGTGACCCGAGTTCGCTGTGCCCGTTCACACGTCATAAGCGGGTCACTTAAATTTTGACGATACATCACCTCATATCTGGGTTACGGTCACTAATTGTGTCAATGTTAATTCTCCGAAATACTGCTAGCAGCTTCATTGTAATGAAATGACCGAATTAACATAGAGACAACAAGTTGATAGAATTTCTTTTTTATTTAAATTTGCGTTTTCCGTCCAGTTCAGTGTAGCCGACATGAAAGAAAAAGCACTGACATGGCACCCTAGTTCACCAAGGTGTTACGGGCTGACATCGTTGTAGGTGATGTAGTCAACCACCTGAACCTAGGTACCACACTCAGTGCGCCTCTGGTATTTTTTTTACATCTTATCAGCTGCCATCTTACATCCAGTACGGTGGTACCAACCCAGTCGGCTACAATTTGAGCCTACCACCTAGTGTAAGGGGTAAGGTAATTAATAATTTATTAATAGTATTCTCGTTCATATAGTATTCTTATTATTATTTTATCTTCAATTCTCACGAAGAACTCTTTTTGCTACCTACTTACCTTCCATTAAAAGTACCTATATGAATCTAATCTCAAACATCCAAAAGTTGACTGTAAGAAATCTCTGGGATAAGTACACCTTTGCACTTTATGTAAATTTTCTAATGTACTTACTTGTACTGTTTAATGTTTACTGGAGCAATAACGCATTTTCTATCTATTTTGTTAATTTTTTTTTTCCGCCAGATAAAGGTCATTGGGCTTATTCCGACCCAATTTGTGAAGGTTTGCCTACAGAAACAAAATTACTTTTAAATTAATAAGGTATATCCCACTTTTAATTTTATGTAAAAATTATTAAGAAAAACCATGGGAATAAAATATAACAAGTGATTTAAAAGTATTGAAGATATTTATTGCAAAGAACAAATTCATAGAATTTAAATGAAGGAATTGTATTAAAAACACCATGCGTACAAAGAGGTATTATGTACTAGCGTACTAAAGTTGATGGAATAGAATAAATCTTATAAATAAATAAATAAATATTTTTTTCACAAATACAGAATTTTATTTTATCCATCATGAACAATTTATCGAAATTCTCTACACTATTTTATTTCTGTAGATTCTGGGTATATTTTCCGTACTAAGTGAGATAGTACGATTGCACCTGTAGATATTTAATCAAGTTGAAATAAACTTCAGTAATATATTTTTTTCTAAGATACAGAATTTCATTTTCTGTCTAATTCCCATTATTTATGGAAATGCGACCCATACATTCGTAAACCAGAGATATATGTCGCAACATCCCACATCAATTAATTTCTGTAGGTCGTGGGTAAATTTTTCATACTTATGTGCCCAATGACCTTTGACGAACGCTGCCTTATATACTAGATACATATGAAAATGGTAAATAAATAAATAAACAAGTGCGAGTCGAACTCGCGCAGCGAGGGTTCCTTATCGCCATGTCATAGTTAGCGCCACTCACGCCATCTATGGCGTGTTATGAAATGCTTCATATTAGTTAAATGTCATGATTAGTTAAAATGCTTCACGCTCTATTCGGTAGATGGCGCGCGCGCATACACTTTTTTGGTTTCTTCTATGGGAACCCACGTGAATTTTTTAACTTTTTCTTATTTTTATTATTTGTTGTTATATCGGCCATAATAACACACATTCTGTGAAAATTTCAACGGGCTACCTATTATGGTTCAAGAGATACAGCCCTCGGGCAGACAGACGGACGGACGGACGGACGGACAGACAGTCGGACGGATGGACAGACAGACAGACAGACGGGCGGCGTAGGCTTAGTAATAGGGTCCAGTACCGGAAAGGAACCCTAAAAAGGACATTCCGACAAGATCAAGGTGTTAATGGCTGACATCACATATGTACCAAACAAATATGTTTCTAGTAAACAAGCAAAAAAGAAATTGAAAAACGTAATTCACTCACTGAACATATTCTCATACATTTGTTCCTGGATATCCATTTTGTCTAAAAAACGCTTCACCTTTTAATATTGAATTAGAATAAAATATCTAAGTATTTATTTATAATTAAATATTCATAACAAGCGACTTATTAAAAAAACTTCACTTAAAAAAAAACCTACTGTATCACTAAACTTGACTTTATTTAAACGTGTGAAAGAAAATTGCCGACGAACCACGTGACCTTTCCCGGGCGAATTCGAATATGGAACTGAATATGATGCGGAACTGTCATTGTGACAGCGAACGTCATTTCCTTGTTGCGTCATCCGTTTAGCACTGAATGACTCGGTCTTTCGTGGTTTTCTGCATAGCTTGCATATATTCTTTAAAGACCTTGCATGCGTTTTCATATAAATTTTTGACCATGACTCATGAAATTAACGCAAAGAAATCAAAGGAAAAGAACTAATATTTTCACTCAATGCATACACATATTCTTTATCTCCAACGTATTCTACTCAATTGACTCAGTACATATTAATAGACTTTACATCAAATACGCTCGATCGGTTTCAACTGACATAAGCCAAATGGTGCATCTCAAGTTGACGGTCTGTCAGTCGCACGCTCGCACGCTCGGCGAGCGCGGGCGCGTCGATCGTAGTTTTCTACAAATATAATGCCTACGTGTCCCTTGCGACACTGTAAAAATCGTACCGGGAAGAGAAACAAGGATGACGGCGTCACATATCACAAAGTTCACTTAGCACGTATTTCACGTAATTTCCAAAATATTTACAAATCGCCGAACGGGCCGACGACCGTTGTTGAAATGTTGACAGAAAGAACTATAAAGTGATGCGCCGACTCGAATAGTCTTATTCCAATTATTAGGGGAGGGAATTCAAGTTATGTGGCGGTTGGTATAACTGATAACTACTTAGGAAGGACGACGCACGTCTGAACGCGTGCGTAGTTGGTGGGCGACTAACTTCAAACAGGACTGTGGTCTTGTATTTAATGTGCCGCTTTGGGAGCTCGTATAACCTATCTACCTCTTTTTAACATATAATATCATTGCTAGCTAGACTCTAGGTTATCCTTCACTTCAACAGCGCGGCCCTTGCCCAGCATACTACTTCATAAAGCGTTGTACCGCTAGATGGCAATGTTTCTATTGAATACCAAATTCTCCTCCAATATTGTATAGAACGCTGAATCTATACTTTAAAACATCATTGTATTAGGTGTCTTCAAACGTCGTCGTGTTAACGGGCTGACAGACTAGTCCGCAAATCTGCTGGCATGGCGCGTCACTGAGCGTGGTTTTGCGAGGAGAGGTGTTTTTGGCTCTGTCGACTGTATGATTGGTCCATCGACACAGCCACCCATGTTGGTTTACATATTTTTTTTTTTAGGATTCCGTTTATAAACTTCTTTTCATATGTCAAGGCCAATAAAGCTGTAAGTTTTCAAATTAAAAATAACTCATCTTCGAAAAAGTACATACCTATATTATATTATCTAAACGGAACCATACTTTAATTGATGCTGTTCAGCCCTATTGCTATTTAGCGTGGTGGTATAATAGCCTTTAGTGAGCCTCGAGCACTACTCGTTAGATTAGTGCAAACCGCATTAAAATGTGTTCAGTGGTTCCGGAGTTTACCTCAAACATACATACATACATACAGATGTTCCCTTTTTTAAGAAGCAGAGAAGAAAAGATAGATAAATATTAGCTGATGTAATAACTCAGGCAATTACACGTATTGATTCAACTTAGTACTTTTTTGTCAGCCTCGGTAGCTCATTGGTGCGGTCGGTCGACTGTTGTTAAGCAAACGTGAGCGCGGTCAGTACTTGGATGGGTGACCGCTCGACCGTTGGAGGCTGGCCGCGGTTCGGATTCCACGTTAAACTGTAGGTCCCTTCCCTACTTACCTTACTAGGTGGTAGGGTTTATCCCGCCCGGGTTGGTACCACCGCACTGAATGAAACGTCGATCGAAACGGCTATGTAAATAGTTGGTGTTTTCCGTCCAGTTCAGTGTTAGCCTACATGAAATTGAAGTGAAGCACTGACATGGCACCTAACTCACCCGGTGTTATGGGCTGACATCACGGATGGTTGTAGGTGATGTAGCCAGCCGTGTCAGTTTCCATAAAAGAAAACTGCATCACCTAGCAAGTAACGTAAGTTTATCTATCTCTTAAATACATCCATACATACATATCACACACGCTGAATCCCGACAATCGTGGTAAGCAGAGTAATCGGTGTCGTGCTGCAAGAACTCTGGTAAATTACAGCACAACACCGACCACCACGTTTCGAAAAGTATTTGAACAAGATTCAATCGATCAAGCAGCAAGTAAGGCACGAAGACCCACCTGCTGCTTGACTCGGTGGAAGTACCGCGCCAAGGTGAGAGGTGGCGAGCCTATCGCCCTTTGGCGCGGCATCTTGTCCTTATCCCTTAGTCGCCGTTTACGACGTGCACGGGGAGAGATGCAGTGGGGATATTCTTTTTAAGTAGCGGCCCCACACGGTAGTCTTATCTCTTAATCCTTTCTAAATCGCATTTCATTTAAAAACACTTCACGGCTTCCCCCATCTTGGTATTATTGATGCGTTGCGATCCCTTGCAGCTTGGTCGTATATTTCCCCTTGTTTTCTTAGCAGACGCGTTCGTTCGTTGTTTTTGTAAAATGGATTATGGACCTAATGTCTTGTATCCGTTTCGAGTGCACTGCTAATAGGATTTGTGCAAATGAGAATTTAAGTCTCCGTTTGTAGAGAGAGAGAGAGATAGAGAGAGATAGAGAGAGAGAGAGAGAGAGAGAGAGAGAGAGAGAGAGAGAGAGAGAGAGAGAGAGAGAGAGAGAGAGAGAGAGAGAGAGAGATAGAGAGAGAGAGAGAGAATACCCGGCCAGCTCTGAGTTTTTATATTTTATTTACTTAGCGGTGCCTCGACTCATTTAAAGTAAGTAAACGGAAATTATTTTTTACTTTTTAAGGGTGGGGAGTGTTTTAAATTTGTATTTAAACTTTTATTTCAAGCTTTAAAAAAAGTGCATGCAAATCGGTTTTTAAGATTATTAATATTAATGTTTCTATTAATTAATTATTTGATTACAAACATAGCTAAGAACCATCCCGTTTAAACCAGCTTTCTAATAAAAAAAACCGGATCCAAATCGGTCCATCCGTTTGGGAGCCACGATGCCACAGACAGACACACTCATATAAGCATCCACACACATGTTAAACTTATAACACCCCTCTTTTTACCTCGGGGGTTAATTACCTCGGGGGTTAAAAAGACTGCCCTACGATAAAAATAGAAAGACTTACAAAGAAAGCCCCACTGCATCTCTTCCCGTGCTTGTCGTAAAATGCGAATAAGGGATAAGGACAAGGTGCCGTGCTAAACGGCAACAGCATAGTGTGTTCCAACTAGTTACAAGCAAATTGTATGTTACCTACCTATTATTACAATAATAGTTTTAAATTCGGTACGTTTCACTTTGAATGTATTATTTATTTTTTTATACATTTCTTTTTTTAAATTTACATCACAATAAATTATTATAATATAATTTATTACTAATTAAATTAAAATTATTAAATAAACTAAAAATACCAATCAAATAATATTTACCTACATATTCCTACCTATTATAGTATCGGCTGTATATAATATTTTAGATTTATAAATACACTAGCTGTGCCCGCGACTTCGTCCGCGTGGACTTATCACGACGCCATCTACCGGGTTCAATTGTATTTTCCAACCATCCAGGGACCCACTCAAATTAACACACAAAATTTCATCAAAATCGGTCCAGCGTTTAGGCGGAGTTAGGTGACAAACACACATACAGAAGAATTATACAGGTTGTTTCAGAATAGGCTTGAGAAACTTCAGGAATAGAAAGTACTCATTATTAGAAGAAAAAAATCCTTATCACTCAAATCCAAATTCCGTATTTTTTTTTTCATACAAAAATTGAAAATTGTATTAAAAACTCGATGGACAGTGAGTATGGGGAGATTTGGCAATAGTGCTGTCTAGGTCTAGGGAGTGCAATGACCTAGTCCAGTCCCCTTTTCCTTTTGATGTCATTAAGTGTTTGGAATTTTCTTATATGCACTTTAATTCTACTAGTTAAAACATGTAAGTTAGTCATTTTATTTTTATTATTTAAGGCGGATGCTAACCGTCCACCAAATCTCGATGAACAAATTTTTCAACAAAAAGTACTATAATAAAATGACCGAATCTGGGAAAAAGTTTGAGAGCTTTTCGTCTTCAAACATGGACTCCTGTCCAATATACCAATATATGGTGTCGCAGTCCCTCTGGTTAAGGTGGTAAAAAACCTTGGCCTATACATTAATGAGACGTTATTATGGAACGTACAAGTCGGTGAGGTTAGCCGGAAAGTATTCGCCAGCATGCATTCTATCAAGCGTCTGCAGAATTTCCTACCTATCAGCACAAAGACTATGTTGGTACAATCTCTTCTCCTCCCTATTCTAGACTAAGTACGCGGATGTCTGTTACCTCGACGTCAATGAAGAGCTGCTGAATAAGCTGGACCGGCTACTAAACATGTGCATCCGCTACATTTTCGGTCTGCGGAAATATGATCACATTTCTGAGTTCCGGTCTAGCCTTCAGTGGCTCGACATTCGTCGTCCCAGAAATTCCCATGCCCACTCTCTCTCTTGTACTGCACACTGAATGAACCTGCTGCTCCTAAATACCTATCCGACCGTTTCCAAATGCTTTCCTCCCACGGTGTATCATTAAGATCCTCTGACACCCTTGTCCTTGCTATCCCGTCCCACTCCTCAGTCTTTTACACTGACTCTTTCACGGTGCACGCTGCACGCATGTGGAACGAACTTACTCTTCGTTTACGACAGTGTGCATCGATCCACACGTTCAGAGTGCTCTTTAAAGACCATCTCCTCAAACCCTAAACCTCGTCTCCTTCTTCCGTGTCCCTGATTTTTGAGTTAATGCATAATATTTATTGTCTGAGTTTTATTTTGTAGGTATATGCTTATATTATATATTTACTATTTACTATGGTTACTATATGGTTATTATATGTATGTATTATATGTACATATAAATAAATTTTAGTTTTTCTAGTTTTCTATTATCTCAGACTTTGTTTTTTTGCACCTACCCTGGTTTTTATATGTAAAAAAGGTTAGGCTGGCGGAAAATCATAGGCTTTAAGTGCTACCTTCTGTACGATTTTATGTGCAATAAATGTTTTTAGATTTGATTTGTTTTGACTCCTTCCGAACCCTGAAGTTACGAAATCCTATCCTGAAACACCCTGCATATATAAGGATTTGATTTGTATCCAAGTATTTTTATTTGCCCGTCTCCCGTTTGTGCCCTTAATATATTTATCGATTCTCAATACTGCCACAATCACACGAATCGATTCGCGCCATTAAGCGCCCCGCTGAAACGTCAAACAACCGCCGAAACGGCCATGCGTCGGCTGCGTTCTAACTTTATTCCGCTAATGAATTCTATGTCACGCGCCGTGCCCCATTCACACGGGGCGGGTTTTTGTATCGCATTGTCTATGGTTTTAACGAGTGTATGGGACTTTTAATGGTATGAATGTGAATGCATGTGCAAGTTTTATTACTTGGCGCAGCATCAACGTGATGTATTTGATAGAACCCGAGTGGTGTAATTTTAAATATATCTGCTAATTTATTATATTGTATCTACTGTTGTATATTATACACGGTGTTTAACTGACATAAGGGGGTTATTCTATATGTGAAACTAAACCACTACTGCGAAGAAAAAAAAATTTTTGAAACAAAAAATAATTATTTTTTCCTTCCAAATTTTTAATAGGTTCTTACCTTTTCTCAAAATGTATGGAAAAAAAATTTTTTTTTTCTTCAAATAAAAAAGTCGTACAACAAAAGTGTGTTCTATTTCACGTACAGAATCACCCCCTTTCGGGTTTTACGGTTGGGGTTGCAACACAGTGTACATACATACATAGCGTCACGCCTGTTTTCCTGTAGGGTAGGCAGAGATGACGAATTTTTACGTGCCGCGATTCTGACACACCTCTATTACCACACGCTGTATCCCGAAGACAATCGGGGTAAGCAGAGTAATCGACGGAGGGTGGCCGAGTGCTTTGGGCATCGGCTTCTCATGCGAGATGTCCGAGGTTCGAATCCGGTCGGCGTGCACCAATAAGTTTTTCTGACGAAAAAAATTACGTGCATACCTACTCCTGCTGCTTCACCGTTCGGAACCGGTGTAAAACTGTAGGTCCCTTCCCTTGCCCCTTACTAGGCGGTAGGCTCAAATTGTAGCCGACTAGGTTGATACCACCGTACTGAATGTAAGATGGCCGCATAGCAGCCTCGGTTGTGTTCTCCTCTAGTCCAGCACAGCCAGAAATCCAGGAAAGTCTCCGGTATGGCCTCGGAGGTGATATTTTCTGGTCGGAGCCTGTGCTTTGGCCCACATACATATAAAACATGTGTGGGGCTATTCTTGTACCGACCGCGCACAAATAAAGTTCTAAAATGTATATTAGTATGCAATTTTATTCTATTGAAAAGGCCGACATATTGCCGCATACGAATTGTTCACGTCTACGTTTGAACATGACACCCTCTATAAATTATTATTATCGGATCACTTCTCATAGTCAAGAGTTAACCATAATCTATTCTAAGCCACACCTTCGCTTGGCGAACCAGCGAGCATCCATTGGCTGATAGAATACAAATTATACCGCCTACAATAGCAATAGCCTACAATAGCCTCAGCCTCGATAGCTCAGTGCAAGAACATGCTCAGTGGTGCAGACAGTCCGGTCAGTTCTTGGATGGGTGACCGCTCGACCGTTGGAGGCTGACCGTGGTTCGGATTCCACGTAAAACTGTACGGCCCTTCCCTTCTTACCTTACTAGGTGGTAGGGTTCAACCCGACCGGGTTGGTACCACCGCACTGAATGAAACGTCGGTCGAAACGGCTATGTAAATAGTTTGTGTTTTCCGTCCAGTTCAGTGTCAGCCGGCACGACCGAAGGGAAGCGCTGACATGGCACCTAGTTCACCCGGTGTTATGGGCTGACATCACGGATGTTGTAGGTGATGTCACACCTACACTCTTCACACTCATAGACACCAAATTTTCACGCACACCCACACACTCCTGATCACATGAACAGAGAATTAGTATAACTTTAATTTAACTCTTGTTATATAAGGAAACCTCTAAATGGTTGTATGTATAAGCTGTTTAATCTTTTATTGTTATCTTTTTTTATGTACAAACTGTGAATAAATAAATAAATAAATAAGTAGGCAACCGTGTCAGTTCACATACATTAAAAAAAATACGCTGCAAGGAAAACCGTGACTCGTATCTCTACTTCTTAAAAAGCAACGTCTGTCTGTATGTATGTTGGAGGTAAACTCCGGAACCACTGAACTTTTGATGCGGTTTGCACCAATGAAAAGAGTAGTTCTTGAGGCTCACTATAGGCTATATACCATCGCGCCAATTAGCCTTAGGACTGAGCAGTATCAAAGAAAGTATAGTATGGACGTGAGATAGAGAGGGAGAGAATATAAGAGAAGCCCTCATTTGTTATCTTACTTATTATAAACGGAAGAGGAAGTGGAGAGGCGGCAGAGGTGTGTCAGGATCGTGGCACGTGGAGATTTGTTGTCTCTGCCTACCCCACCGGGACACAGGCGTGACGCTATGTATGTATGTATGTTATTATAAAAGGGAACGTCGGTCTGTATGGAAAGGGTAATTATTGAGGCTCACTATAGGCTATATATCATCACGCTAAATAGCAATAGGTCCGAGCAGTATAAAAAAACCGGCCAAGTTCGAGTCGGACTCGCGCACCTAGGTTTCTGCACCACAAAAAAATTACATTAAACAAAACACGTTTCTTGTATGGGAACCCTCCTTAATTTTTTACTTTTTCTATTTTTAGATACAGCCCTCGGACGTACTGAAGGACGGACGGACAGACAGACAGACGGCGTAGGTTTAGTAATAGGCTTTCGTACGGGATACGGAAACCTAAAAAGTATAACATGAACGGAATTTATTGTCGAATGGTAGTGCCGGATGGAAAGAGAAGATAGGACGGAGGGGACGGGTGGGAGGGTAGGAGGAGAGGGTGGAAGGGGAAGGGAGGGAGATAGATAGAGAGAATATAAGAGAAGCGATTATTTATTATCATATTTGCTTTTAAATCGGATTTGCTATTAAACTGAGTTCACCGCGAGCGAAGCCGCGAGCAAACGCTAGTCGTTGCATAAAAACTGATAATTTTATGTGACCTACTTAACAATCTCATTCGTCACAGCATGACAGAAGTGCAACGCGGAAGATAAGAAACTGCTGAATCTGTCCAATCGCACGTAGTACTTGACATTGAACTGCAGCTGTTAACTATTACTCAACCACGCTGAGTGGAGCCGCTCATATGTGTTAATATTAAATTTAATTTTAACTTGCACAAGTATGACATGACACACATGGTGAGTGTGGAGTACGGAGTATGGACCATGGGCATAGATTTTGGAAGGTAGATTCACAATGTAGAACAAAAAAATAGAAGCAAAACATTTTGTAGTACCACTAGATGGCGTTACAAATTTTTTTTATTCTATCGCAGTGCTACTGGATGGAGCCATTATTTTCAATGATTTTGTACCGTGTGGGGCCGGTACTTTAAAAGAATAGCCCCACTGCATCTCTCCCCGTGTATGTCGTAAAAGGCGACTAAGGGATATGACTCCCTTCTTATATTACTAGGTGGTAGGGTTTAACCCGCCCGGGTTGGTACCACCGCACTGAATGAAAGGTCGGTCGAAACGGCTATGTAAATAGTTTTCCGTCCAGTTCAGTGTAGCCGGCACGACCGAAGGGAAGCACTGACGTGGCACCAAGTTCACCCGGTGGTATGGGCTGACATCACGGATGTTGTAGGTGATGTAGCCAACCGTGTCAGTTTCCATAAAAAAAAAATCTTCTAAAATTGTGATTTTCAAGTTAAAATATAAAATAAAATAATGTTTAAATGATACAATGGTAATTCCATTAAAATTTATTGTTTAATTAGCAGAGAATAGTTTTTACTAAATTTAAATTTCAAATAATTCATTCATTCAATACTGGTAACGCCATCTTTCGATTATATTGTAAACAATAATTGTTGCTTCCATTTTTTGTTCTATGTTGTGAATCTGTACCTTCCAAAATCTATGACCATGGGAGCGTTCATGAACCATGTGCCGGATTTTAGGCCACATTTGGACGCCCCTCCCTCATCACCTGACGGGAGCGAAAGTCACGTGACATTCATAAAATCGCATTTTACACAACTCTCAAGTACACGTGCTACTTATGATCAATGCGAGCACTGCTGCTAAGATTTTGGATGGAAGATCATGAATAGACCAATATCACAGATTAAGTCCAATATTGAGGTGAGTACAGACACTTATAGAGGCGTTCGGCACAGCGCGCCTCCGCTTCGGTGCGTTTCGTCACGTGACTCGAGCCGGTACCCCTCTCCCCTCCCCCTCGTGATCAGGAGTGACCGAGAGCCGGACCCCCCCCCCCCCCCCCCCCCCCCCGCCACCCCTAAATTCGTCACGTGGTTTATGAAAGCTCCCCTTGTGCTCGTTGTCTCTACCCATCACATTGGGAAACGTTTGTCATGTTATGTGTACGTTATGTAATAACATGTAATATTAAACGTAGTTTGTAAGTTGTTTTTTTTTTTAAATTCAAGACTACGCTTGAAATTGTTTTATTTTATTTTTTTGCAATAAATTAAAAACTTACTAAATAAATAGTACAATTCTAAGCGAATACTTTTTGTGAAGTCTTAAGACTATGTTCAGGTACTCTTTGTAATAAAATGTATAATAAAAGGAAACTTGTGAACAAAATCAATATTGTACATCAACGAAGAAAGAAATCCGAAGAAACACGAGGAAACCCCATCGTTGAAATCCTTTTCAAGGAAATAAATTGATGCATAATTTTTATTTCGCAAGTACACAGTTTTACGTGGAATTCGAACCCCGGTCAGCCTCCAACGGTCGAGCCGTCACCCATCCAAGTAATGACCGCGCTCATGGTTGCTTAACAACAGTCAACCGACCGCACCACAGAGCTACGGAGGCGAGGTGGCTAGCCCGTCGCCCTTGTTCACGGCATCTTCTCCTTATCCCTTAGTCGCCTTTTATGACATGCACATACATAAGTCCGCGCTCATGTTAACTCAGCCGGGCAGTTTCGATATTCTATAGTTTTGAAATGTGACGAGTTTGAAAAGGGAATTCTTCTCTTCGGCCGTCGATTATGTATGAGTCACGATCAGTAGAGGGTTGTACATAATATGGACGTTCACAAGAAAATATTTAATAACTCTAAAAGCTTGTCAAGCTACCCATTTCTGATATTTATTTAGAAATAGTGATGACTCGTACTATCTAGGCAGTGGCAAAACATTATTGTAAATGTAGACTAAGTGGAAGCAAAAAAAAGTATCCAGCGAAGATTTTTGCCAGTTCTTCTTCGCTGTGATAATCGAACTGGCAAAATGCTAAATTCTAAATGTTAAAATATGACGAATCCGAGTGCAGTGTACTGTCTATGGATGATGAAAAGAATAAAGAATATAGTATCGTCGAGCGGTTCGTTGCCGAGGGCTTTGCTTCGTAAACCTAAGGTCATGGGTTCGATGCCCATTGGCGTGCAACACTTTCTTCTACTTTCTGAATTTGATTTTTTAGGTACTACAAATTGAACTCTTCTTACATGGTAATCTTGCTCTCGAGCTGTGTTTTTTCTAAAGATAGTTTTTATACAGGGTATTGTAACGACCACTACATTAATTTCGCCAGCGCAATCCTCATGTTTTTCCGAGATAAAAAAGCAAACAAAGTTTTTCTCTAAAGTGTCTAGTTTTGCAGATATAAAATTTTGAAATTTATGTTTTAGTCTAGTGTAATTTGACGCGCGGAGGGAGGGTGCTGGCGCGGGACGGTCGGGATCGAAAAACTTACGCCGCGCCCCCGCCGCGCATCTCCTCTCTCCGCGCACTCTTCCCTGCTCGCTCACTCACCGCGCGCCTTTCATACCCACGTACGTGTGGAACATTAGATCCTTTTACACTAAATAAATCATTTAGTTTGTATGAAAACTGTAACTTTTGATTTAAAGGGAATTCAGAATAAAGTTATTTGACATTTTTGATATTATTGATCCCAATAATCATTTCCTAAATTTAATGCAGTGTCCGTTACAACACCCTGTATAGACGTACCTGTATGTTCCGGAACTCTAAAATGAAGGAAATAACAAAAAAAAGTTTGAATCCTTCTACACACCCGACTACAGCATTTCCGATCAACTTTCTTTGTTATTTCCTTAGTTTTAGTCGGGTTTTCAAAAATTTTTATTATTTTTTCGTTCCATCGTGCGAATGTGCGGAAGATTAGCTGTTTAGTCCTTGTTTACCTTGTATCCTCACGGAATAAAATATGAGGGGGCGGCACACGACGGCCGTGTGAGCGGGATTAGTAGAATAAATATTGCAGCTTTCCAAATATTATGAAGATATTTGAATAGATAATTCATATTTTTTCAAGTGTATTTTTGGATGGGGTGGCTTCGAGAGATATTTTGAAAAAAAAATTCATGTTATACGGATGGCCGAGTCAGAGGGGCCAAAGCACATGTTTCGACCAGCCAATGCCACCTCTGAGAAGGTAGGTGCCATACCGGAGACTTCCCTTTGGATTGCTGGCTATACTGGACTAGAGGAGAACACAGCCGAGGCTGTTATGCGGTCATCTTACATCCAGTACGGTGGTACCAACCCAGTCGGCTACAATTTGAGCCTACCAACTAGTAAGTGGCAAGGGAAGGGACCTACCGTTTTTTTTACACCAGCTCCGAATTGTGAAGCACCAAGAATAGAAAGAAAGAAAGAAGAATGAAAGAAAAAACATTCATTCAGCTAAAACTATAAAATAACAAAAGCGAGGTAATCAAAATGTAAAAAGTTAAATTACAAATTTAAATAATTAAAAATTTTAAAATAATCATTTCCGTTTAGTGAAAGGAGTCGGTGGACCGCTAAGTAAATTCCCGCGCAGCTCTGAGCTGTTTTTATATTTTATTTACTTTGCGGTCTCCCGACTCCTTTAAGTACCTAAGTAAACGAAAACTATTTTGGACTTTCTAAGGGTCGGGGGTTATTTAAATTTGTAATTTAACTTTTTACATTTTGATTACCTCGGGGGGGTTTTTATATTTGTAATTTAACTTTTATTATAAGCTTTTTTAAATAAACCGCATGCAAATCGGTTCACTTTTTAAGATAATATTTTTTTATTATTTGATTACAAACCTAGCTAACAACCATACCGATTAAACCAGCTTTCCAATAAAAAAAAACCGCATCCAAATCGGTCCATCCGTTTGGGATCTATGATGACACGGACAGACACACCCTTACACACACACGTTAAACTTATCTCGGGTAAGGGGGTGCAACTAAAAAAAATTAAGACTTTTTTTGTACTTTGCGACGCCTAATACTCAGCAACCAGACACGTACAACAATTCTAAATATGTCGGATGAAAGATCCATCAAATACGTAATACATAATTTTTATTTTGTCATTCCATTTCTTCTGGCCCAAATCAGCCCATCAAGTTGGTATGTTTTGAAAAATACGAAAACATGTAAACTTCAAACACCTCTCGCGCTTTAGTCGTTAACGCTGCATAATCGTGACAAACTCTAACAAACAGAGAAAGGTTTTATCTTTATTCGATACTTCAAACAAAACCTTGTATGAAGCCTAGCTGGGGCAATATGGGCTACCAAATTTGAAAATTTTTCTTAGGAAAAAATTGTTTCAAACTGCGCAAACATCAAATTCACGAACTAAGTTTGACGGCTGCATGTGTGGCTATGTGTACATGCAGACTCCCTCGATTTTTTTTAGATGATAGGGAGCAGACATAGCCTGATGCAAATCCTAGCAAGTAGGTATTTGCGGCTGGTTAGCTCTTACAACACAAAAAAAAAATTACATTTGGTCAGCCTCGGTAGCTCAGTGGTGCGGTCGGTCGACTGTTGTTAAGCAACCCTGAGCGCGGTCAGTACTTGAATGGGTCAACGCTCAACCGTTTAGAGGCTGATCGTGGTTCGGATTCCACGTAAAACTGTAGGTCCCTTCCCTTCTTACCTTACTAGGTGGTAGCGTTTATCCTGCCCGGGTTAGCCGACATGAAATGAAGGGAAGCACTGACATGGCACGTAGTTCACCAAGGTGTTATAGGTTGACATCACGGATGTTGTAGCTGATGTAGGCAAACGTGTCAGTTTAAGCGAATTGTTATGAATAAATTATATTTATGTATAAATTAATTATAATATACAAATCTATTACATACATACATATCACACACGGTGAATCCCGACAATCGAGGTAAGCAGAGTAATCGGTGTTGTGCTGCAAGAACTCTGGTAAATTACAGCACAACACCGACCAAATCTATTTTATATTATAAAACCATCAGAAAATATGCGTATTAAAGTATTTATGTAGTATTCGTATGTAGTTTATCATACATATTTGTTTACAGTTTAACATTGCCACAAACTGTTCTTGTTCGCCTGCATGTATTCTACCACATCCCAAAGGTAAGTTAGAATAGAATGCCTCGAGGCATTAAGCTCGGCTGTTGTACCTAATTTGTATAAATTGGTGTACATTAAAAAATATACAGGTTGTTTCAGGATAGGGTTTCGTAACTTCAGGGTTCGAAATGGGTCCATATTTGAAAACGAAAAGCTCTGAAACTTTTTGCCAGATTAAGTCTGACTGGCACCTCCTCGGGGCTGATATTGGCTGCGCGTGAGGCTTAGACCTCGTGCACAGCCAGCTAGTTCACAAGCAATAAAAAAAAATCACAGATTTCGTGCCTCACACGACTATCGAGCACATTGAAAATGAATCTACGGAATTCGAAAAAATATGGTCGCTGAGCGACACGAGAGAGTCGGGTTAAGGAAAAGGTCAGTTGGGTTCTGATGATGGAGCCGGAAGGAAGCCATAGGAACTCCTAAACTACACATGATAATCCCATGACATTGATGACATTTTCAATGTCAAAACTCATTTTATAGTACTTTTTTGGTGAAAATCGTTTCATCGAGCTTTGGTGGACGATACGTCCGCATTTATTAAATAAAAACAAAATGACTAAATTACATGAGTAGAACTATTGAACGGCCATGTAGGTAAATTCCAAACACTGAAATTTGAATGAAATCAAAAGAAAAAGGGGACTGAGCTAGATCATTGCACTCCCTAGACCTAGACAGCGCTGTTGCCAAATCTGGGGAGATTTGGCACTGGACTGGACTAGGTCATTGCACTCCCTAGACCTAGACAGCGCTGTTGCCAAATCTGGGGAGATTTGGCACTGGACTGGACTAGGTCATTGCACTCCCTAGACCTAGACAGCGCTGTTGCCAAATCTGGGGAGATTTGGCACTGGACTGGACTAGGTCATTGCACTCCCTAGACCTAGACAGCGCTGTTGCGAAATCTGGGGAGATTTGGCACTGGACTGGACTAGGTCATTGCACTCCCTAGACCTAGACAGCGCTGTTGCCAAATCTGGGGAGATTTGGCACTGGACTGGACTAGGTCATTGCACTCCCTAGACCTAGACAGCGCTGTTGCCAAATCTGGGGAGATTTGGCACTGGACTGGACTAGGTCATTGCACTCCCTAGACCTAGACAGCGCTGTTGCCAAATCTGGGGAGATTTGGCACTGGACTGGACTAGGTCATTGCACTCCCTAGACCTAGACAGCGCTGTTGCCAAATCTGGGGAGATTTGGCACTGGACTGGACTAGGTCATTGCACTCCCTAGACCTAGACAGCGCTGTTGCCAAATCTGGGGAGATTTGGCACTGGACTGGACTAGGTCATTGCACTCCCTAGACCTAGACAGCACTGTTGCCAAATCTGGGGAGATTTGGCACTGGACTGGACTAGGTCATTGCACTCCCTAGACCTAGACAGAACTGTTGCCAAATCTGGGGAGATTTGGCACTGGACTGGACTAGGTCATTGCACTCCCTAGACCTAGACAGCACTGTTGCCAAATCTGGGGAGATTTGGCACTGGACTGGACTAGGTCATTGCACTCCCTAGACCTAGACAGCACTGTTGCCAAATCTGAGGAGATTTGGCACTGGACTGGACTAGGTCATTGCACTCCCTAGACCTAAACAGCACTGCTGCCAAATCTGGGGAGATTTGGCACTGGACTGGACTAGGTCATTGCACTCCCTAGACCTAGACAGCACTGTTGCCAAATCTCCCCATAATCACTGTCCTTCGAGTTTTTATTACAATTTTCTATTTTTATATTAAAAAAAAAATACGGAATTTCGATTTGAGTTATAACAATTGTTTTCTTCTAATATTGAGTACTTTCTATTCCTGAAGTTTCTCAAGCCAATCCTGAAACAACCTTACATACAAGAATTCTTCTTTTTTCTTTTTTTTTAAGGAAACTGACACGGTTGGCACCTATAACGTCCGTGATGTCATCCCATAACACCTGGTGAACTAGGTGCCATGTCAGTGCTTCCCTTCAGTCGTGCCGGCTACACTGAACTGGGCGGAAAACACAAACTATTTACATAGCCGTTTTGACCGACCTTTCAATCAGTGCGGTGGTACCAACCCGGGCGGGTTAAACCCTACCACCTATTAATATAAGAAGGGAGTCATATCCCTTAGTCGCCTTTTACGACATATACGAGGAGAGATGCAGTGGGGCTATTCTTTTAAAGCACCGGCCCCACACAGATACAGATACAGATATTTATTTCGCCATAAAGAACACACAACAACAACAATATTACATTGAGACATATCCATATTCAGTATGGTTCGTCATAGTTTTTGTTTTATCCCGTTCAGCAATGCAATCTATAAGGAAGAATCGGGCAGGAAACCTTATAGAGCTTATATTTTTAATTAGAAAAATGTAAATCGAAAATCATTGGAAAAAATACATCCCGACCAGGATTTGAACCTGGGTCTCTGGCTTGAGCCGCCAATTCCAATGATTTTCGATTTACATTTTTCTAATTAAAAATATATATAAAGCGAGTACGTGCTTAGTACTAACATAAACATAAAATCTTACAGAACTTTAAAAAAAAAATGCTTAAACATAACTTACATTATGTACATTACACTTTGTACCGTGTGGGGCCGGTACTTTAAAAGAATAGCCCCACTGCATCTCTCCCCGTGTGTGTCGTAAAAGGCGACTAAGGGATATGACTCTCTTCTTATATTACTAAGTGGTAGGGTTTAACCCGCCCGGATTGGTACCACCGCACTGAATGAAAGGTCGGTCGAAACGACTATGTAAATAGTTTGTGTTTTCCGTCCAGTTCAGTGTAGCCGGCACGACCGAAGGGAAGGCTGACGTGGCACCAAGTTCACCCGGTGTTATGGGCTGACATCACGGATGTTGTAGGTGATGTAGCCAAACGTGCCAGTTTCCATAAAAAAAAAAAACATGCAAATTTTTAATTATTTTAAATATAACATACTACCTACATCTAATATAATAATACACACGGTACAATCTTACTTCGGTACTTCTTATTCGTACGATGCGCTGTAGTCTACTGTTAGCGCGCACGTTCGTGGCCTCTGCGGGCGGAGGCCGATAGATCTTTAAACTATTATCCCTGTTTTGTCTTCGTACTTCAACCACGCAATAAAACCTTATTAGATAAATAATTTAATGCCATAAATAAAAAAGAGGTTTCATAAATGTCGCTACTTTCATAGATTGATTCACAACACTATTCTCGCTTTCTGCCGGTGGCCACGAACGTACGCGCTGACTGTAGGTGTGTGTGATAATCGAAGTTCTATCCGTTTGAATTGTTCGCCGCTGGCCGCGCAAGCTCTCGCGAGCCGAAGCGAATGGGGACGGGTGGCGAAGTTATGAGTTTTCTGAGAAACCGAGCCCGCGCGTCGACGACACAAAGTCTGCGCTGCGAGCAGCGTCTGGCGAACATTATTGGTACCACTGAATTAAAATAACCGGCCAAGTGCGAGTCGAACTCGCCCACCGAGGATTCCGTATCGCCATGTCATGCTCAGCGCCACTCACGCTATCTATGGATTAGTTAAAATGCTTCATATTGTTTACGGTAGATGGCGCGCATCATTTTTAGTTTCTTGAATGGGGATCCCCGTGAATATTTTACTTTTTCTTATTTTTAATATTTGTTGGTATATCGGCCGTAATAACTAATAACACATATTATGTGAAAATTTCAACGGGCTACCTATTACAGTTCAAGAGATACAGCCCTCGGACAGACGGACAGACAGAGAGACAGACAGACGGCGTAGGCTTAGTAATAGGGTCCCGTACGACGGATACGGAACCCTAATAAACTAAAACTATCAATTCATTCGCGTTACACACAAACAAATGCTACACTATTTTTTTTATGTAATCCGTTATGACTGGCTGAGTCGGAGGGGCCAAAGCACATGCTTCGACCAGCCAATATCACCTCTGAGAAGGTAGGTGCCATACCGGAGACCTCACTAGATTGCTGGCTATACTGGACTAGATGAGAGCACAACCATTGGACAACCATTGTCACCCTCGGTAGCTCAGTGGTGCGGTCGGTCGACTGTTTTAAGTAACCCTGAGCGCGGCCAGTACTTGGATGAGTGACCGCTCGACCGTTGGAGGCTGACCGTGGTTCGGATTCCACGTAAAACTGTAGGTCCCTTCCCTTCTTACCTTACTAGGTGGTAGGGTTTATCCCGCCCGGTTTGATACCTCCGCACTGAATGAAACGTCGGTCGAAACGGCTATGTAAATAGTTCGTGTTTTTCATCCAGTTCAGTGTAGCCGACATGAAATGAAGGGAAGCATTGACATGGCTCCCAGTTCACCCGGTGTTACGAGCTGACATCACGGATGTTGTAGATGATGTAGGCAACCGTGTCAGTTTCCATTAAAAAAAATGGCATGAGATAGGCTCACGTAGGTAAACAGAGCAATAGTTGGATGGAACAGTCTGCTTTTTACAGTGATGTCCAAAGATATACCATATCGAAACAGCCGAAACAGCTTTGATTGCTTTTTTTTTAATGGAAACTGACACGGTTGGCTACATCACCTACAACATTCGTGATGTCAGCCCATGACACCTTCGTGAACTAGGTGCCATGTCAGTGCTTCCCTTCGGTCGTGCCGGCTACACTGAACTGGACGGAAAACACCACGTATTAAGATATCGCCGCTTCGAATGACCTTCCATTCATATTGTAGGATTTGAGCGGTTGGCTACATCAGCATTAAAAATAAAATTGTTTGATTTTCACTTACGCTTATAAATTACGTTAAGGGGCCTCCTTCCTAAATCTACCCTCTCTTTCTAACATTGGCCGTTTTTCATACATTTTATTTTATTATGAAGAAATTTTGTATACAACTTATAAAAAAATCCTATGGAAGAAACATGCGTGATAAAATTATTAATGTTTTTCAATAACAAAATTTGGTACTCTACATATAATAATTAAAAAAAAACTAAAAGTTTATTAACTTTTTGTTTTTTTTTATTATTATATGTGGAGTAAGTACCAAATATTTTTATTGAAAAGCATTAATAATTTTATCATCCATGTTTCTCCTATAGGATTTTTTATAAGTTGTATAATTTCTTCATAATAAAATAAAACGCGCATTGTTAGAGTGAGAGGCACAATTTAGGGAGGTGGCCCCTTAATGGAAAACTGTTCTCTTCTCTCTTCCCCTCTCCTTCTTCTCTATTTCTATCTCTACGTATTATGTAATTTTATACGTCTGCCGTCTGCGTGTATGTATATTCGCTTATAACTCAAGAACGGCTCCGTAGATTTAGATGTGGTTCACACAAATTACATCTAACATCTCTCCAGTAGAAACATAAAGCTACCCTTAACGCGAGCGGAGCCGCGGGCAGACATAGCAATGTATAACAGTTATAGTTCACGACTCAACATTTGTCAGTAGGCAATGGGTACACACGTGCATTTAAAATTATATGATAGTTTACCTAGTAATTTTGGCAGAAACTGCATCGGCGAATCATTGTGACCAATCGCGGCAGTTGCAATCAATCGGACGCGAGATACTTCGACGCGTACAGTGTCGGGAAACAAGGACAGCTTTATGGAGCGTACACACCGAGAGCATTCGCGCTGCGAACAAAAATTCGCGCCGCGAACAAATATTGCATAAAGTATGATCAATTGCATGTTTCCATGGTTAGTTTTGTTAACTTCTTTACGAACGTTCTCAAATAAATTTAACTTCCGAAAATAGCGCGTAAACTCAAAAAAATTGTCACTCGTCATTCATTTCAATCGTTTCGTTAATTTCATTCGTTTCATTCATTTCGTTCATTTAATTCATTTCATTCAATTTATTACATCACGGGCGCTGCTCTGTGTAATTGGCATCCCTTATTCCGTGCCACCCGTCCAATCTCCATGACTCGTCGCGGAGAGACTCAGCACCATGTTGTTGTTGACATTGGCCTTTTGAGAACCCATCGGTTCTCTAAATCGTTTCTTTGTCGCACCGCTAGGGTATGGACCTGTCTTCCGGCAAGTGTGTTTCCCGAATCCTTTAACCTGGATGTCTTCAAACGTCATACTAACAGGCTAGACAGCCTAGCAACAGTCCGCAAATCTGCTGACATGACACCCAACTGAGCGTGGTTTCGCGAGGAGAGCTGTTTTTGGCTTTGTCGACTGCACCATTGCTCTCTCGGCACAGCCACCCATGTTGCTTTACATAAAAAAACACACATATTATTTTACTAAGAAGACTGATAAAAATTTGGGTAGAATTTCCGCATAGGAGACTAGTTCGCAGGGCGAAATTTTGTTAGCGTCGCGAATTTTTGTTTGCTGCGCAAATTTGCGTTCGCGGCGCGAGGTTCTTGAAGCGAATGCACCCGATGTGTACGCAGTATCTTATCCTTATTTGTATGGCACCTCTCTTGCGTGTCTGCCGACAGTCGCAGCGTAGTAGCTTAGAGTCTAAGCTATGCTGCGACTGTACCTACCGACCATGCAGCCAAAAACACTAATGAATGGCGGCTGGAAGGCTATTTCGGCCGGACGGGCTGGATGCTGATTTAAAAAAGATGTCTTTAATTAGCTATCGCGCAAAGCCGCGAATTTCCTTTTACACTTCGCTGTTGAGTCAGAATTAAGATTGAAACTGTCCCAAAATTGCACCATCACATTTATAACTTTGGTCAATGTTTCACTGTTTAAAAAAACCTTTTTCATTAAATTAAATGACCTTATAAGCTAGAATTTATTTTTCTTATCCCTTTCTTTGAAGGGGGGGGGGGGGGGTGGGGGGGGGGGGGGGGAGGAGTTGCTTTAGGGCAGGGGTTCGTTTGGAAACTTTACTAAGGTTACGTGGCATCATAAGTTTGAGAAACCCTGGCTTAGAGTATAATAATATGCTATGCTGCCACTGTGACCATAGACTAGGCAAAAACACTTAAATGGCATGACAATTTCATAAGCTGCTTCCTATAAGCTAGCTAGGAAGAAATCGGAAGTTAACTTTCTCCATACAAAATCGTCTTTCGGCATTTAATTATGTTTTTTTATGGAAACTGACACGGTTGGCTACATCACCTACACCATCCGTGATGTCAGCCCATAACACCCGGTGAACTTGGTGCCACGTCAATGCTTCCCTTCGGTCGTGACGGCTACGCTGAACTGGACGGAAAACACAAACTATTTACATAGCCGTTTCGACCGACCTTTCATTCATTGCGGTGGTAACAACCCGGGCGGGTCAAACCCTACCACCTAGTAATATAAGAAGGGAGTCATATGCCTTAGTCGCCTTTTACGACTTACAAGGGGAGAGATGCAGTGGGGCTATTCTTTTAAAGTACCGGCCCCACACAGTACAAGCTGTCACAGCTCGCACACAGCCTAAATAACTCTGCTATTGATCAGTATCCCAAACAAAACCAGAATGCCTGTAGATTTACCAAAAAAAATATTCAGTTCAATATTTTTCTAAAAAAATTAATGACTCAGATTTTTTTTTCTTATTTTTCCCTGGGTAGTCATAAACTGGCCTACTCCCTGGTTCCCGCTTGAGGTTGAGTTTTGGGACACGGTGTATAAAAGCGACGATGTTGGTTATATTTATTGGTGTTCCGTAAGTAGATTATTAATTTTTTTTTCATTTATTAATACTTTATTGAACACCTATCTATACAAAGAATATAAAATTTAATATCAGAAAAATCTTAACTAAAACTAACCTAAAACAAAATTTACCTAGGTATCTAACAAAATAAAACTAAACATGAATCATCCATACTAATATTATAAATTCGAAAGTAACTCTGTTGTCTGTCTGTCTGTCTGTCTGTCTGTCTGTCTGTCTGTCTGTCTGTCTGTCTGTTACCTTTCCACGCCTAAACCGCTGAACAGATTTCGATAAAATATTGCACGGGGATGAATTGCATCCCGAGGACGGACATAGGCTACTTTTTGTCTCAAAAAACAACCCTTAAGGGGGTGAAATAGGGGATGAAAGTTTGTATAGGGAACTCAGCATTTCTTAAGTTAGGGATATGACAATTTATATTTGGGCTTTTGGTATGAAATAAAGAAATACGTGTTTCAGCGTTTTTGCTAAATCAACCCTTAAATTAAAATAGGGGTTGATTTCAAAATTAGATTTTATGATTTTATGAAATTTTGTACGTTGCTGAATTGCATCCTGAGGAAGAACATAGGCTACCTTTTGCCTCAAAAAAACAACCGTTAACGGGGTGAAATAGGGGATGAAAGAATGTATGGGGAACCCATCATTTCTCAAGTTAGGGATATGAAAATTCATATTTAGGCTTTTGGTATAAAATAAAGAAGTACGTGTTTCAGCGTTTTTGCTAAATCTCAGCTCACGCAGCTCGGTCTTCGGCCTCGCCCTCAGTTACTTATTGTCTTCGAGAAGGTTCATGGTTTTCCTGAACGCAGCTCGGCCTTCGGCCTGGCCGTTAGTTACTTACTTACTTTGAGAAGGTTTATAGTCTTTCTGAACGCAGGTCGGTATTCTGCCTCGCCCTCAGTTACTTACTTTTTCGAGAAGGTTTATCGTCTTCCTGAACGCCGCTCGGCCTTCGGCCTCGCCCTCAGTTACTTATTTTCTTCGAGAAGGTTTATAGTCTTCCTGAACGCAGCTCGGCCTTCGGCCTCGCCCTCAGTTACTTACTTTCTTCGAGAAGGTTTATGGTCTTCCTGAACGTAGCTCAGCCTTCGGCCTCGCCCTTAATTACTTACTTTCTTAGATAAGGTTTATCGTCTTCCTGAACGCAGCTCGGCCTTCGGCCTCGCCCTTTGTTACTTACTTTCTTTGAGAAGGTTTATGGTCTTCCTGAACGTAGCTCGGCCTTCGGCCTCGCTATCAGTTACTTACTTTCTTCGAGAAGGTTTATAGTCTTTCTCAATGCAGCTCGGCCTTCGGCCTCGCCCTTAGTTACAAACTTTCTTCGATAAGGTTTATAGTCTTCCTGAACGCAGCTCGGCCTTCGGCCTCGCCCTTAATTACTTACTTTCTTTGAGAAAGTTTATAGTCTTTCTGAAGGCAGCTCGGCCTTCGGCCTTGCCCTTAGTTACTTACTTTCTTTGAGAAGGTTTATGGTATTCCTGAACGTAGCTCGGCCTTCGGCCTCGCTTTCAGTTGCTTACTTTCTTCGAGAAGGTGTATAGTTTTTCTGAACGCAGCTCGGCCTTCGGCCTCGCCCTTAGTTACATACTTTCTTAGATAAGGTTTATCGCCTTCCTGAACGCAGCTCGGCCTTCGGCCTCGCCCTTAATTACTTACTTTCTTCGAGAAGGTTTATAGTCTTCCTGAACGCAGCTCGGCCTTCGGCCTCGCCCTCAGTTACTTACTTTCTTAGATAAGGTTTATCGTCTTCCTGAACGCAGCTCGGCCTTCGGCCTCGCCCTTTCTTACTTACTTTCTTTGAGAAGGTTTATGGTCTTTATGAACGTAGCTCGGCCTTCGGCCTCGCTTTCAGTTACTTACTTTTTTCGATAAGGTTTATAGTCTTCCTGAACGCAGCTCGGCCTTCGGCCTCGCCCTCAGTTACTTACTGTCTTCGAGAAGGTTCATGGTCATCCTGAACGCAGCTCGGCCTTCGGCCTCGCCGTTAGTTACTTACTTTATTTGACAAGGTTTATCGTTTACCTTAACGCAGCTTGCCTTCGGCCTCGCCCTTACTCGTACTTACTTTCTTAGATATGGTTTATCGACTTCCTGAACGCAGCTCGGCCTTCGGCCTCGCCCATAGTTACTTACTGTCTTCTTTGAAATACGAATTTCACGCGAGCGGAGCCGCGGGCTCAGCTAGTATAATATAATTTAGGTATGTTTTTTTTTATATTGTATTAGTCAGTTTATTCTTATATGTAGTTTAGTTTAGTACTTAATTTATAGTTTTAATGTTATTATGTTTGTTTGATTATCTTTATTTATGATGACAATAAAACATCTTGAATTTCTGCCATCATAACAGACCTATGGTCCGGAAATGGAGCGAAGTCTCTTACATACTGAATGACTTGGCGGAAGGACCGTGTCAAAGCAGCCAAGCCTTTCGCCCTTTAGCACACCATTTTGTCATTAGGGAGCGTCCATAAACCACGTCGTTTGCTGAGGAAAGGGGTTAAAAGGTTGAGGAGGTGTTCGGAACTTCAACTACGTAGTTTATTATTTACAAACCATTCGCTAGCTCTTCCCGAGGAAGATAACAGATTTCCAGCAGTGGCTAAGGCTAACATTTGTAAATTCTGATGGGCTGGTACTTAAAAAGAATAGCCGCACTGCATATCCCGTGCATGTCGTAAAATGCGACTAAGAGATAAGGACAAGATGCCGTGCTAAAGGGCGACAGCTTCGCCACCTCTCACCTTGGCACGGTACTTCCACCGAGTCATGCAGCAGGTGGGTCTTCGTGCCTTACTTGCTGCTTGATCGATTGAATCTTGTTGGAATACTTTGCGAAACGTGGTGGTCGGTGTTGTGCTGTAGTTTACCAGAGTTCTTGCAGCACAACAGCGATTCTCTGCTTACCACGATTGTTTAACGACACTTCTAGGAACAGAAAACAGCGCAAATACTTATAGATAAAATAGGAAAAAAAACTATATCCCCAATTTTTTGGGAGGGTCGAAAAGAGGACAAATTGAAAACACGCGGCTTATGGACGCTCCCTTAGTCGCGTTTTACAGCATGCACGGGAGAGGTGCAGTGGGGGCCTATTGTAAGTGCCTAGCTGGCCACACACGGACTAACTGATGCAATTATTGACCGTGTGAAGCCCGTGTAAAGCTTTAGAAAGAAAGAAAAATATTACAAAGCGACGCGCGCACACCCACAACTGAGACGAATCACTTCGCACTCGCATTGTGCCGCCCTTGGTGTCGCCTTTGCGTTCATTTTGTGCGCGAAACAATGACATTTTTAATGCGTTTTCTGCGTGCTTTCCGCGTCGCCTTTGCGGCTTATATGTCACAGCTCGCACCGCTATTGTACATACCGTTCGTTGAGATTCGAAAAACTCGTATCTTTAAAAAATCGGGATTTTTCAGGAGAGCAAGAAAACCGTTATTTCGAAATTTTATTAGAAAACACGAAAACTGTAGTTCCGAAAGTTGTAGATAATATCATAAGAAACCTTACCGTGCACACTCATTAAAGGTATTTCTTACACACATAGGGTTGCCAACCATACTGTTAAAAACAGTATTATACTTGTTTTCACTCTATAATACTGTTTACTGTTCAACAAACAAAAAGTATACAAAATACTGTTTTCACCGTCACTTCACTGGTATCCAGCCCAGAGCCACAAATAAAACGCGCGTGTAGTGCAGTCTTCATTTCAGAACCAAATAACAACCAAAAAGTATCATATGAATACAAATATCAGCTGGTTATCATTAAATTCTCATGTTACATTTGATCATTTTGAAAAAAATTATAGACAGTCATAATTTGGATAGACTAAATGTTGCTATGGATGATTTGTATTCCGAATTAGTTTAGTTAGTAGTTCAGAAAAAAAGTATCAGAAGACAAAGATTTTTCTAAAATGAGTAAGGGTCAAAAGTGGAGACATTTTATTAATTTGGATTTAAGAGCACACAAAAATAAGTATTTAAAACATTGTAAAAACAAAAAAAAATAAAATTCTGTTCATTTTTCTAAAATACTGTTTAATTTCCTTTTCCGACCTTAATATAATTTTTTCCGTGAATAAAAAGTTGACAACCCTATACACACAATGTTATTAAAATTAAAGAAAGATACGAGGTTTTTGTGTTTTTACTTTTACGGTAAATTGCCGACATACGAGGTATATCGGTCCCAAACTAAGAATAAAATGCTTATTACGAAAATTTCTTAGATAATGTTATTCAAAACTTGTAGATAATTATACCTATATATTACATAATACAAATATTCAAAGTTTCACAATTAAAACAAGATACGAGGTTTCGTGTTTTTATTTTTGCCAACGCAAATGTATGGTGTTTTGAGATACGAGTTATTCATTTTGCTTATATCTTTGTTAATACGTATCGTATAGAGATACGAGTAAAAGTGGCCTATGCGCTATGATTTCGAGGAACACTTTATAAAAAAAAAATTAAAAATTTTGAGATACGAGGTTTTCGAATCTCAACTACGATACACATTTTTTTTTGTATTGTGTGAGGCCGGTACTTAAAAAGAATAGCCCCACTGCGTCTCTCCCCGTGCATGTCGTAAAAGACGACTAAGGGATGAGGACGAGATGCCGTGCTAAAAGACGACAGGCTTGCCACCTCTCACATTGGTACGGTCCTTCCACGGAGTCGTGCAGCAGGTGGGGTCTTTGTGACTTACTTGCTGCTTGATAGTTATCTTGTCGGAATACTTTGCTAAACGTGGTGGTCGATGTAGTGTTCCAGAGTGCTTGCAACACAACACCGATTACTCTGCTTACCCCGATTGTCGGGATACAGCGTATGTGGTATGTATGTATGTAGGTATGTATGTGTTTTTTATGGATACTGACACGGTTGGCTACATCACCTACAACATCCGCGATGTCAGCCCATAACACCGGGTGAACTAGGTGCCATGTCAGCGCTTCCTTTCATTTCATGTCGGCTACACTGAACTGAAGGGAAAACACGAACTATTTACATAGTCATTTCGACCGACGTTTCATTCAATGCGGTGTTGCCAAATCTTATTTTTATTATTTGGTGGCATAAACGCCATATATTCTGTGAAAATTTCTACCAACTACCCTATTACGCTTCAAAAGATAGCCCTAGGACGGACAGACAGACAGACGGCGTAGGCTTAATAATAGACTTCTTATGGATACGGAACGCTAAAAATTACCAACATAATAAATGAAACATCGAAAACCGTGTGGGTTCGATACTTTAAAATAATAGCCCTACTGCATCTCTCCTCTTGCATGTCGTAAAATGCGACTAACGGATATAAGAACAAGGTGCCGTGCATAAGTGCGACAGGCTAGCCACCTCTAACCTTGGCACGGTCCTTCCACGGAGCCATGCTGGGCCTTCGTGCCTTACTCGCTGCTTGATAGTTATTATGTCCTAATACTTTGCTAAATGTGTTGAACGGTGTTGTGCTTTAATTTACAAGAGTACTTGCAGCACAACACCGACCACTCTGCTTACCCCACTTGTCGATATACTTTTTTTTTTGGAAACTGACACGGTTGGCTACATCACCTACAACATCCGCGATGTCAGCCCATATAGACCTTGGTGAACTAGTTGCCACGTCAGTGCTTCCCTTCGGTCGTGCCGGTAATGTTGAACTGGACGGAAAACACGAACAATTTACATAGCCGTTTCGACCGACACGTTTCATTCGGTGCGGTGGTATCAACCCGGCCGGCATAAACCCTACCAACTAGTAAGGTAAAAGGGACACACAGTTTTACGTGGAATCCGAACCACGGTCAGCCTCCAACGGTCGTGCGGTATGCGTAAAAATTACCACGTACAGGCGTGTGGTGTGTAAATCAAACATCAATGCTTTCGCTTTTTATAACATCACAGCTTGAAGGCTCGTATAGGAGCAACCGGTATACTTACCTACTACTACAATCCCATACAATTTGTGAGACCGGTTTCAACGTGCACTGATCCCGCAACAAACAGAAAACGGTAGTACAAAAACAATATTTGAACAGCATTCCAAAAAGGGTGGCATCCTATATAACAGAGGGAGGCTCACCTGCGCTCCTATTGGCGGAAAATCCCGCCGTGCTCTCCCATTGGTCCGCCTAAGGGTGGCTTCGAATAATTTCGACCAATGGCGAAGCGCGCGTGTTCTATCTAACATTTCAAAATGGGAATGATTGATGGGATTTCAAGATATTTTCGAACGTGATTTTTGTGGAATAGCCTTTTCGTGTTGGAAAGGTTGCAAGTGGTGTATTTAGTGAAAAAATAGTTTATTTTCCATAAGGTGATGGAGGCATTTTTATTAGGGTTCCGTATCCGGTACGGGACCCTATTAATTACTAAGCCTACGTTTTAAAAACGAAGCCACATGTCGTGCTTGCTATAAAAAAAAAAAACGTCGTATGTCTGTCTGTCTGGCCGTCCGTCCATCCGTCTGTCCGAGGGCTGTATCTCTTGAACCGTAATAGGTAGCCCGTTGAAATTTTCACAGAATATGTGCTATTATGGCCGATATAACAACAAATAAAAAAAATTAAAAAAATGAAAAAATCACGGGGGTGAATAAACTAAAAAGTGTATGCGCGCGCGCCATCTACCGAATAGAGTATGAAGCATTTTAACTAATCATTAATTTTAACTAATATGAAGCATTTCATAAACACGCCATAGATGGCGTGAGTGGCGCTAATCATGATATGGCGATACGGAACCCTCGGTGCTCGAGTTCGACTCGCAGTTGGCCGGTTTTTTACCTACCGCGTGGGTGTGGGTTCGATTCCAATATAATGCTATGTAAATAGTTCGTGTTTAATGAAATGAAGGCAAGCACTGACATGGAACCTAGTTCACCAAGGTGTTATGGGTTGACATCGCGGATGTGGTAGGTGATGTAGTAGCCAACCGTGTCAGTTTCCATAAAAAAAGCTGCAAAGGTGGACTTATCCTTTACAGATATTTCTTACAGTCAACCTTTGGATGTTTGAGATTCGATTAATATAGTGGAATGTACGTGGGTAGTAGCAAAAGACTTGAGCGTGAGAATTGAAGATAAAATATTAGAATACCTATTAATAATACATACACGGCAACTGTCACCTAACTTATTTAAAAACTACATTAAACATTTTTTAACTCTTAATCCACTTTATAATATTAATTTAAGCATACAATTTTAAATTATATTTAATTTAAATATTTTTAATTCAATTTACTATTATAATTTAATTTATGTTTTTAATTTTAATTTATGTGTGTGTGGGGATGTCTATGTATGTGTGATTGAGAATTTGACTTTGTTCTACTGAAGATGTGTAAATTTGGAATCTACCACTAATTAATTATGTGCGATATTGCTTTTATTTTATTATTGTAATGCTATTTTAATTTTGGATTATTTTATACAATTTTTTTAATCTTTGACGTGTCCCATAGTGGAACAATTTTATTTATATAAAATTGTATACACCCACTCAACGGGAAATAAACGATTTTGACTTGATTTTGACTTTGACATGTAATTACATGCTAATTAGTTAAATACAAGCCATACATGTGTTAATACATATAAATTAATAAATATATAGAATAAAATACATACATACATATACATATCACACACGCTGAATCCCGACAATCGGGGTAAGCAGAGTAATCGGTGTTGTGCCGCAAGAACTCTGGTAAATTACAGCACAACACCGACCACCACGTTTCGCAAAGTATTCGAACCAGATTCAATCGATCAAGCAGCAAGTAAGGCACGAAGACCCACCTTCTGCATGACTCGCCTGTCGCCCTTTAGCACGGCCTACTGTCCTTATCCCTTAGACGCCTTTTACGATATGCAAGGGGAGAGACGCAGTGGGGCTATTCTTTTTAAGTACCTACCGGCCCCACATGAATTACAATAAAATTATTTAAATTAATAGTAATTTGTAAAATTTATTTAATATTGGATTTAAATGTAATTTAATTTATTATAATTACAAGCTGTGCCCGCGGCTCCGCCCGCTCTCATATTTAACTTCACTGCTAACCTCATAAGCTATTTAGCGTGATAGTAAGTAGCCTATAGTTGATGGGTAGAATCAAGCCATCCGTAGAATTTTGTTTTATTAAAATCGGTTCAGTGGTTCTCGAGTTATAAGCGGACAGACAGACACTCAGACAGAAAGCAGACGTTGGATTTTATTATTTACAAGCTGTGCCCGCGGCTCCGCCCGCTCTCATATTTCACTTCATTGCTAACCTCATAAGCTATTTAGCGTGATAGTAAGTAGCCTATAGTTGATGGAAAGAATCAAGCTATCCGTAGAATTTTGTTTTATTAAAATCGGTTCAGTGGTTCTCGAGTTATAAGCGGACAGACAGACACTCAGACATACAGAAAGCAGACGTTGGATTTTATTATAGGTAAGGATAATATAATGTAATATAATATAATATAATTAAATGATTATGTAAGTGAATATAATATACAAATAAATATACATACATCCAGATATGAAACAAATCGTTCTTGAGCCACACTGCAAAGGTGTGGAAAGCTAAGGTAGCCTCAAGGAAGCTGGGTGTCCTCAACAAGGTGCGTCAGTACTTTACGCCGAGCCAAAAACTGCTGCTTTATAAAGCGCAGATTCGCTCATGCGTAGAGTCCTGTTCGCATCTGTGGGACGGATCCGCAAAATACCTGCTCGGCTCCTTAGACTCGATTCAGCGTCGCGCTGTCCGCCTCGTTAACGACCCCGAGGTATCCCGAAACTTAGAGACCTTACAACTCCGCAGGGACGTTGGATCTTTGTGTGTGTTCTACCGCCTGTACCACGGAGAGTGTTCCAAGGAGCTGCACGATGCGATCCCTCCATCCCCATTCTACCATCGTTCCACCCGCAACAGGTTGGGAATGCATCCACACACTGTCGATATTCCCCCACTTAGGACAAATCGATCCTGTAAATCCTTTATTTACAGGGTTGCTAACATGTGGAATTCACTCCCACCTGCATCCTTTCCTCTAATGTACAGTCTGGGGTCCTTCAAACATAATGTGAAGGTGCACCTAGCCGGCCGACAAGGTATTGGCAGCCACCGTAAATATTCGAATGCCCGTGGGCGCCGTCGGACTACACCTCTGCGTTAGTCTGGCGCGCGCCATTTGTCGTGCTCCCCATAAAAAAATAAAATAAAAAAAAACCGGCTTCCGGGGAAAATCTTTCCCTACTCCTAATACAATCCACGGATCTTCAAATCGCGGGTAAATAGCCTTTTCCCCAGCGACGTTAGTCCGCCTCCAAGCCGGACTGGCACCTCCTCGGGGGTGAAATTAGCTGCGCCTGAAGCTTCGACCTCGGGCACAGCCACCCAGTTAGTAAGCAATAAAGAAAAATAATAATTAGACAAACCGAATGACACCAGAATTATCAAAATCGGACAAGTCGATTAGGAGTTACCAGTGATCCTAACAAACATTCATACATATATAAATAACTGAGAAATTAAAAATATACATACAAACATTTTACCATCATTTTAAATTGGAGAGGTGTATATCCAGCAGTGGACGCTTACACACTGACTGACTGACTCACTACCCTTTTGGCTTCCGTATAAAAAACCGGCCAAGTGCGAGTCGAACTCGCGCACCTAGGGTTCCGTATCTCCATGTCATGGTTAGCGCCACTCACGCCATCTATGGCGTGTTTATGAAATGCTTCATATTAGTTAAAATTCATGATTAGTTAAAATGCTTCATACTCTATTCGGTAGATGGCGCGCGCGCATACGCGGTTTCTTCTATGGGAATCCCCGTGATTTTTGGAATTTTTCCTATTTTTATTATTTGTTGTTATATCGGCCATAATAACACATATTCTGTGAAAATTTCAACGGGCTACCTATTACGGTTCAAGAGATACAGCCCTCGGACAGACGGTCGGACGGACGGACAGACAGACAGACGGCGAAGGCTTAGTAATAGGGTCCCGTACCGGATACGGAACCCTAAAAAACCTGCATTCTTAGAAACATTTAAAATCTCTTTGGTGCAAACGGGATCCGAACCTCGGAACTCTCGCATGAAAAGCCGGTGCCCTTAAATCACTATGGGTATAGTCTTATAGTCCACTTGGTTGGTATAGTCTTCGCCCTCTAAATCCAGCCAAAGCTATAGAAGTATTAACTCATTGTTAGTAATAGGATTATTATCTGTTGTAAGTATTAAAGTTCAGTTCTAAGCATAATCACAGAAGAGAGATATAGCACAGAATAGAAAAGAGTACTCCGTACAGAAGCTGCTCTGTAAAAACACTCACAAAGAAATAGCTACTCTGCGACGACGCGATAAAGTACAAATTGACTCGCACAGAGCTGCATGCCTAAACACGATAACTGCCTACATTTCGCTTCTCTTTCTGTCGTGTAACTCTATCTCGAAAGCGCCTCGTTCAGCGCGTCTAAGGGCTGTGTCTTTGTGCTGTCTTATTGTGAGGAATAAAATGAAGATGATACCTACCAACTTTTATCGTTCTAGCTACCAACGATACGATATTTAGGTAAGGCAAATTCATGCGAACAAATTCATGCATGCGTTAGCGTCACAATTAGTTTCTCACATCGAAGCGTGCATTGCGTGCAACCTTCCAGTGATAGTTTTGTTTGATCAATAAATTTAATGATCAATGACTGTCTTTAATACATTAATAATGATAATGTTAATGATATTCTTTTAATGATTGATTAATGATAATGATTTGATAATGAATGATAATGATTAATGAATGATTAATGATAATGATAATAATGTATCTGGATCTGCAGCACGAGGTTACCAAAATCTGGCCCGTCGACTCGACGATCGTTGTGCCCATAGTCAAAGATTTCCCATAGTCGTATCAGCGCATGGGCTGATAGCGAAGAGCCTCGATGACCACCTTAAGAGGCTCTCGCTGAGTGGTTGGGTCAAGGGCCAGATCCAGAAGGCAGCCCTGCTCGACACTGCACGCATCGTTCGGAGGTTTCTCTCCCTAGGGCCCAACCATCGGTAGCTTGGGTTCGCCCCGCCGCCGCGCCGCGCCGCCGCCGGTGGTGGAAACTCCATTTGTTTTTGTATTAATTTAAGATTTTAAGTTTGTAAATATGTAAAATTAATATATATATATTTTTTTAATAATTTAATAACAAAAATAATGTACATAATACAAAGTAATACTCTGTATTACTTTTTAGGGTTGTATATTTTGAACTGTAATAGATAACCGGTGGTCTCATAGAATGTGTGTTGTTATAATGGTGCATATTACTAACAAATAATGAAATTAAGTGTTTTTAAAAAAAAAAATGTTTTTGCTCTATCATAAAAGCGGTTATACATACAAGCGTCAAACTTGTCAATCCGGGATGGCATTCGCAACCCCGCATGCGACCGAATGCCCATGGGCGTCGTTAGACACCTTATGGGTGGCTCGGACGGAGCCATATTATGTCGCGCTGTCAATAAATAAAAACACAAAAGTTGTGTTTTTATTTATTTTTTGTACCGTGTGGGGCCGGTACTTTAAAAGAATAGCGCCACTGCATCTCTCTCCGTGTATGTCGTAAAAGGCGACTAAGGGATATGACTCCCGTCTTATGTTACTAGGTGGTAGGGTTTAACCTGCCCGGGTTGGTATCACCGCACTGAATGAAAGGTCTATTACGATTCAAAGATAAGATATTTGAGTTTATTAAATAAAATACATTTCATGGTTTTTTGGTTGGGTCTCGAGGTCGACGACTATAACTACGGAATTCTAAAAAAAAATACTCCAATGACCAACAGAAATGTGGCTACCGGTCCTAGAGTCAGTATAGTAGGCGCAGTGTTAATTTGATGCACATACATACTGACAGCCATAGAGAGAACTCGTTTTTATATATGCATAGCAATGATGGACTGCAACGAACATATCCTTACCTATAATAAAATACAACGTCTGCTTTCTGTCTGTCTGAGTGTCTGTCTGTCCGCTTATAACTGGAGAACCACTGAACCGATTTTAATAAAACAAAATTCTACGGATAGCTTGATTCTTCCCATCAACTATAGGCTACTTACTATCACGCTAAATAGCTTATGAGGTTAGCACTGAAGTGAAATATGAGAGCGGGCGGAGCCGCGGGCACAGCTAGTAATATTATATGGATTGAACGAACAGTCAAAGGTAACATATTTTTACTATAGGTATATTTAGAAAAACATAATAGAATCTACGAAAATGTTGTCAATAAAGGAAATAAATACATCTCAACACTTCTGCAGTCTTAGTGACTTAGGCCCACTTGCACCAACACGAGTTTAAAGTTAAGTAGCGAGTTATGGATTTAAACGCGGTTCCCACAGTCAACGGGTGCTAGCTTAAACTGGTTTATATATTAAATTTGTGTTGGTTCAAGTGGGCCTTAGTTACTTTTTATTTTTTATTTTTTATGGAAACTGACAGGGTTGGCTACATCACCTACAACATCCGTGATGTCAGCCCATTGATTCCCTTCGGTCGTGAGTGGGAAGAGAGGAGACTTACAGTACTTACTTCGAGAAAGTATATCGTTTACCTGAACGCAGCTCGGCCTTCGGCCTCTCCCTCTTTTGTTTTTATGTAAACCAACAATCAACATGGGTGGCTATGCATGCAGAGAGACCAATGGTGCAGTCGACAGAGCCAAAATCACCCCTCCTCGCGAAACTACGCACAGTTAGGTGCCATGCCAGCAGATTTGCGTACTGTTGCTAGGCTGTCTAGGTTGAAGATATCCAGGTTTAAAGGATTCGGGAAACACACTCGCCGGAAGACAGTTCCACACCCTAGCGTTGCGAAAAATTATATTAGTTTAGACTTACTTTCTTTGAATAAAAGTTAAATTACAAATTTAAATAACCCCCGAACCTTAAAAAGTCAAAAATAATTTCCGTTTACTTACTTCAAGGAGTCGGTGGACCGCTAAGTAAATTCCCGCGCAGCTCTGAGTTTTTATATTTTATTTACTTAGCGGTCCCCCGACTCCTTTAAGTAAGTAAACGGAAATTATTTTTGACTTTTTAAGGGTCGGGGGTTTTTTATATTTGTAATTTAACTTTTATTTCAAGCTTTTAAAAAAAACGCATGAAAATCGGTGCTCTTTTTAAGATAATTAATTTTTTTATTACTTAATTACTTGATTACTTTATTACAAACATAGCTAAGAACCATCTCGATTAAACAAGCTTACTAATAAAAAAACCGCATCCAAATCGGTCCATCCATTTGGGAGCTACGATGCCACAGACAGACACACACACACACACCCTCACACCCTCAATCACACACACACACACACGTCAAACTTATAACACCCCTCTGTTTTTTTCGTCGGGGGTTAAAAAAACGTTTAAGTAAACGCTCGGCCTGCGGCCTCGCCCTTAGGGCCGGAACACATAACCGCGTTGCGGCGCCGGCGCCGCGCCGCGCCGCTAAAATCGGCAGTGGCCTTCATAATAAATAAGTCTTCTTAATATCAAATAAGCAACGCAAACTGCCGATTTTAGCGTTGCGGCGTCGCAACGCAGTTATGTGTCTCGGCCCTTAGTGAGTTACTGCTTTGGAGAAAGTACGGTATACTGAACCCAGCTCGACCTACGGCCTCGCCTTCAGTGAAACTTTTTTTTATAGACAGCCCGGCACGGTTGTCTGCCCAAAACTTCAACGAAAGATCAGACACAGCCAATAACACCACTGTCATTATTATATTATTACTAGCTTTTGCCCGCGGCTTCGCTCGCGGTAGACTCGGTTTAATAGCAAATCTAATTTAAATGCAAAACGATCGCTTCTCTTATATTCTCTCTTTTTTCTATTTTTTTTTAATTGACAGCACGACTTATGGCGCCGAGCCACCCATAACGTGTCTAACGACGCCCATGGACATTCGGTCGTATGCAGAGGTTGCGAATGCCATGCCGGCCTGACAGGTGCCCATTCACGCCCCTCTTGAAAGACCCGAGACTGTACTTGGGGGGAAATATACGGGCAGGGAGAGTGTTTCAGAGTTTACCGGTTCTGTAGAGGAATGATTTGCAGAATCGATTGGTACGCATCCGCGGTAAGTCCAGCGTGTAGGGATGCAATCCCTGCCCAGTGCGCGTGGTGCGAAGGTAGAAAGGGGACGGCGGGATCGCGTTTAACAGCTCCTCCGAGCACTCCCCATGGATTAAGCGATAGAACACACTTAGGGAGCCGACATCCCTACGGTGTTGCAGTGGTTCTAGATCGCAGGACACTTCGGGGTCACCCACTAGTCGCACGGCTCGACGCTGGATTGAGCCCAGAGGCGCAAGCTGGTATTTGGCAGAGCCATGCCACAGGTGCGAGCAGTACTCCAAGCAGGACCTGATCTGATCTCTTTCTCCCGTCCATACTATTCATTCTTCGATACTGCTCAGCCCTAAGACTATTTAGCGTGATGGTATATAGCATATAGTGAGCCTACAATAACTACTCCTTCCATTGATGTAAACAGCATAAAAATCAGTTCAGTGGTTCTGGAGTTTACCTCAAACATACATACGTACAGACAGATGTTCCCTTTTTTAAGAAGTAGAGATAGAGAAGATAGAGATAGAGACTATATTTTTCTATACAGCTATCGACATACTCACCTACGTAAAATTCCCTTGCCCCTTACTAGGTGGTAGGCTCGTTGATAAATAATTTTTATATCATTTTTGATTCAATGATTGATTTTACTTTAATGTTTTATCTTAATTTTTGTTGTTCTATTGACTATTTCTTTTGACCTTTTTGTACAATGATGACATATGTTTGATTTTAATGTGTTACACTTGTAGTATTTAAATATTTTGAGCGTTTAAAATTGTCTATGTTTTGACGATGGCCTATTTTTGCTTGGATCGAAATAGAAATTTAGATAAGAAATTTGTTTATACAATCTGACCTATCTAAGTGTATTAATGTACCAAAAAGACCAATAAATAATTGAATTGAATTGAATTGAATTGATACCACCGTACTGGATGTAAGATGGCCGCATAGCAGCTTCGGTTGTGTTCTCCTCTAGTCCACTATAGCCAGCAATCCAGGGAAGTCTCCGGTATGATACCTACCTTCTCGGACGTGATATTGGATGGTCGGAGTATGTGCTTTGGCCCCTCCGATCCGACTTTCCTGATCAGAAGCTCGATTCTGCTAATTGCACAATTTTCAAACATACTTCGTGTGTTGTGTTTGAGTCAAACATAACACGAGTAAGTTTGCACGTGGTTTCCACATGATGCTATTCTGCTATTTACAAAACACGTTTGGTTAGTGTCTATGGTAACAGGAGGCGGAGCTTAGGGTAAGGTTTGACATCGCGTCGCCTAACGCGAAAAATTCTGACAATAATGTTGACTAAAGTTTTTTCTTTTAAATACTTACCAATAAAAATAATGAATTATGCGTAATAGGTGCATAAAAATATGCAAGAATTAATTATTGTGACAAACATTCATAATTAAGCGAGTTATACATTTATTTTGTTCAAATTGAGTGCAAATGTTTACTGATTTTCGTCGCTTGGCGACACGCTCATAGATGTGATACCATTTTACAAATCCCTCTTTGTTGGGGATTTATTTGCTAGAAAGAATCATTTTTACAAAATGTTATATAATTATTATTACATAAATATAAAATATAATATGCATAAAAGTAAGTGATATTACAATTAATATAATTTCACTGAAATAATCTGAATAGTAGGTACGTTAACATAATTTATTTAGAAGCCAAAACGGCAAACATGAATAATTAATAATTACCGTTTTTATTAAATTCGTACATTTTATGTATTTTTTATTAGTTTTAGTTTAAATATGTAAAATTAATATAACATTTTAAAAATGTGAAATAAAGGATTTAAATAAATAAATAATAAATAATACATAATAAATAATAAATAATAAGTGACAAGTGACAAGTGACAAGTGACAAGTGACAAGTGACAAGTGACAAGTGACAAGTGACAAGTGACAAGTGACAAGTGACAAGTGACAAGTGACAAGTGACAAGTGACAAGTGACAAGTGACAAGTGACAAGTGACAAGTGACAAGTAACAAGTAATAAGTAACAAGTAATAAGTAATAAATAATAAATCATAAATAATAAAATAGCAAATTCATCGGTACGTCGAGAGGGTTTGACGAGTATCTCCGTTTTCTCTCGGCGATCCCTGTCTCCTCATTCTCATTTCTAGATAGCCTTCTGCCATTTTTCGAAACTTTCACAAACAACAATTTAAAATTAAACCCAAAACTAAAAACAAAACATTCGAAATCACCTCAAAAATAATATGTTTTCACCAAAACACATCGTTACTTTGAAGCAGACGGCGTGTTAGTGTTTCACAAACATAACATAACCTAACACGCGCGTTTGGTCTAACTTAGCGAGTAGAATAGCATTTCGGCGAAACGTGCGGTTTTGACGAAACACAAACATAACACACGCACTAATCTTATAGCAGAATCGAGCTTCTGAGGATCCGACTCAGCCACCCATACCGGAATAAATTTTTTTTTTTTTATGGAACCTGACACGTGTGGCTACATCACCTACAACATCCGTGATGTCAGCCCATAACACAGGGTGAACTAGGTGCCATGTCAGTGCTTCCCTTCATTTCATGTCGGCTACACTAAACTGGACGGAAAACACGAACTATTTACATAGCCGTTTCGACCGACGCGACGTTTCGTTCAGTGCGGTGGTATCAACCCGGCCGGGATAAACCCTACCACCTAGTAAGGTAAGAAGGGAAGGGACCTACAGTTTAACGTGGAATCCGAACCACGGTCAGCCTCCAACGGTCGAGCGGTCACCCATCCAATCACTGACCGCGCTCAGTTTTGCTTTATAACAGTTGACTAACCAACCGCGCCACTGAGCTACCGAGGCTGACGAATTTTCTTATCCCTTAGTCGACTTTTACGACATGCGACGGGGAGAGATGCAGTGGGGCTATTCTTTTAAACTTAAAAAAAAACAAAATTATATATATCACTGCTTTTAAAGTAAAAGCGCACAACCGGTGTGTGATGATAAGAATAGCCCTACTGCATCTCTCCCCGTGCTTGTGGTAAAAGGCTAATTGAGATAAGGACAACGTGTGCTAAAGGGCGACAGGATGCGACCTCTCTATCTCACCTACAGGCACGGTCCCTCATCTCACAGTCATGCATGGCTATTGTCTACTTCCCTAATATTTTGCTAAACTGGTGTTGGTTTGTGTTGTACTGTAATTAAACGGAGCTCTTGCAGTACAACACCGATTACTCTGTTCACCCCCTCCATGGACTGTCGGAATATAGCGTGGTCGTATGTTTGTATGTCAACATAAAAAAAATCAATCAATACTAATATAAATCTGTAAGGGATGGTCATGGAGTAAGTTAGATACTTTGTTTTCTGAGATAATAATATTGAGTTTGTAAACTATCTATTATGATACTAAAACTAAATTGACGATCATAACTCTTAAACCGATCATCCGAATTATATGAAACTTAGTACAAGCACATTTAGCTATACGAGACACAGGATAGGCTAAATAAAATTCAGTTCCGGTTAAGATGTGGCTCTCATACAAACCGAATTGTTCCGGGCGCCGAAATAAAGGGCCGGTTTACTTACTTTCTTCTTTTTAGATCCGAATTTCACGCGAGCGAAGTCGCGGGCAAAAGCCAGCAATTCATAACTTTAAATGTTTAAGCAGTATCGAATAATGCTGATGGATGGATGATGGAGTTATGGTGTTGGAAGGATTTTAAACAAAGAACGATTGTTCCAGAGCTTCGACAGGGCTTCAAGCGACTGCAGTTTATGTGCTCCGCGTAGGGGGTCTGCGTTACAATTCTGTTCAGGACGTACAGGCAATTTTTTTTTATATTTTTTTTTCGGGCAACCGACACGGTTTGCTTTGTTTTTCGTTGCGTTATTTGAGGAATATTCAGTTAAACATCCATGAACATTTCAAGCATTGGCTCCGTCCGACACTAGACTGTTTTGAAGGAGCCGTTCTATAGATATAGTGTTTTTATCAATTTGGCGCACATTATAGCATAGTAAATATGTTTATAAGTTATAGTATAAATGTACATATAAATAATAAAACAAAAACATTCTGTGTTTTAATTTAATTTAATTAATTTTAATTTTACTTTTAATTTTAATTTAATTTAAATTAATCCCTTGGTTGCAAATTGCAATACCGACAATCCTCGTAGAACGGAGAAAAACGGGAGAAAACGATTTGTCTCTTTTTAACACATTAGGGCCTTATGCATCGCTTCCTCTTACCGCTCGCTTGCGTGCGCTAGGCCAATCATATTCCTTTATAAGTTCATATTCCTTTTGTGACAGCAAGCTCAGAGCCTCAGCACCGCGTCTATCTAGTTTGGTATGGTCTTGAGCAGAATAGATACATTTTGTTGCACACAATTGACAGAAAACAGCATCCAAAGAAAATGCAGGAGTGCGCTAAGGCGGACTTGTCACGCTTTGACTTTATTTTTGCGCAATGCATGCGCGCAAAGGCTCGGCTACACAACCGGTTGTGTCACCAAACGGCGGGTGGCCAAGTGGTCTGGACGTCGGCTTCTCATGCGAGAGATCCGAGGTTCGAATCCGGTCGACGTGTACCAATGATAAAAAATTACGGGCATACCTGCTGCTTAACCGTTCGGAACCGGTGTAAAACTGTAGGCACCTTCCCTTGCCCCTTACTAGGTGGTACGCTCACATTGTAGCCGACGGCTGTGCCGATAGACCAATGGTGCGGTTAACAGAGCCAAAAACACCCCTCCCCGCGAAACCACGCTCAAATAACAGTATCAAATAAATAAAGTACTGTATGAATCGAATTATGGCGTAGTACCGAATAATGGTAGTAATAGATGGCGCTAGCAGTTCTGTTGCGTTGCGGAGGGGTAGGAAGGAAGGGGAACGGAGGGGGAGCGAGGAGGGAGGGAGAGAGACAATACAAGAGATGTGATCGTTTATTGTTATATTTGCGTTTAAATCGGATTTGCTATTAAACCGAGTCTACCGCGAGCGAAGCCGCGGGCAAAAGTTAGCCAAATTTAAATGCAATATTATTTTAAATTATGAAATACCATTAATTTTCATAAAATGTAATAAAGTAATACTAATAATTAAAGAATTAAAAACCTACCTAAAAAAACATTAAAATAACTATGACAAAGGGGCGTTTTCGAATGTTCCTAGAACACTTGCGGCATTACCCCGCTGGATGGCAAGACTTACCCTAAATAAATACCTATATATGAATGCAAGTACAACCTAATTTATTGTACCTTTTTTGTTATTGTGTTCGTGACATTTCAGATATAGGTAATCTTAAAATTTGTATTAATATGTTTTTATGTTGTGATTTTTTCCTAGGTATGCCTTTTTATTGAAATTTTGTTGTTTTATTATTAAGTTGTAAAATTGTATTGAAGAAGGTTATTTTTTGCTCGAACCCAAACATTTTACTTATAAATACTTAGCTAATAATAATTTATAATGTGTTCTGTTCATGTTTGTGTAAATGCCTGACATATTCGAGTGTACCATGGTACCAAATGAATTAATAAAAATATGAATATGAAAATGTTGATTTTTTTTTAACACAATGTGGAATTGTCTTTATTTCCTGGTTAAAGAAGACGCGTGGTAACCCTTAGCGCGTGTAATGCGACGCCGTGTTTGGTCTGCCGAGAGTGTGGAGAATCGATATTTTTATGGGTCGTTCATTTTTTTAGGGTTTCGTAGCCAGATTGGCGAGAGCGGGTGGGTTTAGTGGTAAAATCGCAGGGACCTGTGAATGTGATGTTTGAAGTCAAAATTCGATTACTTTTTCGAAATACGCGGGCGAGTATTGTTTTTAGGAAACTATCACACTGTCGCCGTTCCTAGGAGTCCATCGCACAATCGTACACGGCCAATAATGCCATTCCACGCTCAGCTAGTAATAAGGCGGACAAAAAGTTATAGAGAGGTATAGTACCTAGGTACCTAGAATTTTCATACTAAATATATTTATGGATAGGTACGCCTTAAATGGGTTATTCTTAGTAATTTAAGTATGGACTATATTTTTTAGGATTCCGTATCAAAAAGGTAAAAAAGGAAAATACACAAAGTTCAGGTGATACATACGAGAATAAAAAAATGTGTAGTGGACAGGGTGCAGAAAAATAAAAATAAAATAAAAGACTAAACATATTGTGGAATACAAAACAAATAACCTATAACCTATACAAAACCTAATAACCCTCCTCCAGGTGGGACGATATGGGCACAGTTCCGATGACGCTAGCGGCGTTGCCTCGCTGGATGGCCTCAAGAACCCAGGCCTCGCCGAAGCAGGCTCACACACACTAAGGGCGAGGCCGAAGGCCGAGCTACATTCGAGTAAATTACCTATATGGTTTTTCGATGAAAGCAAGTTTATAAGAAGAAGAAAGCGTTAAGATAAAAGAATGATAGCATCTCCCAGAAGAAGAAGGAAGCGTTTAGATAATCGAATGAATGCATCTCCCAGAAGAAGAAGGAAGCGTTTAGATAATCGAATGAATGCATCTCCCTGAAGAAGAAGGAAGCGTTTAGATAATCGAATGAATGCATCTCCCAGAAAAAGAAGGAAGCGTTTAGATAATCGAATGAATGCATCTCCCAGAAGAAGAAGGAAGCGTTTAGATAATCGAATGAATGCATCTCCCAGAAAAAGAAGGAAGCGTTTAGATAATCGAATGAATGCATCTCCCAGAAAAAGAAGGAAGCGTTTAGATAATCGAATGAATGCATCTCCCAGAAGAAGAAGGAAGCGTTTAGATAATCGAATGAATGCATCTCCCAGAAAAAGAAGGAAGCGTTTAGGTAGGTTTGTCCGTCCGTCCGTCCGATGGCTGTATCTTTGGTACCGTAATAGCTAGCCGGTTGAAACTTTCACAGAATATATGTGTTATTTCGGTGGATATAAAAACGAATTAAAAAGTGAAAAATTAAGGGGGGGTCCACAATAAACGCGTTTTAAAATTTTTTTTGTGGTGCCGAAACCTCGTTGCTCCAGTCCGACTCGCACTTGGCCGGTTTTTTTCAATGTCGTAATTCCGAAATTTTCAGAAATATATTGCTTAAGTAGGTTCAAATGGGTTGTGTGTGCGTTGGTCTCAGCAATAGATTTGATATTAATTTATTTTATTATAATCAAACTATTTTATTTCATATCGGTACTTAAAAAGAATAGCCCCACTGCATCTCTCCCGCGCATGTCGTAAAAGACGACTAAGGGGTAAGGACAAGGTGCCGTGCTAAATGGCGACAGGGTAGCCACCTCTCACCTTGGCGCGGCTCTTCTACCGAGTCATGCAGCCGGTGGGCCTTCGTGCCTTATTTGCTGCTTGATAGTTATCTTGCCTGAATACTTGACTAAACATGTGTTGTGCTGTAATTTACAAGAGTACTTGCAGCACAACAACGATTACTCTGCTGACCCCGATTGTCGGGATACAGCGTGTGGTGTTTATTTCATAATGGTGCTTGTACATATACGTAAATAAAAAGATATTTCGTCTAAAAAGACGAAATATCTAAGATAAATAGTCCTTAATAAATTCCAGTTAAGTATTTATTTATTATTATAAATTTATAAAATATTACTATAGTATGCGCGTTTGTGAAACCTTATTTTTTATTTTTTATCACCATTAAAATGATATAAATAATTTTATCTGACGACGACAATATGCCGAAATATTAAAAACATATCTAATGTGTTTTTTAAAATTAAGAATGTAAATAGTCCTACTAATTATTATAAACGCGAAAGTTTGTGAGGATGGATGGATGTATGAATCTTTGTTCCTCTTTCACGCAAAAACTACTGAACGGATTTTGATGAGACTTTACAGTACCATAGCTTATACATCAGAATAACATATAGGCTATATACCATCACGCTAAATAGCCTTAGGGCTCAGCAGTATCAAATAAAGTATTGTATGGACGGGAGAGAGAGAATATAAAACACAAGAAAAACAAAAGCCTATCAACGTCACATAAAAACTTCAATTTCGAATTTTGTTCTTTTTTTTAAATCCACGCGGACGAAGTCGCTGGCAAAAGCTAGCATACCTATTTATTATTAATAGAAACATACCAATCAGAATCCAGTTGGAGTCTACGTAGAGTTCTGTTTCACTTTCAAGTCAAACCAATCATTTTGGACAAAATTTTATATCAACACTGCTTTTTCTCTTTATTTCCACCACACTTGTTTGTAGGCTCAACCCATATATTATTTTAAAAACACTGCGTTTTGTTTTCAACTGGCATAACAATTATTTCACATCGTATGTTACATTTTTATTTCAGGTATTTTTACTTCGACGTGCTTTTCCGTTATTTTTTTTTGCGTCAAATTTTCTAGCACTTTGTAAATGTCGTTTTATACATACATATAGATATATTTCTAGGTATACAAAACCCACAAACACATCACCATATATCACAATATATTTTAAAAATTTCAAGTTTATTATTGACAAGTTAGAATTAATGTTAATTTTATTTTAGGTATAGTGAATACATGAATTTAATGTTTGATATAAGTATTTTTCCCCCTCTAATAACGACAACATTACACAGATCCATAGTTAGCCATAGGTTCTTTGCTTCAAGATTTTAAATGCAATATTTTCATCAAAATTCGTCCGCGAATCCGCGACACGACAGCGCGCAGAGGAACTGTTCCACACTCTCGTACGAGCGAGTGAATGCGAGCGAGGCGCTGTGTACCCACCACCGCCCGCCCGCACGCGGTCTCCCTCATCCTGTAGGATCAGGGGCGGAGATCATCTCCGTGGATCAGCGGCGAGGGTGCGGGGTTCGGTGCGGGGAAATTTTCGAGAGAACATTATAAATAATAGTGGATTGTGAAAGTGCCCATGCGCGTTTGTGAAACATTATTTTTAGTGTTCCGTATCCGGTACGGGACCCTATTACTAAGCCTACGCTGCCTGTCTGTCTGTCCGTCCGTCCGTCCGTCCGTCTGTCCGAGGGCTGTATATCTTGAACCGTAATAGGTAGCCCTTTGAAATTTTTCACATAATAGTGTTATTATGGCCGATATAACAACAAATAATAAAAATAAGAAGAAGTTAAAAATTCACGGGGGTTCCCATAGAAGAAACTAAAAAGTGTATGTGCGCGCGCTATCTACCGAATAGAGCGTGAAGCATTTTAACTAATCATGAAGCATTTCATAAACACGCCAAAGATGGCGTGAGTGGCGCAGACTATGACATGGCGATACGGAACCCTCGGTGCGCGAGTTCGACTCGCACTTGGCCGGTTTTTTTTATTTTTACTTAATTAAGATGCGTACCTACCTATTTGGTCCTGCAGATCTTTCCTCCACAGTACTGGTAAACCCTGGAACGCTCTCGCTGCCCACATATTTCCCCCCAAGTACAGTCTCGGGTCATTCAAGAGAGGCGTGAATAAGCACGTGTTAGGGCGGCATGCCAATCGCAACACCCTTATAGCTTACAGGAAAACCTAAACGAAAATCCCAGGTCTTATAGAAACCGGCCAAGTGCGAGTCGAACTCGCGCTCTGAGGGTTCCGTATCGCTATGTCATGCGCCACTCACGCCATCTATCGCGTGTATTATGAAATGCTTCAGATTACTTAAAATTCATGATTGGTTAAAATGCTTCATACTGTTGGTAGATGGCGCGCATACACTTTTTAGTTTATTCTATGGGGACCCCTGTGATTTTTTTACTTTTCATATTTTTATTATTCGTTGTTATATCGGCCATAATAACACATATTCTGTGAAAATTTCAACGGGCTACCTATTACGGTTTAAGAGATACAGCCCTCGGACAGACGGACAGATGGACGGACAGACAGACAGAAAGACAGACAGACGGCGTAGGCTTAGTAATAAGGTCCCGTACGACGGATACGGAACCCTAAAAATAAAAAGGTGCTTCATTGTTTTACGTAGGTACCTACCTACATACCATACGCTGTATTCCGACAATCAGGGTGACCGGAGTAAACGGTGTTGCGCTGTGAGAATTCTGACAAATTACATCACAACACCGACCACCATGTTTCGCAAATTATTCGGACAAGATAACTATCAAGCAGCAATTAAGGCACGAAGAGCAATGACGCGAGCGAAGCCGGCGGGGATAAGCTAGTGTCTTATAATGTAACTTGATATGTATGCAGTTCTTGTCACTATACAATACCTACATAGATAGATGCTTACCTACCACCTACCACCCACAAATACCACCAGCGTGTTATCCGATAGCGCGTGCCAAGTTTATAGATAAGAAATGGACTCTGCTTCATATCGACGCCCTCGAGCCAAAACTCACCAAATGCAGCAGTTTTTATCAAAATTGAGTTTTTTGTACTGGTAAACTTAAAATGTTTAGCTCTGTCTAAGAAAAAATCACCAAAATTATATCTCAACGTTTTCAATGAGAAATAAAAAAATTAAAAATAAGCAAGTTGCGATGTGTCTCACCAATGTACTTGGTTAGTTTTTGCATACAAAATTACTAATACAACAAAAGTGGAAAACTTAAAACCTTTAATATCTCAGTATTAGGTTTTTGCCAGTTGGTGAGTTTTGACTCGAGAGGATCGATATAATTTATCAACCACAGCAGCGATGGCAGAGCATTTTTTTAACATGGAATCCAAGTAATGTCTTGCCCGTGCCATTTGCAAAAATCGACCGTCATTTTTAAATGTTTTTTTTTTTTTTTATGGAACCTGACACGGTTGGCTACATCACCTACAACATCCGTGATGTCAGCCCATAACACAGGGTGAACTAGGTGCCATGTCAGTGCTTCCCTTCATTTCATGTACACTGAACTGGACGGAAAACACGAACTATTTACATAGCCGTTTCGACCGACGTTTCGTTCAGTGCGGTGGTACCAACCCGGCCGGGATAAACCCTACCACCTAGTAAGGTAAGAAGGGAAGGGACCTACAGTTTAACGTGGAATCCGAACCACGGTCAGCCTCCAACGGTCGAGCGGTCACCCATCCAAAAACTGACCGCGCTCAGCGTTGCTTAATAACAGTTGACTAACCAACCGCGCCACTGAGCTACCGAGGCTGACGAATTTTCTTTTCTTGAAAATGTAAATGTTCTTCGAAAATGTACTTTCGGCATACCACTACCTCACGAACCGCTCAACCAATCCAGCAAATCAGGTGTCAAGTGATCAAGTGATAGAGTCACTCGGCCCCCTTCCACCTATGGCAACGTCATGAATAATATTATGAGCAATTGATGAAGTCATAGCCATTACAAAAAAGGCTTCAAAAATCAATAAATGCCTGCAACTAAACAGTCGGTTGGTCGGTCAGATCGACTTGAAATTTGTTTGCTTCCTTAAAAAAAAATGTTCTTTTTCTGAAATAATGTTTTCTTTCAAAATCGGTTCAACCTTGAGACTTTGAGAGGGCATATCTCGGAAACTACTGATCCCAGCCTACTCATTCCCATATGGAAAATGATAAGTCTCGACGAGATAAAACTTTTTTATCTCTGGGGCATACCTATTATCTCTGAAACTACTGACCAGACTACTCATCCGCTGGAGGAAATGATAATTAATAGGTCTCGACGAGAGTATTTTTTTATTTACTTAATTTTTTTTTTCTCTTTATTTACACATTTACAATCTTTACTTTACTTAATTTAATTTTAATTTTACATATACAAAGTATAAAAATACAAATATATACCTAAAATTAATACATATAAAAAAAATATAAACGGAGCTTCCACAACCGGCGGCGCGGCGGCTCGGCGCGGGGGGGGGGGGGGGGGGGCGAACCCAGGCTACCGATGATGCGTGCAGTCGAAGTAACTATTTAGTAATCTGTGGTGCAGTGTCCAGCAGGGCAGCCTTCTGGATCTGACCCTTTATTATTATAATTTTTTTAAATATTATTTTTTGTTTTTTGTTCACGTCATCACGTACGGAAGTCTATTACTAAACATACGCCTTCTGTCTGTGTGTCTGTCCGTCCGTCCGTCCGTCCGTCTGTCCGAGGCACTCCGAGGGCTGTATCTCTTGAACCTTGTAATAGGTAGCCCGTTGAAATTTTCGCAGATTATGTGTTATTATATTATGACGGATAAACAACAAATAATAAAAAATAGAAAAAGTAAAAACTTAAGGGGGGTTCCCATACAAGAAACGTGTTGAGAGATGCATTGAGGCCCCGGTCCCATTGTATATTTTTTAACCCCCAAAGCAAATGGAGGAGTGTTGTTAGTTTAACGTGTGTGTGTGTGTATGTGCGTATGAGTTTGTCTGTCTGTGGCATTGTAGCTCCCAAACGGATGGACCGATTTGGATGCGGTTTTTTTTTATTAGAAAGCTGGTTTAATCGAGATGGTTGTTAGCTATGTTTGTAATCAAGTAATTAAGTAATCAAAAAAATTTAATATCTTTTAAAGTGGACCGATTTGAATGCGGTTTTTTTAAAAGCTTTAAATAAAAGTTAAATTAAAAATTTAAAAAACCCCGACCTTTAAAACGTCTAAAAGTATTTCCGTCTAATTACTTAAAGGAGTCGGGGGACGGCCAAGTAAATAAAATAAAAGAACTCAGAGCTGCGCGGGAATTTTCTTAGCAGTCCCCCGATTTCTTTTAGTAAGTAAACGAAAATAAATTTTGGCTTTTTAAGGTTCAGGGGTTTTCTAAATTTATAATTTAACTTTCTTAAATATACTTATATCTACCGATGCTTATAATACCTACGACGCGACGTAGGACCACGAGTGATATTACCTAACACATGTATATTATAATCAAGTTTATTTTGTGCCTCCATGAGCCCAGGTGAAAAATAAACGAAATTACTAAAAAAAGATGACAGCTGTCTTCCCGCCCATTTTTACGCAGCGCTCCGATTGGTAGTCTACCAGCCAATAAGCGCGCGGAATTCGAAAGCTTGTTCTTTCAAGAGGTCGTATGTATTTTTAAAATTGGAAACTTTTCTTTAATTTGTAAGTCTGAGGTTGGAGCCAAATTAAAATGGCTTTACAAAAATATTTGGCGACACGCCATGACTGACAGTAAATGTTATTCGGTTTAAAAATGGACACAATTTACTTTTTATGATTGTTTTTCTTTCGTCGATGTCGAGAGTTTTTACACTTTCCACTTTTCGCCTCTACTAACTAGATTCTTCTTTATTCTTTATTCTTTACTAGCTTTTGCCCGTGGCTTCGCTTGCGTGAAATTCGTATTTAAAATGAAGAAAGTAAGTAAGCCCGCTACCGTACCTTTATTTCGGCACACGGAACAATTCGGTTTGTATGATAGCCACATCTTAGCGTAACCGGAACTGAATTTTATTTAGCCTATCCTGTGTCCCGTATAAATATATGTGCTTGTGCTAAGTTTAATCGAATTCGGATAATCGGTTTAAGAGGTTATGGAGGAACCTGGAACATACATACCTACATTCAAACATACCTACATACATACAGAAAATATTTCTAAAAATCATCAATTTAGTTTCAGTATCATAGATATAGTCTACAAACGCAATATCTCATAAAAAAAAGTACCTAACTTACTCCACGACCATCCCTTACAGAATTATTATTTGTATTGATTGATTCATCATTGGTATGGTAGTACACTACACTTGAATTTGTCCTGTTTAGTTTTTACAATCCGGTTCGATTACACCCACAAAGAAGAGGCGGCAAGGAACTTCGCAGGGTTATTTTGTTAACGTCTTCGATTAAATAAAATACATTGTGACTAGCTACACAATAGACACCGCTTACAGTGTTAAGATAACAGTTTGAGAGCTAGAATAACTATAATTTTCAGATCATTACCTAATTCGGTGAACTGAAAAAAAAACTAAAGCATTTTCCACATCAACAGTGGTGGTATTTGAACCCTCTGTCTACACGGTTGGATGACAAAGCTTCTCCACTGAGCTATTAACTGCGGGGTACTGGCATAGAGCTGGTTATGACGTGAATGCGCTTGGAAGTGTCGCACGGTCGGTCTGTAGCATTCTCTAAAAAAAAATATTACATTAAAAATGTCTTTTCGGTCGCTTCAGTATAGTCCCCGATTTCCAGCGAGAGTGCGAATTCGCTCTGGTGTCGTGACTTTTAAGGCTACATAAATATTTAGGGTGTCAAATGAAGCACTGACATGGCGCCTAGTTCACCAAGGTGTTATGGGCTGACATCACGGATGCAGTAGGCGATGTAGCCAACCCTGTGAGTTTCTATAAAAAAATAAGTCTTAAAAAAAGACCCGCGGCCGTGACAGCAATGCTAGCGTGTGATGGATGAAACAATTTGCCGCTAATACCTAATGAATCTCAAACTGCTTTCGCCAAAAGCAGTCCATTTATAAATTTGGCACTTTTTCATATAAGTTGAGTCGATTTTCAAGAAGTTTACCACGAATATTACTCACCTGACAGATTCTGTTTTAATATATGTATGTAATACTTCATATATCAGCGCAAATCGATAGATTTTTAAAAACACCATTGGATTAACTTCGCTTGATAGAAAAAAATCATGAACAGGCCTCTGAATTTAATTATAAAAACGTGGCCAAATCAAGGCTTTGAAAAAAAAAATAGATTTCAATATTTGTTGAATTGAAGAAACTGTAGGTCCCTTCCCTCCTAATCTTACTTGGTGGTAGGGTTTAACCCGCCCGGGTTGGTACCACCGCACTTAATGAAACGTCGGTCGAAACGGCTATGTAAATAGTTTGTGTTTTCCGACCAGTTCAGTGTAGCCGGCACGATCAAAGGGGGAAGCACTGACATGGCACCTAGTTCACCCGGTGTTATGGGCTAACATCACGGACGTTGTAGGTGATGTAGCCAACCGTGTCAGTTTCCATAAAACAAAAATAAAAAAATATATATAAATCCGTAGCGTTTTACTTTTGTTATTTCGATCCGGAGTATTGGAATAAAAAAATTAAAAGCAAATTTTTTATTGTTTGATTGTGTTGCATCCTACTCCAACCAACAAAAGCGGCGCCTTGAAAGAGGTGTACGTGTGAATACGGGTCGACAGGGCCTTAAGTCTTCATGCTCTTTATATTTCTATGAACAGAGAAGGGAGAACAAAGGAGACGGAAGTTTCGAACAAATTGCTTCAATTTGTTCACAAAATGGCGGCGGGGCGGCGGCGGCGGCGCCTGGGAGGCCGAGGCCGGCTTCCGTACTAATTGTAGGGGGGGGGGGGGGGGGGGGGCGCTAGTGTCGCGATACCTTCCCGCTAGCTAGGGGGTGCATCCTGTGTGTGTGGTGGAAAGATGCGAATGATAGTGATTAAAATAAAAATTTTGACGTGATAACGTCTTATAAATTGATGAACACCGGATGGACGCACGAAAAAGTGTCACGTTCCATCTGAGCCTGTGTGTGCAAGCGAGAGCGCGTAACAAGCGATAGAGAGGCACAATCGGCCCAAGCGGCGGAGTGTTGCCAAACGTACGGTAATTGCCGTATCGTACGGTAATCGAGGCTAGAAATCGACAAATGTACGGCGTACGGCAGCGAACGGGATGCCGTACGAAAAAATACGGTAATTCTTATAGCTGTGTTTCTTTATGACGTTATCACGTAAAACTATCGTCCGTAAACCGACTTTACAGACAACCAATTTTTTTGGGGATAATTTTTTTTTTTATGGAAACTGACACGGTTGGCTACATCACCTACAACATCCGTGATGTCAGCCCATAACACCGGGTGAACTTGGTGCCACGTCAGTGCTTCGCTTCGGTCGTGCCGGCTACTGCACTGAACTGGACGAAAAACACAAAATAATTACATAGCCGTTTCGACCGACCTTTCAATCAGTGCGGTGGTACCAACCCGGGCGGGTTAAACCCTACCACCTAGTAATATAAGAAGGGAGTCATATCCCTTAGTCGCCTTTTATGACATACACGGGGAGAAATGCAGTGGGACTATTATTTTAAAGACCGGCCCCACACGGTACAGGATACCACCGCACTGAATAAAAGGTCGATCGAAGCGGCTATGGATATATTTCGTGTTTTTCGACCAGTTCAGTGTAGCCGGCGCAACCAATGGGAAGCGATGGCTTGGCACCTAGTTTTGACAGGTACGCACGAGGTGTAATACGGACTGACAACACGGGTGTCTAACCAACCGTGTCAAGTGATTCTGAATATTTTTTTTTATGTAAAAAAAAATACCATTTTTTTTCTAAATTGTCGCCACAAAAATTTTTTATTAGGATCGTGAATCTTGAACGGAAGTCTTTGAAAAACTCATTAGTTGTGGAGGTTGTATAAAAATGTTCCTAATTTCGTTTTTGTTTGCTTCAGTATCTATGCTAAACATATTATATTAAGTTTATATATACACCTGCTGCTTCAACGATCGGAACCGGTGTGAAACTGTAACTAGTAGGTCCCTTCCCTTGCCCCTTAGTAGGTGGTAGGCTCAATTTTTAGCCGACCACACTGCTGGGTTGGTCCAATGTACTGGATGTAAGATGGCCGCATAGCAGCCTCGGCTGTGTTCTCCTCTAGTCCAGTATAGCCAGCAATCCAGGGAAGTCTCCGGTATGGCACCTACCTTCTTAGAGGTGACATTGGCTGTTCGGAGCATGTGCTTTGGCCCCTTTGATTCAGCCATCCATACCGGATTACAAAGAAAAAAGAATATATATTTTTTTTATTTTAGGTTTTACATCTAAATTAATATCTACTTAATTAAAAATTATGATCTCTATCCAATCAAATTGGATATGAGAAAAACATATTTCGCATTTTCTCAAAAGCGACAGGACTCTAATTTGGCTTAAAAAAAATCATATAAATGACAGATTTTACAATAAGACAATACGGTATTGTATGGGCGTGCACACACGCACGCGCCCCTCGTTAGTTGTCGCACGGTGCGTGCCCTCTCCGTGTGTGGCAGAACTAATGAGGCGGAAGGCGGGGGTTTGAGAGGAGTCAAGTGTGCACAGACGTGGAATTCGTGTAGAAATGGGAAATCGCCATGACGCAAGTTTTTAACACCAGACGCGTTTAACCGAGAGACCGATGATGGTGCAGTCGACAGAGCCAAAATCACCTCTCCTCGCGAAACCACGCTCAGTTAGGTGCCATGCCAGCAGATTTGCGCACTGTTGCTAGGCTGTCTAGCCCGTTAATACGACGCTTGAAGACACCCAGGTTAAAGGATTCAGGAAATACACTCGCCGGAAGACAGTTCCACACTCTAGCGAGCGGTGCGACAAAGAAACGATTTAGAGAGCCAATCGGTTCTCAGAAGCCCAATGTCAACGTTATAAGTTTAACGGACAAACGTTATAAGTTTAACGTGTGTCTGTCTGTGGCATCGTAGCTCCCAAACGGATGGACCGAATTGGATGCGGTTTTTTTTTATTAGAAAGCCGATTTAATCGGAATGGTTCTCCTTAGCTATGTTTTTAACCAATAAATAATCAAGTAATTAAGTAGGTAATCAAACATTTTATTATTTGAAAAAGTTAACCGATTTGAGTGCGTTTTTTTTTATAGCTTGAAATAAAAGCTAATTTACAAAATTTGAAAAAGCCCGACCCTTTAAGTAATTTTTTTTCGACGACGTAATTATTTTTGACTTTTTAAGGGTCCGGGGTTTTTAAAATTTGTAATTTAACTTTTGGTAGCAGTAATATGAATGTCAATTTGATTGTGCAAAATGTATATAAGTATTCCCTTTTAGGGTTCCGTACCCAGTGACGCGACCCTATAAAATAGTTCAGGCATATGTCCGCTCATTCGTCAGTCCGTCTGTCTGTCACACGCGCTGTCCAAGATTACTTTTAAAAGGATTCTATTAGGAAATTGTTATATTTTTTAAACCTTCAATCAAACAACAGTTTAGTGCTATGAAGTAAATAATATGAAAAAAAAATTTTTTTCAAAAAAAAAAGTAGATCCTAATTTTTAAATTTACAGTATTTTTTCATGGTGAATAAATTATCTGAATGTGACTATATTTGACTATATTTTAATTTCTTATGTCGAGCTAGCTCCATACTGGATAATTATTTTGGAATAAAATTTACATCATTGTATAGGGAATTTAATTTTCTAGGCACTAATGCAGAGTTATTTGAAGAAAAAAACAAATCCTAATATTTTTAAACAAACAAAAACTACAAAATTCACCATATAACGCGCGCACTGCGCTCGATTGCTCAGTACGCCGAAATTGCATTTTTGTTTTGCCATATGAATCCTCTTAAGGCGCAAATAATACTCAAAAGGTCAACTTTAAACGAAATTGTTGAGCTTTTGGTAGAGAAAAAAAATCTGAAAAAAATATATGTTACGTATTGGTCTTTAATTAATAAACATAGCTTAAAAAATTATATTTTACTACTTTGGAAAGGTGTTAAATAAACTAAAAAAAATAAATAACGAAAAGTACGACTTTAATTTATTCTCTTTCAACTTTAATTCTCTCGAGAAGCATACATTATTTCAATACAAGACCCTCATAGAAATATAAATAATATTTTTCCCTACAATCGTAGATAAAAAAATATTTGTTTCCATCTTTCCAACGCGTGAAGTTTAATATATAGGTAGTGTGGTTTTCGCGCAAACGTTCATCGTCGGCGCGACGTATCAGCCACCGCACGAATAGAACGAATCTCGCACCTATTTGCATCTCCATACGGTTCGTGTTTCAATCATGAGTGCTCTGGTAGCACGGTTTGAGTGTTGTTTCCGCCTTAATCTGGAAGGTTAAAGTTCAAAAAATCTAAAATCAATACAGTAGGCAATGTACGTTTTGAAGTACAGTTCCCGCCAGAAAATAATGCGTCTCGAACTTTAGAAAGAGACAGACCGGTTGTAGAACGGGACGTCCCTGTCGCACGAACTCGCACGACAGGGACGACGCTCCACAACCGCATTGTCTCTTTCTAAAGTTCGAGACGCATTATTTTCTGGCGGGCACTATGTAATCCACTTGTCGACGCCTTAAGCCCTTTGTTTTCCAATCGAGGAGTAGTTTTCATTGTAATTGGCGGCACGCGTCCTTGTTAGAAACCAACAACCGAATAATTGCTGTCAAGCTGTGATTTCCTTGTAGGTAATTACGAATTTATATAAAATCTAATGTCCAGTCTGGGGTCCTTCAAACATAATGTGAAGGTGCACCTAGCCGGCCGACAAGGTATTCGCAGCCCCCGTAAATATCCGAATGCCCGTGGGCGCCGGCGCCGTCGGACTACACCTCTGCGTTAGTCTGGCGCGACGCGAGCCATACCTACTAACGCAGATGTGTAGTCGTGCTTCCGATAAAAAAAGACTCAGTAGTTCAGAGTGATAGATTATTGTATACTTCGTATATTTATATTCCTTATATAACGAGCCCTTTTCATTGATACGTCACTTAATGCACTTCATACTTTTTTTTCTTACTTTCTAATTTGTCCCCCAAAATCTCATTTACGCTTTACGCCCGTGATTGGGTCATCTAACTCTGTATAATGTACCAAATTTCAACTTTTTTAGCTCATCAATTAGATTCGGAGAAATCTGTGACAGACGGATAGACAGCCACAAGAGTGAACCTATGGGTTTCGTTTTTGACGTGATGACGTCACGCACCGACGTATATAAGGGGGGGGTTTAGGGGGTCCGGACCCCCCCCTTCGACACGCAGTTTACACTAGATATAATTAAATTTTCAAACTTCATCCTATACTATACAGGGTGTCCCAGAAACCGAAGATAATCCTTTGACACCTGATAGGGCTGCTAATTACCTCTCAGAATATCTAATTTTAGGTTTAGCAAAAATGGCTTAGTTTTTGAGATATTGTCATTTTTGTAAAATTCCAAAATTTTCTCCCTCAGCTCATTTTTTTAAATGCAAGATTTTCTTGAATCTAGTTTTTGTCAAATATTCCTGAAAAGTAAGGCTTTCACAAGGTATAATTTATTTTTTCATGTTTAACCCTGCTTAGCTGAAAAACGACTTAAGGGCCACATGTTAAATTTTTTCCAGCCTCATCCCTTGAATTTGGCCCTTCGCAGTGAAAAAAAAAAATAACTACACTAAAGTGGCATTATGCAACAAAAATACGCCCATCTAATGAAGTTTTTAAAATGGTATATCACTTACCGATTTGCCCAATAATTTATGAGATATTGTTATTTAACTACAAAACGACCTCGGAATTTGATAACTGTTCTACCAACTACGAATTGGAATAAAATAAACACTTGAAGTAATTGGTCTTTATTAACCTGTTAAAGTAGATGTTCAAATTGTTTTTTTTTTATGTAATCCGGTATGGGTGGCAGAGTTGGACAGCCTAAAGCGCCAATATCACCTCCAAGAAGGTAGGTGCCATACCGGAGACTTCCCTGGATTGCTGGCTATATTGGACTAGAGGAGAACACAACCGAGGCTGCTATGCGGCCATCTTACATCCAGTACGGTGGTACCAACCCAGTCGGCTACAATTTGAGCCTACCACCTAGTAAGGGGCAAGGGAAGGGACCTACAGTTTTACACCGGTTCCGAACGGTGAAGCAGCAAGTGTAGGTATGCACGTAAATTTTTTCGTCTGAAAAAACTCATTGGTACACGCCAACGGGATTCGAACCGCGGACCTCTCGCATGAGAAGCCGATGCCCAAACCACTCGGCCGCCCGCCGCTTGTGGGAATACAAGTGGCTAGGAGACCACAAGACGTCCGTTGAATTGCAGAGACTTTAAACGGGCGAAATTATCTTGAGTTTCTGGAACAGGAGCTTCACAGCCTTTTAGAAGATGTACCATTGGCCATACGGAGGGAGATGTGGTTGCAAAATTATGGCTGCCCAGCCCATTACGCTAGAGAAGTGCGTAATTTTTTAGACCAAGCCGAGGACCAATCATATCCCCACAGATGGATCGGACATCTGGGTCACCGTATTAAGTCCGTTAGATTTTTATCATTGGGGCTATTTAAAAGAAAAAGTTTACGGGAAACCGGTGGAAAACTTGATAGAGCTCAAAGAAAGAATTACGGCAGTAGCTCAGGTGGACGTATCTGCGCTTGCATCGAGTATTTGCTCGACGCATCAACCGGGCATTTGTGAGAAGATGTCGAGCTAGCATTCGTGCAAGTGGTAAACAATTTGAACATCTACTTTAACAGGTTAATAAAATACCAATTACTTCAAGTGTTTATTTTATTCTAATTCGTAGTTGGTAGAACAGTTATCAAATTCCGAGGTCCTTTTGCAGTTAACAATATCTCATAAATATTATCAGCCTCGATAGCTCAGTGGTGCAGACAGTCAACTGTCGCTATTGAATGTTAAGCAACGCTGGGTGCGGTCAGTACTTGGATGGGTGACCGCTGACCGTTGGAGGCTGACCGAGGTTCGGATTCCTCGTAAAACTGTAGGTCCCTTCCCTCCTAATCTTACTTGGTGGTAGGGTTTAACCCGCCCGGGTTGGTACCACCGCACTGAATGAAACGTCGGTCTAAACGGCTATGTAAATAGAGTGTAGCCGGCACGATCATAGGAGGAAGCACTGACATGGCACCTAGTTCACCCGGTGTTATGGGCTGACATTACGGACTTTGTAGGTGATGTAGCCAACCGTGTCAGTTTCCATAAAAAAAAAACAAAAAAAAAAATATTGGGCAAATCGGTAAGTGATGTGATGTACCAATTTAAAAACTACATTAGATGGGCGTATTTTTCGTGCATAATGCCACTTTTAGTGTAGTTATTTTTTTTTCACCGCAAAGGGCCAAATTCAAGGGATGAGGCTGAAAAAAATTTTACATGTGGATCTTATGTCGTTTTTCAGCTAAGCAGGATTAAACATGAAAAATAAATTATACCGTGTGAAAGCCTTACTTTTTAGGAATATTTGACAAAAACTGGATTTAACAAAATCTTGCATTTGTACTTGTGGCATTTAAAAAAATGGGCTGAGGGAGAAAATTTTGGAATTTTACAAAAATGACAATATCTCAAAAACTATGCCATTTTTACTAAACCTAAAATTAGATATTATGAGAGGTAATTAGGAGCCCTATCAGCTGTCAAAGGATTATCGTCGGTTTCTGGGACACCCGTATACAATTTTTTTTGTCGAATTCAACCTGCCTGGCACACAATTATAGAACTTTCAGTATCGGTACCCCTCTAGGCCGAAATACAGAACGACTCAACAGGAACACTAGAATCTTATTGAGTTGAGCCGATCCCTATTTCGTCAGAACACCCCCCATGTGGAAGCTATAAATACGTCCCTGACGTCACGTCTTATAAATTGATGCACACCGGCTGCATACACGAAAAAGTGTCACGTTTCATCTGAGCCTGTGTGTGCAAGCGAGAGCGCGTAACAGGCGATAGAGAGGCACAATCGGTATAGTCAAAGTTACCATGGAAACGTCTTAAGAAGTAAAACTCTCAAGATCAGACAACAGAAGTTTATTGATGGCCAGTCACAAGATGATTAATCTTTCTACTGGAAATAGAATTACTGATCTTTGCTCTATCTACTACGATTATTCCACGTCATCGCGTAAAACTATCATCCGTAAACCGACTTTACAGACAACCAATTTTTTTTTTCTTCTTTTGAGGTGCGAAACCCTAAAATAGGACTTTTCAAGCTGACCGGCAGTGCTCAAGAGTAGTCAAAGTTGAATAAAGCAAGTCAGACTGCATTGCTGAACGGGACATGACAAAAAAAAATTATGACGAACCATACTGAATATTCATCTTTGCTACTACATAAATTCCTTTATTTCCACATTTCTTTATAAAAAAAAAACAAAAACAAAAAAAGATTAGATAGATAACAACATAGATAGAACATCTATTGCTCTGCAAATATTTTACGAGAATAACACAATGAATAGAGGTAAATGAGGTAGGTGCAAAGGCGGACTTATCCCTTGAAGAGATTTCTTATAGCCAACATTTAGGTGATTGTTAATGTTGTGTGTTCTTTATGGCGAAATAAATATTCTGAATCTGAATCTGAATCAGACACACACAGCCGATCACACCACTCCCCGCGAAACCTCGCTCAGTGTTTTGTTTGCGACCACGGGAATGCTTGTTGATAAGCTTCATTAAAAGCTCAGTAGAATGGTCTTCTAGTGCTCATGTTTTTCGAGATAATCGAAGTTTTATGCGTTTGGAAATTATTTCGCCAAAACCACAGATTACTTCGTAACAGATAAATCACTCCATAGAAAAAGTTCCATACCTTCGGCTTTAATAGCCTACTGTTTTACGTCGCCAATCGCTGCGTGCGAAAATGTACCTAAACGATCGAGTGTAAAGTGATTATTGTATGTATGTATGTATAATTATTCTTTATTGAACACCAATTTATGAAAATTAGGTACAACAGGCGAGCTTAATGCCGCGAGGCATTCTATTCTAACTAACCTTTGCGATGTGGGAGAAGTACATGCAGGCGAACAAGAATAGTTTGTGGCAATGTGTTAAGAGTAAGACTGTTAAGAAATATGTATGATAAACTACATACGAATACTACATAAATACTTTAATAAGCATATATTTGTATATAATAAACTTACATATTATGTACATCGATCGGTGATACCGTTGTGCGACACAACCAACTGAATGACAGGAGAGTAAGAGAAGGCGAGTAGGTACTTAAAGATATGTATCTAATATTATAAATTGCATTTACTTCGGTAAGGAAAGGAGAAGTTTGTTTAAATTAATCTTAAATACATTCATAGATGTAGAGGAGCGTAAATGCACGGGCAGATTATTCCAGAGGCGAGCTGTTTGTACTGTGAAAGAGTCCGTGTAGAACGAGCTTGAGTGAGCCGGTATTGCCAAGAGTAAGTTGTCAGCAGATCTTAAAGCCAGACCGTGCGAAGAAAGAAATTCAAACCGTTCACTCAAATATTTGGGAGCAGCAAGATCATTAAGTGTGCGGAAGAGAAGAGAGAGGGCGTTGCTTTGTATTGCTTTGCAGCTGCGCGCAGTCGGTGGCGCAGTAGACCGAATTAGACCGCCGGCGGTCCACCGGGCGGTAGGTAGTTAGCGCGCGCAAGTACATAGAGTGCGTGAGGCCTGCCAAAACTATGTCGAACATCGGCAACTGAGCTTTTAATAACGATTACATCTTGAATTTAAAATGTAATGTACCGTGTGGGGCCGGTACTTAAAAAGAATAGCCCCACTGCATCTCTCCCCGTGCATGTCGTAAAAGGCGACTAAGGGATAAGGACAAGATGCCGTGCTAAAGGGCGACAGGCTCGCCACCTCTCACCTGGGCACGGTACTTCCACCGAGCCATGCAGCAGGTGGGTCTTCGTGCCGTACTTGCTGCTTGATCGATTGAATCTTGTTCGAATACTTTGCGAAACGTGGTGGTCGGTGTTGTGCTGTAATTTACCAGAGTTCTTGCAGCACAACACCGATTACTCTGCTTACCCCGATTGTCGGGATTCGGCGTGTGTGATATGTATGTATGCATGTAAAATGTAATGTAATAAATTATATATTATACAGGGTGTTTCAGGATAGGGTTTCGTAACTTCAGGGTTCGATAGGGGTCCATATTTGAATACTCGAAAAGCTCTGAAAAGTTTTCCCAGATTCCGTAATTTTTTAGTACTTTTTGGTTCAAATTGTTTAATCCAGATTTGGTGGATGGTTTACGTCCGCGTTTATTAAATAAAAATAAAATCACGAAGTTTTAAGGGATATAACTAGTAGTTTGTCAGCCTCGATAGCTCAGTGGTGCAGACATTCAATTGTCGCTATTGAATGTTAAGCAACGCTGGGTGCGGTCAGTTCTTGGATGGGTGACCGCTGACCGTTGGAGGCTGACCGAGGTTCGGATTCCTCGTAAAACTGTAGGTCCCTTCCCTCCTAATCTTACTTGGTGGTAGGCTTTAACCCGCCCGGGTTGGTACCACCGCACTGAATGAAACGTCGGTCTAAACGGCTATGTAAATAGTTTGTGTTTTCCGACCAGTTCAGTGTAGCCGGCACGAACAAAGGGGGAAGCACTGACATGGCACCTAGTTCACCCGGTGTTATGGGCTGACATCACGGACGTTGTAGGTGATGTAGCCAACCGTGTCAGTTTCCATAAAAAAAAAAAAAAGTTTTCTTCTAATAAATAATGAGTACTTTCTATTCTTGAAGTTTCTTAAGCCTATCCTGAAACATCCTGTATGCGGGAGTGTTAGAGGATATTTCATAATAACAGGTAAGTAGGGGAATTTTGTTAGGTAATGTTAAGGGAAGCTCGTACAGAGGAGGACTTTGTTCTGTAGACGAAATGACAAGAATATAATATTGTCATCCGAGTCAAGTCTGCCCAGGCACACCACGCAACTGGAGCGGTAGTACATTCGCCGTTTTGAAGAGTCACTGGGATGTTCCAAGTGGGGGACGGACGGACGCGCCTACTGTAGCGCACTCGCTCGCTGTAATCAAATCACGCACGTTTGGTTTGTATTGTCTATGCAAAAGTGTATGTTTAGTTTTGCATGAGAAGCTAATATCTACCTATACCGTCATCGTTAGCCCATATCGGGTCACTGCTGGAAATAGCCCTCTCCCAGGGCACGCCGACGCCCCCACACACTATCTTCTCACCCATCCACTCCCGACTCATTACCATTGCCATATTATATTCTTGTTCGCCTGCGTGTATATGCACTCCCACATTCCAAGGGTTAGCTAGAATAGAATGCCCTATGGCATTAAGCTAGTAGGTACCTAGTTTGTACTTAGGAATTGGAATTGGTGTTCAATAAAGTACTTTAATACTATACTATTTATATGGTCTGCGTGCAAAAAATTCGTTATGAAAAATGAAATAAAAAAGTGTTATGGACTGACAGACAGACAGACACCAGAGTGATCGCATAGGTCCCGTTTTTTTGCAATTTTGCGACGGGGTTCTAAAACATAAAACAACAATAAATAACACTACGAACATGATTTTTTAAAGTTGTTGTCTTTATTAGAAATAACTAAAACAAAACCTACGAATAACGCCATCTAGAATCGAATAGGTAAAACCATATTGATAGCAACATTTTAGTATTATCCCTTTTCTGTTTCTATATAATTACATATTTGCTTTGTTTGTTCAATAAACTATTTTTCAATATAGTAATAAATAGCAATAATTGTGAAGTTTAAAAACATGACAGTCTTATGTATTACGATCTTGAATACATGAACCATTGACAGCGGTCTCTATTGACCAGTAGGGAAACAACAATGAACTCCGTCATTCGAATAGTTGAATTAATACCAGCGCCATCTATTGTCTTGTAATGTAAATGCTTTAAAGTTACTCATCTACTCATCGTGAGATGGCGTTCACAAGCATTGCCAGCCTAATTTTTTACCACTGAATTTTCTAAAAGAAATCCTGTTAGTTTTCATATGAAAAAATGGTCGAAATTAGTTTTGTTATCACAATTTACTTTACTTACTTTACTGAAGGTTTAAATCATTGTATTTTATTTTTCATAGTTCGACATTCATAATCTTTCAGCAATATATTTTCAATGGCCTTTCCATTGAAAATATATTTTGGAATAAACAATAAAACTAATTAGAATTAAATTAACCTAATGAAAACTAAAACTAATTAACCGTAAGGTTGAAGTGAAGGTTGTTTTTATTATCTATTTGTTATTTATTAGGGTTGTTTTAAAATATCTATAAATAAAAATGTTCTTGGCAACATTGCGCTTGACAGCTGTCAAATAAAATAAAATAAAGAAAATTATTGAATGTCGTTTCGTTTCGTTTGTTTGTATTGGCCAAGAAATAGGGCGATAGCAAGCTTTTTATCAAACAAAAACAAAATAATTTGTTACAATGACGCTTGCCCAATAACATAAAACGTCTATGTGCTTCAGTTTCATAATGGTGCATATCAGTGAACTCCAAAGTTCTCTCTACAACATAGCTTATTTCCAACGTGGAGATGTTTGCCGCCTTTGTTGGACTCCAGGTGCCACGACAGACCTTATGAAAGCGCCCCCAATCGATTCGGGCGCTTCGGAAAATCCAGACCCTTTCTCAGAGCCTAAAACTTTAACTTCGAACATAAGCATGTCGTTTGAAAGCGCTTCAGGTGAAAAGAAAGACGGCCTGAAAGAGCTGATCGTGCAAATAGCTTATTCTATTGGCCTAGATGTAGAGTTCGGCTTGAAGGAAAATTTCCCTAGAAAAATATGCGAGGAATGCATCAGAGTTGTAAATCAATTTTCCAACTACAAAAGCGCTTGCGAGCAGGCCGAGAAAAAACTTAGAGAAATTTTCTCTTCGCAGTTTGAGGAAGTGAAGATCGAGCGCGATTCCGAAGTGCAAGTCAAAACTGAGCCCAATGTCGACCAGTTTTTGGAAGTTTATAACGACTCCAGTTGTTCCTTAGACGAGCCCTTGTTTAAATTAAGAACGAAAACGGAAAGCTCATCCGTGAGCGCGGTGAGTATTTCTGAATCCTCGGCGCGACGAAAAAAGAAAAAGACAAAATTGAATTTGGAACGCGCTCCTAAACTGAAGGTTCGTTCTAGCAAGCCGCGAAGTGCCACATATTGCAATATTTGCCACTCGGAGTACGGTGAGGAGTTTCCTGACCACAATAGAACAGCGCACGGGGTGGAGGAAGGTGGATTCAGGTGTTTTGGATGCGAGAAGAAGTTTAGAACGAGGAAGAGTAGACTCGCACATGAGATCAAGTTCTGTAAGGGACTGAAGGTGTGTCTTTTTAGCCCCCGATGCAAAAAGAGGGGCATTATAATTGTGAAAGTGTTTGTCAGTATTTCTGTTTGTGTACACCTCGCGTTAAAACGGGTCCATTTTGATGTGATTTTTTTAATATTTATCATTACTAATAATAAATCTGTAAGGGATGGTCATGGAGTACCTAAGTTACTTTGTTTTATGAGATACTGCGTTTGTAGACTACACTTATGTATGATAAGAAGTACTAAAACGGGCCAAAGCGCATGCTCCGACCAGCCAATATCACCTCCGAGAAGGTAGCTGCAATACCGGAGACTTCCCTGGATTGCTGGCTATACTGAACTAGAGGAGAACACAACCGAGGCTGCTATGCGGCCATCTTACATCCAGTACGGTGGTACCAACCCAGTCGGCTACAATTTGAGCCTACCACCTAGGAAGGGGCAAGGGAAGGGACCTACAGTTTTACACCGGTATGTATGTATGTATGTATGTTTCTCCATAACTCTTGAACCAATCATCCGAATTCCATGAAACTTAGTTAAAGCACATTTTACTATTTTCAATTTTATTTAGCCTATCCTGTGTCCCGTACACAGGATAGGCTAAATAAAATTCAGTTCCGGTTACTCTAAGATGTGGCTCTCATACTAACCGAATTATTCCGCGCGCCGAAACAAAGGTACGGTTGCAGGCTGTACTTAATTTCTTCTTTTTAAATACGAATTTCACGCGAGTGAAGCCGCGGGCAAAAACTAGTTTTATAATATTTTTTCTTGCTTTTGCCCTGACTTCCGCTCTCGGTCCGGTTTCTCCATCTGAGAGTTGCATAATTGGCATATAATATGCTAACAAAAACACCAAACAACGGCAATACCATACAGTAGACCCTCGATAATCTCTCCTCAGGCTAATCCGAACGCCTCTATAATCAGAACCGCGCCAAGTGACCCCCTCTCGCCCGCCGCTGGGAGGCCGCGGTGAACTTTGGTTTTTATTGTTAGTTACGAACTAGCCATTGCGACGTGTACTCTGCGCTTCACTCGCGCGCCACGTGTTCGCTGCACTCGCGCGCCGTTTTTTTTGTAATTCGACGTGTCCACTGTCCGGGTTACTCTGTGCTGTATAAATATTGTTCCTACACCGAAATGCAAACATAAGACTTCAATCATAGCTCAAAAGTGCGCCATATTGGACAGTTTGAAAGTGGAGTATCTGCAACTTTTCTGTCTCATTCAAAGTGTACAGCTATTTTATTGAATTTGTCTATCTAACATACTATAATTCGAACGCTTCGTGAGTCCAAACAGGGGTAGTTTTTATTAGGTAGTTCGGATTATCAAGGCTTTACTGTATTTCCCTCCAAGTACGGTCTCGAGTCCTTCAAGAGGGGTGTGAATAGGCACCGAATGTCAATGGGAGTCGTTAGACACCTTTTGGTTGTCTCAGCGCCACATGTCGCGCTATCAATAAAAACAAAATATAACCAATCAACGACACCAAACAACACCAACAAAACAACACCAAACAATAACAACATAAAAAAACCAAGAAATAACACCAACATCAACCTTTCAAAGGACCTTCAACCTCTAAAGCACAGACGTATCGTTGGGTCATTGAGCCTGTTTTATCGGTACTACTATGGCCACTGCTCTGACGTACTTGCTTCCCTTATCCCTCCTCCTCCTGTTCGCCTTCGCCAAACCCGCCATACTCTCGCGGAACACCCCTTTGTAGTCGACAGAAGAGCTCTTCGAACTGCACGATTCTCTAAATTGTTCTTGTGCCGCATTGCAAAGGTCTGGAACGGGCTCCCAGGGAATATCTTTCCCCACTCCTACAATACATGGATCTTCAAATCGCGGGTTAATAGCCTTTCCCCAGCAACATTAGTCCACCTCCAAGCCGGACTGGCACCTCCTCGGCGGTGAAATTGGCTGCGCGTGAGGCTTCGACCTCGGTCAGAGCCACCCAGTTCGGAAGCAATGAAAAAAAACCGGCCAAGTGTGAGTTGAACTTGCGCACCGAGGGTTCCTTATCGCTATGTCATGGTTAGCGCCACTCACTCCATCTATGGCGTGTTATGAAATGCTTCATATTAGTTAAATGTCACGATTAGTTAAAATGCTTCACACTCTATTCGGTAGATGGCGCGATACACTTTTTGGTTTCTTCTATGGAACCCCCGGTGAATTTTTTACGTTTTCTTATTTTTGTTATTTGCTGTTATATCGGCCATAATAACACATATTCTGTGAAAATTTCAACGGGCTACCTATTACGGTTCAAGAGATACAGCCCTCGCACAGACGGACGGACGGACAGACGGACAGACAGACAGACGGCGTAGGCATAGTAATAGGGTCCCGTACAGGATACAGAACCTTAAAAATGCAAACAACAACATACAAACGGCTCTGGCTCCTAACAATAAGCGGCGGGTGGCCGAGTGGTTTGGGCATCGGCTTCTCATGTGAGAGGTCCTCGGTTCGAATCCGGTCGTCGTGTACCAATGAGTTTTTTCTGACGAAAAAATTTACGTGCATACCTACACCTGCTGCTTCACCGTTCGGAACCGGTGTAAAACTGTAGGTCCCTTCCCTTTGCCCCTTACTAGGTGGTAGTCTCAAATTGTAGCCGACTGGGTTGGTACCACCGTACTGCATGTAAGATGGCCTTGCATAGCAGCCTCGGTTGTGTTCTCCTCTAGTCCAGTATAGCCAGCAATCCACGGAAGTCTCCGGTATGGCACCTACCTTCTCGGAGGTGATATTGGCTGGTCGGAGCTTGTGCTTTGGCCCTCCGATTCAGCCACCCATACCGGATTACATAAAAAAAAACCAGTAACACCTCCCTGTGTTGACAGGAGGGCTACCGCTGCGCGGCTTGCGGCGCGTACCTGCCCAGCCGGCGCGCGCACGAGGCTCACGCGCGGGAACACCGCTCGGGCCGCTCGCCGGCCCCCCTGCCGCGTCCGCACTTTCACTGCGCCCCGTGCCTGAAGACATTCAAGACCAGAGCCAATCTGCTGCAACACATAGCTGTTCATCAGAACAAGAAGAACTTTGTCTGCGAGGTGAGTAAGTTAGAAAGAGGCCAAAAAGCTCCTTGAAGAGGTTCGGCCCTCTGCCGGTGGACGCAACTTAATCAATCAATCCAGGGAAGTTTCCGGTATGGCACCTACCTTCAGTGGCAGGGCAAGACCAAAATTTGATGTGGGCAAGATATATTTTGCGAGGCCCTCTCTGGTGGCATGCATTTTATGGATGTTCTCTGTTGAAATGGATTTCGTGTATTAAATCAAAAAATTTTGTCTTTCGTCGATTGAAAAGTAAACATAATCAAATTGCAATAATACAGCCTTCACTGCCTCTGTCCTGCGTTCCCATCTTGTGTCGGATCAAGGCATTATAGTAAGGTTTATTTTGCCTTTGATTAAGTATAAACATGTTTACTCGGGGTCTCTTTTAATAGATCTAGCTGAATATTTTTCATGAATCAAAGCTGCATGAACTTTCGAGGCGCGAGGCCCCTTGGGCTGCGAGGCCGTGGGCGGTCGCCCATGTCGCCTACGCCTTGCGCCGCCTCTGCCTACCTTCTCGGAGGGGTGATATTGGCTGGTTGGAGCATGTGCTTTGGCCCCTCCGAATCAGCCACCCATACCGGATTAAATAAAAAGAAAACTGGCGTCCCGCAATCAAGGGCCTACTTCATTCAAAGGTTAAGCCTTGCCATACAGCGGGGTAATGCCGCAAGTGTTCTAGGAACATTTGAAAACGCCCCTTTTTGTGATAGTTATTTTAATGTTGGTTAGGTAGGTTTTAATTCTTTAGTTATTTGTATTACTTTTTTATATTTTCTTGAATAAAGACTCGGTTATAAACAAATAACAGTTAGAAAGTGTCTTTTTGAACAGCACGATAAATCCCACCTATCGCTCGGATATGTGCCTGCATCCAAAGAATCACTGGAAGAAATCATTCCTCTTAAAACTGTAGGTCCACCAAGTAAGATTAGGAGTAATCTTACTTGGTGGTAGGGTTTAACCCGCCCGGGTTGGTACCACCGCACTGAATGAAACGTCGGTCAAAACAGCTATGTAAATAGTTTGTGTTTTCCGACCAGTTCAGTGTAGCCGGCACGATCAAAGGGGTAAGCACTTGCATGGCGCCTAGTTCACCCGGTGTTATGGGCTGACATCCACATGTCCACGATAGTCCACAAGGGTTGTCAAAAAGTACCCAAAAAGTGTCCACGTGGTATGTGAACGGTCCCGGGAGGAAATAGATGGGCAGTGAGTGCGCGTTCCACATTTCCCCGGTTCTGTGTTGCTTCACAGATATGCGGGCGAGTGTTCAAGAGGCAGGACTACCTGCGGAAGCACATCCTGACTCACACGGGACAGAAGCAGTATGTTTGCCCGCACTGCGGGTTCCGAGCCACGCAGGTCTGAATTTTTTTTTTTTTTTTGGTTTCCGTATCCCGTACGGGGAGCCTATTACTAAGCCTACGCCGTCTGTCTGTCTGTCCGAGGGCTGTATCTCTTGAACCGTAATAGGTAGCCAGTTGAAATTAAAAAAAAAATTGAAAAAGTAAAAAATTAAGGGGGGTTCCCATACAAGAAACGTTATTTTTTTTGTGGTGCGGAAGCCTTGGTGCGCGAGTCCGACTCGCACTTGGCCGGTTTTTTTGTTCATTTGTCACCCTCGTTAGCTCAGTGGTACTTGGGCGCGGGCAGTACCTACTCGGATGGGTGACCGCTCGACCGTTGGAGGCTGACCGCGGTTCGGATTCCACGTAGAACTGTAGGTCCCTTCCTTTCGTACCTTACAAGGTGGTAGGGCTTAACCCGGCCGGGTTGGTAACACCGCACTGCATGAAAGGTCGGTTGAAACGGCTATTTAAAATAGTTCGTGTTTTCCGTCCAGTTCATTGTAGCCGGCACGACCGAACGGGAAGCACTGACACGGCAACTAATTCACCAAGGTGTTATGGGCTGACGTCACGGTTGTAGTAGGTGATATAGCCAACTGTGTCAGTTTTCATAAAAACAATAATAATAAATGCATAACAAAGTGAAAACATTTTAAGTAATATGAAATTATATGAATTGATATACCCACCACACTGTCACATGGAAGCAGGCCAGTCTCCACAAACAGCAACCGTTCACGAGCACCACACCTGGGCCTGCCATCACCTCGCTCAACCATATTATAGGGCAGGGGTTTTCAACCGGTGTGCCGCGAATTCCAAATAACTCATTCAAAATTTGCAGGAAAACAGCGGAAGAAAAGAGCAAGCATTATTTGTCATCTAGCTATATAGATAGTTTATCCATAATGACATTTTATGACAGATTTGTTTGAACACCTCAACAAATAAAAAAAAGGGATAAAAAAACAGTTAATAGTTAGGTTTACTCACATTTAGTATTTATTATAGTACAATTAATTAGTAATTACACTTATGCTAGTTGCTGTTATTAGAGTTATTTATAACATACTTAATTTAGATTTAGACGGGAGCAAATGCAAATGTAAAAAAAAAGTTACAGATAAACTCCTGCAAGACAGAACATTCTCGTGCAGGAGAACTGAAATGTATATCAAATTTTCAATAAAATGCGCGTTCGCAGGGAAGTGTTGAGAACATTTTGACATCCTCGGATGAAATGAGAGTTTTCACTGATAAATTACACATACATACAGCGTACGTTACGTTACGTACGTACGAAGTCCTCAATAGTTTTTAGTTTTCTAAATTTCATATGCTTTCTGTATGAACATAAATGTGCGGTGTGCCGTGAAATTTTCGTAGATGAAAAAGTGTGCCAGTTAATAAAAAATCTGCCAAATGCAAGTTTTACTCGCACGCGAAGGTTTCTGTATCTATCCGCTATCATAATATCCGCCTATCCGCTCAGGTGGCATGGTCTTCGAATTTGAATTATCTATCAGATATATGTTTATGTTATAACAGGTCTCCATGTTTGCCCACTGACAACAGCTGTTACCATAGTAACGTCACTTTATTTTTTAAAAGTGATCGACAGATCTGATGATGTTGATGATCTGATGATGACAGACAGCTTGATGTTTGACAAAACATCAAGCTTCTGAAAATTCTTTTTTTGGAACGACCAAAGATTAAGAAGCGGCTTTCTACAATGCAATGTATAAAAGCTTGTGGCGCCATCTATTATTCAATAGTGTGACTAATTTATTTTATTGAAACGTTTCCTGTATGGGGGCCCCCTTAATTTTTAACTTTTTCTTATTTTTCTTATTTGTTGTTTCATCCGCCATAGTAACACATATTCTGTGAAAGTTTCAACCGGCTACCTATTACGGTTCAAGAGATACAGCCCTCGGACGGACGGACGGACGGACAGACAGACGACGGAGGCTTAGTAATAGGCTTCCGTACGGGATACGGAAACTTAAAAAGGTTGAAAACCCTGTTATAGGGTGAGAGATGCCGATGACGGAGAGTGATGTAGCTTTACGTGTGCGCAGAAGTCATCGCTGACGGTCCACATCCGTAAGCACACCGGCGAGCGGCCGTTCAGCTGCGACATCTGCCAGCAGAAGTGCGTCAGCAGCTCCAACCTGCTGGCGCACCGGCGTCGCCACGACGGACTCAAGAAGTTCGAGGTACGGTGCCCAGCCGACAGTAAACGATTAACATGGAGCTTTTTTTTAATCTTTATTTTGTTTAATTGCCGAAAGTCACCAGTCACGTTGGCCCGGACCCGGGCTAAGGCACTTAGAGGGGCGTGCCTGTATACGGGCTAGGGCATACGAAAGGTTAAGGCTTTAGCCATTTTTAGCCCACATATCTCCCCCCAAGTATAGTCTCGGGTCCTTCAAGAGAGGCGTGAATGGGCACCTATCAGGCCGGCATGGCTTTCAAAGTTCGTGTTTTCCGTCCAGTTCAGTGTAGCCGACATGAAATGAAGGGAAGCACTGACACGGCACCTAGTTCACCCGGCGGTGTTATGGGCTGACATCACGGATGTTATAGATGATGTAGGCAACCGTGTCAGTTTCCTGACTGGCAGACAATTCCATAGGCATTAATTACTAACTTATGTATTATTTTATTTGGAATAAAAAAAATTTTATGTTTTCTCCTTACAGTGTTCGTTGTGCGGTAAAAAGTTTGGCTATAAACTAAGCCTAGAAGAACACATGGCCTCCACTCACGAACGTCTCAAGACGCACGTGTGCAAGCTCTGCGGCGCCACCTACTCGCGCCAACGCGGACTTAGAAGACACGCGCGGGTTAAACACGGCGAGCAGTACGACGAGAACGCACAGGACTACGTGAAACTGGGCGAGGAGGAGTTGTTGAAAAATTTGAACGCAGAACGTCCGGACGGGGGTGCGTTTTTGAAAGATTCGAACGTGGAATGCACGGTCGGGGGAGCATTTTTGAAGAATGCGAACACGGGCCGTTCGAACGAGAGTGCATTTTTGAAGAATTTAAACGCGGACCGTTCAAATGATGGTGCATTTATGAAGAACTTGAACACGGGACGCCCTTTAGATGGAGAATTCTTTAAAGATTTAAACGCCGAACGACAAAATGAGCAGTTTATGAAAATAACGGAAGCGAGACAGAGGGATGGTTTTCTCAAGAGTTTGACGGAGAGCGATGGTTTTTTGAAAGCCGCAAACTCGGGACATCGAAGTGAAGGCAATACGAACGATTCGCGTCGGAATGACTATTTGAAAAATGCAGAAGCAAATAGCAGTGCGTACATTGTATGAATAGTTAAATGAAATGTGTGAAATTAAATGAAGGATGAAGGCCCCCATACTAATGTAAATGAATTTGACATATTTTTTTAATTTTGGACAAATCAAATGTTATTTTGGATTTATTTTTAATAAGTACAACCTAATTTATTGTATTTTTTTTTTATTATTATTATTGAATTCGTGACTTTTTTAGATATAATCAAATTTTGACAAATTGATTCTTGTGTTGTAATTTTTTTCTTATGCCTTTTATTCAAATGTTATTATTAAGTTGTGAAATTGTATTGACAAAGGCTATTTTTTGCTCGAATCGTAATGTTTGATTTATAAATAGCGATTATAAATTGTTTGTTTTAAATTGAGACCAATTTTGAATTTATTTTCATGTGTATGCCTGACTTGCCGAGTGTAGCTCGCTACCAAATGGATGGATAAATATGTGCATATGAACAATATTGCTTTAAAACTGTTCTAGTGAAACAATTTTAGTCAGGCAGCCTCGGTGCGGTCTATCGTGATCATAAGCACACCTGGGCGCGGTCAGTATTCGGATGTGTGACCGCTCGACCGTTGGAGGCTGACCGCGGTTCGGATTCCACGTAAAACTGTACGTCCCTTCCCTTCTTACCTTACTACCCATGTTACTGTCTGATTGACCACCGCACTGAATGATAGGTCAGTTGAAACGGCTATGTAAAATAGTATGTTTTCCGTCCAGTTCAGTGTAGCCGGCAATCCAAAGGGAAGTCTCCGGTATGGCACCTACCTTCTCGCAGGTGATATTGGCTGGTCCGAGCATGTGCTTTGGCCCCTCCGACTTAGCCACGCATTTCAAATTACATAAAAAAAAAATTGAGATGACCATTCAATTTAGTATGGAAGCCAAGGTGTACAGAATACTCGTATTTGCATATTTTCAACTACTGAATCTATTTGAGTGACTTTTTTCTATAATATGAAATTGACTGAAATTTATTTTCTATACTTTTCTGTTTTAGTCAGGAATTCAGGATGCACTAAGTATACAGAGTGTTATATGTGATATATTTCAGGATAGCCTTGAGAAACTTTAGGAATAGTAAGTACTCATTATTAGAAGAAAAAAATCTTTATCACTCAAATCCAAATTCCATATTTTTTTTTCATACAAAAACTGAAAAATTTTAATAAAAACTCGATGGACAGCGAGTCTGGGGAGATTGGCAACAGTGTTGTCTAGGTCTAGGGAGTGCAATGACCTAGTTCAGTCCCCTTTTTACCCGACTATGGCAGAGCCAAAAAGGAGGGTAATGTGGTTGGTAGTCTATGTGGCTGGGTATGTACGGATGTTCCACCGTAACTGCTAAACTACTCATTCGATTTTGATGATCGTGGTGTCAATCGATTTGTTATGATAGTTCCCTTGTCATAGGGTACCAAATTTTTCCATAAATTAAAAATGGCGGCCGTGGGACCCCATATTGTCACACTTTAAAAAAATATTTTCTTCAAACCCCACCGAGTGGGGTATCATTGGCAAGACCTTCTAAAGGCGATTTCAAAAATATAAGACACTTAATGGTTTAAACCAAAATGAATGAAATAAAAAAATATAAGCCCAACCGTGGTTCGGATTGCACGTCAAACTGTAGGTCCCTTCAGATTCAGATTCAGATATTTATTTTGCCATATTTATTATTCCCTTCTTACCTCATAGGATAGGATAGGATAGGATAGGATAGGATAGGATAGGATAGGATAGGATAGGATAGGATAGGATAGGATAGGATAGGATAGGATAGGATAGGATAGGATAGGATACGATAGGATAGGATAGGATAGGATAGAATAGGATAAAGTCTTCGAGAACGTTTATCGTCTTCTTGAACGCAGCTCGGCCTTCGGCCTCGCCCATAGTTACTTACTGTCTTCGAGAAGGTTTATCGTCTTCTTGAACGCTGCTCGGCCTTCGGCCTCGCCCATGGTTACTTACTGTCTTCGAGAAGGTTTATCGTCTTCCTGAACGCAGCTCGGCCTTCGGCCTCGCCCACAGTTACTTACTCTCTTCGAGAAGGTTTATCGTCTTCCTGAACGCAGCTCGGCCTTCGGCCTCACCCATAGTTACTTACTGTCTTCGAGAAGGTTTATCGTCTTCCTGAACGCAGCTCGGCCTTCGGCCTCGCCCACAGTTACTTACTCTCTTCGAGAAGGTTTATCGTCTTCCTGAACGCAGCTCGGCCTTCGGCCTCACCCATAGTTACTTACTGTCTTCGAGAAGGTTTATCGTCTTCCTGAACGCAGCTCGGCCTTCGGCCTCGCCCATAGTTACTTACTGTCTTCGAGAAGGTTTATCGTCTTCTTGAACGCAGCTCGGCCTTCGGCCTCGCCCATGGTTACTTACTGTCTTCGAGAAGGTTTATCGTCTCGCCCATAGTTACTTACTGTCTTCGAGAAGCTTATTCGTCTTCCTGAACGCAGCTCGGCCTTCGGCCTCACCCATAATTACTTACTGTCTTCGAGAAGGTTTATGGTATTCTTGACCGCAGGTCGACCTTCGGCCTCGCCCTCAGTTACTTATTTATTCGAGAAGTTTTATTTATGTAATATTACTAAAAAGAATGAAATAAAAAATAAAGTTTAAAAAACTGTAACCCGACTATGGAAAAAAGTAACTATAATTAAAAAAACTAAAAAAAGTTTCAAAACCTTTACCATAAATAAAATAAACTAAAAAGTAAGAAACAAGATATTTGGGCGCCATTGCAGTGATTCCCTTCGGACGTTGCTATCATCGTCTTATTGGGTAAGAGCAGTCTTTTGATTTTCCTGTTTATTTAGTTTTATTGAAGTCTTCTGGCAGTTTCACATTAATAACGTTATAATTAAATTGAAATGCCGTAGTCGTGCGTTGTCAGCTATAAAAAAAATGTATCTACTTAACTTTAAATATACGAAAATACTTTTCTTTAGGTTTCCGTATCCCGTACGGATTATATTTAATATTATATTTAAGCCTACGCCGTCTGTCTGTCTGTCCGTCCGTCTGTCTGTCCTACTGCTGTATCTTTGGAACCGTAATAGGTAGACAGTTGAAATTTTCACAGAATTATGTGTTATTTACCTACTACTACTGAGTAACTCTAATGAATAAATGAAAGGTTATAGGATTATATTATTGTGACCGATTGCTGTTGTATGAGTCGAGGCAAAATATTATCTTTACCTCCCTCCCTCATTCCCTCTTCCCCTCCATCACTCCCTCACTCCCTCACTCCCTCTCTTCCCCTTCCTCAGCATGATCGCAAAATTAACAACGAGATGCCGTCAATCAAGCATAATTTTTTTTATAGCTGACAACGCACGACTACGGCATTTCAATTTAATTATAACGTTATTAATGTGAAACTGCCAGAAGACTTCAATAAAACTAAATAAACAGGAAAATCAAAAGACTGCTCTTACCCAATAAGACGATGATAGCAACGTCCGAAGGGAATCACTGCAATGGCGCCCAAATATCTTGTTTCTTACTTTTTAGTTTATTTTATTTATGGTAAAGGTTTTGAAACTTTTTTTAGTTTTTTTAATTATAGTTACTTTTTTCCATAGTCGGGTTACAGTTTTTTAAACTTTATTTTTTATTCTTTTGATGTCATTAAAATTTAAGTGTTTGGATTTTACCTACATGCAGTTCAATTCTACTAGTTAAGCATGCAAGTTAGCAATTGTATTTTTATTTAATTAAGGCGGACATTAACCGTCCACCAAACCTCAATTAAACGATTTGCACCAAAAAGTACTATAAGATGACCGAATCTGGTAAATAGTTTCAGAGCTTTTCGCCTTCAAATATGGACACCTTTCGAACCCTGAAGTTACGAAACCCTATCCCGAAACACCCTGTATACAATATGTTGTTAAATAATTAATTTAATTTATGAAATAGATCTAAGCAATAAGTGTGCAATATGTAATTTGTATGTGAAATAATTATTATATATAATTATAAAATATTTAATGTGTTTCCGTCATTGTGAAATCAAAGAATTTTTTTATTGCATTAAATACCTACATGGAAAACAAAAGGTGAGTTTAATGCCATAAGGCATTTACATCATTTGTACCGTGTGGGGTCGGTACTTAAAAATAATAGCCTCACTGCATCTCTCCCCGTCGCATGTCGTAAAAGTCGACTAAGGGATCGTCAGCCTCGGCAGCTCAGTGGTGCGGTCAGTTATTGGATGGGTGACCGCCCGACCGTTGGAGGCTGACCGTGGTTCGGATTCCACGTTAAACTGTAGGTCCCTTCCCTTCTTACCTTACTGGGTGGTAGGGTTTATCCCGGCCGGGTTGGTACCACCGCACTGAGCGAAACGTCGGTCGAAACGGCTATGTAAATAGTTCGTGTTTTCCGTCCAGTTCAGTGTAGCCGGCGCGAAATGAAGGGAAGCACTGACATAGCACCTAGTTCACCCGGTGTTATGGGCTGACATCACGGATGTTGTAGGTGATGTAGCCAACCGTGTCAGTTTCCATAAAAAAAAAAAAAAAAAAAAAAACATCACCTTGGTCAGGTAAAAATAATACAACATTATAAATCTTAACATTTATTATTTCAAAATGTCTCTTATTTAACCAAACATCGAGGACTCGCTCCCACACCTTATACGCTATTCTTATTCTAAAAGTCCACACATTGGTCAAGTAAAGCTAACATTTCAGTGTTGTCTCCTTTTAATCGCTTAGCTTAAAGCGAGACGAAACTCTGCCCATGCACAGATTGTTGAAGGAGTCAGTAGTTACATTAATTTTTGGAGCACAAAATAGCAATAAAAAAGTGTACCACCAATTTTCTGAATTATATAGGTACTACACGCTGTATCCCGACAATCGGTTTAAGCAGAGTAATCCGTGTTGTGCTGTAAGTACTCTTTAAATTACAGCACAACACCGACCGCCACATTTAGCAAAGTATTCGGACAAGATAACTATCAAGCAGCAATTAAGGCACGAAGACCCACCCGCTGCATGATTCGGTGGAAGAACCGTGCCAAGGTGAGAGGTGGCTATCCTGCCGCCCTTTAGCACGGCATCTTCTCCTTATCCCTGAATTATTCAGATTTCAGCCTGAATAAAACAAAAATACAGTTCACACGCAAGTGTACCGTGTGGGGCCGGTACTTTAAAAGAATAGCCCCACTGCATCTCTCCCCGTGTATGTCGTAAAAGTCGACTAAGGGATATGACTCCCTTCTTATATTACTAGGTGGTAGGGTTTAACCTGCCCGGGTTGATACCACCGCACTGAATGAAAGGTTGGTCGAAACGGCTATGTAAATAGTTTTCCGTCCAGTTCAGTGTAGCCGGCACGACCGAAGGGAAGCACTGACGTGGCACCCGGTGTTATGGGCTGACATCACGGATATCAGCCCATGCCCATCAACAGCTAACATAAAAAAAAAATCACTAGGAACCATTCAGTCGGAAGATCTACTTTAATTGCCGGAAAGAGAGTTTATATTCAGCGGCGACTCCTGGTCCTGAATATTGGGTTGGCTCTGGCTAAGGATTTTTTTTTCATAATTTCATAACTTAGGTACCTACGCGTTAATTTATTTCTACCACAATGAGTTCAAAAACTGAAAGACGATTACGATATAGATAGTTTATAATATTTAGTTTAAATGATTTATTTTGCTCACTTACGATTTATTTGTCTGTAGACTGGTACCTACTGGTTATGTCAAAGCTGTCGAGTTGCAGCCGACAACAGCGACGTCTCCTCTGGCACGACGACGACGAGACAGGCATACAAGCTTGAATTGTTACATTTTATTTGTACATGAAGTGCACTCTTCGTTCCACAGACAAGAAATATTCGATGACTCGATCGTGAAAATCTTCTTTCTTCCTCAATTTTGTTAGCAACTCCTTTTCCACAGATGTGTAAGAGTGCCTAAATTACTGAGTCTCTCTTGTCCTTGAGTGCTCCGTAGATAGCTCGGTAGGAGTTTGCCATTATAATTACCAATAAATCACTTTAAATTTAACAACACTGCACAGGATTCATCCATACAAAGTCCATACCTACATAACGGAATATATGCAGCTATCAACTCGCGAGCCAATGCGCACACAACACACCTAGCCTAGCTCGCTAGTCGCATCGCATCGCACTTCGCACAGCACAAGAATACTCGTCGTGTGGACGCAGCGCGCACACACCCACACACGCAACACACACACACACCTAGCTCGCTCGCTAGCTCGCTCTACTCGCTACCGCGTCACTAAATGCACTCCCCGCTGCGCCAACTCGAAAGGCTGATCAGCGGGTCCGCGCGGGACGGGGGGGACATCGGTCGCTTCCGCCTTGTATGGAATACGATGGCGCTTCAAAATGTAGCCAACCGGCCAATGAATGCCTTGATGTGTCGTCATTCGCCGTCGCCCGCGTTTGACGCGCGCGAAATTTGAAATTAAGTAACGGGTACGGGATTGACGTTTTATCTTATTAATCGTGGATTATATGACATAAATAATATAACTCCGAAATTTTTTCACATTTATTTTAGCCTGATACTTCTGTATTAATGGTGTCATTCATTTTATTCGGTTTGGCGGCGCCAACCTCGCCAACTGAGAGGAGTCGCCGCTGTTTATATTTCGGAAAATGCAGACACTTTACAGGCGAAGAGAAATTTTTGTTTTCTCAGGAACTACATGTAGTGACTATATTCCCCCTCAATTATAGCCTCGGGTCCACAGAGCATCAAATACCTACCGCGGGCGCCCCCTACTAGAGGCGCCCTAAGCGATGATATTTGAAACCCAATAACCGTACGCTGAGCTGCTAGAGCTTCGTATGTGTGTGTGTGTGTGTGTTAGTATCGACACTACACACAAAGAGGAGCAAGTTAGGCACACGCACAAAACAAATGCACACGCACAACACACATATGTAAGTCATAGGCCACGCCCACAGGCTTCAACGCCGTTGTAGAGAAATCGCGCTCACGGCGCCTCTAGTAGGGGCGGGCGCGCGCATTTCATGCTCTGTGCTCGGGTCCTTCAAGAGGGGTGTGAATATGCACCTGTCGGGCGCTTCGTATGACAGAACTTCCACAGCTCTAACTAAATGTAAGGTTGGTGGCAGGGGCTAAAGAAAATTGTGTCAAATAATAAGTAAAATAAATGTTTTCCGCCCAGTTCAGTGTAACCTTCACTACCAAAGGGTAGCACTGACACGGGAGTCCAGTACACAGAGGTGTTATGGACTGAAATCCGCTTCTAAATATATGTAATAAAAACAATTGAAGAGCCATTTGGAAAAACAACCATTGTCACTTTCGACATACTTTCCAGGAGAGAGAAAAAACTTTGTGAAATGGGCATGACATTTTTTAAATTACTATATTTATTTCGATAAGAGCAATTTAAAGGTCTTTCAGCATAAGTTACACAATGACCAATACATTTTATAGCAAAATAGATGTTTGTCAGTGGAGTTTGGTTTTTCCCATAATCCACTTCGACATTGGTTGTTCTTCCAATACTACCCGGATTTCTCTGGCTATTTTAACCACGACACTGGTTGTTTTACTTAGTTTCGTTTTACCAACCTATAGTCCAAGCAATCCATAGAGCGAAAAAAAAAACTGATCAACAAAAAATTTACATTGGTTGTTTCTCCAAATGACTTTTCAATTAAAATGCTCGGCTTACTTGGGCAATGCGTGGAATCGTTAAACCGTAGTTTAGCTCGCAAACTTAAAAGTAAGTTTGTACATCCTTACTTCATATAGCTTTTCTAGTATACCGCTGACAGTTCAATGTGTCACTAAATACAAAATAGAGTACGCCTGACGCAGGATTAGTAGAGCTGGGTGTATGTTGGTACTGTCTGGCGTACGGGCGATATCTTTATCGGTTGAAACTTATGCCAAACAATCTTTTTATTTTCGAATACATTGGACACTGCACAACACTAAGGTATTCGAAAGAGGAAAGAACAAAGAAATATATTTATTCATCATCAGAGGACAGTGCAACACACGAGGACGGAGTATGAGAAAGAACAAAGCCTTGTCTTTTTAGTTTTTTTTTTTTATGGCAACTGACACAGTTGGCTACATCACCTGCAACATAGATCTGTGATGTCAGCCCATAACACCGGGTGAACTAGGTGCCATGTCAGTGCTTCCCTTCATAGCATGTCGGCTACACTGAACTGGACGGAAAACACAAACTATTTACATAGCCGTTTCGACCGACGTTTCATTCAGTGCGGTGTTACCAACCCAGGCGGGGTAAACTCTACCACCTAGTAAGGTAAGAAGGGAAGGGATCTACAGTTTTACGTGAAATTCGAACCACGGTCAGCCTCAAACAGACGAGCTCAGTGTTGCTTAACAACAGTCGACCAACCGCACCACTGAGCTACAGAGAGGCTGACATCTATTAACATGAAAAAGACGTATGTCGTTGAAATTCTGCTAAGGTATAATTTTGTTGACAGATCTCTCCGTTCTTTTCGGCGAAAAGGCTAACAAAACGATATTCTCGTGTGGCAATACTTAAATATAAAAGTGCCTTAATTACATTCTTTTAAGGCGGAAATAAGACTCAAGCCGTGCTACCCGAGCACTCATGATTGAAACACGAACCGTATGCAGATGTAAATAGGTGCGAGATTCGTTCTACTCGCGCGGTGGCTGATACGTCGCGCCGACGAAGAACGTTTGCGCGAAAATCACACTATATTATATTAAATTTCACGTGTTGGAAAGATGGAAAACAATATTTTTTTCACTACGATTGTAGGGATAAATTAATATTATCTATATTTCTATGAGGGTCTCGTATTGAAACAATTGATGTTTCCCAAGATAATTTAACTTCGTACAAAAATACAATTTTCGTACTTTTCGTTATTTTTTGAAGATTTATTTAACACCCTTCCAAAGTAGTAAAATATATTTTTTTCACTATGTTTATTAATTAAAGATCAATACATAACACATATTTTTTTACAGATTTTTCATCTTTACCAATAGCTCAATAATTTCGTTTAAAGTTGACCTTTTGAGTCTTATTTGCACCTTAGCTTTTTCCCGCGGCTTCGCTCGCATAGCCTATGTCCATCCTGAAGGTCTATTCTAAATATTGGTCAAAGAATGTTTTTAATCGGACGAGTATCTTCGGAATTTCCCTCCTACATCCAAACTTACAAACTATACCTCTTCATAATAATATTAGTTTAGACAGTCAGCCTGGGCTATCTAAATCAAGTTCATAAATCATAGTTTATTGGTGTAGCTATTAGGGTTCCGTATCTGTCGTACGGGACCCTATTACTAAGCCTACGCTGTCTGTCTGTCTGTCCGAGGGCTGTATCTCTTGAACCGTAATAGGTAGCACGTTGAAATTTTCACAGAATATGTATTATTTATTATGTCCGATATAACAACAAATAATAAAAACAAGAATAAGTAGAAAATTCACAGAGGTCCCCATACAAGAAACTAAAAAGTGTATGCGCGCCATCTACCGAAAGCATTATAACTAATCCATAGATGGCATGAGTGGCGCTGACCATGACATGGCGATACGGAACCCTCGGTGCGCGAGTTCGACTCGCACTTGGCGGGTTTTTCTTTTATGGAATTGGAACATGGTCATACCACCTCGCTCATGATGCCTTGTTCTACCTTCACCAGGTACCTGTCAATGTTTCAATGGTTCTGCCACTTTTTATTTTGAGAAGTTGTTTTTTTTTTTATTCTTTTGTTTTTAAACTTGGCAATTGGCCTCTTTACCTTGTGGCTCATTGGTGCCAGCGTCGAATCTTGAAGGATCCACGGAAAGAAAATCTACTTTTACACATCATAGTGAAAACAAAAAATTTTTACTTCTTTCATACGGAAGTACCTAAAACAATTGATTCCATTTTCGGTGAAATAAAAAAAAGTGCCATCTAGAATGTAGCACTGTGTGTTTAAGTAATAATTTGCAAGCTAGCATTGAAAAACGTTAGATTTGATACCTTTTAGTTATATGTAAAACTTAACATTGCATACGATTCGTACAGAAGGAACCACATTCTCCTATTTAAATCCTTACCCATAAGGTTTCATTCACTCCGCTTCCTGCTCTGCTCTATCCTTCTTTTTTTTCTTCTTCTTCTCCTTTCGAGCCGAATCGACTGCGTCGACTGTCGTTTCCGCTTCCATAGTCGTTTCCGCCTCCACAGTCGTATCCGCTTCCACGGCCGTTTCCGACGCGTCGTGATCACGTTTCTTTTTCTTCTTTTTCTTTTCCGACTTGACTTCGACCGAATCGTTGACTCTGTCGTTCGCCTCGCTGGCCGTCCTCTTTCTAGATTCATCCCGTTCGCCGTTCTCGTCCTTCACCTCAGTTTTGTAATCAACATAGCTGTTGAGCCACTCCTTCGGCGTATTTTCATTTGGCTTTCCGTACTTATCCAGCTTCCCCTCCTGAATTAAGCTTTTCTTTTTCGACGCCTTAGGCCCTAGGCCCCATTTCCTCGGATACGTATCACGTTCCATTATGACTCTCTTTAGTTTGGCCGCGACGCCGTGATCGCAGCTCGCCATTGTCGACGTCGTCATCAAGGCTATCGCGAGCGCAATCGCCTCGCCCTTTGTCGTTACGATAACAATCTCCTGATCTATTTCAATACCGTCTTCGTACCTTAGAATACCGGGCAGGAGCACCTTTGCGCCGTAGCAAATCGCGTTAACCGCGCTATCCTTTACAAAAATCCTCTTATGCCCCGTGAGTAATCCTTCGAGCGGTTTGATAACCCTCCGAAGGTAGGTCTCGTCTTTGTGATTTTCATACGCCCACTGCGCGTCGAGAATATCGTGCATCGTCACCATACCCTCCTTCTCGCCTTGGATGCCCGAGCGCACTCTCCTAAGCTCAATCATTTGGCCGCCTACGCCAACCATCAGGCCTAAATGAACGCACATCGTGCGTATGTACGAGCCCGCCTCACAGCTCACCCAGAAGACGCCAATGTTCTTCTCCTTGTCGAAGTCGAGCAGTTTGCTTTCGTAAACGGAGCGCACGCGAAGTTGGCGCTTGACGGCGGAGATGAGCGGCGGCCGCTGGAAGAGCGCCCCGCGAAGTTTCTCGAGGCCCTGCGTGACTTTCGCGACGTCGACGGCCGAATGGAGATTGAATACGGCGACGTACTCTTTGCCGGCGTTCTGCTGCGACTTGACGAGGCGCGTGGCTCTGTCGATGCATACGATGAGGCATCCCGTTACCTGCGGAGATTACATTAAATTATCATCAACACGACAATGAACAAGATCTTATATGGTCTTATTCTTGAGGAATGTATTGATGAAAAATTTAGGTACTGGCAGATTGAATATTTTTTTTCTTTTATGGAAGCTGACACCGTTGGCTACATGACCAACAGCTTCAATGATGTCAGCCCATAACACCAGGTGAACTAGGTGATTTGTCAGTGCTTCCCTTCATTTCATGTCGGCTACACTGAACTGGACGGAAAACACGAACTATTTACAAAGCTCTTTCGACCGATGTTTCATTCAGTGCGGGCGGGATAAACCCTACCGCCTAGTAAGGTAAGAAGGAAAAACCTAGTTTTACGTGGAATCTGAACCGCGGTCAGCCTCCAACGGTCGAGCGGTCACCCATCCAAGTACTGACCGCACCCAGGTGTGCTCAACAACAGTCGACCGACCGCACCACTGAGCTACCGAGGCTGACAGACTATCAGGCTGAGTCTGTTTTTCCAGTTTCATGACCCGCTTTATAACCCTTCAAGCTTGCATGTGTAGCCCTGAGGTCTTTAAATTTAATCACGACAAGCAAGATTTATCATTCTTCAACCGAAGAGAAATGTATTTGTTTATTTTCTTTTTATTAAAAGCGCGACATGCGGCGCCGAGCCATCCACGCAGGTTAACGACGCCCATGGACATTCGGTCGCATGCGGGGGTTGCGAATGCCGTGCCGGCATGACAGGTGCCTATTCACGCCCCTCTTGAAGGACCCGAGACTTTAGTTTAAAAGAAAGCTTACAATAGGCGAGTTTACCCTAGACTAACCTTTAGAATCCGGACACATTCGAACAAATAGGACAATGTACCTCATGAAGACAGCACAATCACCAAACTGCAGCACGTGTGGGATAGAAGAGGACCTACTTCGTAAACTGTTGGAATGTGCCCGGAACCGTGAACTGAGGCAGAAGCTATTGAGAGACTTAAGAACTGACAGACTCAACCTGTTTTTTTAAAGTACATGAAGCCTTGGGACGAGCTCAGGGAGAAAATATTGAATTCATACTAAGTTTTTTTGTAAAGTCACAGGCATTGATTCGTGCTGAAGTAGATTAAAACATCAATATAGTTACTATGGGGCTGGCACAGCCAAAAATGGCTAAAGCCTTAAGGGGGTGATCCATTGGCGACTCTACGAGCTAATGGTATAAACTGTTGGCTCGTAGGGTCGTCGTTGACGTTGGTGATCCATTGGCGTACAAAACAGTCAAGTCTCGATCGCTGTCGAGTCATGGCGAGCGAGTTGGAGTTACTGTGCTACATAGGCATACTGTTGCATCAAGTACAATCAAAGGGAAAGAAAAGACGTCTCAAAGTGTGGTTGAAAAACTGGCTTCAAAAAAGACAACGCTTGTCTCATGTCAATTTTTTTGCAGAGCTCATTGCTGAACCAAATGATTATAGAAATTATTTGAGGATGTCCGAGGAAGTGTTTTAGAGGTGCTGGGTTTGGTGTATCCATTGATCAAAAAACAAGAAAACTTTCCCCGCAGGCTCGGCTGATCCACTGGCGGTTTTTTACACCGCAAGGATTTCAAGCATGACCGAAGAGCCATCGGTCTAAACCGCGGTTTGTAGGTGATCCATTGGCGGTTTACACCTTTAGCTCGCCGGTTCACTGGCGAGCTAACGGTTTAGACTGTCAATGGATCACCTCCTTTAAACAAAATTAACATTAAAAAAAAATATTATTGTTTAGGATGTTCGATGGGAACGTTACCTTAGGGTCGAGCGTGCCCGAGTGGCCAGTCTTCTCCACCTTGAGGATACGCTTGATCCACGAGACGACCTCGTGCGAGGACGGGTTGCTCGGCTTGTCCACGTTGATGAAGCCGGCCTTCACGTACTCCTGCCGGGGTTACGTACATCGTTATGGTTGGCGTCGGATTGCATTACGTCGCGCCGGCGATGAACGTTTGCGCGAAAATCACACTATTTATTAAATTTCACGTGTTGAAAAGATGGAACAAAATATTTATTTCGCTACGATTGTAGGGAAAAATATTATCTATATTTCTATGAGGGTCTTGTATTGAAACAATTTATGCTTCTCAAGATAATTTAACTTGAATGTAAAATTTTCGTACTTTTCGTTATTTTTTGGAGAGAGAGGGAGGTCGAGAGCGGGACTGGTGGTTTCCCCGCGTCCTAGTCAACGCAGACTAGCTGACGAGGGCTTGAAGCGAGCCGAAACGTGAAGCATGCGCGGGAAATTTAGAGTGGCCACTCGCTAGTCCCGGCCTCGATTAATACCCTCCTCTACTGCCGATGGGCCCGGATATGTTCGGTGAAGCCATCGCAAGCTTAGATCCACACCTTCTACACCTTTTCAAAGTAGTAAAATATATTTTTTTTCGCTATGTTTGTTAACCCTTCGGCTCCCGCAAACCCCGCGCGGGGTTCATTATTCGTTCACCGGCTGGCTCCCGCAAACCCCGCGCGGGGTTCGGCGCGGGGCGGCGGCGCGCGGCTCACTATTAAATTAATCACTAATTCTACCAATTTTCGACAAAAGAATTCCTGGTATCACTTCTTGGTTAAAAGTACTAGAACTATTATCAAACACATGGCAGGGCAACACTTCACCTTCACACAGAAAATATTTTTTTTAAATGTCAAATAAAATAATGTCACTTTTGACAACGGACATTTCAGCTCACACTGAAATATATTGAAGTTGTACCATATTTCGTGTACCCGTATTCGAGAGTACGTCTCATTATCTTTATTTAGAGGTATGACTCGTATAAGGAAATTATACAGTTTTGGTCAGAAAAAATCGAAAAAAGATGTCGAGTGTGTTTTGCTTTGCCTGGAGTTCAAAAAATCGGTCTGTGCTTCTAAATAAGTGAATCCTGAAGTGTTTGGTATCACTGAATGCGCAATTTCAGTACGCAGATTACAGATTACAGATTGCTGATGGATCGTTCGATTGAGGCGGGATATTCGAATTTGTGCGGGAGCGCGCGCGGCGAAATTTTGCGTTTTTGCGCGCGGCGAAAAGGGCTGAGATTTGGCGGTCGTGCGAATATTTATGCTGAGGGCCGAAGGGTTAATTAAAGATCAATACATAACATATATTTTTTACAGATTTTTTATCTTTACCAATAGCTCAATAATTTCGTTTAAAGTTGACCTTTTGACCCTTATTCTCGACTTAACCTGTTTACTCCGGCGTTATAATAATGCTTATCGCCGCGCCGCGGCCACGAGCGTCGACCTTGCCCTAAACTCAAATCCTACTAATATTATAAATGCGAAAGTTTGTGAGGATGGATGGATGTATGGATGTATGGATGGATGTAAATCAATATACCCCCGCTCCTCCTTCCCCCCAGACCCTCCTAACTCGGCTCCCAGATATCCCAGTCACCCCGCATTTTGTCCATCTATCATAAAAATCCATACAACACTAGTTATTATTGTTCCGAAAGAATATTAGCGCATAGAATATAACCTCTTACTAAGGCACAAGGTTCCATTTTTTAGCCACATTGTTGTATGACCCCGAACAAGATAAACACATTTACACGTGTATAGATCTATTTACACAAATAGAAATTGGACGCTCACAGTGATAGCGCGCTTCAGCGGCGACGCGCCAAAAGGCAGCGGCGTATAATGGTTAGTGCGCACGTTGAGTCGATCGAAATTCTTCAAGAGCAGCGGCCAATAGGCTGTGTCCAGCTTCGTGACGGCTTCGCTTGGCTCGATCTTGAAGTCGCCGAGCTTCTGGAACGCGCCCAGAGTCACGGAAGATGCCTCCTTGGACTTTTTTCTCTTTTTCTCGGATTCCGCGTGCTCCATGGTGGCGTGCTAGAAACGCGCCGGTACGGAAGTTTTTTTCTATGTATCACTGTGATTTATGTTTCACCACACGAGAAAGATTTATTATATTACTGTGGTGAATTATATTAGGTCGATCTGATTTTATTTATAGCAAATACGCAAAAACACGCGGCACATGTGCGCGGCGTGTATATTTAGGTTAGATAGAACATGAATGACATTTTTTTTTTTTTTTGCTTTTTTATCCTGAAGGAAAGGCAAGGGTCGTTTGCCAATTAAATGACAGCTTGAGTGTTTTTTTATTTGTTTTTTTTTCTTTGTTGTTTTATCCCTTTTTTTGGGATAGGCAAAGGTATTATACCATGCAGCCTTGTCTGTTGTTATTCTTTAAATTATTTATATTTCGCCAATTGTTGAAATAATGAAATCGTAAATGGATGGAAAACAGTCTGTCTTGGCAAGTAAATCTTTAGTGACGCGCGGCATATTGTCAGGTGTTTTATAAATTTTCATTAATCTATTAGCGAATGTCGTTGAAGGTCAAAAGTCGGGCATTCAAAAAACAAGTGATCCAGAGTCTCATTCATATTATCTCCTTGATTTTGTACGTCGACATCATTAGAACAGTGTGGGCAGACGGCAGAGTTAATAATATTCATGCGATGAAGATGGGCGCCGAAGCGACAGTGGCCAAATCGAAGACGACATAATATTATGGTGTAAAATTTTATTTTCTTCGGAAGATATTTGGAAAACCGAGTTTTTTCTATAGTGTTGCGGCAAACAGTTGCATACCAGCGTCCAGTTACTGCGTTTCTCCAAAAATCTGTCCATTCTTGAAAAATTTGTTTTTTAACGACATTAAATATTTCCGAGTGGGACATGGCAACATCGCGAACATCGCCGCTGTCATTTTCAGTTATATATAAATTTTCTATGTGTAGGTATATAGAATTCCTACTTGTATATTTTCTGTTTTATTGTTTCTTTCTTTTATTTTAGTTGAAAATTTTTTAAGTATAAGAAATAATGGCTAATGTAATGATTTGATTTATTTATGACATGATTAAGATTTTGATTATTTGTTTTCTTGTTATGTGTAATGTAAAGATTTCAGCCTTTTCTTAGCCCGTTAATCAAAATTTTGTTCAATGACATTATGACGTGGATATCTTAACGTGACACTGGCAGTAATTAGATCTCAAATAAAAAAAGAGATCAGTTGCCATTTCGGCTCAAGGACCGCTCTGAACATCTTGCGGTTGCAAGTCGGAAAAAAAGAAGAAGAAGAAGATATATAAATTTCGCCAAATAATCAGCTAATTCATTTCCTCTCACGCCGATATGTGCGGGACTCCAGCACAAATCCACCACAATGTTTTTCTGTAGCAAATTGTATAACTTCTCTCTTATCCAATAAATAACGTAATGTGTGTTAGCGTCCAACTTGGCATTCTGTAAGGCTCTTAGAACACTCATACTGTCGGTGACGATAAGGTATTGGTATTGGTATAAAGGCAAAGAGATTGATACGTCATTGTGTATAGGTATGTTCTTCATGCAAGCATTCAATATAATCCAAAGCCGTATATATTGCAAAAGCTTCAGCTGTGAAAATAGTTTATTTTTATTTTTATGGAAACTGACACTGTTGGCTACATCACCTACAACATCCGTGATGTCAGCCCATAACACCGGATGAACTTGGAGCCACGTCAGTGCTTCCCTTCGGTCGTGCCGGCTACACTGAACTGGACGGAAAACACAAACTATTTACATAGCCGTTTCGACCGACCTTTCATTCAGTGCGGTGGTACCAACCAAGTGCTCATACTTGTGATTTTAACTCCATAACCTTGTTTCTTCGAACCATCGTACAGTGATATTGAGACATACTCGGAGTTTTTTGAACCATCAGTGTAAATTATTCTGTGTCCATTCCACGAAGAAATCAATTCGTATACTTCCTCCTTACAAGCTATCAATCACTATGTGTAACTCGCAGTATTTACTTTCATATGTGCCCATGTAGCAAGGATAATTGCTGCTATTATGTATTGTATACATGTCCTTATACATATTGAGAGATCTCCGAGAAGCTTTGTAGGATATAGCCATAGGCATGGAATGGAGTAAAATGTAGAGCATTCAGCTTAACGAGCAAAGGATGATTAGAAATACTCATAATATTTTATTTTTTTTTGGCGATCACGCTTTTAATTTAGCGTATTTAAGCCATAGTCACGTCTTTAAGTCAATAGTAGTTGCATCAACAAGATATAAAAAAAAAACATACAGCTTAAGCTTTAGGGAAAAAGACCATCCAGAAGGAAAATGTTATGCTAGGTCAGTGTTTGAATACTGTTCGAATACAGAATGCGTGATTATTAGCATTTTATTTTCAACGCTTATAAACCACACAATAAAAGTAAGCTGGGAGAGGATTAGAGTAGGGGGCCCGGATGGAATATTGCTGGCTTGTTCAGGTCAGGCCTTTGTTTGTAAATTTTGTATTTTTAGGATTCCGTACCTCAAAAGAGGAAAACAACTGACACGGTTGGCTACATCAGCTACAACATCCGTGATATCAGCCCATAACACCGGGTGAACTAGATGCCATTTCAGTGTTTCCCTTCATTTCATGTCGGCTACACTGAACTGGACGGAAAACACAAACTATTTACTACATAGCCGTTTCGACCGACGTTTCGTTCAGTGCAGTGGTACCAACCCGACCGGGATAAACCCTACCATCTAATAAGGTAAGAAGGGAAGGGACCTACAGTTAAACGTGGAATCCATATTATCAATAAATAAAAAAATACTATTACAAATTGTCTAAATTATTAAACTATAGTTAAACATTTTACTATAAATCATTAAAACCTCACTTTCAATCACTTCCGTAACTACTACACCCTGTATTGTGATCTGGCCATCTTCTGACGTCATCAAGTTCTATTTAGGGCCAAAAACCGCTGACTCCTTCTTTGGTTTTTTCCAAATCCCGTCAAATCCGACAGTTCATTCCAAAAACAGCTACCTTCAAATTTGTGATAGATTTTCAAGCGTATACTTCTATAAAATCCTATAATACTTAGTTTAAACAGATTTGTAATTAAATTATCTATAGAACAAACAAAATTTGTCCTTTCATTCGGTGGCTATTTATCGAGGTACAGTTTTTTCGTCGTACTGTAAACTCATCCTAAACGGAGTTGGCGGGTACCGGAACTATACGACTCACGTCACGTCTTATAAATTGATGAACACCGGCTGCACACACGAAAAAGTGTCACGTTCCATCTGAACCTGTGTGTGCAAGCGCGAGCGCGTAACAGGCGATAGAGAGGCATATAAGGAGAGTAGGAAATACAAAATGTATTTGTCCGTCTTTTGCGAGCCTCGAACCCGCGGTCCCTGCCACCAATATATTGTGACCGACCAGACGTCTTAAACCACACGGCTAATCCGTCGTGTACTTATGAATCGAATTTGGGAACAGTTGGTGAAGATTTCATGGAGCGACATCTAGCACTTCAGCGGTAAACCAGGTATAGAGAGGACAATGGGAATATTTTCATATAAACATTTTGAGTTCAAGGTTATAATACGCCATCTAGCTTTGAATAGCAAAAACATGAAGTAAAATAATGGCAACCCCAAAGATGGTAAACAGACAGACATACAGACATACATACAGACAGACAGAAAGCAGAAAGAAAGGAAAGGATAAGGATAAGGGGGATTTTAGAACATGTTAGAACATATTTCATCTATCGGTCGATAGGTGAAGCCAATTAGTCTAATAGGACGAGAGCCAACGACCAAAATGATAGTTGATTTTCTAAGAGCGATAAAATCGTTAAATTTGATTTACTATTCCGTTTTGATCAATTGACCCAAATTAACTTGTAAAAATGATTTTGAGACGGAGCTATAATATTATATTTGTTTTGCCTCATTTGCCATTTTTAACCGACTTAAAAAAAAGGAGGAGGTTCTCAATTCGACAGTATTTTTTTTATGTTTGTTCCCCTCTTGAAAATTCTTTTTTTGAAAGCTGGTGCTTCCCGTGTGGTCCCATTTCAAGATCGGATTGGAAAGCGAGGCGGAATTGCGAGGCCGAAGTCCGAGCGATTCAGCCGAGTACATTAATAGCAAAAAATTAAAAAACAAAAACTGAAATAAAAAAATATTTAAAACAATATAAAACTGCCTTCATAAATGTATGAAATAAAAAAATATCGAACCCTAGAGTTGAAGGCGGTGCTAAAGCAAGCAAAAATAACCGACCGCCTTCAATCTAGGGTTCAATTTTTTTTATTTCATACGTTTTTGAAGGCGATTTTTTGTAATGGTCTGGTACGCGCACCGCTACTGACGTCTGAAAAACATGTTCTGGTTATTTTAGATCGGTAATTCAACAACATTCCGAAAATCAGGCGGAATAACTATGACACGGTTCGGTCAAATGGGTTGCCATTTTTAAAAAATACTGTCAGGAGACGCTACACGAAAAACATTTACTATCGGGTTGAGGACAATTGAACTATGGATTTTAAGCGGTTTTGAACGTAATACTATGAGACAAAAATATTGGTTGTGGGATCTCGTACTATAATAGTAGTAAAGCTACTGTATAACAGAGGGCGCTGTTTATTTTTTCCATATGGCCTAGTTCTATATATCTATGGAAATTATTTATTATATTCAAATATTGAATAAATATACACAATACTTATGACAATAAACTGATTACACGTTCAGTCGTAGGTATTTTTATATCGAGATTTGCAATAAAGCAATGAGCAACTCGGCATATTGTCTTAGATTTTCTTCTTTTTCTGCACACGAATACGACCTCACATGCGGACTAGTGGTACTAGACTGAACGACTTTGTACCAGTGGGTTCTAAGTAGTAGATTGACATGATACGTCATTGGTAGATTACGATTTTGTTCTTGTTGTCCGGTCTATATGGAAGAGGGTGGGTTTAATGTCTTTGACTTAAATTAATTTAACATATTTTATACTCTACAAAAACTTATAAAAATACACAAAATTATATTGATAATTAATCTTAATTTTCACATTTTTATCATGTACTTAAATTAATTTTACATATTTTATATTCTACAAAAACTTATAAAAATACACAAAATGAATAAAAATCTAAATAAAAACGATAAATATCCACCGACGGCGCGCCGCCGGCGGATATTTTCTTCTGAATATTATTGTTTCTAAGGTTTTTTTTTACTAAAAAAAAAGATGGTGGACGGCGGAAGTAAGTCGCGTCGTCGTTGTAATTAAAAATATATATTTTTGTGGTTCTCGCGGTGCGAGAATTTATGCAACAGACGTTAAAAGCTACAACAGAAATGGCTGTATACTCTAATGAGTTTTGGCTGTTTCGGGAGGAGACGAATTAATATAAAAAAAAATTAATTTTAAAGTACTCGTTCACATATTTGCGAGTTATGAATTATACTTCTAAGCACCATAAAGTAATATAAACTGATTTTGTATCTGACTTCGCACTTTATATACTTTATGACGTCATCACGTAAAACTATCGTCCGTAAACCACTTTACAGGCAACCAATTTTTTTTTCGTCTCCTCCCGAAACAGGCAAAACTCATTTTTTTCGTCTCCTCCCGAAACAGGCAAAACTCATTAGAGTATACAGCCATTTCTGTTGTAGCTTTTAACGTCTGTTGCATAAATTCTCGCACCGCGAGAACCACAAAATATCGGTCCGCCACCTGAAAGACCTGCTTGATCCTGCAACCTACTCCTTTAGCTCCTTTCGGCAAACTTCGGCTCAAAGAAGGAATGTGTGGTATGTATGAGTGATGTTGTGTGGTATGTATTAGTGATGTTTTTGGTGGTTTAAAAAAAATAGCCAGACCTGACCTAATGTTGAGGCGGCGCATGTCGTTTTTGTTACGTTTGTATTTTCGAAAATAAAGCTTTCTTAAGTGGTTATAAAAAAAATAACCATAACCTAATTTTAACACCCTAACATTGCTTAAAAAATTGAATATCTTATACTTATTGGCAAGTGGTATGAGATGGATGAGTGATGGTTTGGTGGTTTAAAAAAAAAACAGGGTTATTACATAGAAGATGCGTCACTAGTCACTACCCGACGCATATTCTATATATTAATCCTAACCTAATGTTGAGGCGGTGCATGTCGTTTTTGTTACGTTTGTATTTCCGAAAATAAAGCTTTGTAAGGAAAAACAAAAAAATAATTGAAAATTTTGAGACGAAATAAACCAACCCTACACTCTTACCACTGAGCCACCAAATCACATAAACGACCAAACGAATATCGGCTTCAATTAGTTCGCTTTCGAGCCGAGTCAACCCGAGTGTTTCCGAAAGGAGTAGGTTTGCAGGTTCGAGGCACCGCAAGCTCTAAAAAGGCTTTCAGGTGCCGTATCGACTTCCGCCGTCCGCTCTATTATTCTCAATTGTTGCTCATACAATAATATAATCGCGGGTATTATTTATATATTTACATTTTCGTCTTGAATTGACATTAATATTGAAAAAAAAAAGAGAATAACATTTCTATTTTAATGCATGAGGGAATGAGCTTTATATTTAATACATAAATATTTATTTGTAACTTCGATCAAACTTTTCAATTTATTAGTGACCAAAAGACAGGCAATGCAATTGCGGTAAGTCAACCAATAGCGATCTGCCAAACCCGAATGTCATTCATTTTGGCTTGGCAATTTGGCATTTGGCAATCGTTGAAATTCGAATGCACGCGTAAGTAGCGTAAGTAAATAAACCAAGCGGCTAAAACCTAAAACATTGCGTAACTTATGGCTAAAAGAACTGAAATCTAATTCATCAGTGATATTTATTTACTAAAGAATCAATGTAAGTTTTGTGTCGTCTTCATTCGGATTATGTACCTACACATAGCAATCGTACACGTAGAGTTTATGTACTTTTTAAGTTCATAACCTCCAAATATATTTTCTTTCAGAAAATACACACTTACAATGGCGGGTGTGCTATTCGAGGATATCTTTAACGTAAAAGACATGGACCCCGAAGGCAAGAAGTTCGACCGTGTTTCCCGGCTACACTGCGAGTCGGAGTCTTTCAAAATGGACCTCATTTTGGATATAAATTCATGGATATATCCCATGGAACTCGGCGACAAGGTTCGTGATCTGTTTATAGTTAGGGATGTGGTCTGATATCTGGGAGCCGAGCTCGCAAATTGCTGGTAAGCTTATTGTGTAGGCCGAGTTAAAGGACCAATTTTGGTGTTTTGTCAGCCTCGATACCTAGCTCAGTGGTCCGATCAGTCGACTAATGTTCGTGATCTTAACCACACCTGGGCGCGTTCAGAACTTGATTCTTTATTCTTTATTCATCATTCGTATGGTAGTACACAGTGGCGGCTGGCCCTTAAGTGCACTCGTGCGCCGCACTACCACAAAACAGCGCCTTCACCCGAAAGAAATAAATAAATTAAAATATTAAACATTTCCATGATTATCACCGATCGAAGTAAAAATATCAAACTGAATTCGTTCCTATTTCCTAGACAACAAGGCACGATTTTGCTGTACGTAATACATACTACTTACTACGTATCGCCGCCGAGCTCGCCGCCGTGTGCATGACAAAACACCGCGAACGTGTTACTATGAGAAAATGTCAAACGCCGCTGCCCCGCCGTGTGAAACAAAACACTCTTCATACGATTATGTGTGGAACAAGGTTGCAGTCTGCGTGTGACACACGACGGAAAAAGAAGGACAGTATATTGTGGTTAGACGCGCGTGCGACACGTCGCGACCGAGCCAGCCGACGATGAGCCGAAGTAAGCCGAGATCGCGAACCCGACCGCGGGCGGGCACGTGCGGGCGGGAGCGCGCGGGCGCGGCGGGGGCGATCCAAACTCTGGGTCGAAGTCACACACACACAAGCGCTAACTACCTACATGTATGTACGCTGTTGCACGACTCGACAGGCGAGTCCATTTTTGGAATATGGGTGTTTCTTATATATAACAGATCGAGTTTGCAATTGAATATTTGAATTATTCGAATATCGATTTGATACATATTCGAATGGTAATTTATAAAATTTCGAATGTTACAACAAACATTAATGCGTTACGACAATATTTCGCTATTTTAGTTAAAGTCAAAAAATTGAATCACCCAAAGAGCTAGGCAGGCGTTGTTTGGCGCGCCGCGCCATTGCCCATCTCAGTTCGGGGCGAGACCCGTCGTCGCGTGACGCGTCGACCGACAATCGCCGCGCGCCGCCGCGCCGGGATGTTTTTCAAATCAGTTTTTTAGCAGTTTGAACGACTTTTCGTCAGTTAACATGTACATTGTGAAGTTTTCTTCATTGCCCGGCGCGGCAAGGACGCGACACCGACACAAACATTAATAACAGTATCGCACGCTGTCTGGCCGGGCGGGCGCGGGCGCGCGCGCCGGGCACGCCTCGCACGCGCGCGCACCCCGACCGCGGCTCGCTCGTGGCCACTGCGCGCGCCAGTGAAGTGTCGCTTTGGTTCTTCGAGCAATTAGGACTCTGGGTGGGTATATAATTTTAGCAAATAAGTCAAGACCGTGGTATCCATTAGATTCACGTTTGGGTATAGTACTAAGTACCTAGCGCACACCCAGTCCCATAGGTCACCAGCCGCCACTGGTAGTACACTATGCTTGAATTTGTCCTGTTTAGTTTTTACAATCCGGTTCGCTTACACCCACAAAGAAGAGCCGGAAAGAAACTTCGCAGGGTAATTTTTTTAACGTCTTCAATTACAATACATTGTGACCAGCTACACAATAGACACCGCTTACAGTGTTAAGATATAGTTTGAGAGCTAGAATAACTATAATTTAAGCTTGATAAATTCTGACCACATAAAATCAAAAGTAAAAGTATAAATAAAATCAGGTGTATAGAGCCTTTGTCAGAAATTGTTGATACATATCGTATCAAGTCATGTCAATTATAAATATTCATGCCACATTGTAGTACAATGTAAAAAAATAAATAAAAATAAATAAATAAATTTGATACTTAATGTATCAATTAGTCAAATTAATATTTAGCATGCGTCAGCAGTATAAATTAAGGTACAGGTTGTATCCTGTCAAAATTCAAAATTTGTATGCAGTCAGAATCTCAAGTGGACATGTTTGTAGCATTTTCAGTTTATACCAGTGATAATACGAGGTAGTACAAATCTCAAAGACCAAAAAGTAATATAATGAAAAATATAAATCTGCGACAAATGTAACAGTTCATGACAGATACCATAGTTCCTTTTAAAAATAGGTATACGCCTAACATAAAATATACAATGTTAACAATTGGAGCAGGCCAGTCTCCACGAACAGCACCCGTTCACGAGCATCACGCCAGGGCCAGCCATCGCTTCCCTCAACCATGTTTTAGGGAGAGAGACGACCCGGACCAAGCGTCACCGTAAGCTGGGGTGACCTTTCGACCGTGGTTCAGATTCCACGTAAAACTGTAGGCAACTTCCCTTATTACCTTACTAGGCGGTAGGGTTTATCCCGGCCGGGTTGGTACCACCGCACTGAACGAAACATCGGTCGAAACGGCTATGTAAATAGTTCGTGTTTTCCGTCCAGTTCAGTGTAGCCGACATGAAATGAAGGGAAGCTGACATGGCACCTAGTTCACCCGGTGTTATGGATTGACATCACGGATGTTGTAGGTGATGTAGGCAATCGTGTCAGTTTCCATAAAATAAAAAAAATACCCGCCTGGGTTGATACCACCGCACTGAATAAAAAGGTCGGTCGAAGTGGATAGATGTTCATGTTAATGTTTTCCGTCCAGTTCAGTGTAGCCGGCATGACCAAAGAGAAAGCGCTGACATGGCAAATGCATGTTGCTTAATTAATTGTTTATTGTATAATTTCATCCATAGGTAGGTAACCTACGCTTGGATATGTCGAAAATTCCGCCAGTTCTAAATTCAATGCGAAGAAGAACTGACAAACAAACTTCGCAAGTCACAATGTTTTGTTAGTACCTTATAAGTAAGTATATAAGTATATGTAAGTATTATAGTAACTTACAAATAATTACCCCATACATGCATGGGCATGAAACTAAGTCGAACAATCTTTAACAGCAATACTCGCAAACATTTCATAACAAACAGAGTGGTGGACGACTGGAACCAACTTCCAGAGGAAGTAATAAGCGCACTTAGTACCAACCAATTCAAAAATAGACTAGATAAATATCTAACAAATAAAACATAATCTCAAAAAGAGTGCTCAAGAATGAAAAAAAAAAAATAGGTAATAAATAAAAAAAATCTAAGATAATGGCGAAAAACAACAAATTTTAACTGGATTTAGACGTATCAGCCTAGGCTGCCTGTCTAAAATAAATAAATAAATAAATAAATACTACCGCTCACAAGAGCAATAATATTGACAGCATAAACATGAATACTGGAAGAATCTGACCACTCTGCCTATTTACATTACCTATGTCTGGTGTATAGTGCCATCGTAAATTTAATACTTAAAAAAATATATCAAGTCAATTCAACAACAATTAGTAAAAATCAATGAACGATGGTGTGTCTGTTCAGTTCCGTCTCGTGCTGGCGACGACGCTGCGCGAGGACGGCTACCCGGACGGAGGGGAGTGGAACCCGCTGGAGAACGAGGGTAGCCGCGCTGACAGCTTCGAGTATGTCATGTCGGGGAAGGTCTATAGGTAGTCACTCTTTATTTATATTTACTTTTATATACGGGTGTTGTAACGGCCAGTACATTAATTTCGCCAGTGCAATCCTTCTTTCAATTCCGAGACAAAAAAGTAAATAAAGTTTTTTTCTACAGTGTTTAGTTTTGGAGATATAAATTTTTTAAATTAATGTTTTCGTCAAGTGTAATTTGACGCGCACGGAGGGAGGGTGCTGGAGCAGGAACGGTTGGGGTTGAAAAACTCACGCCACGCCGCGCCGCGCATCTCCTCGCTCCGCGCACTCGTCCTTGCTCACCGCACTTCCTTGCGCGCCTTTCATTCCCACGTTCGTACGGAACATTAGATCCCTTTCCACTACATTAATCAATTACTTTGTATGAAAACTGTAACTTTTTATTTAAAGGGAATTCAGAAAAAAGTTATTTGACTTTTTTGTTACTATTGATCCCAATAATAATTTCCTAAATTTAATGTAGTGGCCGTTACAACATCCTGTATATAATTGTTTTTTCTAATTTTTCTTTACTACTTTGTTCTCGTCAATCAGTTTATTGTTTATTGTTTATTTAGCCTCTATTGGCAGTACACTACTGCCTTCAGATTTGTCATATTTACATTGTAACATTCCGTCAGTTCGATTATCATAGCGAAGAAGAACTGACAAGAAACTTCACTGGAAATTTTTTCAATGTGCACTTAGTCTACTTTACAAAAATGTTTGTGCCTAGACAGGCATGTGCTGATTTATGTATGACCGATGCAGCAATTCAAGACAAAGTGAAAACATTTTCAATATGAAATTGTATGAAGTTATATACCCGTATAATTATAAGTTAGTTGATATTATAAGTTAGTTGATATAGTATGTCATTCCAGTCCTGCTGACAATTTGAAATTAACCTCTCGGAATGCTTCGGGAATGGTCGGCCGGCCTTCAAACTGCTTACATCCGTTGACCACCAGAAGATAAAAAAAAAATAATTACCCATCAAACTTATAGCAAATTGTAATTAAAATTTCTATGAATTTTTCTTATTAGAGCAAGTTGGAATGCTGGGCTGTATGAATAAAAATCTTTGCCTTTCCTATAGAACACTTAAATTCATAATGTACATGTCGATATATGTTTCGCATATGGGTAATAGTAGAGGACCTTACTGCACTCATTGTAAGAGCGAACAAGAAGAAGATTATGACGTCGCTCTAGTTCTATACTATCATAAATCAATTTTTTCCGGTATATTTTTTTTTGCAGCACTCGATAGAAAATCAAATTTCCTACAATTCTAGATAATCCTAACCGAAAACAAAAAAATATTATTCAAGTTATTTAATAATTCTTTTTCATCCTAAATGTGTAAACCATCTAAATCGTAGAGCAAGCTTATCCTAAATCAGTAATATTATATTGAACTTGTAAAAATCTAACTTCCATAGTATCCTATACGCTTATGATAGTTTTGAATTAAAATTCGGAGTGAAATCAAGCCATCTGGGATACTATAGAATGCATATTTAGAACTAAGTTCATGTTATTGTTTAAGCTCGCTCTACTCACACCCAAACAGCGAAATAACACTATTGTTGTCTAATATGACCGTTACCATCGGCGGGCGCGGTGTGGCGTGCACTTAGTTTATGTATCGTGTGTACTGTGTAATGTATTTTGTGATCAGGGTTTTTACGAAAAATGAGGAGGAATAAGAAATTGAAATATTTACACGTCACACGTGGAGCTGCCGGACAACCAAATATGAGAGGATCTCCAAGAGTCCGAGGGATGCTGGAAAACTTATTAGAGTCTGGAAGTGGCAACCGTGAAAGTGTTCAGGAAACCCTGGACTATGAGCATGTAAGAACTCCTGGAAACCCGAAACCATACGACCACCTTCTACCACCTGAAGATGCCAAATTGGAAAATGTACAGTTGAACAATACACTTCCTATCACAACTGCAGACCCTGAACAGGCCTTCAATGATGAGACAGGACAAGCTGACGATGCCTATGCCAACTTTGAAAATGACCAGTTAAACAATACACTTCTTATCACAACTGTAGACCCTGAACTGGCCTTCAATGATGAGACAGGACAAGCTGACGATGCCTATGCCAACTTTGAAAATGTAAAGATGAACTTCCAAACGTACACTTCCAAACCTACACTTCCTATCACAACTTCAGACCCTGAACAGGCCTTCAATGATGAGACAGGACAAGCTGACGATGCCTATGCCAACTTGGAAAATGACCAGTTGGGCAATACACTTCCTAGCACAACTCCAGACCCTGAACAGACCAAATTCCAATTTTTTTTATTGTTGAGAAGGTTAGTAACACTTTCATTTTCTTATGTCTAGGTTAGTGTCACAAAATGTTTAGAAAAGAGAGAGGAGAAGAGTAGACATAGAAAACAAAACCACATTTGATAGATGTCCCGAGTGCACCACTGGGCTTACGCCTGTGTCGATGCACTCAGGTTTTACAATTACAATTTAGTTATAAAATTAGACAAAATAATAATGGAAAGCAAAAATTTAAATAATGAAAAAACATAAAATAATCATAAACAATCTAAAAGTATCTATTATGAGATAGAAATAAGATATATAATATAGAACTCTATATAAATAAGATGTAAATAGATTAAATATTAATATGGAACAGCATGTTTTCATATATTCATATTCATATTTTTATTTTTATTGAATCCTTTGGTACGACGGTACACTTGAATTAGTCAGGCATATACATTTACACACACATTGAATAGAACACATATAAATTATTATTAGCTAGATAATTAAAAGTCAAATGTTTGGGTTCGAGCAATACTGTTCAATGATGATACAGGACAAGCTGACGATGTCTATGCCAACTTGGAAAATGCCCAGTTGGGCAATACGCTTCCTAGCATACACCCTGAACAGGCCTTCAATTATGAGACAGGACAAGCTGACGATGCCTATGCCAACTTGGAAAATGTACACATGAACTTCCAAACGTACACTTCCAAATGTACACTTCTTATCACAACTCCAGACCCAGAACAGGCCTTCAATGATGAGACAGGACAAGCTGACGATGCCTATGCCAACTTGGAAAATGTACAGATGAACTTCCAAAAGTACACTTCCTATCACAACTCCAGACCCTGAAAAGGCCTTCAATGATGAGACAGGACAAGTTGACGATGCCTATGCCAACTTGGAAAATGACCAGTTGGGCAATACACTTCCTAGCACAACTGCAGACCCTGAACAGGCCGTCAATGATGAGCAAGCTGCACATAAAGAACCATTGCCTGCACCTGAATCAGATTCTCATGCCGACCAGACTCCAGGGAGTGAGAATTTTCTTCTTGGCAAGAAGAAAATTCTCACTCCCTTAACCAGGAAAAAACAGAGAAACCCGGAGACGTGGGCAAAAAACCTGAAAAAAAATCCAACAATGCCGGACAACAGTTTAAAAAAAAAAACAGGCGAATTAACTGGTAGAAAGAGAGAGATGAAACCGCCTGAATGCAGATGTCCTATCTTGCAGTGTAAAGAAATGTTTCCTGAAGGGACCCCAAAAGACACTTTCGTGTTCTTCTGGAATCAGCCTAACATGGAGACAAAAAGATACTTTATTCTAAATAATATAACAAATCAGACGTAAAACGCTATTCATCCAACGAGTAGCGAAACATTGTGATTAAGTACGTTTTGCCCAAAGGAGACAATAAAATTCAATACATAAACATTATCTTACATGCTTTTGATGACTTAAATCTAAATTATATTATCAAAGTAGTGTTAATTTTTGTGTTTTAAACTATCCTATACATTTGGTATAGTTTAGAATTGAAATATGCTATTGCACAATGTGTCCTAACCATATAGAATAGTTTAGAAATTACAAATGAATGAAATTACAGATGTAAACAAGCCAATTCAAAACGATCCTAAATCAAATTAAAGCAAAACTAATAAATATTTATAAATTGAAAAAAAAAATCGATGGATAGCATAGCTGGGCGCGTTATCGTTAATCCGTTATTAACGAAGTTAACAATGTGCCTAATTTTTTAACGATAGCGTTAATGTACAAAACTATTAACGGACTTAAGTTCCGTTAATAGTTTTTATTTCGTTAACTTTAAGTCCGTTATCCGTTAATTCTATCTTGTATCTATCTCTACGTATGATAATTATCGTACGAAATTCCAACTCTGATCGTGTCCGTACATGTTCGTTCCTCGCCTCACTCAAACAATGTTGGCAACACTGGACGCCACTCCCACTCGACTCCCGCATTCTATTTATATATAATCTGTGACTCGCAGCCGACAAGAAAAACGCGGAGTGCGGTTGTTTTTATTTGTTACAGTGCCTGATTAATAGAATTACTCTTAAAATAAAATAAAAACTCATGAATTATGAAAGTTTAATAATCAATTCGATATATACGATTAACGCTAACGAATTAACGAACTTTCATTAACTTCCGTTACATTAGCGTTGAACTAACGCTCTGGTGATTAACGAAGTTAAGTTTTTGAGTAACGGAAGTAGGATTAACGAAGTTAAATTTCTAATTAACGGTGCCCACCTTTGATGGATAGTGACCATAAATTAATTAGATTTTGCAAAAAAATATTCGTAATATTAAATTGCTTACACAAGGTAAAAAAAAAGTGAAGTTTCGCGTTAACGGAAAATCGCTCTCCTGCACACTTTACCTTTTCGGGTTTAGGATAGTTTAGAACTAGAGCAACGATGAACATATTGTTTTCAAATGTCAAAAAATACGGTATTGCCAGCATTGATGTATATTTAGAGATATGCCCATCCCATACATTACTCCCGAAAAAATTTGTTCTCGACGAGAACTGCATAAATTGCAGATTTCACGGACGGCCGCTTCATACGGCGTGTGCAGCGCGTGTTGAGCGTAAGTCTTACTGTGCCGAGTCTGTGGCGCAAAAGTGCGTGTGTTCAGCATGCCCGGTTGCTGTTACAAGTATTGTAACAGCTCAGATCGAAATTACGTAAAGAATGGCGTCTCCTTCCATCATTAAGTATTTATTTTGCTGGTTTTTTTCTCAAATTTTATGATAAACAGATTTTTGTATACGTAATTAATATAAAGAGCGAACGAGAAAGAGTAAAGCTGTGTTTTATGCAAGAGTAACAGTGACAAACGTTGTTGTTTGTTTCGCCTGAGCATGTTATGACGTGTTAAGAAGCCATGCTGACTTGTGTGACGTAGCTATCGCGTTCTCGTTCCCACTTGCCTACTGATCATAAGAGTGAGCGGAAATACGACAATCGCGCCGATGGGCGAGCGATGACAACTTTCTCGCTCACTCTTATCATCTGTAGGCAAGTGAGAACGCGACAGTAACGTCGTAGGGATCGAGTCACGTGACAGCATGGCGGTGTGTAAAATGCAAACACCAAAGTATCTCGTGGCAGGAGGCGCGGCGTGCTCCGATGCCCGCCGTTTACGGACATGAAACGACTATATGATGTAAGTGTGTGCTTGTGTGAGTATCACAATACTGTGTGTGAATGCACGCACACTTGTTAAGACGAAACGTAGTACAGGTTAAATCGCGCGACGTTCGATCTATAAAATTAGACATCAATGATTGCCAGACTATTGCTAGTCAGTGAACTCTAAGCCATAAATAGTGAAGTGCCTACGAGACTTGAGGACTTTTTAACAAACCCAGAAAACTATAAGCCATTATATAATTTTATAAAAAACACAGCTGATAAAATAATAACGATAATGATAAAAAAATTGACATTTTATAACTGGCCCCAAAGGACTTTGTATCCTAGCCGTTAAGAGTTTAATAAAAAAAAAAGCCACAGTTGCACTCCGGGAGTGCCGGCAGAAGTGAAAACAACACCGTAACATTGCTTAAAAAAAAGAAAATTTTAAATTTAGTAGAACGGACAGACATGCATTTGTTACGGAACCCTACATAAAATGTAAGACTTGTCTATTCATGCATAGATTATGTACGGAACAGGATAGAGGGCGACGAGGCCGCGATGGAAGCAGCCTCGCGGCTGGCGGCGTACGTCTCTTTCGGCGGCCTGCTGATGCGGCTGCAGGGCGACGCGAACAATCTGCACGGCTTCGAGGTCGACCAGCACATGTATCTGCTTATGAAGAAACTCGCATTCTAGACTAGTGTCGGCGGCCATTTTGTAAAAATCTAATTTGAAAATGGAATTGTGTGAGCCTGTCAAAATTGACGTGTTGGCTCACCACAACAGTTATAATAATGCTTACCACCCCCTGATCTCCCATGCCACTTTCGCCGCGTGGCGCATGTAAACTCAAATATATAAAGCCCACCACAGACGGAGGTATAATATATTATATTAATATACTAAGCTATATATTATGTTATAGCAAGCTGCCACAGACGGTAGCTATGCTATAGTATATATTTTTGTACTCATTAGCTCTGCGGTCGTCGTACCGTAATATATCGTGCTATATATATATAAAAAAAAACCTACAACATCCGTGATGTCAGCCCATAACACCGGGTGCACTAGGTGCCATGTCAGTGCTTCCCTTCGGTCGTGCCGGCTGCACTGAACTGGACGGAAAACACAAACTATTTACATAGCCGTTTCAACCGACGTTTCATTCAGTGCGGTTGTACCAACCCGGGCGGTTTAAACCCTACCAACTAGTAATATAAAAAGGGAGTCAATCCCTTAGTCGCCTTTTACGACATACACGGGGAGAGTTACAGTGGGGCTATTCTTCTTTTAAAGTACCGGCCCCACACGGTACGATTTCACAGGAATTTTGCAGTATTCCTGAAAGAGGTGGTTTTAACCACTCCATATTATCTCTCTCACCAACATTTGGTAATTAATATTCTACCTACTCTGAAGTTTTTTATTTATTTTTTATTGAAAGCTCGACATTTGGCGCCGAGGCACCGACGAGGTGTCTAACGGCGCCCATGGACATTTGGTCGTATGCGGGAGTTGCGAATGCCATGCCGGCCTGAAAGTGAGTGGCGAACTTTGCAACAGATGATCCGACCAGCCAATATCTCCGATAATGTGACAGGAGGCATTTCTATTTATGGTATACCGGCGGAACCCTCGTCAGAGCCTCCGTAGCCCAGTTGTGCGGTCGGTCGACTGTTGCAAAAGTCTGCCACCTTCTGGTAAACTCCGATCCCTGATAACAATGTGTGACGGTGGGAAAGATCACCCATGTGTCTTAGAATTTACTATGTAAGTATTATAACTTAGTTAAGTACTATGTATGTAGGTTAAGGACTAAATAAAGCACTGTGTATGAGGTCAAAAACTATTTATTCAAAAATTTTCATAAAATAAGTCGTAACAAAAAAATATAATTTTTAATAATACATTTTCACAAACAACTCACAGCTTCATGAGGTAAGGGGCGCAGCGGTTCGTTTTTCAACCGCCCTAGTGTTGTCTCTTTCTTTGGCACGCCAACGAAAGAGATGTAACTAAAAGCTAAGAGACACCAGTGGAAATGTTAGAATGCACTTACAACTAAAATGTTCTACGTGGAGCCCTACAAAGTTTCTTGCCGGCTCTTCATAAGTTCAATGACGACATGGTCCAATGAAGTAACTATTTGAAAATGCTACTATGCTACCTCATACATACATACATAGCGTCACGCCTGTTTCCCGGTGGGGTAGACAGAGACAACGGATCTCCACGCGCCACGATCTTGACACACCTCTGCCGCCTCTTCCACTCTCATTAATATTTTTTTTATGGGAAGCACGGCATATGGCGCGCGCCAGACTAACGCAGAGGTGTAGTCCGACGGCGCCCACGGGCATTCGGATATTTACGGGGGCTGCTAATACCATGTCGGCTGGCTAGGTGCACCTTCACATTATGTTTGAAGGACCCCAGACTGTACATTTAGAGGATAAATGTTCTTCATACATGCTTGTCGGTTTTGGGTACTGTGCACTTCGATGGCTTACAGGCAATACCTCATCATAACATAACCCACGGAGACCAAATTTTACAGGAGAATGTGAAAACGTTTTTATTTCATACATAATGAAATAAATGTAAATATTTTGTGGTTTTTGTTCTTGTTTGATTGCTTATTGTATTGATTGCGCTAGACTAAAATTGTCTATGATGCTAATTCTCTTTATTTACAAAATAGGTACTTACCTATGTTTATATTAATTCTTAAGGCCGTGATAAACGCCAATATACGCAAAAAGTGCGGCAAACAAAGTCCAAAACTGACCAATTGGCACACATTGAGCAAAAAAAAAAATACCAACATAACATTTGGTTCCTTTTTACCAACAATGTGGATTGTTGGTTTTTTTTATATAATGAGTAAAATTTAGTATAAAAAAAAAGTACGAATGTGTGTATTATTAAAATTTTACAATACCACTTATGCAAAAGTCACACAGCACTGAGAAAACTGGCTTGTTGAAATTGTATTATTGTAACCACGACAGGAGATAAAAATAAAAAACAAAAAAAAATGCCTGCACGAAATTATCGACGTAATTAACCATACGTACCTTAATGCACCTATCTACCTATCTTTGCTTACGTAAGTACCTATTTTTGAAGTGAAATCTTCTTTAGCGGCGCTTGGCACTTTTTTAGGTGGGTAAAAAATGTTAAACTCGCGTCATCGCGACATCGCGTCAGCGTCATTATTATTGAAAATGTAACCTTTTATTTTAGTTTTCATCGATAGTCTATTTAGTTAGAGGTTTATAAAAATCTGTCAAGTGCGAGTTTTATTCGCGCGCGGAGGACGTAGGACGATCGGAGAGAAGCCTCAATGACGTCGATGGCAATTTACGGTGGGAAAATGACAGCACCTCAATGAGGTCGTTGGCAATTGAGCGGCTATAACAATGCAGTGTATAAAAGCCTGTGGCGCCATCTATTATTCAATAGTGTGACTAATCGATTTTATTATACGTTTGTTGTACGGGAGCCCCCCTTCATTTTTAACATTTTCTTATTTCTTGTTATATCCGCCATAGTAACACATATTCTGTGAAAGTTTCAACGGGCTACCTATTACGGTTCAAGAGATACAGCCCTCGGACAGACGAACGGACGGACGGACGACAGACGGCGGAGGCTTCCGTACGGGATATGGAGACCTAAAAAGTGGTAAGTACATAAACTAAAATAATTTGGAATTGGAAATTCCCGAATGCTCAAGGTCGTTGGGGTTTGTCACGGTCTTAAATTATGACAATGCTTCTATGAAAATGGAAGATTAAAAAAAAAATATATTTAAGAGATTTTTCACATAATTGCCTGTGTAAGTATACCAATATATTACTACATATATGTACATTCTTATTTATATATTGCTTCTCGGTTGTTTATTATAATATACTCTCGATCCATTGCTGGACATAGCCCTCACCCAAGGCGCGCCTCCACACGCGGTCATCCGCTCTACTCATCCATCCAGGTTACCTTTTTCAGGTCGTCTTGTCCACGCTACGTTTGCATGTGCGTGGCCTCCATTCCAGCGGCCGTCTCATCGGCGGCTATCGAGTCGGCGACAGTTGTGCCCAGCCCATTGCCACTTAAGTTTGCTAATTTTCTCAGCAGTGTCCTACCTTGGTTTATGTCGTATTTCCTCATTACAGATTTTATCGACGAAATCAAATGCCGAAATTTACCCATATATTTATCTAAATTTTAATAATTCATAAAAATTCCATCTGACACTGAAAAAAAAAAAAAATTTTTTTTGCGTAAGGTGTCCGAAGATGCTCCTAATTAGAGTTGGAATTGAAAACAATTTCTACAAATTTCAAATTGGTAATCACTATTTTAAGTTTTACATTCAACTTATACCGTCAGGATTATTCTAAACACATACAATATTATAATCCTACAATATCTTATTAATTACATTTCTTACATAATATTATTACATGCACATCCTACAATCTACTTAGAAATACGTAGGTATTGTCATAAAGGAACATCGGAACTCTTAATAAAATTTATTTTTAAACTCACTTTACAATTAAAACTTACTGAGCTAATTTCTCTAATATTAATTTTACATTTTATTTCACAGTTCAGCTCGTCTTCGAGAATCATTTCAATCGTTTTTTCGAAATCGTTGGCGTTCCAAATTTGAAATCGCATACCAAAATCCACACTTTTAGGGCGGCAAAATATAACCTGGTTATTTAAAGAAAAGGATAGAAAATGTCGGCGTTTTACACCTGTACAGCATTGACTTATTATATATTAATAGACTCACATCAAATACGCTCGATTGGTTTCAACTATGTCAGTTGAAACCAATCGAGCGTATTTGATGCCAAATGGTGCATCTCGAGTTGACGGTCTTTCAGTCGCACGCTCGCACGCTCGGCGAGCGCAGGCGCGTCGATCGTAGTTTTCTACAAATATAATGCCTACGTGTCCCTTGCGACACTGTAAAACTCGTACCGGGAAGAGAAACAAGGATGATGGCATCACATATCACAAATAATTGCACGTATATCACGTAATTTCCAAAATATTTACAAATCTCCGAACGGGCCGACAACCGTTCGCCGAACGTTCGTCTGTAATACATAGGTACTCTAGTTATCCTTCACTTCAACAGCGCGGCCCTTGCCCAGCATACTACTTCACAAAGCGTTGCATTAGTTTACCGCTAGATGGCAATGTTTTTATTGAATACCAAATTGTATAGAACGCTGAATCTATCTATACCTTTAAAACATCATTGCTGAACAGTCTGCATGCACATTTTTTTGCATAGTATATATTTTTTTATTTGCACATTTTTGTCTTGGAACAATTGCTTTATTTTATTCAGACGGCAATACTCTGTGAGCGAGAGGCAAATAGGAGCGCCGCCATTTACAATCCATTTCTTTAAATAACCAGGTAGTACATGCCGTTATCACCTGGTCCGGTCCGGTTCAGTGAGTAAAGAATGGTAAACGGAAAGACAAATAAAAAAGTCATATATCGCTATACGCACCCGTTTACGCCCATTTCGTTCCGCCAAGCAAGGCCTAATTCCATTCCATTTAGATTTATTAGCTTTCATTTCAGCAAATGGCTATTTCAATCTTACGTACATATTGCGTTTCACTCTAAGAGCTAACTGTAGTGTTTTCTTGCTCTTAGGTTTCACCGAACATCCCTGTCGTCTCTATGCACCCGTGGATAGGGTTACCATCCGTCTATAGCATGGACGGCCTAACCGCTGAGGCGAATACATGTATTACACAAATACATTTCTCTAATGCAAATGCTTGACATGCACCTATACATGGCCATGAGCACTACTACACTTGCAGAATTTTATGCTCACCGTCATGCGTGCATGTATTTGTACGCCTCACGTTAGAACGAACGACCTATACATTTGTCCGGACATGTCCGGACTTTGTTCGGATTTTTTTAATTTGTCCGGATTTTTTACTTAGGTTGAAACAATTTTAATGAGTTTAATTTTCGCATTAAATTACTTAATAAAAATAAAATGTACTTACTATTAATTCAACTAGTTAGTCTCATCTTAACTTAAAATAATCAACTTTGTGAGATTTATTATTTCATTTTGTGACTAAAATGTCTGAACTTTTTATGAAAAGCCCGGCTTTATGTCACGATTTTTCAAATTTCGAAATGGTAACCCTACTCGTGGAGACCCATCCCATCTCTATCAGCATGAAAAACACAAGATAAACTCTTCTATATAGGGCGCTCCAGAGGGGCTTAATTATTATTATTTTTTGGGCTTCTAACAATGATTTGTTAATATCAGCCCCACAATACTCATCTTCGCTATCACTTAGGGCCCGGAGCACCCAAGGGATAGAGAACGCTCAACGAAATCCAACACAATTAACTACTAAATCCCTCTCACTTGGGCTCGCCAACAGTTTATGTAGGTATACTAAAAAAACAAATTGAGTCTGTCCACCCTAAGTGACGTCTGCAATTCCCTCCGTAACTCCTCGTTCTTACCACATTCGCATCAGCAAATTGTAGGTATATAGTTATCATCCTCCTTGTTACACCGATCACAATTTGGAGAATCTTTCATTTTCATCAGAAATTTAAATTTATTCAATGGAATGTGGCCAGAACGAAGTCTTAGAGCACTATTTACGGTCTTCGTAAATTGCACGCCTGGAACCTGGGAATCAGTGTAGGTTCTGATTGTAAGGTTCTGTGCCATATCCCACTCTGTACGGGGATCGACTGTCAAAATGCTCCATGCACATCAATGATATTTTAGGAAAGATAGGTTAGTATCTATATGACATTCAGTGCTCACACATGGCACCAAAGATTTAAATAGTTAGATACAGCTTCGCCATACCCGGCACGCTATCAAACACGTTAGCATTAAGGTGCGTACAGACATCGCGAGGCATGCGGCGCGAACGGTTCGTCACGCTTGCTTCAACCTGAGGCATGCGCGCAACATTTATGCATAACTCCTGAACGGCACATGCTCAAGCTGAGCACGCAAACAACCACGCACGCACATGCTCAAGCTGACGCAGACATGCGGCGCGAATTGTTCGTCACGCATGCCTCGGGCTGTGTGGACGTGAGTGCTCACTGTGAGCATTCTAGTTGCGAGGCAATTAACGCGCTGCCTCAGTGCGAGCCGTGCGTTCCGTGTGGACGGCTGTTATTGTGTTGCGTGCGCCGTCCACACGGAACGCACGGCTCGCACTGAGGCAGCCTTGCAACGAGCGTACGCGGCGAATGCTCACAGTGAGCACTCACGTCCAGACAGCCCGAGGCATGCGTGACGAACCATTCGCGCCGCATGCCTCGCGATGTCTGTACGCACCTTTACGCGCATGCCTCAGGTTGAAGCATGCGTGACGAACCATTCGCACCGCATGCCTCGCGATGTCTGTACGCACCTTTAAATGTATGGCATGCAACTCATTAATATTAGACAGCAACATACGCAATCCATTAGTGCGACAGAGATAGTTATTCGTTCGAGCGCTTTTATTGTTCGCATTTTTGGTGACGAGTGCTAGCGTCCTATTAGGAATCTAAACTATTTAAATCTTTGCATGGCACGTCCTTGAAAAGTTGGAGGAAGAACTTTACAGTGATGCGCCGACTCGAATAGTCTTATTCAAATTATTAGAATTAGTGCAGAATCTCATTACACACGACAGCATTTTCGATGTGTTAGCGGCTCGTGGTTAGCGGTCCGAACGCGTGCGTAGTTGGTGGGCGACTAACTTCAGACAGGACTGTGGTCTTGTATTTAATGTGCCGCTTGGGAGCTAAGATAACCTATCTACCTCCTTTTAACTTATAACATCATTGATGCACATTCTATATTGGCGCACGCGCGCACTAACAAAATGGCTGATCTGTCAAAATATTTCAAGATGGCGGCGCCCAAGCTAGTAAGGCAGGTTGTCCCTCAAGTGCGCCTGCTTGGTGTATCCCCGCTTGAGGCACTTGCCCCACCAGGAGCGCTGAACGCAGACTTTGCTCGGCTTGAGCACGAAACACTTGGTCTGCACCACGTTGAAGAACAGCTTGCCGACCATGTTGGAGACTGAAGTGTCGGCAAGCTTGAGGCAAGCGCGGAACCTGCAATGATACGGATTGTTGTTGTTGTTGTTTGTTGCAACTTAGTAGACCGGATTGTGAGAAACGGATTCAAGACTGATCTCTTCGCTGTGGAAGTCGGAGCAAGAGGACTACCGGCGAAGTCGCTCTACAGTCTCTTCAAGAATCTAGGCAGGGACGTATATAAGGGGGGGGGTTTAGGGGGTCCGGACCCCCCCTTCGACACGCAGCTTACACTAGATATAATTAAATTTTCAAACTTCTATACTATACAGGGTGTCCCAGAAAGCGACAATAATCCTTTGACAGCTGATAGTACTGCTAATTACCTCTCAGAATATCTAATTTTAGGTTTAGTAAAAATGGCTTAATTTTTGAGATATTGTCATTTTTGTGTTTTTTAAATGCCACAAGTACAAATGCAAGATTTTCTTAAATCTGGTTTTTGTCTAATATTACTGAAAAGTAAGGCTTTCAAAAGGTATAATTTATTTTTTCATGTTTAATCTTACTTAGCTTAAAAACGACTTAAGAGCCACATTTTTTTTCAGCCTTATCCCTTGAATTTGGCCCTTCGCGGTGAAAAAAAATACACTAAAGTGGCATTATGCAACAAAAATACGCCCATCTAATGTAGTTTTTAAAATAGTACATCACTAGATGTACCGTGTGGGGTCGGTACTTAAAAAGAATAGCCCCACTGCATCTCTCCCCGTCGCATGTCGTAAAAGTCGACTAAGGGATCGTCAGCCTCGGCAGCTCAGTGGTGCGGTCAGTTATTGGATGGGTGACCGCCCGACCGTTGGAGGCTGACCGTGGTTCGGATTCCACGTTAAACTGTAGGTCCCTTCCCTTCTTACCTTACTGGGTGGTAGGGTTTATCCCGGCCGGGTTGGTACCACCGCACTGAGCGAAACGTCGGTCGGAACGGCTATGTAAATAGTTCGTGTTTTCCGTCCAGTTCAGTGTAGCCGACGCGAAATGAAGGGAAGCACTGACATAGCACCTAGTTCACCCGGTGTTATGGGCTGACATCACGGATGTTGTAGGTGATGTAGCCAACCGTGTCAGTTTCCATAAAAAAAAAAAAAAAAAAAAAAAAAAAAAATCACTAACCGATATGCCCAATAATTTATGAGATATTGTTATTGAACTGCAAAAGGACCTCGAAATTTGGTAACTGTTCTACCAACTACGAATTGGAATAAAATAAACACTTGAAGTAATTGGTCTTTATTAACCTGTTAAATTAGATGTTCAAATTGTTTACCACCTGCACGAATGCTAGCTCGACATCTTCTCACAAATGCAAAGGTGTGGAACGGGCTCCCAGGGAATATCTTTCCCCACTCCTACAATCCACGGATCTTCAAAAGCCTTTCCCCAGCAACATTAGTCCACCTCCAAGCCGGACTGGCACGTCGGCGGTGAATTTGGCTGCGCTTGAGGTTTCGACCTCGGGCATAGCCACCCAGCTCGTAGCAATAAATAAAAAAAATGCCCGGTTGATGCGTCGAGCATGTACTCGATGCAAGTGCAGACTGCACTTGCATCGAGTACGTACAAGTGGACGTATCTGCACTGCAGATACGTCCACCTGAGCTACTGCCGTAATTCTTTCTTTCAGCTCTATCATGCTTTCCACCGGGACCTGTAAACTTTTTCTTTTAAATAGCCCCAATAGAAAAATTCCAACGAATTTAAATCCGGCGATCTAGACGTCCCTAGATGTCCGATCCATCTGTGGGGATACAGGTGGCTAGGAGGCCACAAGACGTCCGTTGAATTGCAGAGACTCTAAACGGGCGAAATAATCTTGAGTTACTGCAACAGTCTTTTAGAACATGTACGATTGGCCATACGGAGGGCGATGTGGTTGCAAAATGATGGCTGCCCAGCGCTAGAGAAGTGCGTAATTTTTTAGACCAAGCACATCCCCACAGATGGATCGGACGTTTAGATCACCGGATTTAAATCGGTTAGATTTTTATCATTGGGGTTATTTAAAAGAAAAAGTTTACGGGAAACCGGTGGAAAACTTAATAGAGCTCAAAGAAAGAATTATCGCAGTAGCTCAGGTGGACGTATCTGCACTTGCATCGAGTACTTGCTCGAAGCATCAACTGGGCATTTGTGAGAAGATGTCAAGCTAGCATTCGTGCAGGTGGTAAACAATTTGAACATCTAATTTAACAGGTTAATAAAGACCAATTACTTCAAGTGTTTATTTTATTCCAATTCGTAGTTGGTAGAACAGTTATCAAAAGAGACGGGGATGTTTGGGCCCGATTGTAATAAAATGAGGTATGGTTCAAAAAATGGTTATATTTTTCTTTATCAAACTGTAAAATATCAACCCAATTCTTAATCTATAAAGCGAGAAATCTTAAAAAAAAGGCCTAAAAAAAGATTACGATTAAACTAAATATCTATTATGTACATACATGATTTTAAACATTTAAAAATAAAAACGCTAGCACCAAATGAATAACTCAATTATTATTAAAATAATTAAATCTATTACAATAATTAACATTTTACTATTTAAAAAAATGAAACATTGACAACAATAAAAGGACGCTAGTATCCATATAAAGTCTGTGATAAAAGGAAATAATTTATAAAGAAGACGAGCTGTCATAGCTGTCAGTTGTATTTTCATTTCATAATATTTACAAAACATAAATAACTAGAATTCTGAAAAAGTTTCGATATTATATTGCATTATTTTATTATTTTGAAGCAAACATCAACAGCAGATCTATAGAAGTGAATTTTGAGTGGTTAATAAGCGGTGGGTCTGGTTGCTGCGCCTATGTTATGTCTATAAATAGTTAACCTAACTTTTACTAAATCTCTAAAAACTTTGCTCTCAGATTGCCAAAATCTGCTGAATTTTCAGTGAAGATTTAATGATATTTAGGCTATTAATTGACACCATTTTCATATTTTTACAATCGGGCCCAAGATTGTATGAAAGCGTATCCGTCTCCTTTCGAGGTCCTTTTGCAGTTCAATAACAATATCTCATAAATTATTGGGGAAATCGGTAAGTAAGTAAAATCTTGCATTTGTACTTGTGGCATTTAAAAAAATGAGCCTAGGGATAAAATTTCGGATTTTTACAAAAATGACAATATCTCAAAAACTAAGCCATTTTTACTAAACCTAAAATTAGATATTCTGAAAGGTAATTAGCAAGCCCTATCAGCTGTCAAAGGATTATCGTCGGTTTCTGGGAGCCCTGTATACAATTTTTTTTTTGTCGAATTCAACCTGCTTGCCACACAATTATAGAACTTTCAGTATCGGTACCTACCCCTCTAGGCCGAAATACAGAACGATTCAACAGGAACACTAGAATCTTATTGAGTTGAGCCGATCCCTATTTCGTCAGAACACCCCCCATGTGGAAGCTATAAATACGTCCCTGAATCTAGGGCTGCCAAGATCGACGACCCTAAGCTCATATATGGAGAGAGCTTCGAAAACGTCACTGGAAGCATCCTACAGAATATGGATAGGTAGAGAGAGGGAGGTCGAGAGCGGGACTGGTGGGTTCCCCCGCGTCCTAGTCAACGCAGACTTAGCTGACGAGGGCTTGATAAGAGCCGAAACGTGAAGCATGCGCGGGAAATTTAGAGTGGCCACTCGCTAGTCCCGAGTCCCGACCTTGACACCCTCCTGTACTGCCGATGGGCCCGGATATGTTCGGTGAATTCATCGCAAGCTTAGTTCAACACCTTCCCCCATTGTTTTCGCCATAAATAGGCAGGCAAAGATCATTTTGACAATTTTATTTTATGGAAACTTACACGGTTGGCTACATCACATACAACATCCGTGATGTCAGCCC